>OX424472.1:7500000-8750000 GCA_949152455.1 Lithophane leautieri | reverse complement strand
AAATACGTCGGTGCCATATTTGTCTGCGACAATATTAGGTAATATGAAAGCGCTCATTAGGTTACGTGCAGTGAAAATCAGGATTGATAGGTATAGTAAAAAAAATACATAGCATGATTTGCCGGGGACATGCTAAAAAGTTGAAAAACAAAGGATTTTTGTGTGATGAGCGTGGCACATGTTAAATATTGAGAGAAATTTTTGTCACGAGTCAACAAAGATTGTACGGTTAAACAAACGATTAGATGGCGAATAAAGTTACAGAAAGCCTACTGCCTGCTACACTATGGTAGGTAGCGAGATATGGAATTAAAAACTTTATGAACTGAATTTGACACTTCGTTGACATTATTGTCTAAACTAGCAGCGCTACCATAAAATGTCAAGATTACTGGTCACATTATAACGATGTCACCACTGTTGCCTCGCCAACCGAAGCGGCCATTGCTTTAAGTAAATGTTGCATGAGCGTTAATATTGTTCGTGCGTGAGATTTTTTGTTGGATTTTACAGATATGTATCAGTACATAATGAACATAATCTTATTTACCAAAATTGTTCTCGCTAACTAAGCGTCAGATCTTAATGTAATTTTCCCTTGTTATTCAACGCGGATATTGTCAAGATTACCTATGGCTGAACTTTAGGCGTGTGATTATAATATTATTTACCTAGATACTTGCTATGCCAACCCACGTTTGACAAATCCTGTGTACGAACATGATTTCCATTTTCGCTTCCACCGACTAGTCCCAACATATACGGAGCCGTAATGTGAATATATGTAGTGACGTCCTATAGTAGGCACTGATAATATACAAATGAGCGGAAATTATATCTTAATTAGCAGGTACCATTTACAAAGCCAGAGACGTTAACTAAATAAGGTTCAAATTCCACCAGAAATGGGTCTTGGAAAGGACGATCCTAAGCATAATTTCTGTGGAAAATTGAACTAGTCGTGTGGCGAGCACTAGAAGTAAAACCCACAGAACACAATATTATACCCCTAGGTAAAACCACAGCAAAGGGCTGAAATGAGCATTAAGTGAGTTTACAAACTAATTTGGTACATAGGTATGTTATGACGTGTTCGTGTAGTTAATTAGCTATTTGACGTTCTTGACTTAATTAAAAATCGTTCGCGACGAAATGGTTGGTACTAGATCATAGTATTTAATGGATTGTATTATCTTGCCCACCTGGCGTGTCATGACCGTAGAGAACGCACGCAAAAACTAGCCTTGAACGACTATATCGTTCAAGCGACACGTGTGTGTGAGCGATATTTTACTAAACATTTTTGTACTTATTTGTTTTAAACTCTCTGTATTTTGCCTACTCTGTGTGATTGTTGGGATCGTTAACGTAACTCGTGTGTGTAAATTCAAATTGTGTATGTTCCAGATATTTTAATTGACTAACAGTTATGTCCTCATTATAAGATAGTAAACTTATCAGATTTATTGGTTATTAACAGCTTGTACGGTTGTTTTAAAAGGAAATAAAACATATATGAATTGATATTACATTAAACAGTTTTTAATGTGCCCTGAATACGTTTTAGTATTGTTAAACTTCTCCTTAATCTTATTGCTGATTGTAATATTAATGAACGAAATAGAAATAACAACCAAATTAATGCTTGACCTGTCCCATGCCAAAATGTTGGCTTGATTTGCCGAAAACTTGGTCGAAATTCGGTGTTTCTCATTCTCACTTTTTATGAAGTGGCGTTGTGCGTCACGTTCTTCATTAGCATTCCGGTGACAACAGTTCAAGCTGTCTTCGTACTTTCCGCTTCGTAGCAACAGTTACAATGTCGCGTAGTAATTATTAAATAATGTGCGCCAGCCTCGGGGGACGGGAAGCAATCGCTTGGCTCCATTCATCGAAGGCGTATATATGAATTGTATGGTAATATGTATGAGTTTATTGGCATAACAATCGTGGGAGCTTTGTGAACACCTTGTTGTTGGTATACTGGTTTCTCAGTAGCGTGTTGCTTGGCTAATTTTGTTAAATGTTATTCGATTCAATGGTTGATCGGCTATCGAAGGTTAGATCACACCTAAACACATGCTTTATTCGCATAGGTGTATGAATTAAACTACAGAGTACCACGAACTGCGTTCCTTAGGTCTAACGTTGCTAAGTACTAAAAATATCACATCAATCAATATTTGATGTATCTACTAATGCCTGCGAAATATCTATGACTTATTGACAGATATTGGTGTGAACTAACACTTGTTTCCTTGTCAATATCGATGTGGTAAAAATATCACCAATTGCTACGAATGCACCACTCACCCGAATTCTAAACGTGCTTACCTAGGGCTGTGTTTTTAAAATATGATCCGTATGTGAAATGAAAATAGAATCCCAATATGACTGACAAAAATTGGCTCCCCTATCAAATTGAAATAAATACAATCGTCAGAGAAATGTGGTTGCGTTTGCAAAATATATGTGTAGTAGATATAGATTGTATTTACTATTTTGTATGCATTGTCACGCCATTACTCTCATGTGATGAGCCATCTTAACGCGGTCATAAGCCGCATGCCGCTCGTTTATGCACGTAAATGAAGCGTTAACACGGTTTTGAACCAAAGCTGAGGTTTCCAGTTTGAGTGATTTCACTTTGTGGCCATAAGAGTACGTAAAGAGGTCCCATTTATAAACGTACAAGCTACGCCCCGCAGTTTCACCCATATAAGTCTCGTTCCCGTGGGAATATCGGGATAAAAATAATCCTATGTCCTAACCCAGGTTATGGTCCACTCATGTGCTAAATTGTATCCAAACCCGTTCAGCCAATTTAGAGTGAAAGTGTAAGAAACAAACAAACAAACTCACATTCGCATTTAAGATATTAAAATAATGTTATACAGAATGTCGCATTTTTTTTTTTTTTTGATGTTGGGAAATCTTCCAATGACTTCTCCCGCTCTGGGCGGAGCGGAAGGGCGTGTCAGAGTTTTACTGACTAAAACCCACCCGTGTTCCTTCAGTTGCCTGTTGCCAAGGTCCCGGTATCCCTTTCGGACTTTCCCGCAACCCTGGCAGGACACAGAATGTCCCTGGAAGTCAAATCGAATAGGGGCATGGGTAAGGTCATTTCTAAACTTTGTAACCCTGTTTGATTTGGTGGAGGCACCGCAAATTGTTATATTTGAGGTTAAGGCCTTGGTTGTGAGAAGGTTAGAATACTTCTAATTTCCAATACAATATCCAAATAATACAGTGCAAATTGAGTCTGTAGGTATTCGCCTTAAAAGCACTTTACGACCTTCTTTAAACTGTTCGTGGCCTATCTATATCTGAAACGATTTTCTTTGAGCAAGACGTTATTGAGTTTGCTTCGTAGGTCAAAGGTTGTGTTATAGGTCAAGAGACGGCCACTCGAGTGTACAGGACGTCTTTGATCCTGTAATCAAACAACCCTTGTTTTGTGTCCCTGGAGCGCGTAATGCTTTACATGTGCCGGTTTTATACCTCGTGAGAATAAAATGTTACGTTTTTTGTTCGTATTGTGTTGAGTTGTTTGGGTCAAGTAATATTTTGGGTCGACTTTTGGTATTTGTACAAAAATAAATGCAAATCATTTGATTGCTCGTTCCACTTTAAGGTACAATTCCGTAGCCGTCTGTAAGCACCAGCAGCAGTCGACGACGTGTCGCCGCGTGTTGGTTTATATGTATTTCTATGAAATCGACGTGTCGCTAGCTACGGAAAGTATTTCATAGAAATACATGGAAATCAGTAGTGTCGCGTCGCTTGCTACTGCTGCCTGCAGTCTGCTACGGAATTGTACCTTTATTAACCCAAGGATTTGCGTAATGGCATGTTAATAAAAAAAAAATATGGTTAGAGTCAATCATGCCTGTTGAAACGCCAACATTGGAGTCGAATGAACTTGACTGGGACTGCAAATATACCCTCGGCATGATGAACCGACCATTTTAAGACAACTAGTTAGGTGGATATGAAATTAAAATGCCAATATCACGTTGACATACAATTGTGCTGCATCTATGTCTTGAAAAAGATTCATATTCTTAAAAGCATTGTATAATTTGATCAGTAATGAGGTTTGTAATTTGTTATTGTTTTGGACAGTTACCCAGCACGGAACAAGCAGCTTTATTACCGAAAGTAATAACACCGACTTATTATTAGACAGAATACATTAATACATTAATAATCTTTTTTATACACGACAACACGGAACAACGTTTGCGTTTTGTTCTTTTTTCACTTTTATTACAATTTCCTTCGAACATTGGACTAATTTCGTACAATAACGTTTTATAGGTCGGTTTTCTATAAGCAAAGAAAGCATCAAACTGTTTCTGCTTATTTCTTTTAACGTTCTGTGTCTATTTGACTTACCATTTTCCGAGTAAAAACAACAATTATCGAACTTATCTCCTTACACAGTCCCAAAGTGCGTATTGTGCAAACTAAAAGCGTCGTCTACACTCACGATGGCGCAGTTAACGCCTCTTATTATGTAATGACACCACCGCAGTGTGTACCCGCATTATTGTCCAATGAACCCACTTCGTGATAGCGAGCACACGCGGTTTCTGCCTCGACAGATCATTTCGTGACTGACGTATACCTAGTCAGTTTTTGTGGACACTACCAACTGTAAGAAACAAGTTGTGCGTTCGTGAAATCTTGTTTGGTAAAAAACAATGGATTTAATCATCTGGACAGTCAAACGAGTAAAGAGATACTATACAAGTAAGAGATTGATGAGGCTGAAACTTAATTTAGCTGTTTTCTGATGTTGAGACTAGAGCAAAAACTGTAATTTAATTTGAATTTATTCAGAAGGACGATCCCTTAATTAGTTGGAAAGAAGAGTCTGCCAAACTATTTAAACAATGAAACTAAATTACTTAGGAACCCAAACTAATTACAGTCTGCTGTAGTTTTATCCCATTCCAGTTAACAGTGTTACCGCCGAAGAAAGTCCGTCGAAAGGGGAAGGTCTGAAGTCAATAACTAACCACATTAATCAAGATCGTCCAGTCCATTTAAACGACGGCCGCTCATTTGTGGAAACTATAAAATTGCTGAAGAAAATTACAGAACCCACATTCTCGCTAACGGCCAGTGAAAGCTGATTTCATCCAGTTTGTGTAGAACAAAGGTTGAACGAAATTCATAATTGAGTATATATTATGTATTTTATGCGACATGTCATTTTTAACTTGAGAAATGTGGGACACACAACAACAGTTATTAGGAAAAGTATAATGATATAAATAATTGGTGAAATGACTTAGGCTATGTAACTTTTAATATTATGGAGATATTCAAGCATTTTTAATTAAATATATAATACGATGCAATAAGAGTGGAAATAAGAGATTATGAGCTATAATGCAACCACTATTTTGAAGGTCCCATATTATGGTCCCAATTAAGCCCAGTGAAATGAACACGGTTAGTTTCAAGTCAGCTGCAGCTGTGGCGTTCTCAAATCATAGTACTTAATTATGATGCAATATTTTCTTTGATCTATGCAGTTGGCAATGAATGGGCACATATTCTGCAGCTTTAGAAGTCTGTGAGTATTAACGTGTATTCCCGTTCGTCCCACTGCCGTCGTCCCACTGGTGGGACGAACGGGAATTTAATAAATTACATTAAATTTATGATTGAAATACTATCCTGAACTCATGCAAGCCTAGTACTTTTTGTTAGGTTAGGTACTGCTCATAAATTGTGCACAAAGTGTTTTGCATAGAATACCGCCTTGTATGCATACAACGTACTACAGAAATAAAAAGTATCTATCCTATGTCTTAACCTAGGTCATGGTCTACCCATGTGCCAAACTGCATTTAAATCATTTCAGCCGTTTTAGCGTGAAAGTGTACCTAACAAACAAACAAACTCACTTTCGCATTTATAGTATTAGTTAGGATAAATAAGTGTATAATTGAACAGCAACCAGACTCAAATTATTCAGTGGGACCAATGGGAATTAAAAATAAAATGACTAAATCATTCCCGTTCGTCCCACTAACAAAGTCAGTGGGACGAGCGGGAATAAATTTAACATAATTTATTAAATTCCCGTTCGTCCCACCAGTGGGACGACGGCAGTGGGACGAACGGGAATACACGAGTATTAATAGTCTATTGAATAAGTTCACGGCGATGTCACCGCTAGTGGTGCGGACGTCGGCCAGCCGACTGCGGATTGAGGCCGAACCAAACCACAGGTACCAACGTCAAGTTCGTTTCCAATTTGCTTTCCATTTGCGTTCCGGGACGGCTTGAATGTTTGAGGAGCCGGATTAAAAAGTCACTTTTACGTGACTCTGTGTCGCCGTGTGCCGATTAATGTTTTCACATATTGAACTCTCCGGAACCGTATTTAACTTATCGAGAGACCGACAAATCAGCTGTACAGTGCACACATTCGAATATAACAGAGTACATATAATAGAAGACATACTCTACAATAGCTGCTCTTATCAAGATCTGATTTTTTGTTTCAAACTCGACCATTGTTAGACTCACACAATATCAGGTAACAGCCTCGATTATTAACCTCTTAACGCGCGTGCAGTCAAGTGCAATCGACACATTTAGTCCACTAGGTCACTCGACGACACAATGACTGCGGCCGCTGTCCGTTTCGACTCTATCACAACTCGTTTGTTGGACTTCTACAACAGACTAACTAGACACAAACTCGTTCTAGGCTGTATGGTGTATCATCCATCTCCTGTCAAGTGATTGCGGCGCGCAACGTGATTTATATGACCGGCATTCGATGTAGGATACGTTTCAACTAGCAGGGAGGTCGCCAGACGTATCAGATGACAAGTTGTAATCGAATTCGATGTGTATGGTGTTACATTTACCATGTATCGAGTGTTGGACGGATTCGCAGTTCTGATTCCGGTTGGACTTACATGGACGTTGAATGCAGAAGAGGGTTAACGTTGTCATTATTAGCTTTTATTGAACGTTGTTAGCACACTTTTGAGTTTTAAAATCAGGTTGTTTTTTAAATAAGAATTACTTCAAAACACAACAGGTAAAGTGGTCCTTGGTATAAATGCCACGAATTCTTAGGTCAACTTGGTATAAGCCACGCATAACCAAGTAAGTACTTAAATATACCTAACTTATTCAGTGTTAATATCATTAATTAGTTTAGTAATTAGTATTTAACTAAGTCGACACTTTCATAGACATATATTTTGGTTGACGGGTGGCCTTGTTCGCACTTGGCAAGAAATGTTAGTCAGTTAGGCAACATTAGGTTTATAGAAGAGTACTTTTGATTATTTCGAAATGAAGATGTTGTGTTATCGAGCCATTATCGAGGACATACATATAACTGGAAACAACGCGTCGCATCACGTCGCGGTAAGACTGCCCAACCATTAAACGTTTGTGATATCTCTGTAACGTATAAAACCTTGATTGATTGATGATATTATTAAACCAACTTTAGTACAATCGGAAGAATCATATTAAATAGCAATTATTATGATATTTACTCACGATTGGCTAATTCCTTGGCGGAGTTTTTTGAAACCGGGAAACAAGTCAAGTAAAAACATATAACTGCATTTATTTGTAATCGAGAGCGCCGCTTCCTATTACCAGTTACAGTGTAGGTAATCTTGTTTGCAAATGACCCGGGGCTATCGCAGGTACGCGATTTGCGGTCAATGGCTCGAGAAATTGCACCGACATTCAACATTTCTTCGCGCTTGCATTTGACTCTAATAACACTGATATTATTAGTCTGTGGTCGAGTCCACTTAGTAATTTCTTATACGATAACATATAAAATATCGATTGTCATTCCATCGATTTGTAGCCGCCAATCTTATCTTGATCAAGTAAATTGTTGGTTAGTCACACCTGTACTAAACTAAACGCTGCTTTCATGTGCCACATAAGATATGAGTAACTGGCGGTTTTCCTTATTCAATTCGGAGAAATTAAAAAACAACTTTATAAAGTAAAGATACAGGGAGAAACACGATGTCAATAACGATGTTCAATTTAAATAAATAAATCGTTTATATCCAAATTCAACCTTCACCCAACAAAAAGTCTTAAAACAAATACAGCTGTATTTGAAGCCAAGGTTCGTTCGATTGTACGGTAATTACAGGGTTTGATTAGACGATGCGGTGTACCTTGACGGCGTTGTCAAATTACAGACGGTCAGACCAGAATATCATTTGGTTCATGAATATTCAGAATAACTGTGTCGGACGATTGAAGACTGGACTTGGACTGAATTCTTTCTTAAACTGTGTTGCTATGGGCCGTATTTTGTTCTGTTATATACCTACTACTGGAGACTTGGAAATATGTAATTGTAGTATTTATATGCGATTTTATAAGTGTTATTGTAGGTCGTAAATATACATCGTAATTTGGGTCCACGCCAGCTGAAATTCATATAATTTTACTGCACAATTTTCGTTTGGCACCTAGATTTCTAAAACAAAGTTCAATATTATCTTTGTAGAAACTATTTTGCAACCACGGACATGGTAGATATACTTACCTAGCATTTAGGAATATCTAAATATCAATAGCAATGGTGGTATCTGTAAGCTTCCAATGTAAATTGTTGATCGAAGGTCCCAATCAACAATCTTTTAATAGATTTGCTGGGAATTTCCAGGGACTATCATAACATTATTCCGCGACATTGATGCTTTTAGCCATTGTATTAGTCTTAGGAATCCATATTTGTGTTTCACTGCTCACTCATTATCGTCATCGTACTCCCAATTATTACAAATTTACGAGTATTTGGAGTTTTCACAATATGACAAAAAATTTATTCCATACTTCTCTATTAATCATCATCTCTGTAGTCAACCCTTTTCTAACCATGTTATCATTCAAACAATCCACACATAGTTTTGGTCTTCCTAAATTTACTTTATATCTATATATCTATCTATCTATTGGAAATGAGCTTCTGAAGTTTCAGTACTTATGAAACTAGTAGGTTCTGGTGAAATAAAATATTTTTAATTTGAATTTGAACCATTCACATTCCTACTCAGAACTTTCTTCTCGACATGTACCTCATTCAGTTTAATTGTTCATGAATATAATTAATACTCCTTTATTAACATTACCTTTTCTGTAAGCTTAAAATTTTCTTTTGAAATGCACTTATCACATCTGTGTATCACTGTAACACAGAACGTTATGTATAAGTACTCCAACTACGGAGTGGCCTAATCTTTGTTCTAAATAAGTCTCTATGTTTACGTCCTACACGTGTGTTATCAGTAAGGTCAAACAAATGCATCTTCTGCGCAGGGACCTTGCTATTTGACTTCAGATAACAGTCGGCGACTTCCTATAAAATCATTGGAGACGTTATATATGTCATGTACTTTGAAATAATGTTTTTAGTAGAGAACATGTTGATAACAATTAGTTAGGAGAATGCGTTAACTAGATAGCTTTAATTAGAAGTTTAATGACTAATACATTAATGAATTTGGAACTATTAAAAACTTTAGGCGTATCATCAATGGAATAATCCTGAGAATTCTATCAATTAGCAACTTAGTTAAATCTCAAAGGCCTCAATGTAAAAGTAAATCTACTCTAAGATAAATAAATTCATATAATTTCTTTTCACTCGCTTCGTTTTATGTCCTTTTATCACTCCGATCATGTTTCGAAACTTATTTTCTTAGCTCATTCCACTATCTTTTCAACGAGTAATTATGAAGTCGCCTGATAAGCTGATGACTGATAAGTTGATAACAGACTGCGACGAAGTAGCTGCACGTCCTATCTACTTTTGAAGTGGAAGAGTACTTAACAAAGTCGTTTAATATTGTGATGATGAATTCATTCTTGTGAGGCTTTATTGAGCGAATAAAATTGCTTTCTAAGTGCTCTCTTTTATACTTTGTTGTTATTCACTTTGTATTGTAGGTTATGTGTGTTTCTTTTCATACATTATAGTTTCCGCTACAGATAAGACTCTAACGATAGCTTGACTTGGCTTGCTTGATAGGGTTCTCAAAGAAACCAATTTACGTAATGTCTGCAAGGAGGAGCTCGTGGCTACGTAATAACAGCCGCACGGGTCGATCCATCAGGTTAAGGTACGCTTGCCGGGGCTGGTCCGTGGATGGGTGACCATCTTTACATACCGAGACTCCTCCGTGCCTGGGAAAGCACGTTAAGCCGTTGGTCCCGGCTGTCATTTGTGGATCTTTGACAGTCGTTACGGGTCGTCAGAAGCCCGAAAGTCTGACAACCAGTCTTACCAAGGGGTATCGTATTACCCAGTTACTGGGTTGTGGAGGTCAGATAGGCAGTCGCTTCATGTAAAATACTGGTATTCAGCTGCATCCGGTTAGACTGGCCGACCCCAACGTAGTTGGGAAAAGGCTAGGCAGATGATGATGACGTAATGTCTGCAAAGATGTGCCTATATGGAACGTTGTGCCAAATTCCTTCTTGGATAAAATGTTTGAAGGGCTGAAAATTAGGTGCAATCGCTACATATACCAACATATATAAGTCTGAATCATTTAGTAACATACCACCAACTAATCTATGAAGGACCCATTTTAGAAAATAGACGGGCATGCTTTAACAAGATTATGTCACGGACGGTGAAAATGTGCCAAAATCTAACTGAATAAAAACAATATATACTAACATGGCGTTTACGATCCAAAATTCTTAGATAAAGGAACTCCTATGTAAACAGGCGCGAAGTCCTTCCACGCAAAACTTACTGGCAGAAAGTCAAGAAAATTCTAGAACGAAATAGGAGAAAAAATCGCACGCAGCACGTGCAATCTTATCTTCTCGGTTTTGATTGTCGTATGTCACACTGAGTGAGAATAAATCGAAACCGATAAGAAAACGGCGCAATTTTTCATACACATTCATTGCTATAAAATGCAAATAATTTCCCGACATAACGGTACCTACATAATTTATTTCTCAACGCGTGTATGATTTACAAATTGGGGAATGTGATCCGAAATAACTAGATAATATATTCGGTGGCATATTAACAGTCACGGTTTCAGTAATTGGGTGTCATATTAATTTTCCGGAACACAGGGTGATCGGGCCATTAATCGAATCATGGCGGCGTTAGTTTGACCGTTTTGCGATGAAATCATTGGATATTTTTTACTTTGATAATGTCTAATCATACAATTTTTTTGGAATAAGCGGTTATAGGTAACTTTAGCTCCGTTTTCAGATTATTTTTGTTTACGTTAACCTATAGAATAGACCTTGGTCAGTAAATTTGCACGAGCTGTTGAAAAAAAACCATTTTTGATCCCCAAAAACCCTAAAAAGCAGGAAATATACAAAAAATATTACATACCATCCACTCATATTACCAGACTACCACACTCCACTACCCACTCACTCCCTTACTCAATCTTCTACTATCATACCACCTAGAACATACACGAGTCGGATTATTGGATTCAATCACTGATGTAATGATTTGTTCATTCAAGAATAGTAGATAATTTATAAAATACGTTCACAATTTCTCCGTATAGTTGACAAATACCTATACACGTCTTGTGAAAGTATAATTGTTTAGGATATGATGGGACTGACATACGCTATGCGTAAAAGCCCCTATAAAGAAAAAAAATGTAATATTCATTACAATTACCTCGTGTAGATAACAATTGTCTATAATCACAATCACAATACGTAATACATTCCAAGTTTTATTGCAGAAATTCGACTGTTATCGATAAACTTTATACATTTCTGAGATAATCGGAGTATTAGATATCGAATTTTGTATAGAACATGAAAGTTTTATGGCTATATCGATTCCTTTTGCTTAGGACATGACCATGAGAAGACCTCTTTTACTGTGAATTCTATACGAATATTTCTTTGCGTTCTCGTATAAAATTGCTATGTAATATAAAAGGAGTTTTGTATGTGTATCCGAGTATACATTAATCTCTGGCTGTTGAGGCATTTTCGCGTTTTCCTCTCTGGAAGTTTCATGAGGGGTGGATGAAGGTTGTTTATGTTTCAGGAGTATGTTTAACTTGGGTTCAGGGGATAACTGTGAATGACAACACTGCGGTAAATTGGAGAATATATGCATATTGTTTTAATAAACGGATTCGCATTCCCTTTATCGGGCGTTTTTTTTTGGGTCGTCATAAAGTCGCCAAGCAACCATTTCGGTATCCACTTCTGTCTACTTTTTGCCCAGATAAATATGACCCTATATTTTGAGTAAATTCGAATGTGTAATAATAACTCTAACGATGAGCGTAGTAAAAAAAAAAATCTTTGTTCAATCAGGTCAAGCTTGTTAAAGCTCAATTTACTTAGAAATATATACATCAACGTCTGTTATTTACTCTGTAAACACAGACATGACATGGCAGACTTTTCCTGTCACTGGAGCACGCTTGTCTCATAGCTTTCGTATCAATAATTCATCTGGACGGTGGACGACGGTCCATAAGTCTGGCAGGCAGTGCAGCTGCGGGTTGCTGAGTTCGACCTACTTGGCTACTCTCATTTATGTCCCCTAATATCCGACCCACTTTTGTATGTCACTCCACCAGTTAGATATGCACAGTGTGTTACCAAATAAAATAATTCTCGATGAGAAATATATTTGCACTTTTCGCTCGGTTAGCGTGGCCTGGATAAGTCTGATCGAAATTGTGTTTTCATTTTGTATCTACGAGGTTGTTTGAAGTATGATTGGTATTTTTGAACTGTGACTGATTGCCTTAATTAGACATAAAAATATGTTTTATAAAGCAAAGAAGATGGTTATATTATTTATGCCTTTTTTGATTGACCAATGAATCCAGGATAAAGATCATCGTCCGTGGTCTGATGTTACGCATAACAATAAAGAGGACGACACACGAACGAGGTCGCTATTTGTTGTCGATGTATTTATAGAAATATCCTAAACAAGCTTAACTTTCTACATACGTGCTTCGTACTACAAAAATATATTAACGGTTATAAACAACATCATCGGAAACCGTTAAAAATATAACCTATCGGTCGTTATTTTTTTTTACCGACACCTTTTTGTTCTCCGTGTTAGTACTGATGATGATGTCATTTATGTATGAAAAATAAGCGTGAAGCAAAAAGTTTATACAGCTTGAAGTTGCATGACGTAATTCCTTTAATAAATATGGTTTCCAATGATAGTAAAACCGCAAGCGTACTTCATATGTCTATTGTTTTCAAGCGTACTCTATTATGCGTGTACGCATTGTCATGTAAGGAATTATTGATTCTTCTAAGACAATGGCTGTTATGCAAGAATCGATGGATGTCTACACTTTTGCCATAAAATTCGCCCACGTGTTACTATAATTCCTCTCCAAATGTGGTATAACAATTGTTTTGCAAATATCAAAGCCATTATTTCTTTCTAACATTTCGAATAAATTGTTCTTCAATTTCGTCGTTGTCTTATTTCCCCGAAGACGTGACGACGTCAGCCTTCCCAAAGTATATTTCTAAATTCTTTGCGTTTGAATTTTGTGTATCGCTAAGGCTTATATCTCACTAGGACATTATGGTGGCGTAACTATGGTCGCGCGGCCAGCGAAATATACACAGCTTTATGGTGGGTATCTCACTAGGAGTCGTCCAATCGGTTGCGTAACCAACCATCGATTTTTTGGCAGTGCGACCATGGTTCCGCCGCCACTGGTGTCCTAGTGAGTTAGGGCCCTATATAAGAGTTTGTCAACGTTATTACTTTCACGGAAGCGCGTTCTTTTTCATTTTTCTTCGTTCTTAGTTTGCGAGAAAAGGAAACAAATATCTGTTTCGTTGTTTATCAGACATAATAAAATGTATTTGACAATGAAAAGATACAGCCGTATCTAATTCCGATAAGTAGATTTTATGATAAAATGTTGTCAAATATATTGAGAAAAACTTTTTCTTGGCTGCTTATAGGCGTTTTCATAATAACTTTACGGATGAGTCGAAGATAAAGTTTGTTGTTTATTAAAGTGAGCCTCCGAGAAAGTTTGAGATATGCACACTGTGAATGGTGAATCGAAATATCTTTATTTATTGACCACGTAGAAAGTTAGGTATGCCTTATTTGTATGACTTTACTTGATTGTATGGCAGTGACTCCTAAAATGTTATGGGGCTTGTGAACATTCTATCTTTAATTTATTTTAGCATGTAAGAATTGTTAATGACTGAATTAACATTTTCCATTCATTCACTAGTTCCTAATATATCTCTGAGAAGTGATGGAATATTCCCGACCGTGACCACAAGATGACTAACAAACAATATTTATAGATAGTATATTTCTTTGCCAGTAAAGTCTAATGTGTTGAAATTATCATGACATTATGTCATGTTAACATGTGTCATACTATTCTATTCTACAAAAACTGCTTATCTTTTGTTTCAATTTTATGTTTATTCAATTTATGAAGAAGAACATTAAATTTGAGAATCGCTGTCCTAATTTCATTGAAATCCGATACATGATCAGTATGATCACTGATCAGTAACAAGAATCCCCATACATTATGGCCGCTTAGATTCCAACATGACACAACCCATAGCTATGGGAAAATATTTTAGTAATGTTATTTTATTAGACTTGGCCTCAATAACTAAATCCGTAACGTCATAAATAAGTTGATGTTATTTTATGGTGACTGTTATGCTTTGAGAGTGAGCGATGAAAACGATAGTGATAGTATCTTGTATTATGATGACATAAAGAACTGAAATATATAATATGCTAAAATATGGATCGCTTTAATTATTCCTTTCATAGGAAAGAAAACTTATGCGGGTTGATTTAATTTTTACCTGACTTTATTTTAGAACTTTGATTGCCATAAAATCTCGGTTTTTGTTTTACATAAAGTTATCCCTAAGGCGTGCAACACCCCTGATATTCAGAATATGTATGAGGACGTACCAAAAAAAAAATTGATTCACGTCCCTTATTTGATTGACCTCAAAGCCTTAACCCACAGAGACGTTAATAAAACAGTTAGTGGTTGTTTTCCTTTCATTTACAAATCAGATCAAAGGCTAGGAATAATATTATTTTACTGAAATCTATGAGTCTACTGGTGTTATTCTACACTTCATTCTTTTTATTCGAATATCTAAATTCTACGCAAAAAATAACAATTCTGCAATATTTTTTGTGAGCGACATTGGTTTTATGCACAATCAACATATGACAGGAAATATCCTATTTTGCACATGTTGTTGATTTTTTAATGTCTTCCGTCATGTGGGCGTGATGGAGCAGGTGTTGTGCGATAAACACAGCTGATCTGATAATAAGGGTAGCTTACTGGCTGTGCTGTATAGCCAACACATTTGTGGTACTTATGGCATAAATACACGCGAAAATACTATTTTCTACTACTTTTGGGTCTTTATGAGATCATATTTCTCTGAGTGATATTCTGGGTATAATATCGAAATTATAACAGAACATGTTATCATAATTTAATTCTATTATAATTCCAGATATACACCGTATTAATAACACATAGCTCCTTGATGCTAATGAAAATACACTGAAAGAAACTTCAAAAACGTAATTAAACTCGTAATGGAAATACTGCGAATTTGCACATTGAGTACCCAATTAGCGGGCTCTTCATTATAACGTTTAATCGAAGTATAGGAGTTTCATATTTATTTTCATAACATTCGTGTTCCAAGGGTTTGCACCTTGCATCCGTGGGGTGTATTCCCACACCCCCGTATGTCCCGCTAATCCGTGCTTTTAGAGAGCAACCACTTTAGTTTGAGCTTCCTTACCCTTCGAGTAGCTTTGGGGAAGTTTCGGGGACACGCAGCTGCCTCAAGTGGCAGGGGTCTTCAACATTTGGTCGGTGTTCATGTGAATTTGCCTCCTACATGTTCACACGCACCCCCTTTACTTATTGCATATGTGTAGTGTGTATGAGACACACGAACACGTGGCGAGGCTATCAACTTGATGTTTCACGCTTAATAAGAAATTACATTTCCTCCATTATGTTTCATGAGAAACTAGAGTTAGTTGGCTGTTGGTGTTTCTGGGAATAAACGGATGGAGAATTAATCTTATTGGCACAACGAAGGCGAAGGTTTGATTTATGTTTAGAAGTCAATCACAGTGTAACAGCTGGGTGAATTTATTGGATACAATTTAGTTCTCAGTGAAAGCATATTTTGATTTCAGACAACTTGAATAGACTAGAATTTGGTAGATTTTTTGCCTATATAAGTCAGTTAATAATCTACATAGTACCGGGCGACAGAGCTCTGCTCGGGCGAATATAGAGAAAACGAATTTTCCAAGATATGAGACTTAGCTAGATCGATTTTTCTCTCCGTAAACCCCTAATAGAGTCGTTTTCTAATGACCCTTATGAAGATTAAAACGAATAAATTTTCACCTTATATAATACAAATACTTATACAAATATTGCTCATTTAATAGTATAGGATTTAGATAATCTAAAAAAGTTAACCTATTCTGTAGTCTTTTGTTGTGATTCAAGTGTGTCGTAACTAACAGTTGTAGTTTCATAGTTATTTTACTCTGAAAGGACATTGCGCAAACCTAAGGCCCTTGGTCTTACATAATCCGAAACGACAAGCAAGTATTTGTGTCACCTGAAACCTGTACATTGAATACTTCCAAGCCTGTTGATTTAAATATGGCTGACGGTTGCTGTTATTCAATAATTTTACGATTATTTCAGTGACAAATCGATAGATTTAGGTGCAAGATTGTTAGGACTTTGTGATTGATTCGTTATTTAAAGATAAAGGATGGAAAATTGACTGAAACTGCATATTTATTTATATTCTTGAGGTTCACCGAATTTGTAATGTGCGAGGAGAGAAATAAATACACGTTATTGGACGATTGCCGATGTCACGTCATGCTTACTCATAGAGCGAATTTCTGAATGGATGATGTAAGCGCAGTTTTTAAGCAGATTTCGTTTTGTCACGATGACATCTTTCGACTCCGTAGCATGAGCCTACGTTTGATGTAAAAGTGACCGGTCAAAAATAGATAGCTACGTTTGTAATAATGCATATACAATAGCTTACTTTATGTTTCTTCACCAAGCAGTGACCCCTTTACTTAGATTTTAACGATAACGAGGGATGATTGGGTCGATACATTTTATTTATTGCTGTTAGGGTGGAGAACTTTTTATGACTGAAATCTGTTAACAATTTTCATTCCCAGTTTTTTTATAATCCACAACGGGGATCCTCTTGGCTTGCATCTCACCTGATGTGATGCTAAGTGATGAACGGGCCGAAGGTGGAAGCGAGCTTCACCCCTCAACCACGGAGGAACTCTACGATTTTACGGTTCATGTTAAAACATTCGTCATTGTTCATTCGAACATTCGTCAACGTCATCTCTTCGTATATCGTTTCGTTTTTATACATTTTACTTCGCTGTGTTATCGTGATGCCGTGAACCTGAACGTCAACAATAATGTCGTCACGTTAGAAATTATAAAAACGCACATAACTTTGTGACAAGTCTCCTTTCTAAAGCCCGATGTCATAAATTTAACTTACGTACTTATCAATATTTCTCAGTTCCTTTGTGACCCCATATTGTCTTGTTTATAAATAACTAGCTGTTGTCCGCGACTTCGTCTACGATGCAGGATGAAAGTGGCCTATGTCCTTTTCCAGGTCAAGTGTTACTCCTGTGCGAAATTTCATCCAAATCCGTTCAGCCGTTTTAGCGTGAAAGCGTAACAGACAAACTCACTTTCGCATTTGTAATATTAGTTAGGATTGGGATAGCATACATTGACGTTAGAACCCTCATTCATTCGTCAAACGAGCCATCAATGTGTGAACAATTATAGCCAGCCCCATGGCTCATGGCTCCCCTCTCTACTTTGTTTATGGAGCTCCTGCTCACTAGAGCGCTATATGGGTCAGTCTCCACGTGTTGTTGTTCCATGTTATCCATCCTCGTAAGTAATAAGCAATTATTATGGAAATTCAAACGTTTGCTCTCCTTACTTGCTCTGTTTACATTTTATTTTTACATATTGCGGACTTTTACTTAATGATGGGGAACGGAAATGCGTTTAAGTACAGAATAAAAACATATTATTGTTCTGGTTATCAATACTTTCATATTCACACACACATCATCACACGAACAATTACTTTCCGAAAATGCTGTTAAGGAACATTTTAAATTCATGCGATATACTAATAATAAACATTCCAGCCGGTCTATTCTGTAAAAATCTTACCGTGAAAACTTAGGTGAAGTGAGTTGTCATGCCTTCTGAAGTATTGACATTATTGATAGCACACTTCACCTAAACACGGTGAGATATTTACAGAATAGATCGGCTTATTAGTTTAAAAGATAGTTTGAACTCATACGTACCAATTTTATAACTCCGATTAGTTTGATCTGAAAGCAGAGAACACATTTATAAATAAACTTCGATAGCTGAACTACAAAGGGTTAGCTAGATCCAAACTATGTTTGTACACTCGGGGAACGAAAGGGTTAAGCAATTTCAAAATCCATTGCTATTTCTTCTGCTTTTTGTGCCAACAATATAAGCATAAGCATAATCAGCCTACAATAATCCCCCTGCTGGGACACAGGCCTCCTCTCTGTGAGAGGGAGTGGGCCGTAATCTACCACGCGGGCCCAGTGCGAGTTCGTAGATGTCACATGCCTTCGAATTTTCGGTTTCCTCACGATGTTTTACGAGCCATGGTGATGAAATAATTTACACACAGTAAAGCGCCTGTCAGAGTTTGAACCTATGCCATACAAATCCTAAGTCGCGACCCTTACCACTGGGCCACCACTGTTCTCAGCCGCGTATATCTACTTTATTATATTGTTTGAGCTCAGTAGGTGACCACTACAATACTTTGCTTTCCCACAAAGATGTCTCTTTTACAAGATGTTGTGGCGGTACCTACATCGCCACATTCGTACTACGCATCAAAGACCTGACGTCACACAAAAATCCTGACGTCACAAAAATCCTGCATCGCGCAATTAGAGTTTACCGTGCAGTGAACATACTCGTACTCGTATATACAAAAATCCAATATCAATCATTGGGCAGTTGCCCGCCAGACACAACACCCGACTGGTCGGAGGATCCTCCCTTTTCTATGGTGGATGAGTGAACTTTACACCCTGTTCCTCATACTCCTAAAATGTCATTTTCATTGATACTGTAGGTAGAACGTTGTCGGAAAAATATTTCTCATGTAAATTTTACCCAAAGGTGTCTAACCTTTCATTCCCCGAATGTACCTTAAACACAGTTTCTAAATAGCACGAGAATTACAACTTCATTAACTAGCATTTAAATGTAAAATGTAGTTTTCCGGCAACCGTGCCTGGCACAAACTAATTACATTGTTAGAACAAAAACGTTAACTTTCAAATGTATTCATTTATGTGGTCATGTTTGTGGATTACATTTTTTGTCTGTGGTTTTACACTGTGCTTTGGTTGGTATAATACTGTTCATACAAAATCAATGAAGCATGGTCTAGAGCATACGGTAAAAGTACTCATTAATACAACATTAATTAAATAAATTGCTCTGAATATAGGCACAAATATGAATAAATATGTATGCTCTTCAGCCTCTTTTACATAATGAGTTCATTTCAAGTGAGGTAAAAAAGAACCGTATTTCTCGAGGTGTATTTTATTTAACCAGCTTACGTTAAAATAAAATACCCTGTTTAGAATATTATTCACCAAGAGGATGCTCCATTCAGTACTTTTGATTCAAAAGTCCAACTCAATATGAAGGTAAAGAAATCGAAGAGCTTTAAGCTGCTGCTTTTAAATTACGTTCTTTGATTGAATTTTGATAGTCAGCGAAACATTTTTATTCGTTTCGCTTCTAAACACAGCTGTTTCCGAGACTTCCACCTGTCAAGCAATTCATGACGTTGTCTTTGCGCGTCTGAGGAGCGTGACAGGTCATAGCCACCACAGATAACAAATCCTTTGTATTATGTCAGCGACCTTTTGTTCTCCAGCGTCTATAATTGATTTTGATTCTATTGCTGTTCACGCCGAATAATCCATGACTAACCTTTACAGTCTTTCTAATATTTGCAAGAACTTTATTTACTAAAGAGTTTTGCCTTGTTTTGCTAATTAGCACTTATGAGTTTTATAGTCGTACGTACCTCGGCCTCGTAAAGATACGTAATAATTATATTGCGAATTGTGCGTAACTTTATTATTTATTTAATAAAGTTATGCATGAAATGCTTTCCAGTTTTGCAATTTCATAATGGCAAGCACAGACTACTTAGAGATACTACGTATATGGCAAGCCTGCAGCGCCTTTGAAGTTACTTGTTAAATATTAATTTTTATTACAAAAGTTTTGGGAGGATGATTTGATTTTTTTTGGAAAATTTACAGTTTATTTACTTCAAACTTTCTTGTATTTTATTTGGTTAGAACGTAAACAGGCGCAGTATTTTAATTTTTTGTTTGAAACTCGTATTCAAATTAACAAAGAACTTTTTCAGCGCTCCTGTAGCGTGAACGAGGAGGCCATTTAATTTGCAAGTTGCAGCATACCTGCATACCGTACGCATTGACGACGAGAAGTTCTGCAGGTAAAGTTGAATAATTAGCTCGTCAGGATATACGCAGATGGAGTTAGGAACGTTTTCCAGTTATCCAATACAAAGTTAAACACAACTTTTCTGAAAACACAGCATGCAGAGCCAGATATCAACTGTTTTAGCGTAGTATAAAATATTTCGTTACTGAAATTCATAAATTATTAAAAGGTTTAAGGTTTTTGTGGATACGGGACTGACGTATGATTCCGCCCGTATTCTTTCGGTCAGTATAAAAACAATCTAACCAAAGTCAGACCACAAAAAATATTGCTAAACATTATTAAACTCACAAAAAGTGATCATTCAATAGAATAATGCTAACATTTACTTAAGAATATTTCAATCTAGTAGTGAGTATTTTTACATGAAACTATTCGCTTTTTTATGAAAAGTTTTTACACAACCGTAAGAGTAGGTACCTATTTATGTAACATGAATGAGTGAGTGTGTTAACTAATATTATGAATGCGAAAGTGTATTTGTTTGTTAAGCTTTCACGCTAAAACGGCTGAATGGATTTAGTTGAAATTTGGCACATAGGACAAAGGATAATTTTTATCCCGGTATTCCCACGGGATCGAGACCTACGCGGGTGAAACCGCGGAGCTACTAAATAAATAATATAAGATTGTCCGGACAATACTTTTAATTATATATAATTATTTCAACTAGAGAAAACACGATCTTTTTCATTTAATTGATTAATATTAACGAGTTAGTAGGTAACGATATTCACTATTTAATTATTACGTTTCGGTAATAGAGCTTGTTAACTTGTAGAATTAAAAACAAGAAATTATATTTAGAAATTGTTATATATGCCTGTTTGTGTAATGCGTATCGAATCACGTACCTACATAGTCTTTTTCTTTACATAATTCTTGCCCCAAAAATTCCTTAGTTGGATAGGTATTGATTTAATAATTACTATGTATATAGTAACCCTGCTTTTTTATAAGACTTGACCAAATATCAAGATATCTTTATTCTATGTAAGTTTAATAATGTATTATACAATAAACCTTCCGGAGTGAATTTTCTAAGTAATGGTGAAAACCGCATTAAAATCCGTTGCGTAGTTTCGCGGTCACACAGACTGACAAGAAGCGACTTTATTTTGTACTATTTAGATATATTCTTGATTAACTCACACACAATTATGTCTCCAATTTAGTCATATTGAAAAGAAGATTAGAAAAAAAACCTGCCCAGAAGGCCAGAAGTTTCAGTGGCGTCGCGTGCACCATGTCACGCTTACTCTATGTGCGTCATCCCTGACCTAGACAAACGTCATGTGACCCAGCCTTAAAATATCGATATTATCCAGTAGCTGCTGAGGTCAGATGGCGGTCGTGAAAAATGTCGACCTACATTATACTTATATCTATTGGAAAATGTTAAACAATTTCATTTTATGTCATTGTTTGTTTATTGTGTGTGATTGCTTCTTTACACAGTATTCCTAACTAGATATACTCCCCTTCATAGCTGTTTTATATCATGAGGCCAGTCCATAGAAATTGAAAGTCATATTTGATTTTAATTTTCCAAAGAGCTATGTAATCATACTTAATTCCTTAGACAAAAGGAAAGACTGCTCTAAAATAACACCTACATAATTTGCTTTTGTCAAAGATAGCTAATAAACGCACAACAAGCGAAGTAATCTTTTCACTCCTCATTACACTTCCCTCACGAATGGAACTAAGGAAATCATGAACTGAATATAATCTAGCTCCGTAATAAGCCAGACTATCATTTGTCTGCTGCTGTACACGGAGTGTCGACGCGTCACTTCTAAATGTGGAAGCAAATTGTAGACTCGACATAGCTCTACAACTATACCGGGTATAAAGGTCCCAACGCCCGTGCATCTGTCTCCTTCTAAATTAGATAAGTGGTTGTTACTATGCGCTTGAGTTCAATTACTTCCTACAACTTTATTAAGAGACGTTCGTTTCGTATTAATTATGATAAAATGTGGAGGATGTTGGCTATTAGAAGATAATGTTATGTGATGAAGTTTACTGTTATCCTTTACATCTGAGAAGGAAATGCTTATGGTGAAAATTTTCCCGATTCTTTTATCGTACGGATCGTTATCGGTTATATGATGCTATTCGAGAATTGCCTTTTGCGAAAATAAAGTAGCGCATTCTGAAAGAAACATAGTCCATACGTATTCAGCACTGGTAATATCTAGGCTTTAAATAATAATATGTAAATTAATATTTTACATTACGTGTAAATAAAAATACATTACGTAACTCTTTTCTGCTTTGCTTACAACACAGAAAAGAGTTACGTAATGTATTTTTAAATTGTCTCGTCAATGTTACTTTCTGAAGAACTTGACAAAATATATTTAAATGTAAAATGGTTGTAACGAAAGGTTGTCTCTTTATCTCACTCAGTATTTATGGAAAGTAAAATATCTTTTTGAGCATTCAAGAAAATTAATTCTTAACGTCTGAGAAATGTTATAACTTTCTCTGAAAGTTTCGGTTGAAGATTCTATCTCATTTTAGTAAAATTAATATTTCTTTATCACCTGAGCTTTCAAGGTAAACACCAATTGCTTGAAATTGCTCAAAGGCGAAGCAACACACTTTGTTTACGTCTACCTACAGCTACATTTAAGGGGAACATTTTACACCGTGATAAATTTAGTACTAAAGCCCATAACCCTTTGAGAGATTGAATCTGACAGCCATCCGCGCGTGTGAAGAGATCAATCAGAGTAGACGACGGTAAAGGAAGACGTAGCGGCTTTTTTTAATGTCTCGATGTGTCTGGCAATTTGTAAGGAAGATTTGAAGAGCTTTACAGAAGCGTGTATAACAGTACTAGAAATTGTTACGCTCGCGCACGCAAGTCGTGTAGCGTACACAACAATTTGGACTTTTTCTAAAACGTTGGTACCTATCGCTCACGACTGACGAACACCTATTAAAGTTAAAATAAAATACTTACCTAGATTTTTTTTTTTCTTTTTTTTTTTCTATCTAGAAAATATTGTTGGTTTCATTGCTGTAAAGGAGATAGCTTTTATTGCTTTAGCTTAGATTTAAGTTTTTATTTTGTGTGCATTTCAAACGTACGATGCTGTTAGAAACCTAGCCCTAGTAACTACCTTTGATTCAACTTGAATTAGGTTTTTCGAATTACATAATCGGGACAATCGAGTGACCTTTAATGACTAAGTAACATCACTAGTCAAACTGACAAGCAATCAAATACGTTTCACGTCGATTTTTAAACTACTGTGCTAGATTATGCCAACTTAAAAATAGGATTAAACACAGGAGGATCTGCTGCAGCGTCAATGGTACATTTTTTACCTAATAAAAACAGATTTGGTAAGAACCTCGAACTGTAATTATATACGGGTTTTTATTTTTCATAAAATCTTTAAAAACGCTTCAATACATGCATTTACTTTGCATTTATGACATTGACGACCATAACTGGAATTTGAATCAATTGAGTGCGTTATCAAAATATTATCTTTTGTTTCGATTTCCAGGTACCGGGTTAGACTTTATTAAAAAAGTCTATCATTTAAAATGATAAATCTGTGACTTTTATTTAGGCATAATGTGATTAATAGATGTTACGATACAGTGGGCCCAAAAAGAACTATCGCCATTACGTGAATAAGGAGAACTTGCAAAAGTTTCGCGTTTCTAAAACAATTTGTTACAAATTACAACATTCCCATTAACATAAATTATTGTTCTTTGTAATTATTCGAATGTTAAACACGCGAGAAAATTTGAACTCACATTATTATTCTTGTTAGCTCACAATGGGCTGTCTGCAGTCTCACAGTACACATTTATTAATTGTGAATTTATTACGTTGTTAAATGTCATACTTAGATACGATACGACGATTACGGACCTTGTTAATTTAAGAATCGATTTTATCCAGTCGGAAAAATAGCTATGTTTTCGCAGATTGCTCGATGAAATGACGTACCTAATTTATTGTTGAAATGAATTATGTTTTCAATCAGAATGTTTTTAGATGAAGTAAATGTTGATTTATTTCTTTGTTGCTACGTCGACGCACATGTTGTAGACAGCTATTGCATAATAAAATCTTTGTGATTTTTTTATAATAGTCAATTGTATGTTTTGTTTGCACTAAATCAATCTGTTTATCGATTTCAGGTCCAACTGTTTAACTATTTTACCTTGAATAATATATACTGCTATCCATCCACTCAGAAAGAAAATAATAATAAAACAAACTTGACATAATAAAAAAGAATTCCTCTTTGAAACGTTACAGAAAGGACATTTTCTTTTCTATCACAGTAACTTCATAACCCGTTACGAAACTCGCTCACAAACTCAACTCAATTATTGTTTACGAGTAGACGAGCCGCTTTTATTATTGCTCTTAATATATTCTATGTAGAATGGGAACTGTGTGGGACAGGATGGTTGTGTAACCGCGAGCTTGTGGGACAATGGCTCGTAGAGGACACGCTGAAGAAATCAATACCAGGTTTTTCGGAGACTTTTACGTGTGTAAAAGTCTCCGAAAAGCCTGGTATTGATTTCTCTGGCACACACCAGACAGCACTTTGAACTTTTTTGCAAACTGTGTCTTTCGAGTTTTGTACTACAGTGCTTTTTCTCTGCAAAGCAATTTCGGGAAATAACTGTGTTAAAAGCATTTTTAATGCAGTGGATCAGAAAAGGCTGAGAAACAGGCAGTGTGCATGATGAATTGATGATTTAAAAAAGCAAGTTATTTTTAATGATGATTTAATGAAGTGTTTTATCAGAAATCACGCAATATTCTAATCAGTATATCTTATCGTTTCGACAATGCGACAAAGAAGTCACACACGTTTCATAGAGATATAATAAATTGGAAAGTTCCGTCCGCCATTGCGTACACGCACAGTACGGCACCCATTTGACCATATCCTTCAATGGTACGTTCAACAATGGAACATTCACCGAGACTAGTCAGTGGAACGTTCACGTGTGTTCCGACAGCGTACACACGACCTCATAAATGAATAGAACACATTATGAGCAATACTTTGTTTATACGTTGTTGTTATGATAAAAAGCAGTTGAATAGAGTTCTTTAAAAAAAAAACTTTATTTAACATGGTCATAATAAATACTCGTAGATAAACACTATCGCAATATGAAAAAGAGAACAATCGTAATTTTATTTGTAATCTAGAAAAAAAAACATGGGTCAATTAATATACCAGACCATATTATGGTTTAAAATTAAATGAATTATTCGAATTAGGTAACACCCCGTATTTGAGAGAATATGTAGGAGTCATAATAGCGATATAATTTATATGAATAAGAACTAGTTTCTGCTTGCGACTTCATCTGCGTGAATCACTTCATTTTGACTTAGCGTTCTTTCACTTTTCTTTAGATCCTTAGGGTCGTAGCGTGATGTTAAATAGCCTATAACCTTCCTCAGGAATTAAGCTATCAAAAGTCAATAGATTTTTTTCAAATCTGACTGTTAGTTCCAGAGATTAGCGCGTTAAACAAATAAACAGAGAAACAAACAAACTCTTCAGCTTTATTAAAAGTAAGTATAGATGTATTTTAATTTATGCTGATCTAATTCCTTAATTAAACAGCACGAATATTAATGTGTTCGCACATAATAAATCTTGTTGTAATGTATTTAATCTACTTACATGTAATTAAGTCGTCGAACCATATTAGACGATCGATGCCTTTAATAGGTCTGATTCATTGATTGACATTGATTCTACGAAACAAAATAGAATATTCAACAGTCACAAGCACTAATAGGTAACACACTTGGCAACTTTTAAAAGTGATTTTCTCGTACTTTATTGATTGTAACTATATGTTGGTACGAACATAGTACTATGAAACCCATAATATTATGAAATACAAGTTTTTATTTCAAAGTTACGAAAAAAATTATGTACGAAAAATCTAGAATCATGCGCATAAAATTCATGGTTACAGTTTGCGCGTCGGTGTCCGTACCACCCTGTATATTTGTGCTCGTGGCTGAACCTATATAAAACAGATATACTTGTAAAAAGAACAGTAACACTTTGTTACAAGTACCTATATCTACTCAATTTTTATAGCGTGAATCCGCTATAAAAAATCATGGGCTATTATAGTGTCGGTCTGTCGGTAGATTGCATGGTAGGCGCACGCGCCGGGACTTCCGCTCAAGCGCTTATTGTGGACTGACGGACCGGAAACGCTTGATACCATCTAAAACTACGCTGGTGCAGTACTTATGCTACTTACCATATATATAGAAGATGCGGCACTGCATGCAAAGAAGTTATTTGCAGTATTTAGGGCTCATTTGCATGTAACGGCTGTAATTTTGTCTGTTTGTAATTTAGTTTCTATGCAAATGTGTCTTTTAAGGTAAACATGGCTGTTTATGATGTAATTTTGATTCGGAAATAGTTAGTTAATGCAAATAAAGATGTAAACGCACGTGTTTGGAAATCTAAGTGTCGTACGCCATCTTTAAATACGTTTTTCAGCTAATTGCCATTAATGTCAGCAAAGTTAAACTGCTGCGGTCATTTCACATCCGCGATGTAACTTTCCTATTAGTTGACCATGACTGGCGATTCTCTTTTCAATGGAGAAAACCGATTTTCTATTAAATCCACGACTGAACCGCCAAGCTTACTGCAGCCGTTCCGGTTAGAAATAAATAGAAAAGAATATCTAAACAATAAACGGTAAATAAATGTATTTTATTAGTGAGTCTGAAACAGCTAGTATAATCAAGCTGTCTGTACTTACACATGAACCATTCAGTACTATTTCGGTACAAATTATTTATTTAGTGGTAGTTCTATGGTATGTTTAGGTGGTAGTGTGCATACTGACCACCTTTACAACTCCACATGGGGCGGGCCCGCCGCTACTGCCAGTGTGCGCGATAATTGGAGCATCGTTCCGGGCACATTGTTCACTCCGTATTGTTTGTTATGGTAATGCACTTGGTTTTATTTCCTTTCCAAAATAAACCTAACATTGACGAAGCAGAATCACGGCTTTCGCAAAACAACTGAGACTTGCTTTGACGTTTAAACAATAATAGTGCGATTCTTGAAAATGCAGACTTGTTTAACAGTAATGACGTTGTTTGAGAATGTCGAAATTACTCGCTTGACTATCTCCATACGTTTTTTTCGAATGAGATCTAAAAACTTCAAGCTGTTAGCGGATGCGACGCACGAAACATGCAGCAGTAAAATATCCGTTTTAAGTACCGCAATACAACACAAATGTAGTGTGACAATAACGGAGTAACTACTTATCTAGAAACAAAGTCCATTGGTTTGTTTACCGACTTCTGATTGAGCAAGTTTTCGTAAAATTGTAAGTAGAATCTAAGGCAAATAAACAATGAAAGAGATGTAGATAAAGTCAGAAAGTTAGACAATATTAGATCCATTAATACAATTATTGATGCCGGTATACTTCATCGCCAAAAGATCATGAACTGGATATATAATAAACAGAATGATAGAGAGCGGCGGCGATATCAAGAAACATAAAATTATTTATGATCGATTCCATCTGATTAGATTCGGAGGATAGAACGATATTACTTCACGAACACAAATTAAACGCCTACGTGTTTTTTGGGGAAATAGGTAGTACTTTCACCGAGAATATATTATATGCACTTAGAAACATTTTTTATAATTTTTTAACATCTTTGATGGAAAAATTTAATGAAGATCGAATCTTCATATTAAGAGTGAGTTGAGATCATTTTAATAACAAAAAAAAAGACTTCCACCGACCGCGACGCGTTTACTGAAACGTTGGAATAAAAACATAATAGTAAAACCAGTCATCCTCCTTTAAAATATTTAATTTTAGACTTGTCAAGGATAAAGATATGACCGTTCTTGAACTCAATAATGTACCTTATGAAGGTCGTAGAGATATTACTAAAACATCAAATTAATTTTCTTAACGAATGAACATTGAAAGTATGTTCATAATCCCAAAGGCACATCCTGCTAATCTCATATTAGGTGTGATACGATACTTCTTACGTTCTCGAATTATTGACACGTTGACTTTGTATGGAGCGATGATCGCTGGATTGTTAAGCAACTTTCTTTAATGTTTTCATAACTTTTGCAACTTGTCAAGTTTGCATTACACGAGTTTATTGACATTCATCAGCTGCCTATTGTAAACGACATGTCGACTTTTAATGTTGGAAACAATGGTACAAATTAATATCGTGAGACTTTTGAGAAGTCAAATTGCTTATCTCATCTCATCACCATCATCAACGAGAACCTTTGCATTGCATTGATTCTTATAAACAGTGTAATAATCTTCCTTTATAATATGGGGCAGCGGAACATAATAAAACTGGCAAGTAAACGCATCATTATAAATAAGGGCATTAGTGTAAATAGTGTCGTTATTGAAGCGGCACACAATTCCGACATTACCCGACTCATTAAATTGCAATTTCACACCATCTCGTGGATAATAAGGAAGCATTACTACATAACATTGTGTTTTAGCGTGGCATCGCGTAATGCTGAAGATTACGTCTCTCTGTGGAAACATTCCATCAACCAGAAGAGATTACGTTATGATGGAATAAGACGCACGTGCAAACATCTGGGATAGTGACAGGTGATTTATAGAATAACTTCATAATGATCCACGGATAAACTGCAGAGCAGTGTTAGTTTAAGATTTTATTTCTTCTAATTTCAAGAGTTCTTTGTATTTATTTGCATCCATAATACAGTAGGTTTTCCTGAGTGTGAAGGAACTAGAATCCCACAAAATGTATTATTACTATGTGGCAATTAGAATCTTTTGTAATCAGCCTCCAGATGTAAGTTGCATTATATCAAGTTTTTCAAAACCTGATTAGTGTTTACGCAACATAAGAATCACTGGAAATCGTTTTATATTTTAGAACATTTCTAGTGGAATTTTCATGTTAATTTCCTCGCAAGTCATAATCTATATAATGTGCTGGTAACAATGTTAACTAACTCGCCACTGACTCCTGCGGATCCCTGGCCTAATTTTATGTTTCGTATATTGCCGGGAATTCGCACTACGATGAACGAATTTTGTGGCACACCCGCGTAATACCGGGCTTTCATCTAAATTTCGCAATTCTGTAGCCAAATCTCATAGATTACTAATATTGCTTGTCTGAATAGCTATTGAAACTATAAGTTTTGGGAAATCCTCATCTAAATAGGTTTTATCTTTATTTTGGATGGTTTCAACTTTTCCTAAATAGGTGCCTAATTTTCTGCCAGCATTTTTAACAAAATTAAATTCATTTGTCCAACATTTTGATCGTCTGATTTAGAAGCTTTTTGTTCAGAGGCATACCAACACGCAACCATTAAGATAATTAGCGCGTGGATTAAAATTCAATTTACCCTTGGAATAGTCAAAGATAAACCATAGGCCAGGTGATATCTCACGCACGAAGCTAAGTCTATTTTTAAGTGCCCAAGCCTGTTCCACGCAACTCGTAAAAAGGCTATTTCCACTCCAGAAGCAATAAAATGTGTCCCTGGGACAATTTTATCCTCCAGCTTATCTCAGCTTAGGGTAACTTCTTTTTATGGCAGCCAGCAATAGTCCTTCGACAATAAGAAACACGCAAAGGGTCCTTCGGGGACAGTATGGTAATAGTATTTTCGAGGTAGCATTTAGATTTTCGAGACGCCATTTAGGAGAAGTTTCAGACCAACCAAAGGCATTGGTAAAGTTAAAGTCACAACGGATTCTTTGTTATGAAATGTAATGTTACATAATTTCAATCTGAAATGCAATATAACTACGGAATGCTGTTTATGACGTGAATTGTGTTTGCTTAAAGTTTCAAGCCTATTTCAGAGCACAAACTGTAAACAATCTGTAGTAAAACACACGCGGTGTATTAAAAGATAGATCAAATTCTTACTCTAACCTCAACATTGCTTGAACCTTTGCGCTTATTACTTGAACCTGAACTATATTAAGAGATATGGAGCACAAATGAAGAATCACTCCTATTCATATTTTGTTGGCAATATAAAACAAACAAGCTGAGGGCATCGATGCCATATTTCAGTTATCTGCCCACGCAGTAAAATTGTTGGGATAAACGATTTTATCCCTCGTCGACCTATTTTCTGGATAACACAATTCTTGGACTTGTATCGTTGTTCCATTTGTGTATCGATTGCTGTACGTGTGTAATTAGAGATCGGATATGGATGAAATAACGGTACCAATTTGAGTATTGGCCGGATATTAGTTTGAATTTGAACTCGACTAGAATCGATTATCAAAGTAAAAATGAAAATGTTCTTGTAGTTTAGTTTCAAGAAAATAATGAAGCAAAATTAAAGTACCATAATTATGTTACTGACTAATATTGGATAAGAAAGTCATAAACCTGTTTTTGAAAAATTTGTAACATGGCAATCACGGAACCAAGTGCCTAAAGACGAAACATAATTATTCCAGTTTTTTCCGAGCAGCTCGAACTTTGCCAGAATCGCAAATAATCTTCTCATTAACAAATTGCATCAAGAAATTCATTGATTCTCTATACACAACACAAGTTGGACAAGATATTATGTTAATGTCGTAACAAAATTTGTCTCCTTAAAGCTATCATCTAATTTGTCCTAATAAAAACTCTTTTTCCCAACTTATTATCAGTCGTGTCGAAAGGTCACATGCAAGCGCATCAAGTATGATAGATGCCCAATGAACTAGTATTAGGAAATAATCATATTATTTGTGGTTACATTCGTGATTACCAACTGTGATGTGAGGCGCGAGACCGTGGGAAATGACCGTGGACATTCGACAGACGAGTAAATCATGTTTGTTTACATTTTGGTGCTGTATGCGGTAACAATTAATAATGATATTATTCTCAACATCAAGCTTATAAAATGTATGTAAAATCACGTAATAGTAAGTTTACCTCATTGCCATAAATGTTTTCAGTACATGTAGTCATTTTCAGCATACTAAATACGAGTAATATGCAGTTGGCGATGCGACAAAATCTTGAAATTCTTGAATAACTTGCCACTCATAAAGTTCCCAAATAGAAAATTCTTGTCTCATGACGACGAATGGCATAGCGGTGTGAAGTGGGCGTGAAATTATAAATAACTACCCTCGGCCAGCCGATTTAGAAGAGCTCAATGTCACAGCTTCATTCTTCAAGGTATTTATATAATGTGCTTCGGGTAGTCCCCGAAATACGTAGCTTCGCGAATAAACAAAGATTTCTTTTAAGTTTTTTTTGGTCTACTCCCGAGAAAAATATAAACTGAAACTGAGAATATGAACAGAGCTTTTCCTTCAATTATTTATACGCTGAGAATGTTTATTTTTCTCCCTGTACTGATTTGGTGAGTTTGTTTGGCTTAGGTAATACAGGCTACCTCGAAACTGTAACGCTTAGCGGTAAAACTAAATATAGCTGCCAACGATAAATTAAAATCAAAGATGCTCTCGTAACAGACCAGGCATTGGCTAATACATAATGTAGTTATATCAAAAGAGAACCGCAAATATAATCTCAATTGTGCCACGAAAGCAATATCAGTTCAAAAATACATCTGAGTGGAATGGCTGCACTCGGAGCTATTAACTCTATAGAGCAACTAAACGGCCACTTGGGCACGTTTAGCCTGTTTCATCCTAGAAAAGTCGTTTAAGACAATGGCCAGAGAGAACCTTTTATATTTCAGATCAATAACCCTTGTTCGGGTGCGAGCCGTTGACACATGAATAGAAAATGAAGCATCAGTTTCCCTCATGGAAACCATTGTCGGCGTTTTTGTAACAATGCTATTATGTGCGGTGGGACGCGGTTCGCAAGAGGTCGTGCAGTATCTCTGTTTATTGTTTATTTAGGTTCGGTACAGAGGTTGAACTCATTAGCAAGACACGTCTGGCATCATACAAATTTTCATCTAAGCATGTACTTAGTTTAAAATCTGGTACACTCGCAGTTTTATTTTACCCCCGAACACACGAATTTCGTGACTCCTAATGTAATGTTGTATTATAGTAGTCCCACCCACTCGAGAAAGTTACGTTAGTGGTACAGGCTGGAATGTTAACGGTTGGAGCAATTATTTTGGACGAACTTGAGACGGGCAAGAGACAAATTCAATTAGAAAACATTATGCTTCTACGAGAGTTAGGAATGGACGCAAGAACACGACAAGGACACTCAAGATTGCTTTGGGCGCTTCTTGAGCATCCTGTTATTAAGGAGCTGATACGAGGGCCGGACCACGCAACACTAACGAAGATTTCGCGTGAGAAGCCGTATTTATTTTATTCGAATAAGGTCGGTCGCCATTAATTTTATTAGGCACTTATGAATGAGTTAACCTTATTAAAGTCAAGTCGCGTTGTCCACATATAAGTGAACGTGACTGCCGGCGTAAGATACCAGTCTGAATAATAATTAACTTTTACGATTGCTAGCGAATATAACACCTTGACCATATGGGACGAACGAAATGACTGGGTCTTTATAACTTTTATTTGATGGAGATTTGGGTTGTAACGGTATTCTTACCTTTATTTTTTATTCTATCTAGCTCACCCACACCGCCACTCGCGTCTGTGTTAGAACGTAAAAACCTTATGCCTCAACCATTTAGATGAACAATAAAAAATATGAAGAAACGATTAGTTATTTGATCATATCAGGTTTATGATGTTGGCTGTGAACTTTGTCTGTTGATTGTTGTAAACATTCTTTATTTTCTTTTACTTTGGTGTTAACAGCCTTTTGTATCTATCAATATTTAAGTCTGATGTAATGCATATTAATGTTTGATGGATAATTAAGATTTCAAGTTCTTAAATCGAATCGGAATATAATAAGGCGACTACGCATGTGAACGACCGAATCCCACACCGTTTTTTGTCCAAATCTTTCAGTACGTGACTGCCAGACGTTTATTTTATTGGAGGCAAATTGAACTTGGACAACAATTTTAGAGAGGGTTTGCTCATTAAGTTAAGAAATGTCAATCTTGATAAACTCTTCAACTGAATAAGAAAGTACATGACCCTTCTGCCAATTGAAGCAATGGTTAAGGAACATTGCGTAAGGGATCGTAATATGACGAAGATATCTATTGAAACCCTCCAGAGAGCTCATATGAAGCACGAAGGGATCAAATTAGGGAAGTTCGATTAGAGAAAATTAAGAAAGAACAAATTATGAAACTTGTTTTATAAAAGGTTTATTTACCATCAAATTGTGATTACGTAAACATAATCTTGGATTATATCGTGATCCCGTTTACTGAAGTTAACCAGACACGACTGCTAAGAATAGGCGGTGACTGTGCAAACACTGCTGAACAAAGGTGAACGAAAGAGAGGCGATTCATGCTTATGTCTCGTAATAAAGCGATTTCTAGTTACGTCAATACTTTTCCGTGATGTACTTTTTGCTGGTATAAGTACTTTGATCGATCGATGATTTTAATATCTTCTTGTATCTAATCAAGAAATTTAACATGATAAATACAGAATTCAAGTGATAAAACGAAAACGGAATCGCAATACACAATGTAATTCACGAAAAGACAATTAAAACGAAATACATAAAAACATTCAAAGTTATTCGTAACGAGGCGAATGAACTCGCTTCGGTCAATATCAAAGTTGAATTTAAACAGCCGCCTACTAATGACCAAATTTTTAAACGAACTCTTTACAAATGTTACCACCGCAAGCCCATATTTGCTAATCACTTAGAAGCCTTTCTAACTCACATAATTTTATGATTCGGCAGATAATTTAGAATCTAATAAATTGAATTAGGAGAAAGTAATTTTGCATAACTAGATGATAATACAGTTATATCTGATTTTACAACCGTCATGTAGCCTAAGGAGAGACAATGAGTTACATAATAGTTAGTACGCATCAAAATGTTAATGCTGCTGAATACAACAACGATATTAGATTAAGAATACTTAAAACATTCACTGTTGCTAGTAACAAACTCCTTACAGAAATTAACTCCTATTGTGTTGATTGAGGCACTTAACATTTAACAACGCTTATCTCTATTGTTCGATATTTACAATACATTGGCATATATTCGATAGCAGAGTGATAAGTGCATCAGTAGACAGTTGCTTCAAGGTATTTTCGTTATTATAATGCCCAGTTAGAAACCAGTTCAACCTGCAAACTATGAATCATTCGATGATTTATTATAATGAGAACCGCTGATACGACATTTTGTGTCGAATATTAGTTCCTTGTTCGTGATGTAATTATTGAGGTCAATTAAGTATGGAAATAATGAAGTCAGCATACTCATTAATAAAATTGTAAGCAATGATGTGAACATTGTCTAAGATCTAGAGTCCAAAATCAGTTTAATTGTCTTTAATATAGCTTTTGTTAGTGTTAGCGTTTATAATATTAGTTAGGATTAGGATAAAACAGTAACCATTTCTATTTTTATCTACAGGGTCTCGAACTCTCGATCCCCTACGTAGCAGTCAAATATTTGTAGGACAAACGTCAAGGACCTCTGAAAGGACCCTTCGTACGCCACCGTCCTAGTTCGCACGAACTTATAAACCGCACAACTTATTACTATTATTATTAGATCGAATGTATTATTGTTGAAAGGAATAAAATAACTATTCAATGACGTAGACATTTATTTATATAAGTAAGTATTTTAGTACTAATAGTACCTATCTAAAGGTGTAATCTACCTAGATTGGTGTTAATAGTTGTTAGATTTTTCTTTTTATCGCTGTTCCGTTGACTGCTTTCGGGGTCTGCAAGCATCACACGGCCGGTTCCATTGCTCAATGCCCCACCATTGTGTTACGTGACCAATTGAATCAATATTGTTCCTCTATTGCGTTATCTGCTTGTGAATGAGTTACATTTTCCTAGCTGTGTCCAATTAAATTAACGCCATACAATAAATTTCAATTTATTTTTGAATTAAGAGCAGACTTTATTTAATTTTTTCAAGTCCGTAACTCGAGAGGTTTATATGTGTTGTTTTTCTTACTTCTGCTCTGTTTTGAGCTCTGCATAAGAATGGTTGAAAAGATCACCAATTCAATTTCAGTCCATTTTTTTAACTATAGATCTCTTGCTAGGACAGGCCTCTATCGTCTACGTTAGTCATGGCACTGCACCAATTCTCTACCTCCGGTCATTGGTTCAATTCAATGCCAAATAAACAGTTCACACATTAACAAATTCTGTGTGTACGATAGTTCATTGTCAGTGTATAATTCGACGCTGGAGATAATGTGTCATTTAGCATTGATGTACTAATGCAAGAGTTACTAGCGTGGGTTGACGGCATTTTTGCGTGGGAAAACAGTCCAATTACGGCTATGCATCCGGCTAAAGTGTTAACAAATACTTTAAGGTTCTATCTAGTTAGTTAACCTATTGACGAAGAGGCTGTAGCTAAACGCTACCGGTTTTGAGGACATGAAATCGATATCTACAAGTATGATGTAATATTGTCTCATATATAGAATGGCAACTGAGGTGAATATATTGAATTAAAATATGAGTGCCCTAATAAATAAAGCTTTTTTAAACTGCAACGCTGCCTACACCTTTGGAGAAACGACGTGACTCTACGTGACACGGTAATCAATCTGCGGCGGTCTTGTGTGCCATGCTGTCTTGACAATGTTCGGCTGCAGCTATCATAACTCAAGCCAAGAGAAATTAGCCGTGTTGAAAATTTGTGCACATACGACAAACGGATGTGGGTTACGAGAATTATTTAAAGTATTAATATAATTACATTACGCAACCAGCTAGGTAATCTTTTCATAGAATAACGTAAAAACATATATGCGTGTTTAGAATTATACAAAGGAATAACAGCCAGACAACCTTCAGTTAATGAAGACAACGATGAGAGAGGGAGAGAGAGAGAGAGTGAGAAAATTAAAACAAGAAGAATAAACAATTGAAATAGTCATTAGCCTTCATTACCCGCTAAACAAGTGACAAAAATGAATTGGAGATGTTTCAAAGTTGAAATATGGATGTGTGACGAGAGCACCCGTTAGTTCAAACATATAGCTGTCATGATTAGTCAGGAATTTGAAAAATAAACGTGCTAGTTTAAAAATGATTGTAATCGTACTGTTTTTCGTAACGGTGTAATATTATAAATAGCCGTTACTATCTTATGGCCGACATTACAATAGAATAATTTATTAGCTTGCGATACTACATCTCTAGAGTTACGTTAATTATACATTCCATCTAGATGTAATAAATTTTAACTAAGTATCAATACGTGACGCTGTTGTATTTGAATGTCAATTTCACTTTCTAAAATGATGTACGATTTCTAAGCAAACGGGAAACAATCTGCTTTATCATCTAATTGCTCTTCGTTATCGCAGTACACAACATTGTTTGCCAGCAGTAATTCATTTTCATAGCTTACAAAATTAATTTCTGAACTGAAGTCAATTTGTTTAAAATTCTGCCTATTCAAACTAAGCAACCCCTTTTCATGATCTTTAATGAATCTGTATTTAGGTCGCTGTTAGACATTTGATTAAATCTGGGTTATTTCAGATTAAGGCTACGGATTATATAAACCTCACGCTCACCAACGGAATTAATGAGCATTAAACGATGTAAATTCCTGAGAGCAGTTTGGGTTCTACAAAAATATTTATTTTCTTTAGAACTAACTTCATAAAAGTTGCTTCACGAAGTTTAGTAAAGACAACATTTGTCACGAATGAAGGACAGCACTGAGTCACGGCACGATTCTTTTGAATTTTTGACCACAGCTCATCCCTTTGAAATTCCAACAGGGTGAATCAGGAAAAGATCACATACCGAGGTGTAGGAACATTTGACTACAATAATATTTTTTAAATACAAGACATGCTGTTATTATTATCTTGTTGAATTAAATAAAGTACATACACCCAAATGTTTACATTAGCTTTTAGTTAAAATAATTCTGCCACTAGCAACGACGCATCTAATATACGCTATCTAATGACTCATAATATTATAAGCTTTCGAATTAAGAGAATTGGTTATATTAGAGCATTGCACACATCGCTTGTGTTTTTGTTTAGTCATAGAAAGTGCATGTCGAGAATTGAGTAATAAAAAGACAATAGCGCATCATTGGAGAGTTAGTAGGCAATTGTAGTGTGAAGAAATTGATCTGCTGGCAAGCAAGAGCGAGCGATAATAACTAGTTTGCGCTGGCGATTGATAAACGAAGCGCGCTTTCTTTTTATGTTAAACAGATGGTATATAATATTTTCAGGAACATCTGCATCCTTTGAATAACGTGTTTCTTTGAAATTAAAAGCATAAGAAATAAGTGGTCGGTATATAATGATGAAACGACCAACTCCACATCGGCGAGCTGCGATTTGGTAATGTGTGCACGCAGTGGCCAGGTGGCGAAACTGGTTGTCTTCCCTTCGCCTTGCCATCAGGTGTGTGCTGTGAATGTGCTCCCAGATATATTTCTCATACACTTATTCATTATATAAATAACAAAACTTGTATTGGTTGAATGCTTTCATCATAATCGTTTTAAAATACATACGTGTAAAGGATGTCAGAAAAGATCAGATAGAACATACATATTTCCATGAAGCATCATGGAAATAATTTATTTGTATACTAGAAAATAAAACCAGCAGCGTCTAGTATCCATATATATTATTGGGAATATAAATTATGGCTATATAAAATAGTGTCATTTGAAACAGTCCTAAACATTAATGTGGCTATAAAATACCTGCAAAGGCGTGCAATACTGCGCTACCTGCGCTTTATGCGGCTTCTCGTTTCCAGTCCCATTGTTAGAGATGTAACTGACCCTAGGACGCGAGGCCGGGCAGGTAGTCTTGGCTTTAATCAAAAGGATTTAAAATAAAACAGATCGTACTCGGTTTCTCAATACCATCTCCGAATCAATAGGCCATTCATGTACGTACAACATAGGCATTAAAGTGGAGCGAGTAGTTACTACAATTAACAATAGAGATTAAACATTTGGATTGAATGCAGGCGCCAACATGGTGTAGGTGTCGAAATTCATTCATTACCAGATGTAGGCAACTCCCAATATGTTGGACTAGATATATTATTGAGTTCATGCAATAAGTCTTGGTATTGATGTTCAGACTGTTATCAGCCATGCTCAGGATTATCCCGATCTGTAACAGCTAATTGCTTTCCATTATTCCTCATTGCGTTTATTAGTTCATGACCCAATTAGCTCCTAAATTGCTCGAAATTGGTTTGATTCAAGTGGTCCCCAGCGCGCACAAACAATTGCGGGTTTTTATAATCCCTTCTTAGAATCGCCTCTCAAACGGGCAATATATGAAAAGAACATGAAGTGGTTTATGTCATCACCTAAACCCTGATTTATAAACAAAAGGTGTTTTCGTTCGGTTTTTGCTCATCGGTTCTTGGAAAGAACTTTGACATTATTTTAGCGTTGACCTTTGAGGTAAAGTAAATTGACATATTGTTGTCTGTCAAAAAATAGTGTTTTCGTTCTATATAACGGGTCTGTATTCTGTATTTTATTTCTTTATGTAAAATTTATTATTTTTGCATATTTTATCTTTAGAGGTTATTGGTATCGCTATTAGCAGATTTCGTATTATGTGTTGCTATGCTGCCGATGAACTTACTTTCTTTTTCAGAATATGTCGCAATGCTTGCTTGTTTAGTAAACAAATCATTAGTAAATGCCAACGATAATGGCAAAACAATCCAGATTTGTGCTCAGGAATGTCTGACAATATCTTCTCACCTTCATACACGTCTTGTTAGAGTATCTGTAAAGTAATTGACAGTTTCTGTGATTATAAAAATTTAATGTAACGTTACCCACCGTTAATTGGATGACAAGTTCCAGTGATCCCGGTACAGAACAAATCAATATGCAACCGTATAATACACCGCACCGTAAGAGCTCTCCGGTACTCAGAGCTGGACATCCACTCGATTATTGATTTGCATGCTTTCCTATACAACAGAGATCACTAACACCTTTATTAGTCAATAACAATGTCACAAACAAAACCCTCCTTCAGATGAAATTGTACGATAGAGTTTCACTTGTCAATACTGTCTTGCATCTATTTCAAGACAATTTTTACTGTCACTGATTTCGTACTGGATTCTAGTGAATGCAGCGAATAGGCCGTGTTTTCACTCCGATGTCGTATTGATTGTAGACGGATTGAATTAAAACAATGGCGTACATAAACACAATGTAATATCGCGAGGCGTGCACAGCACGTGCCGCCCCGCCCGCGGTCACCTCCGGACTGGCAGTGCGATCGTGTTGAATAAAGATCGCGTTCGGGTGCGTTCGTCGCACGACGCTCACTGCGTTCGGATGGCCTGCTCAGCGCAACAAAACGCGGCAAGGTAACTCGATGGATGTTTTTATTTTGAAACCACTGCATGTCATTTCCATACGTGCATTATATTTATGTCGATTTGCATTCATGTCTAGACTTCCTTATTTGGCATCGTTATGATTTAGTTGCTTACTGGTATAAGGCATTTTTGTTCATTATTATATTATACATTATTACATTATACATACTAGTATTATTATGATAAATACTTTAAGTTGTTTTCCTAATTCATTCCTGTACACTTTGTTTCATAGACTGTTCATAAAATCTATGAACTATTTTATGATTATCTGTATTGCACACGCTAACAGGTCCATTTAACACATTATGTCTAATATTATAAAGCAAAGGGCTGGACATTGATGACTGGAATAATGACGTGTTTTATTGCAAAAATTTGCATTTTAAAGCGAAGCGGTAAATAATAAAAGCTCATTGCCAAAGCTGTTGGTTTTTAATGTTGCTGGACAATTGGACATATTCAAAAAGATATATATATATATATTATTTTATTATATGTTTGAATCGAACCGCAGCTCGCAGGTATCTATGCTGATTTCCGTAATAATTAATGATATTTTATTTAAATACGTACCTATACATTTCCACTATGAGTCTTGCTCATTAAAAAGAGAGTCAGAGTCTTACTCTGAAAAGAAAATATCTTCTTAATTTTACTTCGATCTAAAAAGGGATTATAATTTAAATGACATCACAAAATCATCTAGATATTATTAAAACCGCCTGTGAATGCGAAAAAATATAAGCAATTTAAATAAACATGCTGAGTACCCGTGTACCAAAGATACAAAGTTACCAAACGAAGTACCGAATTTAAATATGAGACTGGTAAATTGGAGTCGACGCCAGACACGTGACGGTCATTTGGACATATGTATGTACATAGGAACGTACATCGACTTGTGTCAAAGCCCTTTTTCGTTCAGTACCTGAGAGCAAATTGACAATTTATTTAGGGATGATTGTACCGTACCTATTAGTATAAACGAAATAAATATGACTGTAATATTTTGTAAATGGGCAACAATTTTATTCAAATGCTGGTGATCAAGTTACTCTTGATGAAATACAATTATGTAGAATAGAGCACTTTGTGAATTTAAATAAAGTTTTGGACACATAGATGCTCCACGCTTTGTATTTGAAATATATTTGTAAAGTAGCTAGCGTAAGATTAATTTAAATAGATTGCTAATGAGTTCTATTGCAAGCAACATGGCAATAGTAGTGGCATAATTTCATTGCCCTAAGAAAACACAATTATGCCATTACTTATCACTGCTAAATAATGCTGCTTGTAAATTCTAGAATCCTGAATTAGTTTTGTTGTAGTAAATCCTCCAGTCTCAATGATTATTTTCTTACAATTCATTCTGTGGATATCACATGTATGTTCTATGTTAGGAGTTTGGTTTCCGCACATAGTCCCTAAGGTGGACCATTGTGCGTGGATGTCACATGTAATTACGAATTATTGTAAAAGACAATTATTTTTATAAGAGTAACCGTGGGATTTCGTGCCGGCTCTTCTTCATAGGAAACGGTCAATTAAAACCATGCATTTCATAAGTGCCCATGTAGGTTTATGTGAAATAAAATATTTTGATTTTTTGAATTAGTACATTTCTTGTCATGCCCAAGTTTCACCTACTCTCTATGGAAAGGTTAGTGAACACTGCTAATTTATGCAGTAGCTACTAGCTCACGTGTGTTAATGTGATGTTATATCTAGGAGCCGACCTACTGTCGCCATCCGAAGTCCTATAGAAGATCCGTGGAGACGTGGCAATTAGAATCTCAATTAACAAAAAATTAAAGCAAAGAAAATCAGGCCTAGTTGGTCTAGTGGTTGCAAGCGCTACTGCTGAGCATGAGGTTTCGGGTTCGATTTGCGGGTAGAACAAAGTGTTAGTGGGTTTTTCTATCTGGAATTTCTCAGTAACAGCCCGTAGTCTGGATTGGTGCTCGCCTCCTATTACAAGGGACTAAAACATAACTTGCCAGTTATGTTATGCCATTTCGCCAAATGTGGGTGTATTATAGGTACAGCACTGTTTAACCCTTCGGGGAATACAGATAGACCTAACTATAATATAATAATACTATAAATGCGAAAGTGAGTTTTTTTTTTGTTAATCTTTCACGCTAAGACGACTGATCGGATTTTGATGAAATTTGGCACATGGGTAGATCATAACCTGGAATAGGACATAGGATACTTTTTATCCCGATATTCTCCCGGGATCGAGACCTATGCGGGCGAAACCGTGGGGCGCAGCTAGTTAAAAATAAGGTGTAGATAGAGATTTTTATTTAGCACAACAAACCTGAAACATAAAATGCAACATCATAATTGTTATTGCACTCGTCTATGATTGAGTGAATATCGTGAAAAATGCAGCCCTCCTCGGGTCAGAAAGTAGAAACCTCTCACGTCTTGTTAGCATTAAAAGAAAGATGTAAATGTTTTTAACGAAAAAAACATTGACATCTTTGTTCTTGGAAACATCTTCTTGGAATTAATAATTGGCAAAACCTAACGAAGCACGACCGCTACTCAAATTATGTTCATCGCTACGTCGAAATAATTTTAACTGTCAATTTACAATTTCATTCTCGCATTCTCCTCGTTAATCTGGTGATGCCTATTAAAGGCAAAGACAATATATTTCTAGTATTTTTCTTTTTTCGTAAATAAATACTTTTTCAATCGTTACAGTCAACTTGAACAGAATAATGAAACAACTTTGGTTTTAATAATATAATGTGCTAGTTCTACAAAACTGTCTCGTTATAGGTTCGCTCTACAGTTTATATTTTTTTTGCTGTTTAAGACGTTAACATTGTCCTATTTGGATAACTGTCGTTCTCTGACATTTTAATTGGTAACAAAATTGTATCATTCCTTAATTTACTTATGCTCCATTTGAAATAAGATTAGACCTTTATACAGTCCGTTCAACCGATTTTGACTTCTATAACGTAGGCATAAGGATGGCATTAAAAGCAAAAAAGGTTACACAATACGAACTGTTTACTGGGTCTGCCATTTGTCATGCTACCAACGCAATAGAAGTCAAAATCGGTTGAACGGACTGTAAAAAAGGTTTATTTAAATGTCTCATCTTATTTCAAATGGAGCATGTTATGTAGTTATATACTTTTTAGGGTTCCGTACCCAAAGAGTAAAACGGGACCCTATTACTAAGACTCCGCTGTCTGTCAGTCCGCCTAGGCCTGTCACCAGGCTGTATCTCATGAACCGTGATAGTTAGACTGTTGAAATTTTCACAGATAAATTTCTGTTGCCGCTTTATCAACAAATACTAAAAAACAGAATAAAATAAATATTTAAGGGGGCTTCCATACAACAAACGTGATTTTTATGCCGTTTTTATAGATAATGGGTACGGGACCCTTCGTGCGCGAGTCCGACTCGCACTTGGCCGGTTTTTTTTATGATAAGCTACCCATGATAATTATCATTGTGGACGAGGGTCTTGCTTGTCCAAAATTAATAAACGACTGTGCTGCCAATATTAAAATCTTTGTATGTTTTGTCTCATTGCATTCGTCCTCGACCTCTCTGTTAACGGGACCTGCGGCCGACGATAGAATGGCTTCGCATACCAGCTGAGTATTATCTACTTTTCTGTTTATATTTTCATTATATTGTTTTAATGTAAATTCAGTTTAATCTTCAAGAATGTCTCTCTAGTGGTTTCTTTGTTAAAATTATCCTGACATCTGCTTTTGGTTCAAATGTTTAGAAACAACTCTACTTCATAAAAAAAAAGTATTTTAATTACCGTGCACCTATTTTATTTCATCGTTCAGTTCAAATGTTATTTGCATCAGATTAACCCTAAAGGCGTCGGCGTCGTCGGCGCGACGGCGATAGGTTGACGGGCTGACGGCTGGCGTGTGATGCTGTTAGTTCGAGATAGTTTTCACTACGTTTTAATCTAGACCCTAACAAGCTTTGAGTCTGATTTAGGTGTTAGGAATGTTATTTAGATTTGAATTAAATATTTAGCTTTGATGTTTTAATTTTAATCGTGCACTGGCAAGCATAATTCTTTTGTAATCCGATTTCGAATTGCAAGAATTTTATATATTTTTGGATTGAAGCTGTGTTACTGTAGGATATATATTATAAAGCTTCGAGAGTCTAAAGCAGAATAGACGCTTACAAAATATTTCATACTTGGATACCTTTCATAAAGAATAAGAAGAAAATTCATTAAAATGATATTCATCATTCTGACATCATATTCCATCTCCCAAAACGATTAAACCATAAACGCTTTAATGAACTTCATAAATATGGGATTCAGGGTTTATGACTATGGACTATCCAAATACAGCTAGCTCATCTGTCAATCCAGCTGAATCCATCTAGTCTACCACCAACAAACGTGAACTGAGCAGGACATGAGTAATATCTGTAATTTATATAATATTTATCACGATCTAACACACAATCGAAATGTCGTCCAATCGTGCGGTGATTCAAGCCCAAAATAGGCATAGCTAAAGGGGCTATTCATTTTGTTCCATGGGAAAGAGCGACGAGCCTCTCTGACAGTGATGTATTATCCTCTTTGGGGATTACGATATGTTTAAACTGGAACAATTCAGGACTGATGTACAGTCAGCCCTACATTTTTGACATATTTTCAACCAATTCTACTATTTAACGATTCTATTCTTAGGAAATATGAAACCTCTAATTTAAGAGTCAAGGAGATTTTATTTTTAGCTGTGACATTACTTAGTATTTTCCTGTTAGCTGATATTTTTAGAATGTACGACAATGGTCATAAATCTTCAGACAAGATGTATTTCTTCCTGAAATAGTAATGAATTATTGTTAGAGCTAGTCAATAAATATGAGATTAATTGGTTTCTGGGAATTTATTAATAAGAACCTTTTTAATAAATTCCCAGAAACCAACCATTGGACCAATGATAACAAACGCAGTCTCCAACTGCTTTGGAAAAATGTAAGCAAATATCTAAGATGACTAGTAATTAGTGACCGCCACTTAAACACGTGGCTTTACTCATCATTATGAACAACTTTTACTATGGGACCAAACTAGAAATCACGAAAAAAATAATCAGCTGTTCGCTACATTTTGACGAGTTATGCGAATGCAAATTGAAAAATTTGAGTAAAGTTTCGGGTTTAAGTATCGATCACTAATTAACAGTCACCATACATGAACTTGTGGCATATGTGGGTACTTGCGAAAGTTTATTCACCTGAGGGCCTAGACAAGTGACAATCGCTTCGAAAACATTTTGTTTTTCTACAACGACTTTCAACAGAATTGACATTAGCGTTTCGATAGCTTATGCCAGTCCTATACATTTTTGCCTTTTCCATCACCGTTATCGCTGATAGAATGTCTCTTTGTCTAGGCCCTGTGGTGTGCTAGGTTTTCCTGGTTTGATTTTATATTTGGCGTAAACCTCTACGCTTATCCTTCTCGTCTTTGTAGTGTTTTCTCCATGCCAGAAAATCTCAAACGTTCTACGCACATTGTAGTGAATAATAAAAGCACATCAAATATTCTATGTGATTATGTACGCCCCTAAATATTCCATACATCAGGAAGCAGCTAACGTAACTTTCTCTCTACTTCATTAACAATGAAGAGCATGTTTTTCCGCGTATATAATTGTATGTGTATAATTTTCGTTTTAGGCTAATATACGTAGAGGGGATCGTGAGCCAACCCTCCATTAAAGTCATGTTTAAGGGAAAGATCATCCCCTCTTAAGTCTCTCAAGCTATTTCGAACTACGCCCAAAATTTACTGACTAACATTAGCCAAAGAAATGGGAAGAACTTCAAAGATCCGAAGTAGTTTTATTTTTTCTTGTTTTTATTGAGACATCAAAAACTTGGATTTTTATGAGTTACAACTTTTATGATTCATTGCTGGTTCAGGATTTGTTATTAAAATGGTTTTCTGGGGAGCTTAGCAGTTTTACGACGTTGATCCTTATATTTTTAATATTAAAATAATCAATTCTGAACCACGTTCTGAACCAATTTCGCGTTTTATTAGAATACTGTCTTAATAACTGACAAAGTACGAACATAAAACATAAAACGTTACTACACAACATACACATTACCTTTTCCTAATAATGTTTACTTTACACCATAACACAACATAAACCCTTCATTACTAGTCATTACTATGAAATTTTACAAACGCAGCGGCTCCCGCGCAGCCGTATACTTTTCAAATGGGTATAATGGGCATAATATTGTTAATTGAGCATCATCAGTGGAAGGTAACGACCGTCTTGGAACAGTCTGGGTGGTCTCGCCGGTAACCCGTAATTAAACCCCACAAATCCTTGCAGTTCAAGATATTAGAACCTCTATACATTAATTTCTGTCAGTGCAAATAATGAGACTTTCGCCATTTGTGATCTAAGTTTTTCCATTTATAAAGTAGGTGTCTTGTTTTGCTTGTTTATAGATAAATTGCTCAGGTACACGTATACTTCATTTAATACTTACTACCTATTAAATATGTACTTATTTAATTTACTACATCTAGGTGGACACTCACGGTATGGCTGGTCCATAAATTCTAAGTCGCTCAGCGAGCTATGGAACGGGCTATGCTTGGAGTCTCTCTGAGGGATCGAAAACGGAACGAGGTGATCCGGCAGAGAACCAAAGTTGTCGACATAGCTCACAGAATAAGCAAGCTGAAGTGGCAATGGGCCGGTCATATTAGCTGTAGAACTGATGACTGTTGGGGTAGACATGTTCTTGAGTGGAGACCGTGAATCGGTAAATGTAAGGTAGGACGCCGTCAGGCATGGTAGAGCGACGATTTTCGCAGGGTGGCCGATAGCAGCTGAATGAGAGTTGCCGAGAATCGAGCTGAATGGCATGCAATTGGAGAGGCCTGTGTCCAGCAGTAGACTGCTATAGGCTGATGATGATGATGATCCTTTCATCTTAAGTATCATCTGAGTTCTAACAAATCTTTGTACAAAATATGTAACCATTTATAAAGATATAGCCTGTTCAACGTATAAGTTTCAGTGGGCGAAGTTCTTCCCATATATTTTCAATATTTTCCACTATAACCTTGTCCAGTCCATAAACTTTTTAGCTAACCTTTTTGGAAGACGCCCAAGTTTCGACGCCAGAATTTTCAAGGCTTTCCTTGACGCCAAAATCCCCATGACCGTGATATTTCTTGTCTACTACTTTAAGAAAACGCATATTGTCTATAAATCTGCTACACAGAAACAAAATAATGAGTCGCACACGCTCCTTGCTGCATAAGTAAATTGACAGAGTGCAGATTTTTTGGTGATTTTTGGTCCACTGTTATAACCGTATTGTTTGAAATACATGGCTATGACTGCCTAACTACTTGCGATGCCGCTGATATTCACATGTATAGGTTTAGCCATTTATTATGGACATCTATTAAGAGGTTCATAATGATTCTGTTGCGGATATCAATAGGCTGATCTAAGTATTACACCGCTGCCATTCTGTACCACCATCTCGTCACATTAAGTAAACTCAATAGTAGAGTTATCGTGTAGTGTTTTATTATTATTATTTTTTAAATGTCTTTAACATATCTCGGGACCCTGCGGTCCCGGACCTTTGGAAGGCGTGCGGGGGGCCGAAGCCAACTCGCTAAAATACATAGATAAAATGCCAAAGGGGTGACTTGCACACTCAATAATGGGCCCCCGAAAACAGTCGCTAGCACAAAGTGTCGTAACGACAAGGGGGCAGCATGTCCTGAGGTGCTTAAGAGGAGTGGAGAGGTATTCCACGGCTATTAGGACAATCCCGGAAGTACGGTCAAGATCCCTACCAGCATCTTACTGGATACTTCCTTCCTCCGAGCACGTTTGCTCTTGCGAATCTCCATTCAAGTCGGCCAATCAAGGCAAGAATGAGGTGGGAGCTCTGTTACTCGTCAGTGTCCACTCCAGCCGGCTATTAAAGGCAAGCCAGAGATGAGGAACAAGATTCTCTCGGGAGGTAGGGTCCGTGGGGTTGCTACTGCCAAACAGCTTGCCACATGCTGCCCTGCGGGTTTTTGTATCTCTCTTGGTCTGGCTCCTCACCTTAGACCCGTTCCGGCAAAGTAAACTCTACCGGCACAGACCTAGGGTTCGGATTATTATTATTATTATAGATTTATCGTGTCCTGAGAAAGTTTGTCTCAGTAATTTGTTTCTACACCATCCTGTCCCGTTACGTGACCATGCCCTTTAATAGCCTGTCACTCCACTACGCCATTGTCTTCCTACACCGCCTTTATGTCCCCGATTACACAAAATTAGTTTTTATTACACGAATTTCTAGCATTATTGTTTTAATAATCGCGTTTTGGGGTTAACGTTTATTACTACAACGTACGTACGTTTTATTGTTACCAAAGACGGGGAAGATATTTTTAGTCGAGAAAACGAACGACGAATCTATGTTTGGATGAAAAGTAAATACGCTTCTTTGAGGCTTCTTCGTAATACGAGAAAATATAGGGGAGATTTCTTTATTTATTTTTCGGATTTCTCAAAGCAAAGGAAAAGGGATGGCGAAGGACAAATTCCGTAACCAGATGGTTATATCCTCTGCATAGTAATTTTTGAGTAACCACTTGCAGGATCAGTCAATTGCAAAATTCTCAAATAAAGTGGGACGTCCTTTAAAAAGGTTCTATATATACGGCTTCTATTATGTCTATACTGGCAATGAAGTGTTTCCGCAAATTAACAACTTTTGTGGCTTCATTCCCTCGATAAATTGTATAATCATTAGACGTTCTTTAAGCCTGATTGGAATTCTATAGTCCAGTAATTATATATTTCCCTCGATTTAGGAGAACAAGTCAATGTTAAAAATGATTTTAACTGCAACCTAAATACATACATGTGAAGAAGACACGATGATTCAAATCTTTACCGACGCGTTTCTGTTTGGTATATTAATTAAATTATTAGAAATTCATGCAATATACAAATCTGTTGCTTTGCTATGAGATAAAACACGCCATGTCTTATTAAAAAAATATTATACAATTACGTTTCTTTTAGTTCCCAGATGACTAAGCGCCATGCAGGTACCCAAAGGGACATAAGGGTCGAGGCGGTTACCATATTATATTGAACATGTTTCAAAGCCTCGGGATACTAAGAATTTCCCTTTCAGAAAAACCCGACAGCACTGTTCAACCTGTGAATCATCAATATCCTAACTTAATATTATAAATGCAAAAGTGAGTTTGTTTGTTTGTAACGCGGTTAAAACGGCGGAACGGATTTGGATGAAATTTGGCACATTTGGGTAGACTATCCTGGTCTCCACATAACCTACCTGGGTTAGGACATAGGGTACTTTGTCTCCCGATTTTCGGGTGAAACCGCGGGCCGCAGCTAGTTGTTCATATACCTGCCATTTTTGCAGACAGCTTCAGATTAGCATATCTAAGGAATTAGTGTTTCTGAAGAATATTCAGTAGATACCTCAATATTGTTTGAAGTAACATAATATGATGAAATTCTGCATTTTCTAGACAGCCCTGATTCAATTTCGTACCAGTGTCGATTCTGAATACCTATAATTTTCGAAGTAACACGAAAATTACTTGGAATTGACTTAAACACCTGTGCAAATGCATTTGGAGGGGTGGCGAGGCAATTTGTCAATAATAATTTACCAGGTAGGCAGGTAAGTACAGGCAATTTGTATTAGGGGAAGTCTGCAATCGATACTTGAACCGTTCCACAAAAAACATTGTAGGCATACAAGGGCTATATAAAATACATACATGTGACGGAAATGGCTTTTTTCCATCGTCTATTAACTAATTAATGAGTTTTTGAATCGATAAATAGGTATTAGTCTTCATGAGTTACTTACGAGTGGTGTACTCTATGTTGTTCTACGAGGCTACCATAATACTACTATCATTTGTGATTATTATATCCGTAGTGTTAAAAGTTACGGTATCTACTGAGAGTTTGAGCACGAATCATCTTCAACTATCTATGCTCAATAGCTATGGGATCAGTTCCTAGATTTCAAGGCTTGTCAAGCGTTATTTTTCATTAACGACCTATTCATGGCTTTAATTGAACAGTCTTTGATGTCCATGATTGATTAATAACTACCTGACTTGATTGATGTCTTGTTTACAATGGAGCAATGGATAGATCATAGAGATATAGATGTGGAATTGTGTACAACGCCGGTTGATGTGTACAGGCCATTAAGGATTCAAATCTAATTAAAGGTTAATGTACACTTTGTATAGGATTTCCAAGCAGAAATGTAGGCTTGCAATTAGTCTACGGAAGAGGGAAGACCTGCTCACACGAAGAAGCATTAATGGGCTAGTCGCTGTGTGATTTGCCTACTATCCTTACATATTATAAAACAAAATCTTCCGCCGCGTCTGTCTGTCGTCCTGTACGCGATAAGCTCAAAAACTATTGCACCGATTTTCAAGCTGTTTTCACCAATGGCTAGAGTGGTTCTCGAGTAAGGTTTTAGTATATAATAACAGACATCCACGCGGGCGGAGTTGCGGGCATAAGCTAATATTATTATAAAGAGAAAACATTTGTATTTTTCTTTGTAATGAATAAATTCAATAATTACTGGACCAATTTAAAAAATTCTTTCAACAGTAGAATATTATAAATTATTATCAATGAGTAACATAAGCTATCATTTATAAAGATATCACGTAGGCGATGCCGCTGGCGGAAGCTAATATTTCATAAAACTTAACCCAAGTTTCTTTCTTTACGATATTTCCCATTTATAATAATAATATGACACTTGATATGGAGAATTATCTTATTTTGATGCCATCTACGGCATTCACAGCTATATATGTAACTGGAACGGAGATTCCATTACCTATCTAATAATTATTATAGAAGTACTAAACCTGCTGCGTTCACTTCTAACAACGCAATAATTGTACTTTTGTGTCAACCAGTTACACGATGCTACGACAAAATATAAAAGTAAAAGGAAATCGATACTCAGAAGCATGCGATTATTCCGGAAATCCGCGACTATGTGTTACAAACTCGTTCTTTCGTAGGTAATCCTCGTATATTTGATTCGATTCAATGACAGTTTGATGTGAAAGAATCCATTGAAATCGATGCAATTATTTTCGGCATAAGTGTGCCTTGAAGGTTTCGGTATACTTTCTTCAACAAATAGAACTCGAAATACCAATTTTATTGACGAAGGTCACATGGTACTCGCTTCTGGCTTAAAAGAACCTCGGCGTTTCATGGGTGAAGAAGCTGGACTGTTCTGGAAGCAGGTAATTAGTGCATGAAGTACTCGTTACGCGCTAATTAAAAGTGCACGTCCTTCAAGCAGAACCTTGATATGAAAAAGCGGTGTGATGAAGAAAAATAAATCGTAATATACGCTGGTAGGACGGCTCCTATAGCTACTACATTTGGTAATAAATGCTATAATAGAATATGATTAAATGTTGCCTAGGTATCTGCTTGGTACTCTTCTTTTACATAGACTGAATGCATTACGTACTTCTGTCCTCAGAGACAAAGTTGAAATGTTTCACGTGTCTGTTTATTTCACTCGTACCTTTTAAACTGGAATACAGCACTCAAGATACTTCGTACAAGAGTCCTAACTACATGTTAGATAGACGTAAATGTAAGTGCTACCTACTGAGAATTTTACGTCATGCGATATTGACAATTTCGGGAGCAATTTGTTCGTTTAAAACGTGGAACACAAAATGTATATTGTGTTCCATAGTATCTACTCCAAACGACAACATCGTCCGAGGAATTATTGATACAATGATTGCATTTTACACATTGACCGTCGCTGGAAGTCGGCAATTATTATCATAGAATAGAATAGAATAGAATACTCTTTATTATGTACACCATAAAAATACAGATACAAATGTAGAAAATTTAACATCCAACATTTAACATAAATTTATCATGTGACTGGACGACCAGTCAAGGTTTCTAAGTCGAATCAATAAGTAATTGCAAAGCGAAAATAGCATTTAGCAGAAACAAAATTTGTTCTATTTGCAGAACGGCAATGTTTATGCAAATTCCTAATTTCGTTTGGCCGCAATCTAGACAAGGGAGGGGGTGTTAGGGGGTGACTTGAATATTGTGTTACTGGGGTAAAACCCCTTTGTGTTCAAATTGGTTACCTTGGTAACTCGAAACAACCCCCTTTTAATTTAAGATTATAGTGCTTGATATTTGCTTTTTAATTAGATTTATTTTTGTGTAACGAGTTTTTTATTTTCCGGGTTCTTATTTTTTATTCAACTGTATTATTTTTAATATGTTAGGGTAGCCCTTTTATTATTTAAGGGGGTAAAAATCTTGCGTGATAAATTGTACTATATGCTCTAGCTCAAGTAGCGAGCGTATCATGTCTAATGGGGCGAAGTGACGTCCTTGATTTGCTATCAAAATTAAATACCCATATCTTTCTTCCTTGCCATACTTAACTAAAGCCTCCTAATTTATTATTTTTCCACTCTTACGACGTCTATTTTTCAACGAATCTTTCGTGTACCTACTTATACCAAGATGTTCCCATTCAATTTCCGTATATTTTTTGTAGCTTCGTTTAAATTGACTGAAGCATTCGAAGCGATGCTTCTGCATCGTCACGTTCTTCTACGGATGTGTTCGTAACGAAACTGATCTAATCGCGTAACGTAGCGCATTCACCGCAAAATTTTCATTTCCGCGACTCTGAGATGTACGTGTAGACTCGGCTTAAAACTGGTATTACTGTGGTACATTTGCGTTTCTAATAATAGGGTAGCTGTTCTTAGGGCCCGCTTGCACCACAAATCTCTAGTGACGAAATTAAAACATAGCTCTGTTTCTACCAACTGTTTGAAGATGACAAAGACAGAATGATGTTTTAAAATGTTTAACGCTAAACGCATTTAATGATGTGCGGTGTACACGGGCCTTAGTGTTCTTTAATAGTTATTAATTTAACTCCATGGATCAATATCCAGTGATTGTAGGTTTTTAATTAGTCATTGCGTAAATTTTTGTGAAAAACGATAAATTTTTATTCTTCTTTCTTCGCGTTCTGATTCATTTAGATAATTTGTGAAAATAAGTGCTAAGGGTCGCAACAAACTTTCCTAAAACACAACATTATTGGATTACTAGCTGCGCCCCGCGGTTTCACCCGCGTAAGTCTCGATCCCGTGGAAAAATCGGGATAAAAAGTATCCTTTGTCCTATTCCAGGTCATGGTCTACCCATGTGTCAAATTTAATCTAAATCCGTTCAGCCGTTTTAGCGTGAAAGCGTAACAAACAAACAAACTCACATTCGCATTTATAATTTAAATATAGTTAGGATGTACTAGTTCGATGAAGTAGTTCTATACCTGCCTTTAGACACACAGGCAAGCTGTGGTCAGTGCTGACACCCGTCGTCTCTCGATATCTTGTTGACGCAGCGCTCACGGCTTAGATATTTTGCTGAGTAATATCTTGCTACGAAATATTGTGTTGAGAAATATATTTGCAGTCCAAAGTCTACGCTCCGAATTCTATAACTTAGACACTGAAATTATATATAATTTAAATGATATATAAATATTTTGTGATATGATACTGAAATTTTATATAATTTAAATGATATATAAATATATTTTGTGATTGTTTGATGTAGGCACAAATACATTGTCTCATTTAAAGTACGTGAGATAAAGTATACGAGTACGCATTACTCTTCTCGTACATAAATGTATTACATAATCAGAGATATCAATTGTTTGAAGCGTATCTATGCGTACGTGGTGTTATAATATGACGGAAAGATCCCAAAGATAAAGCTATGGTTTCCTAGAGAAGCAGTTAAGTTCCTAGGAAACCATAGCTAAAGCCTTTACCGTTTCAATTAACTCAGCCTACCGTAGTCCACTGATAGACATAGGCTTCTCCCAGGTTGCGCCACAACATCCTGTCCTCCGCTTTCCGCATTCAGTTTTTGAAGGTCGTCGCTCCATCTAGATGGGGGTTGTTCCACACGACGCTTGCCGATACGCGGTCTCCACGGCCATCGGTCCTTCGACAAACCAACCAACCTTTACCGTTTACCGTTAGAATAATACGTTATCAAGATTGCAACCGAAGCAAATGTGCATTCATGACGATTGACTTACCTATTCTTTCAAATATGTAACATTACGAGGAGCGGATCATCTCATATCCTGTATTAGCGTGAGCAGAGTAATCAGTAGTCATTCGGTAAATCAAAATAATTGCATGGTGGCTGCAAATGTAACTCAAAATTTTAGGACATCTCATCTCTTTGTAAAAGTTCTTATTTTGAAAAATACCCAAGTCACTTTCTATCATAGGTACTTACTACAACTATTTTCGGTCGTTATTGTTCCATTATTGAACAAAGGCCTCCCCTGAGCCCATCCCATGGGTTTTAGGAAAATGAAAATTGACAATTCCGAATAGAACAACCTATCATGTTTCCATTTTGTTACCTCAACATGTCTCACAACACCTAAATAAAATGCTACATAAGTTAGCTAATGCGAATGAAACACATGGAAAGATCTGGATTGCAGTTTAAGCGTACTTTTAAAGTCTCTGCATTAGTTACGAACGTAAAATGGGTCGCAGCGAACGAAATGCCTGGGGCAACATGGCCACCCTACGATCATTCATAGTGGGTGGTCTACACTAGCTGATGTGAAATGTCTGTGTTTGTGAGCTAGAAATTGGACACTCTACTAAATGACATGTGTGTCATGAGTACCAGAACAAATTGTCGGAGGTATATTAAGAACACTGGTACATACAATATGCCTCACGCGGCTTAATGTCTCATGAAACCTCTCATCACTGTCAGAAAATCTACAACGAATGAACATTTTCTGTGAAAAGTATTCTGATGGTATTCGTAATACAGGAGTCGTGTTTTGAAGACTTTGATAGTCATATGTATAAACGGAAAGATAGTCTTTGATATGGGTAAAAAACAGTTCGCAACGGATGAGTTTTTCGGCGGTATGCATCGCCATATTCTTTTCGGGTTCCAATCAAGACCAATACAAAAACATGTCAAGAAAGTGAGGAGTTAAAAAAAAAATACCTTTTTTCTTCTTATCAACCTGCTAACGTCCACTGGCCAACACGTTCCTCCGAATTCCCTATAGTTTCTCCCAAACATTTAAAAAAATTGCTACAGGAAAAAAACCAAGGTCAAAAGACCCATACAAATAAATAAAAGTCGTCAGCATAACATAGATGACTTTGTCTTTCCCCATTAGTTTGTCTTAGATCTAGACAAATTACTTGCAGCCATCTTGTTTACGATAAACGAGAAACTATTGACCAAGTGGAAAACAGATCCGTGTTTAGTTTTGTTTCGGGGGATACATAAAACTCCTGTTGTACTTGGGAGACCTCGAAGTAATCGTTTGAATGTTTGTTACTAAATCACGGCCTTAATGTCTTTGTAGATTAGGCTAAAATATTGTACAGATGTAGAATGTTTCTTGGATTACAGGCTTGCTTCTCTCCAATGAGCACGAACTATAATAATATTACTTGTATGTAGATACAAGACTCGCACATATTGCGGTAAAAATCGTAACCAAACAGCAGGGTGGTAGCAGGGATGACAAACGTAAGTAGGTATGTTGAAAGAACATAAGTACAATCAGGGAAGTTAGCATAATTAGCCTTTATTGTTCCCACTACTGGGACTGGGACACAAGCCTCCTCTCTGTAACAGGGAATGAGCCATAATCTACCACGCGGGTCCAGTGCGGGTTGGTAGATTTCACATTTCGTCGAATTTTTCATTCCGTCATGCCGGTTTCCTCACGATGTTTTCCTTCACCGTTTTGAGAGCAGTGGTGATGAAATAATTTACACAAAGTAAAGCGTCTGTCAGGGTTCGAATCTAAGATCTACAACTCGTAAGTCGCGGCCGTTACTATACTTTGCGCCTGATAACCGTAGAATAAAAGTCGTTGACGTCGTCTACCAATGTATTCCAATATTTTAAAACGATACGAAAAAATGTTAAGGCTCTGTCGCTAACACGATCAAAACAAACGTATCGCGGTACGAGGCGTCCTTGGCGCATGCACGTGGCATGTTTTTTTTGTTTGCATTTAAGTTTCGAGACACTGGGGTTAATAACTTTTATTCCACGGTTATCTGGCGCAAGGTACGAGTATAGTGGGCCACCATTGCTCAGGGAAGTTAATTATTTATCAAATTGACACACTACGCCAATTGGTCGTGTTAAAGTCATTTCATACAACTGTTAAAAAATGACAGTTGTAATGTTGATAGTCAATTTCCTAGTATAAAAAATATTATCCTGACTTTATCACTCACGAAGGCTATTCAAAAAAACACTAATCTAACAAAGACTATATAAAATATACCATATTCTGATAAATAAATTATTATGATTATGAGAGAAGATGTACTTATTAGAAATTCAACATTGAAAGTATTAGTGGGCAAAGTTAAGATCTCATCTAAGAGAGAGTACTTTACAAATTCGTATACCTTTTTTTTTTTTTTTTTTGAGGGTGGGAAATCATCCAATGACTTCTCCCGCTCTGGGCGGAGCGGAAGGGCGTGTCAGACTTTTACTGACTAAAACCCACCCGTGTTCCTTCATTTGCCTGTTGCCAAGGTCCCGGTATCCCTTTCGGACTTTCCCGCAACCCTGGCAGGCCCGCAACCCTGGCAGGGAAAAGAAGTATGATTCAGATTTCTAAATTGAATAACAACATAATACATCGTAAAGTTAGTGAATAGACTCCTCAGATCTCAATAGACTTCCAAAGTGATTAAAAGCGTATTCAAAATGTAAGGTTTTCACGCGAAGCTCAAAATGAAAACAATTTAAATTATTCAGTAAATACAGCATTGAATTTTAGAATGTTTCGCCAAAAATAACAGGTACCTACCTATTTTGTGGAATACGCGCCCTATACACAGATGCATAAATAACTCTACGCTTTAGCAATGGGGTGGAGCTGTCAATATTCATGAACTTTTGTATTTTTAAACTCAATGGTTTCGTGAGAACGTTTCGTAGCACATAATAATAAATACCTACTGAAATAATACTCTAAAGCTATATCCGCCATAAATTCCGAGAAAGGGAAGCGTAGCGAAAATACACATTTTGACATTGAAACCAAATGCAAAATAAATTAAATCCATTAGATTTACGATCCACGTTTGACGCGAATGAGTGACAAATAAATCAACAATATGAATTTTTAACGGAAACGGTGCTCCCTGTTTTTATTTTACCTTTTCAGAGGAAAAATGTTTTTACGTCTATTAATCACTGAGGTCGACATCTGGTAACCTGGTTTCTGAGCTCAATATAAGGAAATAGGTCACGTTTAGAGCTTCAATAAGTTAGCGTTTAGCTATAAAAGAATGTAGTCGTTAGTGCAAAATATGAGCGTAATATTGCAGAAGCTCGAGCTAAATTTTTCAATGAAGCATTAAGTAATTGGAAGATGAGCCTTTGAAAGGTCTACATTTGGAAACTATTATAAAACTTTATTTCAGGTGGCATAGACCCATAGAAATCATAACTAATATATATAGTTCTTTACATTTTTATTTGCCAGGACTCGCTACACCTACACTCACATAAAACAGGAACTAGTTGAAAATGAGCAGCAATTTGTAACTCTGATAATGATATACTGAAACCGCAATTCGAGCCTGGAATATCGAATCGGAGCGGTTCGATTTGTGTTCATGACGTGTAAATAATTGTTTTGGATTCTAAAATAGAATATGTAAAAAGTAAATCTAAACCTAATGTATAATCTATATGAAAACGTGGGTGTTTAAAATATGAATGAATACAAAGCCATTTGTGGTTCAAATATTTGGCACTCGTTGCTGACGCAATACAACATACTCAAACTCAAAGCATTTATTTCAATTAAACCATTTACAGGCACTTTTGAATTGTCAAAGAGTCGGTCAGACCCATTCCAAATCGTAGATCTCTATGGAGAAGAACGGGCAAGAAACTCCTCTACAACTCTTTTAAATATGGATTTGGATATTACAAAATCCTGGGTACCTACATAGGAGAAAACATTTCCACATTTTAACGAAACACGTCATCTTCCACAGTCCGACTTCACCCACTGCTGAGCATAGGCCTCTCTTTTCTTGTGCCAATCCCTACGCTCCTGTGCCAGCCTCATAAAGGTTATATCTGCGATAGTAACAATATACGTCCATCTCGCCGCCGGGCGACCGACACTTCGTCATTCGATCCTTGGCACATAGCAACCAAATTCCTAACAGTAGCGAGACATAATGAAGGATTCCGACGACTTTTCATTTGTGAGGATCCGTCCCCAAAAGACAAGATTTAAACTCAGTTGGTACCAGTCGGGTGCATCAAATCGCTCACATTTTGTTTATGGTGGCAATAAAAAGTGGCCTTCGTTGCTCCTTATAGCTACTGTTTTATTATGGCCGACTTCGTTTGCTGTAATGTGCTGTTTGTAGTACTTATAAAAGGACTTGGAGGAAAAACAACAAGTACCTAGGCTATAGGTAGTGATCAGACTGGAAGAACTCAATTTCCTGCAGGCTGTGTCGGTTGCCCATTTAGTATTTTAGAATACATTATTTCATAGATGAGGAATTATAGCTTGTAGGTAAGCGAATAAGGTGGAGGAAATAGTTTAACTTATGAAATTGCAAGCTCATATTATCAAGTTCTTTAACTGATCTGCGATAAAAAGTGGGCAAGTCTTGGCTGCATAATGATTCTTAAATTATCATTTATGGTGAGCCTTGTTGTGTTAAGTTTAAAAAGGAATGTGGGCAAAAATATACATTGAAAAAAAAAAACCTATTCTAAGCAGTTCCAATTTTGCAATATCTTCTATAAAGACGGCTTCTCTTGTCAACCTTCGTCTAACTTGACTTTAATTTAAAAACTTTTCGCCTGTGACACAATTAAGAAGTCATAGATCGCAAAACTTTCGATTCGGCTCAAAACTGTCGGAAAATTGCAACGTAAAGTGAAACTTCACTTTTAATGATTTTATGCGACCAATAAAAATAATTTGTTTTCTCAAGTTAGTTCAAATGATTTGGTTTTGAGGAATATAGAACTTTAAATATCGGTAAAGGTTTAATTTATTAGCTCATTAGAAATGAGAATATCTACCCCTGTCTACACCTTTGGGAAATACTGCCGTGATGATGTAAGTATGTAGTTAGGATGAAATATCACTATTTCAGTAGAATCTAAGCGATAAATAGCCTAACGGCATCAGTCTTGAAACTGGTGAGCAAAAGTTTGAACCCCGTAGTTTTAGTATGGAAAATCAGATGGTTAATTTTAAGCCCTTCAATTGGATCTGCAAAACGTGATATACCTATATGCGAGTTCGTAGGTAAAAAGCCACGACGCGACGTCAAGATTTTTGGATAACTCTGTATTTCTCATGAGTATGAAACCCAAGCCAAGTAACGCGAAATAACCCTTAATTACCATGAAGAAGTTTGCCCATTTTTCTTCATACAAAAACTACCTTTTGGAAGGGTTGACTAGAATCAGTCCTATTTTTTTGTAAATTTTTGACGTTTCAAAAGTGCCTTCTATTTGCCTAAATGAAATGATGATTTGACTTTGACATATCGCACTTCACAACTTGTTGTCCCAAAAACTTCTAAAAATGCATTTCAATTCTGTAGGGCACTTTGTCATAGAACTATTAATAGTACATCGCACTCTTATCCAAAGGACGTTGGGTTAAAAGGTTAAGGGCGCAGACGGACGTCATTCGAGGTCGAGAACTTATCGAATTTATTCTAATACCAAGAACAACTTACATGGTACTATGTAAATTATTTGTGGCCCTACGATAGTAAGTTAATCGTGAATTAAAGTTTTTTAACTTGAATTGTTGAGTTATTAAGTATGTAGAACTTTAAGCTACAGCTGCAGCTTTTATTTTGGTGTATGGGTACACCTCTGCCTAACCCTCGGGGAAACAAGGTGTGATGTTATGTATTATTGTGTACATGAAAGATTATTCTGTCTATATTATACACCTTCTTCTTTCTCCTGGCTATTATCCCAGTTTATTTGGGGTCAGCTCTCCTAATACTTCTACGCCACACCGTACGGTTGTGGGTTGTCTATCTATCATAAGTTCATAACACACCAATATAAGTAAATAAGTACCTGTGAAAAGTTTAAATAACTTCAAGGGACCTATTCATAACTCGATATCGATATTCCGAGTTTGCTTATCCGTGAACGTGTTCATTGGATCGATGAAGGACATCTAATTGGTGCAGTGAAGCAAAGATTTGTTTATAGGGATGATGCGTATTACTTGAATGATTCCGAATTTAGAATTGGTACAATCCTATACGAATAGAATATTAAGTATTGTATAGGGGGTTTATTTTTAAACGTTGCCTAAAGTTAAGAGATATATGGTTAAGTAGACGTTAATTATTACTTAACTTTAAGCAACGTTTATAAATAAACCCTTTTATTTTCATGGGTTTGGCAGGGGTAGGTAATAATGTAGATATTTTGAGAAGTTTTGACATCGCAACGATAAATTGGATGGCATCCAGCTCGCCTTTTATAGATTTCATATTATCTTCTGATTTATTATCCAATGTGCTTAATTTTCATTTACCCACATAAAAGTCCCGCAAATATTTGATATGCTGCAACGTTCCAGACCAAGGAAATATGCTCGATATTTCAGACTGAATAATCCAGAAATAACTCGTAATTTTGAGTATTATTAGTCTTTAGGAAGATTATATTGTTGTTGATGTTTTTATACCTGGAAAGTTATTAATTAAAATAAAAGCTTCTAACAAAAGCCTCCAAATGGTTGAGTGCTTTTCAGGGTTGAATTAAAGTGAAAATGTTTTAGTTAAATTAAGGATTTTTCATCATGAAACGTGGCTAACTTTAGGGTGAAAAACCTCAATTTATTATTGTGGAGAAGTTTGACCTTTGTCTGGAAATAATACGTTTGTTTTACAATCTTATTAAGGACTGATTCGGGTTTTATTGTAAACCCAAATCAGATGTTTATAAGCGCCAGCCGTTTGTCAAAAATAACATACAATGATGGCACAAATATTCGATTAAATACAGACGAAAACACGAAAGAGATCATACACTTTAATAAGTTTTTTTTCCACATAAAAGTCTGCTTAAATAAGCCTTTCGCTTGATGTTCAAAGAATTAAAATGTCTCGGACAATTTTGTGTCTGCAGCAACCGGTTGCTTTTACATCAAAGCTGTCTGGTATCAAATTGCTGACAGTTGCTGCTTATTTTTAAACGACACCTGCCGTACTATAATGTGCCCTACTTGGATCGATAGTTAGGGATGTGCCGATTATTTTACAGGCTCGACTACTAAGTAGTAATATTAAAAGGTCACTATTATTGGGTTTCTCGAGGAGCTCGTGGCTACGTAATAACAGCCGCACGGGTCGATTCATCAGGTTAAGCTACGCTTGCCGGGGTTGGTCCGTGGATGGGTGGCCATCTTTACATACCGAGACTCCTCCGGGCCTCGGAAAGCACGTTAAGCCGTTGGTCCCGGCTGTCATTTGTGGATCTTTGACAGTCGTTACGGGTCGTCAGAAGCCCGAAAGTCTGACAACCACTCTTACCAAGGGGTATCGTATTACCCAGTTACTGGGTTGTGGAGGTCAGATAGGCAGTCGCTCCATGTAAAATACTGGTATTCAGCTGCATCCGGTTAGACTGGAAGCCGACCCGAACATAGCTGGGAAAAGGCTAGGCAGATGACTATTATTGGGTTTCTGGAATTTGAAGTAGAGAACTTGTCAAAGTCTACTTTAGCGGAACTTAAAGTGAAAGATCGCGAAATTAGAAATTTCTTTGACATTTTTAAATTGAAGAAATTATCTTAAGTAATACTGAATTAGAGTTCGACCATGTTCACAACTTCAAATTCTTAATTCAGAAACCAGTCCAGAAGTTATCAGTGCTTAAAAAGCTCACTAAAAGAGTAATTTGTTGTGACATTTTTAGAAAGAGATTAGAGATGACCCTCGCAGCTTTAGGCGAAGAATTTGCGGAGTGCTGTTATCAAACTATACTTGCGGCTTAATGTGACGCACCTAAATGGGCGGATTACCTAGTAGAGAGTTACGAACTAATGTTTTGTACGACTAACTTAAAACTTATTGGCTTGTAGATGCTGAAGAACGAGTCGGCTCTCGTTTTGTAGAGCAAATACTGTAGTAGCTTGATAGAGCAATGTATGTATTTGTTTGTCGTTTTATTGACCAATAATTAATGTCTTTACTGATATATTTCTAATATTCCCAGCATATTAATCACCGCATATTTCCAAGTTCAAGTAGGTCATAAATTGAATGTTATTATGTGATAAATAATCCCTCGATGTGGCGACGCGTCGCCACAGCGACGCTTAGGAGAGGCCTATGTTCAGTGTGAATGTTTTTCGAATGGAAAGAATGAATGTGATAAATTAAATAAACAAAGTTCAAGGCATTATGCTACCGTTCATTATAATGTTCTTTAACTGCATCTCCGACCATAAAATGGAAAAATAGTTTCCCCAAATAGTCTCTAGGAACATCCTTAATGGACACTTATTTTTCTACTGGTTACTTCGCTAGGATAATAACAAATGGCGGTTTGTCGTAGTTTAGCACGCTTATTTTTCATCGCTACAATTTCCTTTGAGACACAATATTAAAGAGTTCCTTTATCCTTGAAAAAATGTATTTACTGTCCGGAAAATTACTGTTTGCAATGTAAATTATATAATTGCTACAGTTTATTTTCGATTATAACTAAAACAAAGGTGGTCGGTTAAATATCCATTTTGTCTATAAGACCGTCCATTGTAACTCTTGTTTCCATTTTTTATGAATAAAGACTATTCTATCGATATACATACGAGTTACATATCTATGATTGCTCGAGGCTTCTAGAGTCAATGAAATTGATATTTGAAAGAGGTATGGTTCGTTAAAACAAACCTGTCTGGATAACCATCCAAGTAACCTTGAATTAAAAAAAAATCTATCATTGCCCTAGATTAGGCTTGCTAGGTGTTTTAAGGGGGATGCGCTTAAACCATATTAGTTTCGGTCGCAAATCATATTTTAATCAATATCCCACCTGACACTGACTTGCAAATTGAAAAAAAAAAAAAAAATTGAATTTCGCGGGCTACCATGAATATTTAAATTTAACATGCAACAAACTGCTACTGAATTACCCGCATCGTTATCGTTGTCAATATTAATCATGACACGGGTTATTCGTGCCAGTCTGCCCAATAAATCAATTGAATATTGTTGAAAATTGCGCGTAACAATGGATAGTGAGCGTCTTTTGTTTGCAAAGAAACGAAAAGAAAACGGTGTGAGCACTCTTTGCTACTATTTTATATTTACTGTACTCGATACACATATCACACCTAGACATCGTATATGTAGCTAAACGAATTCTACTCATATTTGAGTTTATCTTTTGTTGTGACGTGTGATGTCGTGGAAACATCGTAGCTACGTAAATAACACTAAGAATGATGGCAACATTTCTTGTGACTGTTGAGTATGTTAGGCGTTATAGGAACGCAGTAATGAAGTGGAATATTTTCACTGTTTGCATAAAGCGACCTTTTTGGATTTTAATTAGGTTATTTTTGAGTCTGGCAGTTGTTAACCCATTTCATTGCGTAGCAATCACATTTTCGTCATTGAAACATTCCAGAATGTAAAATACTTCAATCATAACATAGCATCAAAATCAAAATCAAAATATTTTATTTCACATAAGCCTACATGGGCACTTATGAAACGTCAGAAGCTAGGTGCACGGTTCCAATTGGTCGTTTCCTATGGAGAAGAGCCGGCAAGAAACTCCATGGTTACTGTTTTAAAAGATAATTGGCTTTTACAATATTTTTGAATTACAGTGTTAATAGTTATGGGAGGACAGTGTAGGCCTTTCCAAAAGTTTCAGGAAAAGTTCATAAAAAAAGATTAAAATTAAATTAAAATTAAAAATAAAAGTCTACAGTTCACTAAGCCTACGACGTTCTCACATTCACAAGATAGAAAGGAATCTATATACGATAAATAAGATACTACAGATAAAAACCTATTTAAACCAAATGACATGATTGCCATTACATCACGCATTGTATTCACCGAAGGGTTAGGCAGAGGTGCACCTATAGTACACCTACATTTCGCCAGTTATTAGTTACTCGTTTCAACTCTATCATGTCTGAGAAAATTGCTGAAACCCAATCCTTGTTCATATCCTTACATATTATAAAACAAAGTCTTTCACCGCGTCTGTCTGTCGTCCTGTTCGCGATAAACTCAAAAACGACTGCACCGATTTTCATGCTGTTTTCACCAATGGATAGAGTGGTTCTCGAGGAAGGTTTTAGTATATAATAACCGACATCCACGCGGGCGAAGCCGCGGGCATCAGCTAGTTAATTATATGAAATTATGGTGCCGCTAATTCCGATAAGACCACAATTGTACAGTCACGAACAATAATAAATATATAATATAATAAGAAACGGCAATAATATCTGATTTTATGATTTATCCATGAACATTAGGCGTCGAGATGACGGCAAATATATTATGTGAGCATCTGTTTTGTAAATGTGTTTTGCCAGTTGCATAGCAGTGTATTTTAACAGGTGTGCAGTGGTGTACCTACCGACTCATCTTCATATCTAAACAGGTGCATCAGTGGTGGTGGTTTCATGCAGTTGATATTCCTTTTTATGTTAGCCCTTCACTAGTAACTACATTGCCTTACTAACCCAATGACAGCAACGGTACTGCAAAAAGCTCGACTACAGCTGCTACAAAAAAACATTAAATACATCGTAACAGCAAAACATTGGCTTACTTAATTGCTTACATCTGTCTGTACTGCAACTGTTGACCATACGACTCGCAATTAAGATTCTCTAAGATGTAATACTGGTGTAATTTGATAATTAACAGTGTACAGCAGCCGGCGTGGATAACAAAACTAGTGTTATCAAGGCGTAGAAGGTTCACTTAATTCTCTGCATTCTTCATTCATTCCTACCTGAAGGCCAATTCTCGTACCTTCTTAAAAACGTTCAATAGTCGCAAGTTCATCTTAGCGACAATCAACCTCAAAGAGTTGTTAAAATTTTTGGTAAAATAGTGGCTTTTCTGACAGATTGAGACTGAGATCAGGATGTGAGAATGATGTTCTTTGGGAACGTTGAGGAGTTCAAAGGGATCCGTATTTTTAAGAACGAGTCCCAATACTTATCTCAATAAAGCTTCTAGTCTGGTGGTCTTGTTTTCTATTAGTGAAGGATTCTATAATTGAATCACGAGCGTAGCGAGTAATTCTAGGTTGATGAAGATAAAGTTGAAAATCCCCAAAATTATTTGATGTTTATGATTCTAATTTCAAACGATTCTAATTTTCCCAGATACACTGCATTGGATGAAAAGCTCGAAATCGTTTGTAAAGAGGTGTAAAAATCCTTACTATCCGATATTTGTCAAAAAGTGGCGGATTGAGGAGGCCTATCTGTAGACGTGGTCAAATAAAAGCAGATGCCAAAATTGTGATTGATCTTCTGAACTTTTCTGTTCCGTGGTATCCGGTGAGTTACAGCGGCGCGTGCGCAAGTTGCTCTCGTATTGTGGTCACCGGTTCCTCGAGAGCTGTATAAGGAGTTGTGACAGATGCTTGTGACAAAAACAGTTTGAAGTATAATTACTTTATTGGAATTATTAGCATTGAGAAGTATGCTACGAGATTGCTGTTTTCTTGGAACGAGTATAGCATGGAGCCGGAAACTTTTTTGAGTAGACTTGGTTTAAAACAATGTTTAACCTTATAATAATACCAGCCTATTATTATTTACCCACTGTGACCTCTGCTCATACAGAGAAGGCAAGATGGCGATTTCAGACCTATATTCTCTATAAGTCCAGATTTTCTAACAATGTTTTCCTTCATATATAACATCGGGTTAGTGATATCCAAGATAAACTCAAAAAGTACATATGTACTACATAAGTGCTTTATTTGAACCCACAATCTTTTGATTCGTTTTAAAATATTTATGAGGTTAATGAGTGCTAATCATTATCACTTGATTCACGTCTCGTCACGTCGTTCTTGTCACGTCCAAAAAACCGTTGTAATTGGCTCCCAAATAGGCCCCGATTAAAAACTCCAAAGAGGGTTTTGTTAATGATTACCAACTATAGATGGAACTTTTAATAAAGTTTTTGGTTGTTTTGGTTTTAATAGCACCCACGGAGTTATTAGTGATTACTGGCTATCCACTTATGGTTACCATAAATCCAATAATAAAGTCGCTCAATATAAAAATAATTTCATCTGACCTCTATTAGTCTCTATTAGTTTGGCTGATAGTAGTAACAAACAGCAGCCGGGCCATTTCTCTCACCAATAAAAGTGAGGTCTTAGTCTTATGAAAATGGAGGCAATTTTATCCGTAAACATTTCTAAAGGACCTGACTCCCAATCTTCTTGCTGTAAAAGTATAGCACGGTATTAGGTACCTACTACAGTGGTAAGCTATGGAAGCTTCACCAAAACCACCCAATAGGTAACTATACGTTTATGTAGGAATCGTAGAAAGATCTTTTTGAAATCATCGTTATCAAAATTCATATTTAACTGTTTTCGGCACCAAACACAGTAAATAGTTTGTAATAAAACAATTAAATAAACGGCCGTTAGTTGACGTGCGCTAGCGTTTTACCGTTTTACAGTTAAGTAATTAACAACACTTAATCGTTCGACCCAGATTCGGATAGCGCCGATTCTTTGCTTAATATTTATTGCTATTCATAAATACAAAGGTTAAGTTGCTCCAGAAAAAGAATGGATAGTAAATTGGAACTTTAGAGAATTGTGAAAATACTTTCAATATTGCAGTTATTGCGTGTAACTGCAACAGTTACACGCATTATCTGTGTGTGAAAGAATTTGGTGTATCTATTCATAATATCTATACATATTATAAATTAATGTCGCTTTGCGTGTTTGTCTGTATGTCCGCGTTGTTCTTTTAAACCACGCAACAGATTTTGATGAGGTTTTCACCATCGCTTAGAGAATTTATTCCGGAAGGTTTAGTTGTATAATACCTTAGTATTAAAGTTACATATAACTAAGAAATCTGAATGTTTTGTAAAGTCCAAAAAACCGTGCGAAGTAGAAGCGGGTCGCTAGTATAGTATACTCGTAATAGATAGTATGTATATGCTTTATTGTAGGTACACCAAAACAAGGGTACTACTACTAGTTTGCTACTGTTCGTTTTTGCTGAACTGGACCTTTTTGGTGCAGCTGTGAGGCATACTCCCCTACATCACACGTTTACACCTTTTTTTATTTTGTTTCTATATTTCATTTTGTTATGTGCTGTATATTATGTATATTGTGTGCCTTTCAGCCTGTGCTGAATAAATGTATTTTCTTTCTTTCTTTCTTTAGTTATTTACTTACCACAGACGGAAGGTTTTCATGAGGATTACGTCACAGAAAAGATAAAAAAGAAAGAAAAGGTAGGTGCTGTGTTTAAAATGGATGTTAGAAATGGATGGACCTACTTAACTGAATGAATTATTTACTGATACTGAAAAACATATGAATCCGTTTTCAGTTATTCATACCTGTTTGAAGTTAAATTGACTAAATTCAACTATCTTACTAGTGTGGCATTAAAAAAACATTTAGCGCTTCCCATTATTGTGCGTCTGTGGCACAGGACATAATTATTATACAGAGTTATTGGTAATATGTCGGCAATTCATTAGGGGGATGTTGGAGAGGTCATTTGCAACCAAATGACCCCTTATGTCCCCTGTGTTTCTGTTGCATGTATAGTTATTAAATTGTAAATCCGTAATTGGCTGTAAGACTAGTTTATATTTCTAAGATAATTCTCTAAAGAGCTGTGGATTTTGTGAATAATAATAAATAAATAAATAAATAAATGAAAATTTCAACAATTTTCGAGTAATTTGACATTTTATATTTTAAAATGAATGAAATAAAAATATTGAATGTCAAATTATAATTTGACATTTTATATTTTAAAATGAATGAAATAAAAATATTGAATGTCAAATTACTCGAAAATTATTATAACCCTGGTTAATAACCCTATAAACTTAACTATGAGTTATTACTAAAGGTCAGTGATAATTTTTTTGGGAAATTCTTAGCAGAGTTAGTTTTGAAAGCCTGCTCCCATTTGATTCTTGGTTTTGGCGAGATGAGGGTGAACAAAAGTAAACCGTTTGATTAAACCGTCCCAGACAACAGGTGTAATGTAATATCACATGAATCAATTTATATACTGTCCATATTAAATTACTAATTTATAACACAAAAGTTGTTTCTCATTCCTGTCTCGTTACATGTTCTTATATGACTATTATAGAGGATAGCAACATGTTTTTGTGATATGTTTTAGGCAGATATGTAGAGGCGGTATCATAATATTATAGAGAGGGCCAAGTCTACGTGATGTCTGTAAAAAACGAAGAAATAACGTATTGGAAAACTTTATATATTATTTCGGTTTATGATTTCATAAAACTCACGTCGCGTGTTGGTTTTCAGAGGTCGTTGCCATGGTATGTCTTCGCAAACATAATAGTCGGAAAAACGTTCATCATTTGAGCATACAAGAGCTTTAATCTGCAATGGTGGGAGATGGAAAATCGGCATAATTATCACTCATAAACAAAATAGATTGGTGTTGCCAGTGTCATGTGGCTCATGTCAAATTCTATTTAGTAATTAATTTTCGTAGTAGGCGTTCTGTAGTTTCTACCTACCCCATGGGAAGAACGCGTGAGTTTATGTTATATAATTCAAAAAGATATTTGTATTTTTTTTTTTTTTTTTAAGCACTAGCTATGTGCCCGATCTGATTTCGGACATCGGCAAAGTGTCGAACTTCCATACAAACTTTCATCCTCTTTTTAACTCCGTTAGGGGATGAATTAAAAAATCCTTCCTTATTGCTCACCTTCGTTATAAAAGGAATTCTTGTGCAAAATTTCATGCTTTTAGCCCAGCGGTATTATAGACTATGCGTTGTCTGTCGGTGAATGAATAAATTAATTTAAAATTTTTAGTAAGTATTAGTAAGTAAATAATTTGAATAAACTTATTTTTTAAATATCTCATCTACATAGTCACTTTTTACAGTACCTACACTAGGGGAGGGGTGACATTAAAAACTGGTGCCAAAAACTTTCCAGGATGGGCAGTTTAAGCACACAATGTATGTAATTAGCATAATGCATTGGTGCAGGCAGTAACTCATGCATTAGATAACATCCTCCCGGTAGCAGTAGATTATTGTGCAACAGTGGCATAAAGTTGACCGTCCACTGCTATATAGGATGTGCACGCATCGTGCCTGATTCAACATTGGCGCCGCCCATGGACACTAAAAAATGCCGGCCGCCCCAAAAAAAATCATAGGTATATATTTTTTTTTCAAAAATGCTGATTTAAATATTTATGACTTTTTATTTATTTTTGGAAAAGTGTAGGTACTAGCAAATTTTTTTAATTGAGTCATTTTTTGATCGGTCAGTAAAGCATGTGTGATAACGCGAAGAAAATTTTATTTGTGGCTCTCCGAATTTTGTCGCCTTGGGCACTAGCCCCGAGTGCCCCTAGCCAGTGCTGGATGTGCACGGAGAGGTTTGCCTCGTTAGTTGCGCAATTCATATGTTTGCCAGGCAGGCACGCATCCGTGCATAGCATGTCCTTGGGTCGCAGTGATGATCCCACCTATATTTTCATACAAAGCGTAGCTAAGTACACGTGCGTAGTTTAGCCGTGTGCTGCTGTGGAGCGGCACCTTACTTACACCAACAATTACATAACTTATCTCCCCTTAGAGAATTCGTATCTCTTGTTTTAGTTTCACCCCTAACCAAGTATAAACAAACGCCTTGCTCACATAACATTGTTATTTATTTGCGCTGCCCCCTCTGATTAAGCAGGTTTACAAGAAAATAATTAATTTATACAGTCCCTGAAAGGATAACGTTAAACTCCGGGGTATATTAAGCTTCAGGTGACAGGGACATGGCCCGTTTTTTACCCAGTTGCCACAAATTGAATTTTACGTAAAAAATATGGACTTACTTCTTGCCATTTTGTCCTTCAGGAATTCTTTAACAGATATTGTTCTTGTAAATAAACTTAAATGTTAGTGGGTCTGAGAGTAAACGACAATTCTTAAGTAAATGCTTTTGCCCTTTGGGCTCGATTAGATCGGAGGAAATCTGGATTGAATGGGATTTCTCTTGAGAAAATATTTTCTGTGGATAGGATATTATTATTTGTTAGATATTGGAATGTCCTTGTTTGTAGTTCAAGGTTCACTTGTACATCTTCAATCATCTGAAGGATTCGGTTTCGTTTAATATAGTGTGATCTCTACAGATGAGAAATGATTTTATTTCTGTGAGTAGGTTTACACAACTACACACGTCAATCATATTTATAAAAAAATAGAGTGGGCTGACAGTTTTGAATTATGTCTACCTAATTAGGCAAGAATTTCCCAAACGAACAAGTCTTCCCTTCCTATATATTTCCAGTAAGACAAGGAAAAATATATCATAATTTTATACACATAGAAGATAATGTTATAAAAGTTCCAGACAGAGACATCGTCTGGGAATACCAAGTGGAGTTTAAAGTCTCTTTTCCTCAGTTAATTGATACAACGAGGGACAATGAACTTTAACTGTACTCAACGATAAGTGCAATGCAACTATGCAACTATATTCTAGTCTCAAATCCTTGTTTTCAATTGATGCTATTTCTACTTAAACCAATATCTACTTTATACCAGCGTTAATTAAGTTTATTTCAAAATAAATATATCTATTCAAAAAGCCTTCTTTAAATTAAAATTTTTACTTTTTTTGTGCCAGACACGAAATTATTGATTTTTGTGTCAAAAGTGTGAGTTTGAAATTTATTTTTCTAAAAACACATTCTTGGAAACTAAATTGCGGATTCAGGATAGATAGGTACCTATATACTTACTCCTATAAAAATTTGCGTTCGTTCTTTCAGACACATCAATTATAACATTAGATACCTACATTGTGAGTAAGTTGAGATTCAGCGGGAAAAGTTTATCCGAGAGTTATTTCATAAGCTTTATCGTAGAAGGTATAACTACTTAGACCTATCCTGTACTTCGACTTCACCAGACAGCAATGCGGTTCAGACTGGCAACTATCCGAACAGCATATATCTGTGTCCAATTTTATCAAAGATGCGACCATTCAGCCATGATACAGACCCTCCAAACTCAACCTCCTACTCAAAACCATATTTTTTCCCTCAATCAAAGTACCTAATAGTGTAGTGTTCATTTATTGAAAAAGCGTTTCATTTAAATGAAGTCCGATATTTACCTGATTGACCTTTTCATTAATTAACAAAATGATTCTTCTCGCCGATATTCTCTCCGATATCAATGTCAGTGTCTCAAACTTTCTCTTTTGTGACGTTTTAATAATAAACACAGTTTTAATCATTCACCATCTAAAAGTTAAAATGTAATAATTTCAAGATTTGACCCGTTGAGCCTTTGAAGTGACGGATGGGACCATTCCAACACAAATTAATCAGTTTTAAAGCTGTTTATTACAAATGATAGGGTTGGGACGATTTCACGGTGAATCGATTTTTCGAATTCCGAATGTATTTAGGATTGAGTGTCTTTGGAATGTATTTGTAACAAACATTTTATGTAGGATTCGCTATTTACAGAATGTACTAGCCTGTAAAACGATGTGTGCCTACCTACGTACAAACCCTCAGTGTAATTCAAAGCTCTTTTCTTCTTAATGTTCCCTTTACACGCGACTGTGTAAGCTTCTTAACTTATCTATGTGGGTATGAGTGGGTGTTTACTTCATAACGTGCAAAGTTAGACTCGTATTTCTAGACGAGGTCAATTGAGATATTAATTTCTACTGAAACTAAGCACGGACATGAAATATTACTTAATTGAGGGTAATGGTATATTGTAGTATTTATTATTTTCAGGTGGAGTAGACAGTCTAGCTGCCCTAATTGGACTGTCAGACGCGATGGCTCTACGGTGACCAACAAGTCTGGTGACCTGTGACGGAACACCATTTGGTAATGTAGGCTTACGAAGTTCATAATTTCGACAGATGAGTTAATCATGACTGGTAAAGTTAAGTTACACTTAGCTGTCATCAGTCGTGAAAAAATTGATGATAGGCTACAGACAGCTTGGTCATAGCAGCTAGTAGTTATCACCTGGCATAATTATCATTTTTATCATATGGCAGGCCATATGATAAAAAAGAAAGTCAAGTTGAGGGATAATGTTCAGATACATAATATAACTTATCGCTAACTTACCTATTTTTCAAAATGAAGTACGGTCCTCGGTCTCCCAAAGGCCAATTTATTAAAAATAACTGGCTGCCTGACCTAATTCCGGCGTTCTGGAAAATCTTTTCTCTTTTGATCCGATCTTCGAACAAGTACGCCTTTGTCCGAAATGTTCCTGAAGTTTTCGACCCAGAGCCGAAACGTGTCCTGGATGCGGTAGCAGGCACTAACGAAAATAACAAAGATAGTTTTCATGTGAATTGACCTTAACATTAAGGTGATAGAGTTCAATTTATGATGACTCTACAGAAAATATATCATGGTGAAATAATAAAGGTGAGTTTCAACGAATGAATGAATGAATGGGTTTCAGTGAATAAAAACGTAATCCAGTACTATCCGAATCAACCTAAAATTACACACAGGAGACCAATAGTAAAATCTACTCGAGTCCAAAATACTGATTTTTTTAAATTAATTTATTGGTAGGTACTCAGGTTAGTATATCATTGGTTATAATATTAGGACGTTATTGCACGCGTAATATGACCACCGTAGAAACGGGTTTAGTCGATAGAAGAATAGACAAACTGACAGATTGCGATTCTTTATCTGTCATTTTGTCTACTCTTCCGTCGACAGAACCCGTTTCTACAGTGATCATGCTATGCGTCTTGGTGATGTTTTTTAGAAAAGTCAGGAGCGTAGTGCACGCAACCGGCGTGCGTGTATGACCAGCAGCGCCGCGTTACACACTTTCAATCCCAATCCTAGAGTTTGCTAAACCATTGCTTCATAGGTTTGAAAAATTCGTCTGCTCAACAGTGTTAATAGCGCAATGTACGTGGCTAAACGGTCAAAATGAAACCCATTGCAATAAATTACCCTGCAGATGTATGAACGTAAACGAAGCAAAAGGGGTATGTAAAGATCGTTATAGTAGGTGGTATTCTGTAGTTTCTGGCTACCCCCATGGGAAGAAAGCGTTAGTTTATGTATGTATGTCAGTTAGAAAAATAAGAAACGTCACGTCAACGACGAGTACATATGTGTTTGAGAAGTGGTTGTAAACTTGCAAGCGTTCCTCGATAATAATATTGTATCCCCAAGCCAAGCACAAAAGTTACGATTGGGTTTTTTTTCTGAAAAAGGTTCCAATGAATTCTGATTTCTGGAAATAAGAATGTCTCGTTTGTTTTTTCCGTAGAATAGGCTTTTCGTCAGTGTATTCCTACCTCTCTCTTTTTTAAAGGTACGTTGTAGATTATTTCAAGTTAGATAAGAAAGAAAGAAAGTTAGGAAAATTTATTAATTATAAAATTGATTGTTTCATTGAATGTAAAGGTTGGTGGTTCTATAAGAAAAATAAATCTTCCAATTTATCTATCTATCACTAGATATTATAAAACAAAGTCCTCCGCCGCGTTTGTCTGTCTGTCTGTTCGTGATAAACTCAAAAACTACTGCACCCATGCTGTTTTCACCGGTTTTCAATGGATAGACTGGTTCTCGGAAGGTTTTAGTATATAATTTGTCAAGTGGGCGAAGCCGCGGGCATCAGCTAGTAGTATATAAAAATCAATTACCGTGCGTTAGTTTCGTAAAAACTCGAAAATGCCTCGACCTATTTGTTATCACTCAATACTGGAATTGTTTTAGGCAAATCCAAATGAACAGCCGAAAAAAAAAAACTAAACTTTTTCTCACGTGATACGAAGTTCACCCGAAATGTTGGTCCCGTATCAAACTATCAACTTCACTTTTACAAAAACTCTTGCTTATTGTAAAATAGTTGAAAGCCACTTCATTACGAAGTAGGTGAGTAATTTGACTTACATTGTGTAATACAAAAGTAATTAGTCGTTATGGGGTCCATTGTGCGTTAGCTAATGTTTTCCATTTCAACATGACCTCGCGTTTCTGTGTTTTGTGGGAATGGGCACGGCTGTACATTTTATGCACGCGTATACATTTTATCTCGCAAGACATCCGTAGTAGTGAGTATTTAAAGCAGGGTCAAGGACATCTTCATAATCTGATGGTTATTGAGCCTAGTCTTTTTAATTGTTAGCGTCGCTTCTGCTTTCAGTCTCAATATGTCCAGGGTTGCGGGAAAGTCCGAAAGGGATACCGGGAACTTGGCAACAGGCAACTGAAGGAACACGGGTGGGTTATAGTGAGTAAAAGTCTGACACGCCCTTCCGCTCCGCCCAGAGCGGGAGAATAATTGGATGATTTCCAACCATCAAAAAAAAAAAGTCTCAATATATGTATGTATTTGCTGCTGTCTTCAGAGAATAAAGATATATCTGTGGATATTATAGAGTAAGATTGGTAAATGGACTTTTGGGCTTCTGACTGTCATCAATATAAATAAAATATACCTCAAATATAAATGTATTTATTTTCTCTTCAAGACACAAACATCTGTTTAGCCCTGGGTCTTGTAGATACTCAGTAGCAGGAGTTCCTTTATCACAAGAGTAAATGTGTGCGTGTAAAGAATATTATGTGTATGAATTTCAGGGAACGCTGAATTAACGTTTGCTGCTTGGCACTGATCGAATTTTCGATGCCAAACATGAGTAGACGGACTATCGTTGGGATGAACCTCGTAGTTCGATCAAACTGCATGGTTGCTATGTAGCCACGAGTCATTCAAGGACACCTCATAATGAAAGTCCATTTGCTCGAAGAACGTGACAGGAATCGAAAACAGTTTCCGCGAATTTGAATCTGAATTTTATTGCTTTTACCGTGTCATGTTTCAATAAATTGCGAGTGGCGCGCCATCGATGTGAACCAATTAACCCCTCTGACGATAACTGAATTGGAAATGGAATATTTTACCCGATGTTGATAGAAAGTGACAAAGGTCCAGCAATCAATAAATTTTATTGTTCTTTTGATAAAAATTTCTAAGCTTTTAAGAATGCAAAAAGGAGATCATTCATTTTGGGCTGAAGCACTATTCGTTTAGGTACCGGGAATGATGTGGAATGACAACAATTTCCATGCACAGTTTTGGGCTCCACACCTTTATTTAGCATTCAGCTCTCACGATAATCATAAAATTATGGCAGGATATCCATTCAAAAATAACATACTTCGGTAGGTACCAAGTATCACATCTGTATTTTCCGCAAGGTTAGGCAGGGGTGTATTTTTTGTAGTACCTACACCCAGACATCTCAAGTATCTTACAGAACATCTGTAAAGACTCGTGATTCGCTAGGTCAACAACAACTACTAATAATTACAATAATGTGTGGTAGGGCTGCGGCTATCTTAAAACAAAAAACCTTTTCCAAATATTATGGTGGCGCTATCTGGTGCGTTTTTAAAACAACTTTAAGTTCGTAGTAGCGTCATCTTGTTTCAACATAAAGAAATATTACGACTCGGCTACATCTACTGCTCAGCCATTGTCTGTAAAATTTTCCACCGCGCGTTGGCGAAAGTAAAAGTAGTAACAGATAAGAATTATAGATGGCGCTATTATAAGGATTTGATTTTGACAGTTAAATTTTAATTATGGCGGTATAAAATATAGGGTAGGTCGCCTGAAAATGTGAATACGTTATAAAAACCATTACCCTTCTTTACAGTCGGATAGTCATTAATGAATAGGGCTAGACTTCTAAAGGTTAGATATATTCAAGGTGTAGTCTTGTGATATGGAAAGAGAGGAACTATATATTATGGTACAGTCTACATAAAAAAGGTGATCAAGAATTAATGCTTTAAAAGAGTGATGAAAAGACTCGTGTAGGAACTTAATATTTTTTTACACTCAGAAATAGATTTAAGTACTTATATTCATTAAGTTTAAGTACCTATCACTAGAGAAATAAGTTCATCAACTTATCTTACGATGTCTGTACTCTTTTTGTGTTCCACCAGTTTTACAGTCTCCTTAGCGGGTAGGAATTGGCGATATTCGTGAGCACACTCGGAGATAAAAGCTTTCTTGTGTCATAACTCAGTAACATCGGGAATTCCGGAGCTGGTATAAGTTCCGCCTCGATACCGGTCGATACGGAATATACGGATATTCCGGAAACTTGCGAATTCTTAATCCTGTTAAACTGGAACTAATATGAACCTGGTTCGGTTATTGGAATTCTGCTGTGTTGGGGATTTTGCAGGATATTACGATTATTGCTACCCAGCTTCTCAGAAAATTATGAAATGCACGCAGGTTATTTAAAGTTCCTAATCGCGTTGAGTTGTGAGTACCTAATCGCGACTTATTTAGTATTTTGGACGACGAATTTTGGGCAGTCAGTCTTGCTACCCACTTTGCTGTTCTGTCTAATCTTTGACCACACCAGGAGCAGTTGTAATTATGAAATGATAATAATAATATCATGTATTTCCAGATATAGATCCAATTTAAAATAAATACATAAAATAACACAAATATAACATAACATAGACCATAGGTTATGGTTTATTATGTTATAACAATGTTTATTATGTTATGTTTTATCATTTTTGTATTAGGTGTAATGACTTATCTATAGCTAGTTAATCTGACTAGCCGTTTCCCAACTATGTTGGGGTCGGCTTCCAGTCTAACCGGATGCAGCTGAATACCAGTATTTTACTTGGAGCGACTGCATATCTGACGTCCAAAACCCAGTAACTGGGTAATATGATACCCCTTGGTAAGACTGGTTGTCAGACTTTCGAAAGAAAGAAAAGAAAGAAAATACGTTTATTTGTGGTAAACATGACGAAAAAAAAAAGAAAATAAACACAAAAAAAATACAAAAGGTTGGGGAAAACATGCGTCACATTCACGCAAAACGGCTATCGCTCAGCATTATGCTGCGACCCTATGCAGGACAGAGCCCCAACGCTGGTTTTCAGCGACAGCCGGCGCTGACGTAATGACGTCGACCGGTGCGGCACGGGTAAACCATTATTATTACCCAATAGAATATACAAGTGACGAATATACTATACATAAACCATACATAAAAAAGATAAAAATAAAAATAAATAAAAGAAATTGGCAAACTTATCGGTTAGGATATGAGAATATCATCCTCCGTGTTACGTTTTGTGTAGTGGCAACATTTCGAAGCGTCCTCTTTGACGTACACTCAACATGCACCAAAGAATTATGAAATTGATGTAATAATTACAAAATGGCCAGTGACGTAATGTGTTATTGCAAAAGTTATGATGAAGAGATGAGATGGACTCAATGGGAAAACTAAAACTTTGGAAACGAGGATGACCCGGCCGGCATGCCAGTTAATAGCAATGACTTACTCATCATTGATTTACAGAGCTCTGGAGTTCCAAAATCAGGGAGCCCAAAGAGGCGAATGTAAATACAGGAAGGCAGGAAGGTTACGCTATACAAACTCCGCCCCCAAGACGACCCACTGACCGAAGAAATGAAGTCCGACTCACAAATAGAGATACAAAAAAGAACAACACAACTAAGGTGAATACAAATATTGGAATATAAAATTTCGGGCTTCTGACGATACGAAACGATTGTCAAAGATCTTAGAGATCGGCTTAACGTGGTTTCCGAGTCACGGAGGAGTCTCGGTATGTAAGTAAAAATGGTCACCTATCCCCGGACCACCCCGGCAAGCGTAGCGTAACCTCATAGATTGACTCGTGCGGCTGTTATTACTTAGCCACGAGCTCCTCCGCAATTATAGCTAGTGTTAACTCGATAGAAGAATAAGTTAGGTAGGTATAGGGCATTAATATTTACCAGTACGACAGCTTACACTGCTCAGTACTCGCAGTGAGAGGGCACACAGCTATCGGCTTTTTTTTTTTTTTTTTTTTGATGGTGGGAAATCATCCAATGACTTCTCCCGCTCTGGGCGGAGCGGAAGGGCGTGTCAGACTTTTACTGACTAAAACCCACCCGTGTTCCTTCATTTGCCTGTTGCCAAGGTCCCGGTATCCCTTTCGGACTTTCCCGCAAACACAGCTATCGGCTAATCTGGCTAGCCGGCTACCGGGACGGCTGCAAAACGTAGTACTTATAATTATTATACTCTGTGGCGGCTACCCGCTGCGCCATAAACTTGTTGGATATTCTAGCCAATAGCTAGTTATCGTGTTGACGGATATCGTAACCGTGGCTATTTTTTGAATCACCGCTATTTGGCTAGTTATTAGCTACCCATCTCTATCCTTACATATTATAAAACAAAGTCCTCCGCCGCTTCTGTCTGTCGTCCTGTACGCGATAAAGTCAAAAATTACTGCACCGATTTTCATGCTGTTTTCACCAATGGATAGAGTGGTTCTCCAGTAAGGTTTTAGTATATAATAACCGACATCCACGCGGGCGAAGTCGCGGGCATCTACTAGTATACAATAAAACCAGCCTGTTATTGTTCTACTCCCTGCGAGCAAATACTTCAGACAGTCCTAATATTCGCTATACCTCCACTCAAGCTTACCGTTTGCATTCATTGAAGACAAAAACCCACGCGAATCCATCGTTACGGAACCCTTTGTCCACAGTTACCTTCAACCATTGTTTTAATTCGTTCAGTACTATCGGAAAATGTTTGCATTGCGTGCCCATGGGCCGAATGAAACGTGTTGTGGTAATGCCTTGTAATCTGATTATGATGGAGTTGCAAAACCATCGAATGAATGGTTCCTAGTAAGTAGTACCTACCTTATATTTACTATTTAAAAGTCATTGGCATGTCTAATTTATTACTACGAATGGAGATTCCCACAAAAAAACTCTCATGAGCAATAATGTAGAACTCATGTCCTCGCAAAGATTAGTGCGACTCTCATGCAGAGAAAAGTCTAGAATCTCCTCCTTTTACTCTATTACTTCTACTTTTATTGTAATTCCACGTTTTAAGGCTCCCACAAAGAGGCGCGATATCGCGGGCGCGACAAGGGTTGCGCTGTCTGTCGCGCCCGCGATTACGCGCCAGTTTGAACGAGGCTTTAGCCCTCGGTTTCTGAAAGACGAATAAATATAGATAACTCCTATGTCAAGTGATTTCTTTAGTAAGGTCTGTCAATCACAACAGCTAATTAATAGAGAGTTTGAATCTGTGCCATTTTATATGGGCTACAGTACATTAATGCCGCGGCCTGCAAAACGGACATTGATGGAAGTGAAAATGTGGACCGAGGCGAAGCTGAGGCACACATAATTATGTGAGTCAATCAATGCCTTGTTGCGACCAAGTCTTGTATATTACTTTTCTGAAATAATGCGCGGAAACTGAGTTTGTTTGTTTGTTAAGCTTTCACGCTAAAACGGCTGAACGGGTTTTGATGAAATTATGCACATGGGTAGACCATGACCTGAAATAGAACATAGGATACTTTTATGCCAGTTTTCCCACGGGATCGAGACTTACGCGGGTGAAACCGCGAGGCGCAGCTAGTTAATTATAAATTCCAGAATCAATGACGAGTAACGATAATAAATTTTCACGCGCCAATATAAATAAATGTTCATTTATTTATTTTTTATTTTAAACAGCCTGTAAGTCAGTTCCAAATTTAAATACAAACTTTGATAAGTTACCTCCTTGGTTGTCTGTGTCGAAGTAAAAAGTTTTTTCCATTTTTAATTCACAAATTACACGACAGATATGAGTTTTTATCGTAATTTATTCAGCCGCTAAATGACAAAGATACGAATTTTCATACTAACATTGCCGGCCGCGTGTTCGCATGTGTTTGACCAGTACAGCATTTTCGATTTATCTGGAAGAAGGTTTTCAAATTAATGCTCGGATTTCCAAGCACGTTTGAGAAAAATGTGTTTTCTTTCCTGTACTTACTGATCAGAGACTTCATTAGGCTTTCATAAATTGGCTACCCAGTATCGTAATGTGCTCTCTAAGTCAGGTTACGTAAGACTCCATTATATGATGTAGACTTTGCAATATGGTTGGTTGAAATAACAAAATTCTTTCCACGGAGCAGCAATTTCCGTGTAGTGTAATTGTGAATCGTAGTACGAATTAATAAGGACTTGTAATAGCTATGTGTAGGAACATAATTTAGACGTTTCGTGGAAATGGATGTAGCAATTCTTATCAGTAGTACCGTGTAACTTGCACGTACCACTTCGGAGTGGAGATATATTATGGAATAAAGCATGGCATATGGAATAGCAGATTTAAAAGCACATGTTCATGGTTACCTATCACTTGTAGCTTACCCAAGGAGGCAACAAACAGGCATAAATTGGATTCCTGTCAATAAAATTTGGTAGCCCAAAAAATAGCAGGTTTTAGATTCTGCATGACGTAGGTACGTTAGTATTTCATGCATCGTTACCAGAATTTTTATCCTTGATCAAATAGATTTCTCTTTGAATATCTCTACCTTTATCCGTAGGTCCCGCTTACGTCGAGAGGTGGCAGTACCGTACCAGATTCTGTTATTATCCACCATGCGTGCTAGTCAAAAACTGCTAATACAACGAATGCTCTTCAAAAACCAAAATACACCCGAAATTATCCTAACTCATACAACAACATTACCACCCATAATCTAATTACTCACATATCACGCGAATGAGCAAATAATATGATAAAGCCAGCCTCGGGATAACGCCGACAATGAACCAGAGCCGATCGTAATCCTTTTTAAAACAGATCGCGTAGGCCGCGTGAAAATAGTCCGGGAGCCGTCGCATTTAATCCGATCATCGTGTGAAACGCAAACACTGTGTGGCTGTGGCCGATGTCTGACGTCACTGATATGTGTGGCGGTTGTGCCGGAGCCATGATAACTGTGTAATGTGGCTGTTGATTTTGCAGAGCTCTATTAATAATGCGTTATGTGTGATCCAGGGATTGGATCCGACAAAGCCGTGTCTAAATCCTAAGCTTGACAATGGTTTAACTAAACCCAATTTGACTTGCACCCTAATTGCGTCACACACTTTAAATCACAATCCGAGAGTTCAAGGATATTGCTTATCCATTTCTTCTTACTTAGGTTTTAAAAAATCGTCTGCTGAGTAACTTAAATAACGCTATGAACGTGGATAAACTTACGCAATTACCCTGCTGGACCTAACTTAACCGTAAAAAATGACTGAAAGTCAAAGAATATTGTATAGTTGTAAAGTAAGCACTAAGCCTATTCATCTATCAGTTTTATAGCGTCATAGACATCAATCCATCAATGTCCATCAATGGAATGTATAGCACCCAATAAAACATAGTGGTGTTGGCATGTTTACCTATACTTAGATGTAGGCAATGGTAGTTCTTATTGTTACTGAGCTTGACCGACTACAGACCTACAGTGTGATGTTTTCCGTGTGTGTGAGGCTCTCCGTGTGTGTGAGGTATAAACCATTAGCCACCTCGAACGATTACTACAGACCGATATAGTCATTGCTACAGACAGTACATACTAAGTTCGCTAAACTCACCGCTCACAATGCGAACTCTAAATAAATTCACATCATTATGCAAACACCAGTGATAAAAACAAACAACTACCAGACAGAGAGATCTGAACACCGGTTATGTATATACAAGTACTACAAGTAGTTAACACAATACAGAGCTTCAATTATGCAACAGTATTCGTAGTGTTGTTTCTGCATTTTACGGCTGCACTCCTATGGGAGGCGAGGGAGAAGTATTATGTAAATGTATCGAGGAAAATGTAAATGATCCACGTCGGTCTTTCCAGCGAGTGGCCGAGTACCTCGACCTGCGGCTATGCAGTTTTTAAGCTTCAATAAAAATGTAAAACTTTGTTGCGGTTTTCATCGATATTTCGTGGTGACAACAAGATTTTTATTTACTTTCGATAGATTACGTGTGCCAGAATAAACTGTGGGGATTGAATGGAAATTCCGCGAATGTGAATTTGTGTTCTATTTTTAACAAAGAAGGAAATTGTTAGGTTTTTGTTTTAGTTATTTTTCGGTATGCGTTTTAGTTTATTTTATTAAACTGTTTATTGATTTAACTTTTAATTTCGTCTTCTTTTTTATTCTAGCCTTTTCCCGGTCTGTCGCTATTTTGACACAAAGACTTTTCTATTCTTAACATTTTATTTAAACTGGTATTCGCAGAAAACGTTATATTCAGAGCTTCAATTTAATCCATCTTTTACCAAGTTCCATAAAAGAGTCAGGATCCATTATTCGCTTTAATCATTGAACGACAAATATAATTAAGGTAATCCTATTTTCAACATACAATGTCTTCAAACTACTCGTATTTCTATAAGAAGTAATCTCCCTCTTACATAGATCTCCTCTCTAATATACAATTTAGTGAAGTAATTGGACGGCATTGTCAATCGGCAAGCCGGCTCGTATTCATGACATTATAAGAGCCCTAATAAGATTTTCCCTAATTGATTTTCAAAGGAAATCCCTTTTAAATTGGACTTAAACGTTAAATAAACCGGACGGGTATTAATTCAATGTGGATGCTTCAGGGATAGCTGGCGTGCAAGTAGGTAATGCTGCGTACACGCCGGCTCAACGAACGTAGGTAATGCTGCGTACACACCGGCCCAACGAACGTAGGTAATGCTGCGTACACACCGGCTCAACGAACGTAGGTAATGCTGCGTACACACCGGCTCAACGAACGTAGGTAATGCTGCGTACACACCGGCTCAACGAACGTAGGTAATGCTGCGTACACACCGGCCCAACGAACGTAGGTAATGCTGCGTACACAGCGGCCCAACAAACGCAACGAAAGGGTTTCGCTGGCTTTTGGTGGTCCTGTTTGGACGGTTTACCGAACGCTAACTATCGTTAATTGGCGTGTGACGGCTTTCCGCAGCGTGGTGGTTACATCAAAGGAGCAATCGACCGATCGACCACTAAATGTATTTGGACGTACTTTCGAAGGCCAACGAAAGTGCGATAGCAAACGTCGAATATCCTTCGAAGGCGTTCGTTGGGTCGGTGTGTACGCAGCACAAAACAGAATAGGTATAAATACTGAGACTCGGAAAGATGAATTTACATTGGAAACTCTGAGCCTCGCCTCTAGTAGAGTATCAAAGATGTATTCTAAGCATATATAGCTTGCTTGCATTTCTTCATTGCATGGCCACTGCATTTAAAATGGTTTTTGTATGTGTCTGAAATCAAATTCTTACATTTTTCATAGCTAACGTTAACCCAAACGTTATCCAACAATTTACAGTTCTAGCTTATCGGGTTCCTTATAACTCCGTTCTTAATGCAACCAAAGCATTTATAATTTAAATTTAATTCCTAGTTTCGTGAACCTCCGAGGAGCTGTGAGAAGAAAGAAGTGCACTGCAGTCACAATAAACGAGAAGATTTTATTTTACGGTAGTTTCAGTCTAGGCATAGTTGGGGGCCTAGACCGGCCACATTAGCAATTCCTCTAAAAGCAGTTCATTTCCAGAATCCCAGCTGTCATTAGCAATTCCTGTAATTTGACATAAAAGCGATTCATAATTTGTGGAACATTTGACACTGTCAAACAGATGAATTATTTCGTAATATGAATTAAACGCAGAGCATAGAATTGTTAGTTTGTGACATTTTATGATGATTCATAAAAATTTCATATTATGATTCTGCTAAAGTGACCGTTTTAAACCCCCAGTTCCTGCGTCCTTACGTATCAGTTTCCGTTACAATTTTAACAAAAGGGGTTGTCTATTGTCTAGAATATTTATCAGATAAATCTAATTATTACCTACTAGCTGCGCCCCGCGGTTTCACCCGCATAAGTCTCGATCCCGTTGGAATATTGTGATAAAAGGTTATCTTATGTCCTTCTCCAGGTCATGGACTACCCATGTGCCAAATTTCTTCCAAATCCGTTCAGTCGTTTTAGCGTGAAAGTGTAACAAATATACAAATAAACAAACACTTTCGCATTTATAATATTACTAGCTTCCGCCGGCGGCTTTGCCCGCGTGGTATGTCGATAAAAAGTATGCCTATGTCTTTCCCCAGGATGCCATCCACCAAATTTTGTCAAAATCCATTCTGTGGTTTAGGCGCGAAAAGGTAACATACAGACAGACAGAGTTACTTTCGTATTCATAATATTAAGTGTGGACAATTAGGATAACGATGTTCATTGTTTCAAGTTTTTGGATATACCTACTGTCTCACAGCAGTCACAGCTGGGCTTAGCTCGATAAACCAATCTCCAAAAGAACGATTTGAATCTTGTCACACCCTCTGTGGTAAAAACCGAAGCATTATGGTTCGACTGTCAATCAAATTCACGGAGAGTACCAAAAACTCACGGAGTATGTACCAAACTACGGGCAACTGAAAGGGTAGGCATATGGAACTTACCAAATGATTGAGGTTTTTTTCCACATTTTTCGCAACGTTCCGTCATTGCAAATATTAAGGTGTTATATCCCAGAATTCGATTGCGCCGCCTTCCACTTCACCTTACGACATCTAAGCGCAAAATCCAGAGATACAAAACATTAGGTAACACCCACCAAGTCCTGTGTCGCATTATGCGGGTCGCGCTGTTCGTGATAGCTCAGCATTGCCTTATATTAATGTCCTCCCGAGGGTTAAGCGAGAAATTCCTTAAAGCAAATAACGCGGACAGGAACACCAGTAATAAGGTTTCTTGCAAGGAATCCCGGGAATTCGATCAAATAAATTAAAATAGACGCTTTATTATGTAAATAAGATGTTTCAGAGATGAGGGCTAAGAAGCAATTAATTGGTTACTGTTTTGGTTTCGAAAACCAATTTTTTCGAGGTTATGTTGGGGGCAAGCTTTATAAAATATTTACGTTCAGCTGCAGAATATTTTATTTTAGCTAGCAATGTAGCAGAGAGATTTTTAATCTAAGCTTGAAATTGAAAACCTAATATATGCTCGCTATGTGATACATAAGAGCATTATTACATCTAGAACGAGTTGAATTTTTTTCCGTGAAATTGTTCAGAACTTTGAATTGGTGGTTTTTAGGTCAGATTGATTCTTCTTGGTTTTTTAGTGTTAGAAACATGTTGAGTCTACAAATTCACATTCACTATTAAAATCACTATACACAACAAAACAAAATAATACTCAAGAAAGAATTATTTGTAGAAAAACAGCAGTTGTTTCGCCATGGTTTGTCGCGAAGCTCCCGAGCGACGACGCGGACGTTTTGACAAATATTAATGTTCCCGCTCCGCTAGAAGAACGAAACATATTATCTTGACCATTACACTCACTTCCACACAAACGAATACGTGGCAAGAAAAACTACGACTGTGCACGATTGATAACACAAATAAACGATACGAATAAAGATATAAGTCAATCTGCCTTGCCTTTTCCTAACTATGTTGGGGTCGGCTTCCAGTCTAACCAGATGCAGCTGAATACCGGTATTTGACATGGAGCAACTGCCTATCTGACCTCCATATCCCAGTAACTGTAATAGGATACCCCTTGGAAAGACTGGTTGTCCGACTTTCGGGCTTTTGACAACCCGTAACGACTGTCAAAGATCCACGAATGACAGCCGGGACCAACGGCTTAACGTGCTGTCCGAGTCACGGAGCCTCGCGATATGTAAAGATGGTCACCCATCCACGGACCAACCCCGGCAAGCGTAGCTTAACCTGCTGGATCGACCCGTGCGGCTCTTATTACTTAGCCACGAGCTCCTCCTTTTCTTAGATATAAGTACAAAGATATCTTATACTTCTATCGTTTCGTTGTAATCTTCGAGAAAATTCCTTGGAATTGGACCACGAATGAATGGTAGGCAATCGACATGTTTCTCGTAGGGAAGGTCACGAACAGGAAATTAACGGATTTCCTCCGTAATTCCAATCGAGAAAACTATTATTACTTAAGTTTTATTATTCAGAAGTCAGCAATGAGTGTCGACAATTTTCCAGATACTCATTTGACTTTTCCTTCACCTATTGCTTAAAACCGCATAATAAATAAAAACTAAAAAAATAAACACAGTTGCATATAACATTATAAAGTTAGATATTCTTATCGGATGCAAGTATTAATCATCAGGATTCTTTATTCAGTAGATTCAAAATTAAGGACACAAAATGTGCCAAAAATATGTTGTAACATTATTATTCAATTCTCACAGTTATCCAACTCATAAGTGAAATCCGTCTACATTGATTAGCATTACTAACAGTAACATAAACAGTTCATTAGGCGACAATTATGAATCGAAATGTACAAAATAATACTTTTATGAAAATGTGTCAGAGGACAAATGAACGAAAATTAACGCCCCGGGAGAGGGCCTGTGAAAATTAAATTGTCGGTCAATGAAACATGTAAATGAGTCTTGCAATCACGCCCGCTTTTGTGCCACTCACTCGTATTGTTTTGAGTCGAGCTCAACAGAAAATGAACGCTAAATATTCAGTTAAAAACTTTCATTCATTTAAATACCTCATTTCTGAAGTCGAAAATGAAGTGGTAATTGACCATAATAATTGCTCAGGCGCACTTCTGTTGACAGCCTTTAAATTCGCTGAAAAGTTTTTGTTCGCATTCTTCAATTCAATTGGGAGCGCTTTGCACAAACCTCTAAAAGAGAATCAAACAATGTTCTTGAGGATTGGTTTTGTTATTATTCCTTCAAGTACATACTTGTTCATTTATCATTCTTTTTGAGAAAGTTCAAACAATTATAATAATGATGACCAATCAATCATTTCATTAAAAAAAAGAAACAAGGAGTGCCAGTAGTACCATTTTCTCTATGGCCTCTATACCCCCACATTATAAGGAGTTTAGCCTTCCCTTCCATTAGGCAACCAGGAAATTACAGAGCGTAAATGGCGGCTATTATTTAGGATATCATCAAGCCTGCTGATAAATGTACACGATCGGACAATTAATTGTTAAGGATGAGATGGCAGCTCGGCTGAGTATATACCTATAGTCTGATCAAAAAGTGTTTCATGAAAGTGTAAACAAACCATGTTCAGATTAAATTCTTATGCAATCACCCAGTAAACGGAATTAGTAACACATCATTCTGTAGCTGGAAGGTTTCAACTCTATATATCACCATATTTTTCAACATGAATAACATTAAATTGTTATTGAAAAATCATCGACGAAAGTTGAGGTTAGAAAATTGACCTCAATTGTCAAATGAAAAACATCTATAACGTGGATAAAATTAGAATTTCGGGTTTAAGTATTAAAATAATCAAATCAAAGCTCTCGCATCTATACACACTCGCACATACAACACCCCACTCACACACACCAACACCACATCACCAACTTATCCACACTCACACACAAACGCCTACACACCTACAATCGCATTCATTCACCCTCACCCTCGCACTCTCACAATACTCATACATAATCTAATAAAAACTAAGTAAATTATAACTTTTTTCCATTGTGAAGATAAATCGACACAGTCCACACGTACATAAAGCAATTGGAACCTCATTGCGAATACACTGTCTCTTAAGATACAGGATACCCTAGTTTGTAACAGAGTTATCTTTTGTGTACATATTTCTGCATTATCCAAATGTTAATATAATATTATGTTCTCTACCTTATAGTCTAAAAATTGTAAACATCCTTTGTAATTAATTTACGTGTTGTTTGGACGACCGCGTCGTCCGGCCGGTGATTTATCGGTTAAAGTACAATATATGTATTTTTGCGAAATAAAGACATTTATTTAAGAAAGAAAAAAAAATGTAGGTGGCACTATGTACGTTTTCTGATCGATTTGTTTAAATTTTCATCTGACACTTTTGGAACAGTCAATACCTATTATTGGTCTTTCTTTACTCAATTTCTTCAAGGTTAAGAACCTCAAGATGAAGCATTTTCAGCATTCAAAGTCTCGTAGTTAGGCCTTCAGTCTTTGTGAAGAAACTTAGCCGCTAACTAGCGTGTGACGTGAGTGTACATTCATAAGATGACCGTAAAAGGCCACTGAATGGCTGGATGGTCCTCTGGAATGCGACGCTGTGGAAGTGCCTTCCTTTACCTTAAGTGGAAGGTGATGCAGAGGCTTTAGCATTGATGCATTTCTAGGTTCCTTTTAGGGGAGTTAGCTAGAAAGTTAGGTACCCCAGCATCTTTTGTCGGTTAAAAGATTATTTTTGGTTAGTTGTAAGACTCATTATGGTTGCAAGTTCCGCTTGTAAAGAAGCAGGAAATAATGGCTCTAAATATATCAGCTTTTTCTTACCCATGCTTACAATGCTAACAGCGTATCTGGTTCAAACTGTCTTGAGTGTCTCTGTATAAGGGCGAGCGCGCAATTAGATTTTTTATCGCGCGATTATTTTGTCGCAGAAATGTAACGTGTTGATTTATATGGCAGATGCGCGCACGTGTTCGCATACGAAATCGCCGTGATTTTCAAATTGTGCAGATTTATCACATTTTGGCGTGACTGCTCGCGATGCGATTGTCGCAAAGTGAATTGCAATGAAGTTGTATGGCATGCGCACTGTGATAATAAAGTCGCACCCTTAAGCAGATTCGCGATTCCAAAATCGTGTCACAAAAAAGAAAATCGTAGTGCGTGCTAGGCCTAAGTGTTTCCATAGAGTTCTTCACACACGCACGAGATAGCAGCACGTTGGCTACATTAATCTCCTCAGCCCTACTGCCCGAGATCGCGGCTATCCGAGAAGCGATTTTAAACCCGACAGAATAACTCTTTTGTATAAAATTCAAATCGTATGCAATCACTGAGCCGTAGACAGGAATGTCGCATTTTCAGCGGAGCGAGGGGACTTCGCACATATGAATGTATGTGATGAGAATGGGCGAGAATATTTGTGTGCCAGCATCTTTTATAACAGATATGGGAGATCTTAAGGATCAGAAGAGCTCTTCAAGACAAGAAATTGGCAAAAACCATGACTATTCGTCTACAGGGTGGTGTTCTCGACAGATAGGTTGGGTCAGACAGATTTCATTTGTTTTGGGGGAAAATACCGATTAACCGCAGCTAAATATACTGAAAGTTGTACGGGACCAATATAGAATAGAATAGAATACTCTTTATTATGTACACCATAAAAAATACAGATACAAATGTAGAAATTTAACATAGGGTGACACAATGGGCGGTCTTATCGCTAAAAGCGATCTTTTACAGACAACCTATACTAGAAAGAAATAGTATGTTTACATGCCAAAGATAGTTCTATATCCTCGTGAAAAAATCTAGAATTCAGTCTTTCCCAACATCATTTCTAGTAGCGTAGTAATGTCCACTAAGGTATGCATTACATTAGGTAAACGATCTCATTCGGGATGTATGTACCGGAATTCCGTGGAAATTGGATTGGGACCTAAGCCGACTACATTGCTTCCTGCGTTTAAATATGTGCATTGAGAATTTTACACTACGTTTGGATTTCGCATTTCGTAATTTGACAGACGAGCTCTTATTGAAGGTGACATGCTGTTCTACGGGTTATAGGTTATATGACGTCACATAAAATCTAAGATGGCGGCTTATAGCGGATGTAAAGTAACAAATATGTCTTTTTTTTTTAAATAATATTTCTTGTTTGTTTACTTTCTGAAAATATATTGGTTATACTTAGTTATATGTATATAAACACCTAATTTTACAGTTGAGTTTTCCTGTAGTGGGTAGATACGTGTAGGTTCCCAATGTTCCCAAACCCTAAAACAATTGAAATCAAAACTAAAGTTAATAAAAAATAAAATGCAAAAAAAACTACGACAAAAACGCCAACTAAAAAGGTATAAACAAGACATCCTATACAAACAAATTAAAAATCCGGAGTCACACGTCACGTAATAAGTAGGCATAAATTGAACAGATGACATGAATTTATCTATTTTTTTTAGTTAACTTATATAATTTATTATCTTTTTTTCCGTTCCGAAAACTACAAAGGACATCAGAGAAAACCTCAACTACCTAGAACATAAGAACTTAATTTAATTTGTTTCTTACATCTATTCATTAAACACACTTCGTTGATAAACTCCACCCATTCTCTCGTAAAACAGTGCAAATCTACTTCCGCAACAAAATTAATATAACAACAGTACTATTTTATACAAGATGAGCTCAGCAAATAGAAATAAAACGACACTCAAATGAGTATGTTCCAAAACACAAGGTGCCAAGTGGCATTTCATGGAAGACTTAGGGTAAGCACAGACCGAACTGCAAAATGTCATGCAGTTTTATATTGCTAATAATGAATTAAATCACAACTGAAATGGAGTTTCAAATATCGTGCAAGAGAAAATTCTACATGGATGACGTAGGTGTTGTTGTAACCTTGTGTAACAATATTTTGATTTTGGTTAGGTTGGAAGCCAACCTCAACGTGATTGGGAAAAGGCTGGGCAGATGATGATGATGATTGTGTACATGGAGTTTCTTACCCGTTCTTCTCCATAGGAACCTAATATGCTTTGGAAAGAGCAACTTCATTTTTCTGAATGACCGTATCCTTGACAATCTAAAAGTGCCTGTATATGGTTTAATTGAAATAAATGCTTGGAATTTGAGTTTGAATTCTCGTTGGCGTACGTTAGAGCCATAGAACATGACAGAAAAGAACATGCTCGAGCTTTTTGCTGCTCTGTCAGCACTGACCCTTAGTTTAGTTATACGACACAATATAAAACATAACCCTAGAGATGCAATGGGAGATTGGAAAAGTTTGGTTGACTTCTCTCATACGTTGTATCATGTGGCCTGATGCCTGATAAAACACCATTGTCTCAAAAACGATTTATAAAAATCAAATAATCGAGAAAGTTTTGCTGTTTTTCTTTTGTTTATTTATTATTTTTATCAAATAACATAACATCACGCCTCTATTCCCCGATGGGTTAGGCAGAGACATACCTATAGTACACCCACATTTCACCAGAGATGACTTGCGACATATTTGATCAAATTAAATTGAATCAAACGTTTAATTGCTAGGAATGAGCGTCGTGCATTTAGTGATACCACACTGTTTAAAACATATGCGTTTATATTGCTTTTTTGTTATGCAAAAAATGTGTATAAATTAGTATACACCCTTACCTATAAAAATGGTTGGTATACATGAAATTGATCAACTCCAACACCGTTTGACCTATTACCATGAAAGCTGGCATTTTTAATTATTTTTCATTTAAGATTTAATTTTTTTTTTGTCTGACCTCCATGCGGCAAAGCCGCTGGCAACAGCTAGTAACGTATAAATCAATAAAACAAGTTCTACGACATGCAAACAGAAAAATAACATATTCCTTTAACATATTATACAATTATTGAATATTTTCCTCGCATTATTAATTCGATGCACAAGTTTAGATTTGCAAAACATTAATTGAACAACACGTGTAATGGTTGAATACTTTTTAGGGATCCGTACCCAAAGGATAAAACGGGACCCTATTACTAAAACTCCGCTGTCTGTCTATCCATCTGTCACCAGGCTGTATCTCATGAACCGTGATAGTCAGACAGTTGAAATTTTCACAGATGATGTATTTCTGTTGTCACTATAACAACAAAAACTAAAAAACAGAATAAAATAAATATTTAAGGTGGCTCCCATGCAACAAACGTGATTTTTTTGAGCATTTTTATAGATAATGGTATGGAACCCTTCGTGCGCGAGTCCGACTCGCACTTGGCCGGTTTTTTTTGTTTGTTTTGTGTGTTTAAATATCGATACCCATTACGTCTATGAATTTTACACAAACAAAAACTAATATTGCACGTAACAACACTAAATCGGTCGTTGACCCAAAAAAAAAACATAAAATGTTACTTGTTTTATTTTTAATTTTAGTTCATCATCATCATCTGCCTAGCCTTTTCCCAACCATGTTGGGGTCGGCTTCCAGTCTCACCGGATGCAGCTGAATACCAGTATTTTACATGGAGCGACTGCCTATCTGACCTCCACAACCCAGTAACTGGGTAATACGATACCCTTTGGCAAGTCTGGTTGTCAGACTTTCGGGCTTCTGACGACCCGTAACGACTGTCAAAGATCCACAAATGACAGCTGGGACCAACGGCTTAACGTGCTTTCCGAGGCACGGAGGAGTCTCGATATGTAAAGATGGTCACCCATCCACGGACCAACCCCGGCAAGCGTAGCTTAACCTGATGAATCGACCCGTGCGGCTGTTATTACTTAGCCACGAGCTCCTCCATTTTTAATTTTAGTTATCGCTAGCTTATTTAATTTGACCCTGTATAATGAATGTTAGTTCTGAAAACCCAATTTTCGATTTACGATAAAATAAATGTCTCCAAATCGAAATCTCTACGATAAGCAGTAGCTACTCAGCATGTTATTAATAAATCGCTGAAACAAATCAAATGCATCGTTAAGTTTGTTATAATAGTATAATAACTAACAAAAGAAAATGAATGTCTGACGACGGATGTGATCCTATGACGCCCGTTATAAAGACAAATCGATGAAGAAGCCATTTGTCAAAATCGGTCAGGAAAAAATAATCAGGATAAGTTAGAGAGTGCAATATGAACTGAATTATAAAAAAAATCTTTTTAAATCACCAATTCGTTTTCGAAAACAATATTTAATTTTAAAAGTTTTAGAATATAAAGGTACAGCTATTTCCTAAAGAAGATTATGTCAGCTTAGCGATCCAGCAATGAATAAACAATCAAAGTTTTGTACTTGTCAAATATGTAGAAAACAGTGGACTTACAACCTAAAAGAATGTATCGATTATTTTCAGTGTAGTCAAGAAACTATACTTATTGAAAAAAATCGATTTCTTAACATTGCTTCAAGCTATCACAAGTTGAGGCCCATTTCTGCAAATATCCGCCCCGACTTACACGAAAGTAACTAACTATGACACGAAAAAAGGTAAAAGAAATGGGTTTGTGCCGGGTCTACACGTGCGGGTGCCGACCGGACGCGATAAGTCGATTTGATTGATGATAGTGATGTGTGTGCCGAAGCCGAGGCGTCAGGCCTGATGGACGTCCGAACACCTATTCCATTTCAAACGGAATTCTGAGGAAACTTTGGCCTTTGATTGGCTAGGAAAATTTCAACCAATGATGATTGAGTTCGTTGTAATCAGACACAGTTTAAAAGTTTTAAATGAAGATAGATCCGTGCACGTTCTTATACCAGAGACACATTCTTTAGTCGATGTCTTTTTTAATCGAATTTAAAAAAGAGCTCTTCTACCTTTAAGTATTCGATTCTTTGAAATCACGAGTTTTATTTGCATTGTTCCGGTTTTATTTAGAAAGGTCGTCTGTGAAACATAAATGAACCATTTCAATTTAAAGAAAGTAAATACCTAGTCAAATACGTTCAGTTATTTAGTTCCTTTACATAAAAATTCTCGTGTATATGATACATAAGATATTTTTATTATTACACTACATTCTGCTCGCGTCATCGCTCACGCAGCACGCTATATTAGCAATTATACCAAACTTCATTTCTGTGTTATTTATCGCGAAAAATACTCGTATTTATTTAATAGCAATTTTGTTAGTTTTGTAGAAAACAATTGAAAAGCATTGTTTTTGTAAGAAATACTAATTGAAATATATTTTACGAAATATTCGATATTTCGTGGAATTTTTTCGTTTCAAGTTTGCAATAGAGTTGAAAATTGTATACTTTTTCATTTGTCTTTCCAAAGAGGAAGGGATATTATAGAGGGTGGTAAAACGTTGTAACTAATTAGAACTTTACTCACTTATCATCTAAACGGGTCTCCAGAGAGTTAGGGGGAACTGAATGTCATCGGTTGAGCCCGTTCAGCCGGCCCGTTCTTGACAGCTTTCTAATGTTTTGACTTTCATACTTTAAATAAAGCACTGATTAATTTGAGGGTAGATACTTACAGTTTTCGATGTAACTGCCTACTATTTCCAATAGCTAGCTTTTCATGATAATTTTCTTTCTTCTTTTAACGCTGTACTTAATTATGTGGCAATCTACGAACGCCTCGATCTGCCAAATATCTCAAAGACTAGGTATCTGAAAATCAAAAGTTCATACAAATTCACTGGCATCGATTGCAATTGAATAGCAGAACAACCTTGCCTTGATCGTTTAGCCCAAGAGTCATTCACAAATCTTTACACTTTTATGTAGCGTGGCAGAATGAATAAGTCAACCTCGAATAGGTGCTTATTGCATAGAAAACTGTGGGGCGCTCACAATTTTTCCGTCTACTAATTTATTCAGTGCATGACTCCAATTATGCAGTGGGAACGGAATAAACTTCGTTAGCATGTAATTAATGGGCTTGACAATTTGGTGCGGAGCTTTAATTTAGCATATTGTCTCTGGCTCCACGTCTACATAGAAATGAGAGTCGTAAAAAAGGTAAAATTCTGTGGAGGTCGGATGATCTTTTTACGAAAGAGGCTGTTTGGCACGTACCTAGCTATTTGGGTGAGTTGTTTAATTAACAAAATTGTTTAGTGGGAGCTAGTTTAGATTTTAGGATGGACAAAGTAACAAAGTAATTATTTGAACACGAAATTCTGGAGGGTACTTTGATTACGTGGAGCTTGCGGTTGATGTTAAAATATTCGTGTAAACCTATGCAGATACCTACGTGATACAAAGTTGGGAAGGCCTTATTGCACAATTGCACATATATTACTTGTTGAAAAAAAAAAATTCTTTAACGCCGGTAGCACGCCTTCGCTGCGAAATTATAGCAGCGTAACCGCAGTAGTTCAATTGTACTGACTCACGTCATGTTCTCGTACTCAAATCGGATTCGCGTAGCGGACATTACACGAGTCAGTACAATTGAACTACTGCGGTTCGCTGCTATGATTTCGCGGCGGAGGTGTGCTACCGGCGTCAATCCGTTAATTCAGTAAGCTAGTCGCAAATAATAACGTTAAACTTGGCGGCTTCACCTAAAACAATTAATTGCTTATCAAAATATTTGTCCAATTATCGCAAACAAGACAAACATGTTGTTTGGCCGACCGTCTCCCTCAGCGGTGCGGGAACTTCTGGCAATTCCACTAAATTTCAATTAAATATCCAACATGAATTCTCATTTTGGCTTGAAATTCACGTTGTTCATGTCGTTGGTCTTCAAATTCAGCGGCATAGACATTATTTTGACTTTAAATAGACTCAAAAACGTATACTTATAATTATACCCTGAAGACGCACAGAATTATCGTATTATGTTGGCTTTTGGGAGACAGAAGAAAAATAGTTTTGTGTTGTTTTTCCAAGGAGTGCGGGTCAAGAATAATAAAATTAATTAAATAAATCAATCCCTAAACCTAGCATGGTAATTATGACCTTAAATAAATTATAAGTAAAAATCTTAAAAACAAGCTTTTAATTAACTTAAAAGGAAATCCCCTTGGCCACCTTCCGGCTCCATCATCAGACCCTGAACACCACCTAGTGTCAAAGCACTGGTTAATACATAGCCAATGAGTCCAAACACGATGGTGCTATCTTGTTTGAGGAGTTCCTATGGCCAACTATCGGCTCCATAATCAGACTAGCTCCATGGTATAATTTTTTCAAAATGTCTCCGTAGTTATATAAGTATGCCAAGTTTCAGCTCAATCGGATGCCAGGAATTGCTTGAAAAATGGAGTAACTGGAAACACATACGAACAGAGCAGGCTAATATAAAGCTTGTAATAAAAAGGGGCCCACTAGAGAAAGAGCCTCTCTCATACAGAGAAAGCATAAAGCCAAGCTTGATCAGCAAACTTGATTGTGGCCTGATGAAAAAGCCTACCTAATCATTTAAGTTTAAATTGTTACGATGTACGGTACTATGTATCCTAACTAATATTATAAATGTGAAAGTGAGTTTGTTTGTTTGTTACGCTTTCACGCTAAAACGGCGGAACAGATTTGGATGAAATTTGGCACATGGGTAGACCATGACCTAAAATAGGGCATAGGATACTTTTTATCCCGATCTTCACATGGGATCGAGAAAGACGCGGGTGAAACCGCGGGGTGCAGCTAGAATTATAAATGCGAAAGTGAGTTTGTTTGTTTCGCTTTCACGCTAAAACGGCTAAACGGATTTAGATGAAATTTGGCTCATGGATAGCCCATAACCTGGGTTAGGACATAGTACTTTTTATCCCGATATTTCCACGGGATCGAGACTTACGTGGGTGAAACCGCGGGGCGCAGCTAGTGATAAAATAAAGTATTCTTCTATTTATAAAACGTATATTGTATATTAATTCGCTTAGAGAGCAAAAGCTAATGCAAAATATTAAAACAAGAATATTGTAGAAAATAGAAATACGAAGTTAATTAATATTCAAAATTCGTTAACAAAGTTAGTTCATTTTCAATTTTCGCGTTTATTTTCTGCCTTCAAAGTGTTGAACCCTTTTAGTGACTAGTCAAATAGTAACTATAACTAACTTTAACTATTTCACCGAGGAACGTGTTTAATAAGGTGGTTTTAACCATGAACGGATATTTCAGTATTATTTTAACTAATATTCTGATACTGAAGCGTTTATTTGGTTAAATAGTATAGGTTTGTTTATTTTGTGTGAACCAACCTTTGTTTGTTATTATTATTATTCATTTATTAATTCGAGTTACAATGACTCATAGACAATATACAATATTCAATACAAAACAAAAACCACCGTATTCTCAACACTTCGACGATTGTAGGTCACGTGCAAGTCACTGCAGCGTCGTCGTATGTATGGACAGTCGAGCCCATAGAAATTTTATCTATGGTCGAGCCTGTCAGCTGTCATTATCAAGCTGTTGGGGTTGCCGTACGACTTGGTCTGTCCGTGCACCCTGCGCACCAGACCCCTAAGCACCATAAGCAGTTGACGACGTTTATAAGCAAGTAAGGGTGGTAATGGTTAATTTGAATATTAGTCGTCATTTGTTTCGCTATTTCGCGTGGAGAAGGAAATATAAGTAATTTTCGAGAATATTAAAGAGGTTTACGGAAGTTTCATCATAAAAGGGAGCCATTGTATGTATTTAACTTTATTAGTTCAGCTACGTTTTAGTACTACTCAAGCACTTACACATTGCAAGTATATCTGCCTAGCCTCATCTCAGCTATGTTGTAGTCGGCTTCCAGTCTAACCGGATGCAGCTGAATACACGTAGCAAGTAATAAAAATAATTATTTAGCTGGAATCCTTACATGAACCTCTGTCATCCTTTCGGAGTATTCAGGCGTGATGCTTTGATGTCTGTTTCTGTAGTATGTGCTACATAGGTACTGGTAGATATCCGGGTTTTTCTACTCATTAAGTCATAAACTGGACAAGCGTTGAGGGACAGGCTATTTAAATAAAAATAATTCAAACTGTAAACATTTTTAAAATAAAGAACAAACAAAAACGGACATTAATTATTCAACTCATGCTCACATTTAAACTCACACCAATACCACTGAGTACAGTTACAACCTTCTAACTCTTAACACGAGTACGAACCGACCGGATTGTCGAGGATTTGGGCTCGGATTGTGATCATTATCCCCAGATTCGATGGAAGCACCCTACTTTTATAAATCCCTGTAAGAGCCCTCCTAGACGCAAATACTTGCTCAACATGTTTCAAGATCTTGTTTCGATATCGACGGGTTTTATTCATGGCTATTTGCATGTTTAGTTTGTTCCTTTTAGTGTGGTTTGTGGATATAGTTTTGTGGAACTTGCGTGGGCGTTTCTTCGTCTTGTAACACTATCTTTTGCTTGGGACTATCAGGGGCTTTCACGTAAGCCAATAAATTCGCCGGAATATCTTTAGAGTCTACGAGTATCAGGATTTAGATAGTTCGACTATGACCTAAGCGTTCGGGGACTGATGGATGGGTTTACGGGTCTTTATGAAGTTACAACAGATATTTAGTATTGTCGTATTCCTACCGCCGTCATGGTGACGTACCTAATATTTCTGCAACATGAATGTGAGGCCTATAGTTTAGCGACATCCAAACATGGGTTTAATCGTTTTTGCTACCGTACTATTGGCCGAATCGATGGCTGAATTAGTTTAGCTCTCTAAAGATCAGCCAATCCAATTGCACATTTAACATTCAAATCAAGCGTGTGAGGAATACTTACCATCACAAAGACACAAATCCAACATTTTTTATTCTTACGGACCCCGACCTTAACTCATCGGCTTCAGTGAGCGCCCATAACTCATTGTCGGACTCCTTTAGATATATATTCTTTTGTCGCGATAGATCTTCCTTCTCTGAATACAATATGGACGGGAAGTTTATTGTAGAACCAGTCAGCTGAATAATGATTTCGTGGAACTACGCTTTTAGCATTTTAGCCCTTTTCAATGTAATGGAGGTTGTCTAAAATGTGCTGATGATTGATGAACTATAATTGAAAGCCTCGAGCGGAAAAAATATGGCCTTAGAAATCTGTCTTATCTAATATATCCTTTCATCTTAATGAAGGATAAAGTAAATTGGCCATGCTTTAAGTCACTGTAAGATAATTTTTTTTTTTTTGTTTAAAGCGAATTTAATTTTACTGGCCACTTGTTTGGTAAATAAAAAATGGTGTTATTTGTCAAGAGTGGACGCCACTCCGTATGCCCTGGGGGATGGATAATTCGTAATTCAAAATGTAAAACCCCGACAAACATAAAGTGAAAAAACATAATAATTAAATTATACAAATTATCTATAGGTACTTAGATTATATTACCTTTATCTCATGAATAAATTCCTGTGAACGCCTTTATTTTGACAGCCCAAACACAAAATTCATCCAAATTAAACAACGGCTTCATTGTACCAAACAAGAGCAATATTTCAGGAATATTAATTCTCGGTGCGCATTAAGAGATCTCAATATAAGATACAGCTAAAAGCCCTAATCAATTACGAGATAACATCGACCCGTATTGCCCTCCATAATTTCGGATAAATGTGTCAAAGGGAGACCACTATCTGATAAAAATACGTTAGTATATCGCCTGTAAAAGAATTTTCTTTTGTGTTTAGGTAGTTCAGTTTGTCTAGATTAATTCCAAATACCTAATGCATGATAAAAGTTACTGTCCATTGTGTAGCCTGAAGGCTAAAGTTTGAAGTTGTATGATAAAATATTAATTATGGTAAATACCGTAATTAATATTTTATCATATCATACAACTTTACACGTTCAAAATAAATAGCCGCAAACTATTATCATCTATCTATCTATACTATATACTAATTAATAAAGCTGAAGAGTTTGTATTTTTGTTTATTTGTTTGAACTCACTAATATCTGGAAATACCAGTGGACTAAAAAAAAAAAATTGTACTTGATACCCCGATTCTTGAGGAAGGCTATAATTATATATATTATAAAAATTAAAATAAATCTTATCTTATCTTATATAGGTTATTTAACATCACGGCATGAGCCGATGGAGCTGATAAAAAAAAAGTCATAAAGAATGTTAAGCGAAAACGAAGCAATAGTGCGGACGGGCGACGCAATGCGACGCGATGGGTCAGGGGAACAAGAAACACGCGGACGAAGTAGTCAGAAGACACTAGTCTAATAAATAAGCGGCATTTTTGACAGATAGAGACGGAACGTTCTTAAAATAAATTGCTCCGCTGGGTTTTGACCGTAAAATTGAGTTTATTTTCTCGATCAAGTTTCTAACACAAATTATGTGCAGTATAAAAATTCACGATCAGTGCTTCTGAAACTGTCGATAAAAGTATTTTGTATTGGTATATAAAACCTCTGATCAGAGAAAATATTGTTAATAGGTACTAGAAATAATATTCCCAGTAAAATAGATTAGTTGGTATTTGGTAGATACTGTAGAAAAGTGTAGCTTGCTGCTACTTGTTATTTTATAGTCGTCTCGTAAGTACTTACCACTTTTGACAACAATTTCCAATAAATCGTTACTTCACTAAGGTAGAATTATCTAACTGTCACAGAGACAAATAGACAATGTCGTGACGTGCAAGTGATATTCAACCTTAAAGGGGTGATAGACGTGCGAGCAAGTACGCGTACTTATGGCTCGGCGAGCTTACTCGCCTGTGTGTCATGCTAAGTACGCGGACTTTAAAACCGCTTAGTAAGTTCGTCGGCGATCCAACAGGTTTGAAATTTTGCTCGTAGTCCGGCTTGGTTCGTACATCTGTCATCACCGCGAGCCGCCAATTAGACAATGACATTTTGAGCAAGCCTCACGTGTGTCACCGACGCAGGTCGCGAACTTAAAACCGCGTACTTTAAGTACGCACGTCTATCACCCACTTTAGGGTGTAGAGCAATAAATTACGAGGTCAACTATACTTATTTGTACGGGGACTATACTTATCGGTACAAAAAATTTGCTGTTCCCTACATGTTTACGAGCTATGCGAACATAAACGTAGGGAATACCTGTTTTTTTTGCGATATCAGGGTTGTTTCCAAAGTGAAAGTTGTTTATAATGATGAATATAATGTCCCCTTAAGAGGATTTAAACTTCTACTAGGCGACAATATTAATTATATAAATTATATATTGATATTTATTATTAATTTATTCATTTTCCAACGTTAAACGTTACATTTTTATACGACGTAGCAGTACGTTGTTTTTTCATATTAGAAAAACTAACATTAATTACGAAACAAAATGGCGGTTATCGGTACCACCCAACTAATATTTGAACCTCCATCCACATGACATACTAACCTCCCCTGCAATTACGGAACCCACCTTCCCACTTAAACAAACATACCTTCCGCATTTCGGTTCAAAATAAAACGTTCGTTTTCGTTTGCCACTTAAAATTCAAACTGAAAGCTGAAAAGAGAAAACGTTGGGACATCAAACAAACAGTAAATTATCCTAATTCAATAAAATCTTGCGTAGGGACGTCACAGGGACCCCAAAAGGCTGTGGACCGGACTAACTTAATAATGAAGGCTCCCTAATGTTTCCACATTACCTGCTGGTATAAAAATTACGCCTGATATTTGAGCACCTGCAAAAGTTACTGAATTCGTGAAATATTTCTCCGTCCGTTTGAGTGACATACAAATCTTAGTGGATTAGCTTGACGTTTAGGGAAAATTATGTTAGTGAGTTAATATTTTGAGGATTGAGGGACATTAGAAATTTTATGGAAAAGCTCTTTTTTTTACTTGCTCAATTATGCTGAGGTCAATTTGTTTGTAAAGACACCACTATTATCCCTACTGACGATTGTAAACAATACTTAATATGAGTGTCCAACTAGAAGGCAAAGACTGTTTTCATAAAGAGGGGCCGAGCATTTATCACGCAGCCCATTGCGTGGAATTATAATTTACATTCGTTATTTTTGTTGTGCGATTACTTCATGAGTTTGACTCTTACCTCCTTAGTAATAAACTTTGTATAGCATCTGTATAGTTACACAACGTTTTGTCTTCTTCTTTCGAAAGTCAAATTACTAACGAGTGAAAGAGAGAAATCGGTGTGTAACTATTTACCTTTTCTCAAACATGCTTGGAAATTCGAGCATTATTTTGACAACCTTCTTCGAGATAAATCAAAATTGCTGTACGGGTAAAAAACAAGTGACGATGCGGCCAGCAAAGTTACTATGAAAATCCATATCTGGCGTGTTTAGCGGCCAAATAAATTACTATGAAAACTCATATCTGTCGTGTTATTTAAAAATGGAACGAACTTTTTACTTCAACACACGGCAACCAAGGAGGTAACTTATCAAAGATTTTATTTAAATTTCGAATTGGCTTGCAAATAGGTCAAAGAAGAAACAAATGAACATATTGGCGCATGAAAAATGATAGTTGTTCGTCATTGATTCTGGAATTTCTATTTAATTTACTCAGTTTGAATTTCCGCGCGTTGTTTGAGAAAAGTACTATACAAGTCTTGGCCGCAATCAGGAATTGATGGACTCACGCATGAGTGCCTCGGCTTCGCCTCGGCCCTCATTTTCACGATCGTCCATCAATTCCCTTATTGCAGGCCGCGACAGTAATGTACTATATATAATATGTTTATTAGTAAGGAAGTCAGTTTATTATGAGGTTATAAGCCTTCAGCTGAATAATACGGTATGTTATCTAACGAAGGGCGTTTCCGTTAACCTGCAATAGTACATGGTCCAAACTTGCAAAAAAAATACGATTAATTTTTTTTTTTTTTTTTGTAATAAAAGTTTAAGTTTTATAGTAAAATACAAGTGTGCGTGTACAGAGTGTTTCTTTTACGTATCAATTTAATAGTTTGGTGAATATTTCATTATACTTATATATACAACGCGTAACGGAATAAACGCAAGAAGTCATACAACCCAATTAGAATATTAAATTATAAGACTAAAATAATATCTGTAATTTAATTTAATTAAACCACACCTTAAATTAACTATTTTATTTAACGCGCACTACACATAGGATAGCTATGAGCGTATTACAAATTTAGTTATGCATTTAAATAGGCTTTATTCCTTTGAGATAAGGATTAAATGTCCTTAAATAAAATATCTTATTACCTTGTTATGAGGCAGTGGTTCTAATTTCAGTTAAATAAAAAATAAAACATGAAAAATTAACATATACCTTTGTACTCATACTCGTATGTTGTAGCTCTATGTATTTTACTGTGTGTACATAAATAATAAAATAAATAAATATATAAATAATGACGAAAATCGATTCAGAAGCCGATTCTGAGCAAACTACTTTCAGGTCTTGCGCTAATTCTGTTACACGTTGTATATATATTTTTGTGGTTATATTTTTTTTTACATGTATTTTACGCTATACTATTGCGGGTTAACGGGAATGCCCTTTGTTAGTTAACATATTGTATATATCTTCCTCCATTTTTAATAACATTGCGGTATCTCTTTTGAATTTCAATACCGTATTTATGACGCGTAAAACTTCATGGAAGTTTCCTTACTCTGCTACTTTTATTAAAGATTTATTCGAGGTTTGCTGCTGTCGGATATTTGTTTACGGAGTGTAGGATAGCAGAATAAATGTATATTATGAAACAATAAATCAAAGATATGGAACTAGTGCTGTAATGCAATGTGTTTCCGAGACATTAGTATTCTCTTTTCCTGTTTTACGTCACATAATATTTGCATTTCTTGTTTTTAGGACAGCCCTATGTAGTTTTTGTTGTTTATTACGTTTTGTTCGTATAATATGTTAGAATTTCTTACTTACTCATAAGTAAGTGTGAGCTATGATTATGACTGTTGTAACCAGATTAAGCAACTTGTACCTACGTGGTTTTGTTTCACTTATGAGAAAATTGGGTAATTTCAGTTAAAGTCTCAGACTCTCAGTTTTTGAACTCTTTTTTTTTTTTTTTTTGAGGGTGGGAAATCATCCAATGACTTCTCCCGCTCTGGGCGGAGCGGAAGGGCGTGTCAGACTTTTACTGACTAAAACCCACCCGTGTTCCTTCATTTGCCTGTTGCCAAGGTCCCGGTATCCCTTTCGGACTTTCCCGCAACCCTGGCAGGCATCGGTCCTATTGGACCCCGTCATTTTTGCTGACATCTCTTTGAGGCGCGCGTGGAACACGACGCGCCATCGACCCGGGCCTGGTCCTTATCGGACGGCGAGCTGCCCGTTGCTCGCCGTCCGCAAGCCCGCGCCTATGGTGGCCGGAAATCCGCCTGGGATTCCCGACGCCCAGGGCGTCTCCAACGGCGGCGGTTAGGGGCGTGAGGGCGCAAACTTTGCCTTTCCCTCACGCGTTCCGCCTCCTCCTTCGCGAGCATTACTGCTTCGCAGAAGGAGGTGACGGCTTCCCATGCCCTCTCGCTCCGTACCATGGCCTGAACCAGGGCCGGACGCGAGAGGTCACTGCCGCCAATCGCCTCCGCGAGGACACGGCGGTGCTCCGCCCAAGCAGGGCACACCTCAACCGTATGCTCCACCGTGTCCTCCGGGCGATCCACACAGTGGTGACACCCGGGCGTTTCCTCCCGCCTAATCCTACACAGGTACCTCCCGAAGCTGCCATGTCCGGTGAGGACCTGTGTCAGGCGGAAGGTGAGGACGCCGTGGCGCCTCTCTATCCACTCCTCAAAGAGGGGACTTATCGCCGCTATTGTGGCGTGCCCAGCACTGGGTTGCGACAATCGCACTCTCCATGCCGCCATAAGATCTTGCCGGAGCTCTGTCCGCTGTGCCGCGATTTCTCGCGGCAGCGGAGTTACACCCCGGCGCTTCACCTCCTCGCGCCACTCCCAGATGTGCGCGAGGACCTTCGCCTCCAGATCCCATGGCGGTAATCCGGCAAGGAGGCTCGCCGCCTCACGGGAGACCGTGCGGTATCCCCGGGCCAGCCGAATGGCCATGACCCTTTGGGACGCGTTCAACCGGCGTGCTGGCCGCAGCCTAAGGGAACGCGCCCACACCGGTGCCCCGTAAAGGGCCATGGACCGCACGACCCCCGCATAGAGCCTCCGGCAGGAGGCGTTTGGACCCCCTAGATTGGGCAGGAGCCGCCTCAAGGCGGCCCCAGCCCGGTCCAGCCTTGGAGCCAAACGTCGGAAATGCTCCACGAAGTTCCACCGGCTGTCGAGGACGAGTCCCAGGTACTTCATCGTCGACTCGACGCCGATGTGAACCCCTCCTACCGTAATTTGGGAACCCGACGGTGGCGCGTTCCGAGGGCCATGAAAACACATGACCTCGGACTTGTGCAAGGCCACCTCGAGTCCCAACTGCCGGATTCTATCGACGATTGTCGCAACCCAGCGTGTCGCTAGATCGGCCGCCGCCTGGTGCGACCTCCCCTGCGCCAGGACCAGCGTGTCGTCAGCGTAGCAAACTACGCTGACGTCGCTAGGGAGGTCGGCGCGCAGCACCCAGTCGTATCCGATGTCCCACAGATGCGGCCCCAGGACCGATCCCTGTGGGACACCGCACGACATCTCTCGCCGGTTCCACATTCCCTGGTGACCGGGGTAGATGACGGCCCTGTCCGTCAAATAGGCCTCGACCACACGACAGAGGTAGGTCGGCATCCGGTGGTACCGGAGTGCCTCCCTTATGCAACTCCAGGGCAGGGTGTTGAAGGCGTTGGCGATGTCTAGTGACACCGCCAAGACGACCCCGCCCCGGGCCACAGCATCCCCCGTCGTGAGGGCCCGTACACGCATGATGGCGTCCACCGTAGAGCGCCCTCTGCGGAAACCAAACTGGCTCTCCGCCAAATCCGGCCCCACCCGCACCAGCCGCCCGACGAGGCGGTTTGCAATGACTCTTTCAAAGAGCTTGCCCACCTCGTCGAGCAGCACGATGGGCCGATAAGCGGACGGAGAGTCCGCAGGGCGCCCCGGCTTCTTAATGAGGACCAGTTTCCCCGTCTTCCAACGAAGTGGGAACTGGCCCCTCTCCATGCATGCGCATAGGAGACCTCTTAGTCGAGGCCCGAGAGCCTCCATGGCCAGGACCCAGGCCTTCCCAGGAAGGCCGTCGGGTCCTGGGGCGGTATTCTTGGCATTCAGCCTTCGTACCGCCACTCTCATTTCTACCTCGGTCACCTCCGGAGCATCGTCGTCGTCGTCGTCGGCGGTGTGGTCCGCATCGAGCACCGCAGTAGGCGGAGCCATGAGCGGGGAGGTATGTTCCCCTCTCGAAGGGAACAGAGCGCTCACCACGTCCTCCACAAGCTGAGGCCAGAGACTCTGCGTCAGCGGGGGAGCCCATGGGCGGAGTTTCTCCCGCACCATTTTGTATGGGCGTCCCCACGGGTCTCTGTTCAGAGTCTCCAGCGTCTCCTCCCGGGCCAGTGCCCTGGCCCGCAGGATCTCCTCCTGGAGGGCGGTCTTCGCCGCTCTGTACCCCTCGTACAGCTCCGCCTGAATGGCTTCCGTATCCGGAGGGCGGATACGGAGCCTGCGGTGCCTGGTGTACTGGCGTCGCGCAGCAACGCACGCCTGGCGCAGCGCTGTCAGCTCCTGCGACCACCAGCTCACCTGGCGCGAAGCACGTCCCGGCTGGACCCGGGGCATTGCCACGTCACAAATATTGGACATGGCCTCCCGGAACCACTCCGCCTCGTCGTTGATGTCGGCAGGCCTGTCCGGTGATGACACCCAGGCCTGCACGATCGAGGCTTCCAGGAGAAGCTCCCGGTCCAGCTGCTTCAGCGCCCAACGCGGACCACCCGGGGCCTGTCGGACCGGCGCGCTCGAGGTCTGGGCGGAGACGTCGAACCGGATATACCGGTGGTCGGAATACGTCTCCACCCCCTCCATGACGCGCCAGTCAATGACACGCGGCGACAGAGCGGGGCTGGCGAACGAGATGTCCACCACTGATTCACCCCGCATCCGCACACACGTGGGGACGGAACCCCGGTTTAGGACGACCAGGCCTGTCTCCAGAGCCCAGTCCTCCACCATCCTGCCCCGTGTGTCCGTAAGCCGGGAACCCCAAGCCACATTCTTGGCATTGAAGTCCCCCAGTACGAGCACGGGGAGGGAACGGAACCCGACGACGACGACTTTCAACTCCGCAAGGGAGTTGTGGAACTCGGCGAGAGTTCGGTTCGGGGAGAAGTACACCCCTACCACGACAAACTCCCCGAACCGTGCTGCCACGCAACCCCGTCCTCTTTTGACAGCCTCGAGGGACGGGGTACCGGCGGCGGCCGACGAAATAAGGGTCACTGAGCCGCTCAGGTCCTCCACCCAGTCATCCCTGGGCGGGACAAAGTACGGCTCAGCGACCACGGCGATATTGATCGACCACTGCGCCATGCTCTGGAGCAACAGATCCTGAGCGGCGGCGCAGTGGTTGATGTTCGCCTGGAGGAGGCGAAATGGGGCCGTTATTTTGAACTCTACGATTACATTATACCAGGAAAATAATAATTATGGAAACATGAATATTTTTTATCAGAATCTGTCTCTATGTGCCTTCAAAAATCGTAAAGATATTACGTTTAAAGTGAAACATACGTACCTTCATAACAGTACAAATATAATTGTCAAAAAAGTAACAGAACACAGAACGAAAATCCCTCGTCCATTTACATATTTCACACTTAGTTAATTGACTTTGCTGCGACGCATCCAGACTGGCACGACGGACATCCGCGTTAACAGCCGTCCAAATTGCCTTAAACAGGCCGACAAACCAATATCAACCTTAGCAGTATAATATACGGTTGGAATTGGCCTGTAGGGCTAATGGACATCAGCACTTTTGTTTCAATTACACTACGGGAAGCCAGGCTGTTTTTTCTGTCTCCAGTTACTGGCGGATTTGCATGCTATTTGTTCAGTTGCATGCAGAATCCTTTGATTCATTTCTAAGACTTTTTTTCACCGACTTCATTGTCATCGTATGGAGTGTAATGCCTGTTGAAATTGTGTCCTCGATGCTGCTTTTACGGAAATTGGATGTCAATACGATTGTTTCCCGCACGAGACGGTGAAATGGAAAATGTTCTGTTATCCTTTTAACATAACCTGCGGCTAGCTGGTTGTAATTAAGTAATGGAAAATAATGCGAATGTATTTAATCAACTGTTTGTCTTTTCTTTTTAGGTTATAGTGATATCATGCAGGTGGGAGCAGTACCAGTCATATGATGTTAAACTTGATCTTTGCCAAGTTTGGGGAAGATTGAGTATTAAAATGCGTAGCAGGCTAAATATTTTATTTAATGCTTCTCTATAAATACTATGCTGTTTCATTGGCCATCGTGACTTATGTTCAGACAGGAAAAATAATGATTGAGGAGCTCGTAGCTAAACAATAACAGCTGCACAGGTCGATCCATCAGGTTAAGCTACGCTTGCCGGGGTTGGTCGGTGGATGAGTGACCATCTGTACATACCGAGACTCCGCCGTGCCTCGGAAAGCACGTTAACTCGTTGATCCCGGCTGTCATTCATGGATCTTTGACAGTCGTTACGGGTTGTCAAAAGCCCGAAAGTCTGACAACCAGTCTTACCAAGGGGTAACGTATTACCCAGTAACTGGGTTGTGGAGGTCAGATAGGCAGTCGCTCCATGTGAAATACTGGTATTCAGATACATCCGGTTAGACTGGAAGCCGTCCCCAACATAGTTGGGAAAAGGCTAGGCAGATTGAGTCAAAGAATGACCTTATGTTTTGAATATACGGAAAATTTAAATTGCCAATTTAAACCCAAATATTTTTAAAAGAGAAACCGTGGAGTTTCTTGCCAGCTCTTCTCCATAGGAAACGAGTAATTGGAACCGTGCATCTAGCTTCTGTCGTTTCATAAGTGCCCATGTAGGTTTATGTGAAATAAAATATTTTGATTTTGACGTTTTGATTTTGGTATTCTTTCTTATCGCCTGAAGTCAGAAGTGACACCGGTGACTGAGAAGAATTGCAGAAATCGGTTATCATGGTATGGGCATATGATGCGCAGGAATGATGTCGTAAGGTAACTTTTGAGTATGATGTCGATGGCTATAAGAGGGGAAGACCAATGAAACGATGGATGGACTGTGAAAGAAGATATATGGCTAGAAAGGGGGTGACTACCGAGATGACGACTTATAGAGAAGTATGGAAGAAAAAGACATTTTGCGCCGACCGCGAATAAATTGGGATAAGAGCAGGAGAATGATAATATGATAGATTCAATTTTATTATCATTTAAAAGCTCTTACATACGGGCGCGACTCGTTGCACGACGCGACGTCGTCGGTATTGTTCTGCCGTGATGTTTCTCAGAAATTGTTTTGTTAAAAGTCCCGTCGCGCTACAAGTCGCGCCACGGCGCGGCGCCAGTATGTAAGAGCCTTAATTTCCCTGATTTTATATAATACTAGCTAATGCTCGCGACTTCGCCCGCGTGGATGTCGGTTGTTATACATATACTAAAACCTTACTCGAGAAACACTCTATCCATTAGTGAAAACAGCATGAAAATCGGTGAATTAGTTTTTGAGTTTATCGCGTATAGGACGATAGACAGACAGACGCGGCGGAGGACTTTGTTTTATAATATTTAAGGATACAAGACTTAGAACTCGAGTTATGTAATATTGATGCTTCTAAAATTACTAGGGTAAATGAGAAATGCATTGTTCTGTTTTCAATAGTGTCTTGTAGTGTAGGAAGCAAAAATTACATCACAAAACATTTTCTTAAAATATCTACCATAAGTACAATACGTGTAACTACAAAGTTTATCTTAATTACTGTTATCACAAAGTTTCACTTTCATAATACGTAGTTCTGAAATAGCCCAATGTAAGCGAAAGGCTTAATATCCTTACTTTAAGATAAACTTTTGAGCCTCCCTAGGGCGTTTGTTAAATTAGTTTAGACTAAACTTACTTTGCTACCGACTCAAGTAGTTTATTGTTTACTAAGTTAGTGTGTAGAAAGTGATACTTATACTGGTTGTCCACCGCACAACGTCAACGGAACTTCAAAGAGAAACGATTATTCGAAGCGAACGTGACGTCGTGGTGGTGGTGGGCGTTGGACACGCGGCCATACATACGCGGACATAGAAATGTATGTATCACTACTTCGGCGCCGTCATCTCGTTCTTGTTGACTTCCCGTTGACGTGCCGGTGGATAAACGGCGTAGACGGTAGAAGACAATTTGTGAGGAGTTTTCATCCTTACATAATTATTATAAAACAAAAGTCCTCCGCCGCGTCTGTCTGTCGTCCTGTTCGCGATAAACTCAAAAACTATTGCATCGATTTTCATGTTGCTTTCACCAATGGATAGAGTGGTTCTCGAGTAAGGTAACTAAGTATATATAATAACCGACACCCACGCGGGCGAAGCCGCAGGCTTCAGCTAGTTAATGATATTGAAGTTACCTACTGTAGACTCTTCCGTCATATAACCTAGCTGTAGGTAATCTTTTAAGCCACTTACGGGATCTCAATTTGTATTTAACTTTTGTACCTGCATATGCATTACCTGAATAATTAACAATTTTCTAATTCTATTGTGTCTGTTAACGGATCGGTTAGAATCCACACAGGCACTTTACTTTGTGTATTTCATCATCACTGCTATCAAAACGGTGAAGAAAAACATCATGAGGAAACCGGTATGTCCTAGAACCAAAACATTTAAGACATGTGACATCTACCAACCCGCACTGGGGGAACAGGGCTAGCTTCGGGCCCGAAGCTAAAAGCGCGATTTCGAACGAGTTCAGAGTGAATGATACGTACGTTCAATCAGAATTTTATTATTTCCGATACAGCTCTGACTGGTTGAAAGTGTCATACGTCACGAAGCTGCAATTATGAACACTTTCGGGAGTTCTCCTTTTTTTCTATGATAGTAATTTCCCCACGCGTTGACACAATACATGTTGCGATACTTGTTTTCAACAAGTCTTGTAAGAGACTTGTTGAGTTTATAACATCCTCTATCCTAATCCTAACTTTAATAAATGCGAAAGAGAGTTAGTTTGTTTGTAACACTTTCACGCTAAAACGGCTGAACAGATTTGGATGAAATTTGGCACATGGGTAGACCATGTCCTGGGTTAGGTCAAAGGATACTTTTTATCCCGGTAGACGTTACTTTGGGAACATTTCCGACCTAGTATATGCCTGCAGCCTCTACGCGGCAAACAACAGCTAAAAAACAACAACAACAGACAACAACAGCTATAAATTTTACGTAACTATTCGAATTCGAAAGTTACTTAAAATTAATATACGATGTTATTAGCATTAAGTTTATTTTATTAGCACACAGCTTGTTCAATTTATTGCAATAGCTTAAATCTTCAACTAACCTCTTCCCAATTATGTTTGGGTCAGCTTCCAGTGCCACCAAGTTCGCCTGAATATTGAATTTTGGGCAGAGCAATGAGCCATTAGACCTCAGCAATTACTGGAACACCGATATTCCAAGTTTAGACAGTTGTAGTCTGAATTTTGGGGCCTAGTGTTGAAGTTCTTAGCTGTTAAGGTATTTTAGTGAAACTGACGTCAAAAGGTGCTATTTTACGAGAGACAAACTTACAGATGTGTAAAAATACTCATCCAACCACCGATTGTCGCCAGCACAAAAAACGCAAATTCTTGAAAAGTTTTGATGAAAAATTGTTCACAAAATTAGATATTAGAGATAGTTTTATATTAAAAATAAAGATAAAAGAATTTACAATTTTTTTCACATTTTCAATCCTGAAGGGATTTCACGATTATATTTATTTTACTTAAAAAATTGGTGTGCTGTAAAGTTTCTTAAATTCAAAACGATGTCTCATGCATAATGGATGAACTTCTGATTAATATTAGACACAAAATATCTGAAACAACATATTTTAGAATTTCAGTTTGTCTATACATAATTATTAAACTAGCTGCGCCCCGCGGTTTCGCCCGCCTAAGTCTCGATCCCGCGGGAAAAAAGTATAAAAATCGGGATAAAAAGTATCCTATGTCCAAGTCATGGCCTGTCTATGTGCCAAATTTCATCTAAATCCGTTCAGCCATTTTAAACATGCAAACTCACTTTCGCATTTATAATATTAGTTAGGATTAACTGATATCAAATAATATTCTTTATTTTATTAGAATTTACACACACTTTGTTAGGCACACTTTATAGAATTTGCAAGATTGTAATTAATATTGCGCAGTATCACAAATTGAAAATTTCGCAATGATAGACATTATTTGTCTAGAGACAAATAAATGGCTGTGACTAGACTATGATTAAGATTAGCATACCTCACAGTCAAGCATTAATTTAATTTAAATGTAAAGTAATTTAAATTAAAGATTAAGGCTAGGTAGGTACTGTAACGCTTGGGAGCGTTATCTAGGTGTGAGGGTGTGTGTGAGGTGGCAAATCCAAAGACGGCGAGGGTTCCAAGGGGGTTTATTATAATATTTAATTTATAAGAGACGCGTCCACTGTTCGGTAGCTAAGCTAGACTCCTCAACTAAAACAAAATGCATTCCTAACATATTTTAATCTGAATTGTTGGAACGTTCGAAAAACAGGGCTGCCCTCTAGCCAGCCTGTACCACGCGAGGTTGCGCCTCGCATCCGAACTCCTTACATGAGCTACGCCCACCCTTGAATAAAAGGATTGGCGTAGTCTGAAAAACAAGACTTTTATTCATAACGTTCAAACAATCAGGCCCTTCCTACCTATGCCTATCAGAAAAATTACCTAACGCCAGGAAAAACACACGGGTGAGGTCTTTCTTTTGCAGAAGAAGGCTTAACTCAGGACGAACGATAAACACCCCGACGCGTGCCAATTAAATTGAAAGTTAACATGTGCCATAATGCACCCATAATAGCAAACGTCGTCATGTTTAAACCTCGTCATACCAAAACTGGCGAAAAAGATATGACGAAGCCTCAAGAAGGAAACACGATGTGATAATTCACATCTACCCGGAAGGGGTTTATAAAAACATGAAAACAACATCTAAAACTTTTAAACCATCAGACGCAAATGAGCCCAAGGGAATGAAAGGTTCAGATGAATGCCTTCAATAAATTAAATTAAATTCATGCTCGCACTCCAGAGACAAAAATATAAAAACCACACTATAACCCATTAACATATTAAAAACCAAATTGAGGGTCCTTAATCAAAAGTTGTACCATGAGTATTTATCAAATACCCCCCGCGAAGGAGCTACGCCTATAAACGGAGTTGGTAACAACACGACAGCTACTCGGACAGAGTGCCATCCCCCCCTTTCTATGAGAGACCCTGGTTGGTTTACCCCTTAAATTCTCTGGAGCACATTCATGCTACAATAGCCTAACGAAGATTTTTGAAGACGAAGGCATTTGTTCATTCCGTCAAGCCTCGCGGCGAAGTGGGAAGTGTCACCACACCCGCTCCGAAGCGGCGTGCAGGCGACGCCCCATTCGCACCCGGCCGGCGGCCGCGTCCGATGTTGGTTCTCCGCAATATGAAATAAACACAAATAAATATCCATTAATATTACACTATATTCATATTCATCACTCATTTTTGCGATGTGTACATCAATGTGACACTGACATGACAATTTAATTAAATGACATTAAAAAAAAGACAACTAATTATATCCTATTAAGAAAAGGTTTTAATAAAAAAACATGTACAAAATCCCTGAACTGCCTATTATTTTATTTCGAAAAATTTGTATTTTAAAAATGAAAACTTTTTTATAAAATTCCGATTGTATTTGAACCTTCTTTTAAATTTAAACATATTCGGTTCAAAGTTTTTAAATTTAGACTTCTTATTACGTGAAGCCTTTTCCTTGAATGGTGCTTTTATAAAATTGTTTATAGCACGCTTTTGATATACTGAGAAATTAACACAATAAAATATAAAAGATGAAAACAAAAATAGAAAATTTACTTCTAAGGGGGACCTAGTTAATTTATTTTTATTACAAGAATCAATAATGGGCAAATCAACACCTCTAGTCTCGACCGTTTGAAGACTTTTGACATTTTTATCTATAAAAATTTCTACTTCAATCCTAAAGTCATTCTCTTGGTCTCCGACCACACATGACTCCACATCCATTCTAACTAAAGCTTCATCTAAAGCTTTTTTATCTTCGTCTATATCTAAAACGACTTTCGTTTCCAAAAGTTCGTCTGGAGACAAAGATGTTTGGTCAACCTCCTTTATCTCGGTTGGTAACAAGAACTGGTCATTCTCCTTTGATTCGGAGAAATGTTTACAAAAATCATTTTCACTAATTTGATCTGCGATGGTGTTTTTATTATTAGTTTCATCGTCGTGATCATCATTTTCCTCTGTCAAGGACATATTCTGATCGTCTGAAACAATGCTGAAAAAAGTAATAAACGGACTGGACTGACCCGATTCATCCAATTTTTCCTCGTGTTCATCCGCGAACACATCGATTGGTTCGTCCTCATCGTGCGCCAGGCTGCGCTCGTCATCATCATCATCTCTGCCCTCCCGGCAGCTTTGCTCAACATCAACATCAACATCTAGTGGGACCTCCTGTCTTCCGCTAGAAAATAAATTAGCATGAACATCTACATCCGCCACATTTTGCTGTCCGCCTTCATCAGACAATACTTGTGCAATCTCCTCTACTTGCACTCTATGAAAATCTCTGTGGCACTTGCACGGGAACTCGGCCCATAGCGCGTCACACATCGACTCGAAGCTCATACCCTCGTGGTATGTATAATTATGGAAAGATTTCGTAGGACCCACAAAATATGCACTAATAATCAGCGCCCAATCGCTCTCTCGCCATTCGTAGTAGATGGCCAAGGTTTTAAATTCATCTATAAAATGTTCTAGGCATTTGCCATCTATGCCAGAGAAGTATTCCATCTCGCACTTTAAAAAAAATTAGTCAAACACTACTTAGCTTTATTCCGGCGTCGCGTCGCCGTGGCGTCTTCTTCACTATTCTTGCGCACCTTTCAGCCGTTTGATCACCCACACAAATTTTTTAATTTTATGAACTTTTACTTTTTTTATTGAAATCTCGCAGGTTACCCGGCGCCTCCACCACTGTAACGCTTGGGAGCGTTATCTAGGTGTGAGGGTGTGTGTGAGGTGGCAAATCCAAAGACGGCGAGGGTTCCAAGGGGGTTTATTATAATATTTAATTTATAAGAGACACGTCCACTGTTCGGTAGCTAAGCTAGACTCCTCAACTAAAACAAAATGCATTCCTAACATATTTTAATCTGAATTGTTGGAACGTTCGAAAAACAGGGCTGCCCTCTAGCCAGCCTGTACCACGCGAGGTTGCGCCTCGCATCCGAACTCCTTACAGTACTGTCTAACAGAAAATAATTATTCTAATGACTTCGACTAATTTCAATCGATTCGATAGTCTCTTGTTTTTGTTACAAAAATACTGCTCTTTGAGTAAAGAAATGCATATATTTTTCAGCTTTTGTCATCCCGGCCACGTCTTCAAAGCCCCCACAAGGAGGGCTATTGCCCTTCCCTACAGACTCTACTAATAGCTACACGATATGCCAAAATTTCATTTATTATGTGGTGTGTGAAAATCAAATACCCAGGTGGCTTTATCTGGGACTGTAGCACAAATATACTTACCAAAGATATTGACTTGCTTATAGGTTATAATGGTTCTATCAACTATCAATGGTTTTTGATTCGTTCAAAACACATGAGACTTATGGAACTCGAATAAAAAAACGGGCCAAGTGCGAGTTGGACTCGCGTACGAAGGGTTCCGTACCATTATCTATAAAAACGGCAAAAAACTCATGTTGTATGGGAGCTCCCTTAAATATTTATTTTATTCTGTTTTTTTTGTATTTGTTGTTGTAGCGGCAATATAAATACATCATCTGTGAAAATTTCAACTGTCCAACTATCACGGTTCATGAGATACAGCCTGGTGACAGACGGGGCCGAATTATGAAGTATTAATGCCATCATTATTCCACTGTGAAAAAAGGATGGCGCTATCGGCCTTGTATAAATCCGTCTCTCACTCACACTGGAAAAATGGTGGCATTAATACGTCATAATACGGCCCCAGCGGAGTCTTAGTAATAGGGTCCCGTTTTACCCTTTGGGTACGGAACCCTAAATATCAAAAGAAAAACAAAAAAGATCGATTGACAACCAGCGAGACATATAGGTTTTAATTACCCCACTTCTTATTCATTCCAACGTTGAAATAAATGGGACTTCAAACCAGGAGTTGCACTACTTTTTTCCGAACGATTCCTTAATTTGCGAAGTTTCCAACGAACGCGTTTTAGTATTCGCCATGCGCAATGTTAACTGAGCTAACTCGAAGTCTGATCTAACTTTGACAATAATCAACCGTGGGGAAAATCACTCACAAGTCGGTGGAAACAATGTAGACAGGACGAATCGTCTTAATTCTGTGTAAACATGTGAGATTTGAGGGGCATTGTACTTACAAGACGTATTTGTAGTTAGGTAGGTATGTATGGGTTTTAGTTAAATAATGTGTGAATTACATAGCTTTAAATTTAAACGATAATAGCGAGTAATCAAGTTAGTAGCGAGTAAGCGAGTCATTTGTAATCCTAAGCTCAAGATACTTTTGGGAGTGTTTAGCTGGCCACTATTAATTATGTTTCACACTATTTCAGCTTTAAAACCTTTTGAAACCATATCTACAAGTTTGTTTGCCATCAAACCTAATTAAAAAAATAATGTTATTTCTTTATCTTGTTTGTAGTTTTTACCCGACTACGGCGAAGAAAAAAGGAGGGTTATGATTTTGACCGGTATGTATGTACGTATGTATGTATGTATGTATGTAAGTATGTATGTATGTTCATCTGTTCCCTCATATCTTCTAAAGGACTCATCATAATTTGACAAATGAGGTATTGTTGGAAGCGTCTTGATCGTCCGCTGGTGACGTCACATTCAATTGAAAATGGCGCCCTCTAGATAACATAAAGTCATGAACTAAAAAAGAAATATGTCTATCAACTAAAAAGGTATAAACAAGACACCACAGCCAGACAAATTAAAAATCCGGAGTCACACGTGTTAGGGCATAAATCGAACAGAATACATTTTTGTCGTAGTTGGGTTTTAGTTTTTATTAAGTACTTAATTTTTTTTTCATACTATCTAGATGCAGCTTTTGTCAATCCTTAGGTACAGGAACGTTTTATTTGTATTGAATCCGTAGAATATATCTACGACTGCTTTGACCATGTCGACGATACACATTCGCGTGACCACACCATCTACAAATCATCGCATGTCAGAAGCGAATAGTGTGTAAATAATTGTATTATTTTCTTTGAACTTAAGTGATTTTGCTGAACTGAAATTGTATTTTAGATTGCCTTCCACAATTCTGGAACAATCATGCATGAAATAAATTGCAATCAACAATTACTGGCTTCAGTTTGGTTATGTTTTAATTCACACAATATCTATTTAGTATGCTACACTTTTTTGTTTTGAATGGGCTTCAATGGTTTGGACTGTATTTCGCCCACAACACACGGAATGCTGACTTCGGCGGCCGCTGCCGCATGCCGGCGCGACCATTCTGTGCTCTGTGATTTTGCTTGATGTGAAGTGGGTTGATTTTTATAAGTATGCTAATGGCATTTCTTAGATTTCAAGATATCTCCACACCTATCAACATTGGTTCATTGATTAAGCCCTGAAAACGTATAAGTTACACACATACCTATACGTTTAATTTTATAATATCACTAGCTTCCGCCCGCTGCTTCGCCCGCGTGGTATGTCGATAAAAAGTAGCCCATGCCTTTGTTCTTTCTCAGGCACTAGACTATCTGTGTACCTCATTTAAATCGGTTCAGTAGTTTTGGCGTGAAAGCGCGACAGACAGACAGAGAGTTACTTTTGCATTTATAATATTAATATAATATTAGTAAGGATTATTGATTCCTTTTCTTTCCGAGGTCCGTTGAACTCCAACATTTCAATACAATGTACCGTGAGGAAATGTGCTCAATGGCTCAATATCAATAAATCCTGGGTGTTTAATGCTCTAAAACGGCGATTGGTAGTGCCACCCGTCATTAAGCGAGAATTATAGCGATGGGCCAGCATTCACCACGGTGACTTGCATTCTAATTAGTCTGGTTCCTCCACCATAGTATAATTTATAGCAAAACTTTTTGGTGGCTTTGGAAAAGGTCCTCATAATAAAATTGAGTGTAATGGAATGTCTTTCCTAGGGGTTTGATTTATTTTTCATAATGATTTTAAACATGCACATTTTTTTTTGCTGTCAAATGAAACTCATGTTGTGCGCCTTCAATTTATTCTAGCTTCAGGGGCTAGTGCAAATCCTGGGGTTCATTCGATTTATCGAGTCTGGTTAAGCCACGCTGGGGTCGGTGCATTTCATTCATTCATTCCAAACAATTCTAGTAAGGCGGACACGAAAACATACATAGTAGACATTCATAGTCTTATCTACGTATTTTACTCTATCCCGAAAAACTTCCAATGACAAAAATAAAAGCAGTAACACCCATTTACGCTGGCAGGTAATTAAAAATTGACGCGTCACTGGGAACTGCAAAGAGGTACCAACTGTGATCCGCCCCTAACTATTTAGATGGAGTTGTTTGAAACTACGTTGTCGCTAATTAGGCCGGTTCAGTGCCGTATTGCCGTACTACGGCGGTTTCACGGCTGGCAAACCCGTGTATATAGAACTATTTGCACTTAGAATAGTTTAGGATTTCAATTATGGCACCGTGCGTATATTTTTATGCTGGCGGACGGAATTAGGCGTTGTCAGTGAGTTGTTTAATTTGCAGTTTGGGGTTACGTAGCTGCTGTTTTATGGCAAGGATTTAAGCTTAAAAATGTATAAAATAATTTACAGTCAATGTAAAAAAAAAATTGATATATGTAAATATTTTGTAAAAAGTATTTTACGGAAAATTTATAGTATTTCTTTTTACGCTCTGTTCTAGAATTTTTGACGTATTATTATGGGTGAGAGGTCTGAATGTCATTATCATAAATTGCTCAATCGGATATTACTTTTACCATACAGATATTTGTTTTATGCGTGGGGATCAAACTTCTCAAATTGAGGTGTGTTATTAACGCATTCAAGGACACTGAACGAGACAATTTAAGTTTTATTGTTATAACGCCTATGGGCGTATACTGTTCCTCAAGTGTTTATAAAATAAGAATAATCTATTTCAGTTATTATTTACTTTCAGAGTTTATTTTGGAGATAACTGACATCGGTGTAGGAAAACATCGTGAGAAAAACCCGTCTTGGACAAACGTGGTGATCAATGCTCATGCCTTCACTGTAGGAGAGGAGGCCATTGCTCTGCAGTGGGACAATATAATAGTCTGGTCTGGTATTATAAGAGTTAAATATGAGCCTCTAGATTTAGACTAACTAATGATATGAGAAATCTAACGATATGAGAAATCACACACATTTGTTAAAAAACCGGCCAAGTGCGAGTCAGACTCACGCACGAAGGGTTCCGTACCATTATCTACATAAACGGCAAAAAAAATCACGTTTGTTGTATGGGAGCCCCTTAAATATTTATTTTATTCTGTTTTTTAGTATTTGTTGTTATAGCGGCAACAAAAATACATCATCTGTGAAAATTTCAACTGTCTAACTTTCACGGTTCATGAGATACAGCCTAGTGACAGACGGACAGACAGACAGACATACGGATGGACAGCGGAGTCTTATTTCTTAGGTCCCGTTTTACCCTTTGGGTACGGAACCCTAATAAAAACGAAAAATATAAATATAACACATTTAGGCATTCACAAACATGTGAGCTTAGTTACGTTGCTGATTTAAGTAGTTACATAAATAAAAGTAATGTGAAACATATTTTATATCAGTATTTTGTCCTAGTTTATTAAGTCTAGTTTATTATAGGTCTTTAGGCAAATAATTTACGGCTGACATTCGTTTAAAAACCATTACGAATTTTAATCATGCCATAACTTTAATTACACATGTCATAAATAATAACACGAATAAAGTACCCATCGACTTAAGTACCTATGCTATACATAAAATATTTCCTCCAAAAGAAATAATATTAAAATGGTGACAGCGTCTTTGGTGTAGTGGTAGCAAGCAGTACTGTTGAAAAAATTCATCGTGAAAACTTAGGTGAAGTGAGCTTGGAGTGAACTGTCACTGCCTTAGCATCAGTAGGTATCGATGACAATGACAGCTCACTCCACGCTCACTTCACGCTCACTTCACCTAAGTTTTCACGTTGAGATGGTTACAGAATAGCAATGCTGCTATAACTGCTGAGCATGGAGGGCGGGCAAACTGTTACTGGGATTTTCCGTCAGGAATTTCTCAGTAACAGCCCGGAATCTGGATTTTTGATTGATTGATTTTTAATAGTGATACTATGTGATTTTGTTACATTTGAGCTTATGAGTTGAGCTTATTGTATAATGAAATGATTAAGAAATAACCACAATCCTTTGCGATGCTCTCAACTGTAACAAAATCACATCGTATCACTATTAAGAATCAATCAATCAACTCAACCAATCCTAGTCCACTGCTGGACATAGGTCTCTCCCAGGCTGCGCCACAACGCCCTGTCCTCCGCTTTCCGCATCCAGTCTACCCCCGACTTTTTAAGGTCATTGGTCCATCTACCTGGTCCATCATTTAAGAATGGCCCACTCGTATCTCAAATTGACCATTACCTTCAACGAACAGGAAGGGTTATTTCCGTATAAAATGTTGTATATGTAGTGAGAGCACACAAATATCCAAGACTGCAATAACAATTAAGCAAGTTGCAGCTGTTCGGTGATTTGAGCCCAGCGCAGTGGAAAATGTGTGCACAATTATTATTACCACCATTGTTCCCGGGTTGTTACGTTTGCCACATTAGAGGTAGAACAGTATTCGAGCTAAACGTTGATTGTTTGAAATAAGGACTAACTATGCAGGGGCTCATGGCTTAATAATAACAGCCGCAAGGGTCGAACAAGATAGAAGGTTAAGCTATGCTAGCCACGGGTGGTTTTTGCATGGGTGACCATCCATTACATATCGAGAGGGGCCTCGGAAATATTCTGTTTCGTAATAATACTAGGAATACTATCACCTGCTATGTAAATAACAGTGACGGAGTAATTTAAAACATCGTCCATATAGTGGGGCTGGGAAAATACGTATTATTAAAGCTAACTCCAAGGAGCTCGTGGCTACGTAATAACAGCCGCACGGGTCGATCCCTCAGGTTAAGCTACGCTTGCCGAGGTTGGTCCGTGAATGGGTGACCATCTTTACATACCGAGACTCCTCCGTGCCTCGGAAAGCACGTTAAGCCGTTGGTCCCGGCTGTCATTTGTGGATCTTTGACAGTCGTTACGGGTCGTCAGAAGCCCGAAAGTCTGACAACCAGTCTTACCAAGGGGTATCGTATTACCCAGTTACTGAGTTGTGGAGGTCAGATAGGCAGTCGCTTCATGTAAAATACTGGTATTCAGCTGCATCCGGTTAGACTGGAAGCCGACCCCAACGTAGTCGGGAAAAGGCTAGGCAGATGATGATGAAAGCTAACTCCAAAACTACGCAAGCAAAGTTAATAAAATTTATATGGGACCATGTCTGAAGCATGACCTACCAAACAAGAAAGAATCATCAAAATCAATTCATAATTGGCGGAGTAATCGCGTAACAAACACACAAAAAAAACCATACAGTCGAATTACCTCCTCCTTTTAGAAGTCGGTTAAAAATAAAACAATAATGTCATTAAGGTTGATTACATTACGTAATTTCCATGATGGAAATAGAATTAGTGACATCAATCAAATTGACGTCATTATTACCCATAAGTATTATTTTGATCCACGATAATTCCAGTAATTTCACGTGACCTTAAGTTTATGACCTATACGTTCAAATTAGGTGCTTATGTAAATGGCGATTTCATGATTTATGACATAATTATTTTGTGAATACGGCTTTTTATTATATCTTTGCCCTTGAAGCGATTTTAGAGGTAATTTTAAACAATTTCTTTCATCCATAAAATTAAATACTCTTGTCGAAATATATTACATAAATACAACCAAGTATAATTAACGTAGCACGAATTCCATTACAGAATACTAAATTCGTAATGTTTCTACCTTGTATTTAATACCGAACGTAAACGTAGACGCGTAAATAATTTACTACAAATTAAATATGTATAATTGATATTGACTACTGTCGTGCCTGCTTATTGGTCGTGTATGAAACGAGCGAGACGGCGTTTCATGCACATGAGTGCGTCTCTTTCAGTTTTGGTACATTCGGTAGCTCAGTGGGACATAAGGCAGACAATGAGCAATTGTAAGCGGAAGCATTTACCGAACCGCGACTGAGGGTGTCTGTTCCGTCAAATTCTATGTTGAATGTATGAATTATGTGACGGCAATTAAGCAGGAGCGCTCTGTTTTAATGATCCGTTCCATGTTGACACTTCCTACAAGATAAAGTCAAGATTTTGTATGTATCAGTCAAATAAGTTGTCCGATACTTTTCAGGAAACGGTAACATAACGCCTGTATTTCCCAGAGGGCTAGGCAGAGGTGTACCAATACCTATAGGATACCTGATAGTGCTATAGTTCTCGATTACATTTCGCCAGTTATGTTTAAATCACATCAAATCTCATGTTAACAGGGGGCGTGCTTATTGCCATCAACCTGGCACAAATCCAGACTTCGGACTGTTACTGAGAAATTCCCAATGGAAAACCCAAAGATACTTTTCCCGACCCGGGAATCGTACCCAGGACCGCTCAGCAGAAGCGCATGCGACCACTAGACCAACGAGGCTGAGAGGAGATGGAAAATTAGGCCATAATTACAGAAACTATCATATGGTTCTATCTTTATAAAGACAAAAATATTTAAATAAAATTAAATAATAAAAATATTTAAATAATAAAAATAATAATAATAATAATAAATTTAAATAATTATAATAATAATTATAATTTTAATAATAATTCATAATTGATACTATGATAGTGATTATCACTATCATAGTATCATAATATTTGCGAAATAATTTATTTTCCTCTATCAAATAGAATATTATGCTGATAGTATTTTTTTTTAATGAAGCAATATCTAGTTTCCATAAAGCGATTGACATCCTTAATTTCGATATCATTTGAATGTGATTGAATGGCCTAAATTACATTAGTATTTCATTAGAACGAATGAAATGAATGAATGATGATTAATTATCATTATTGAAAATCTACGCGTTTGTAGCTCAATGCAAGTAACAATTATAAAGGGTTTCAATTTATCATACCGCATAACGTTGCTCCCAACAAGCAAATAAATGCAATAAGTTCTTTGAACATTTTACTATAGGTACTTACAGTTTTCTGAATTTTCAATACTACACATAAAAATAAAATATCAATTTTTCGCGGTAAATATCGCAGAGCTAGAGTTAAAACGTTATAACCCTAAAACCATCGGGCGTTGACGAGACTCATAACTGTAAAATACTTGGAACTTTTATTATAAAAAATGTTCCACTCCCAGCTCATACAGTTCAAGTTCTGTTCTCGGATAAAGAACATTACTCCAATAGTTTATAGAAACTTATAGTACAGTCACTGCTCGTGGCGCAAAATTCAAAAGCATTTTACTCGTGAAATAAAAATTTCATCTTTGTGAAAACACATATTTCATAATAGTAGAATTCTGTACTATGTTGCTAACACCATAATTATGAAAATCGCATTTCAATCTTGCGTATATATAATTATTTACGTTCGTGACTGTACCTACCTACGCAGCTTAAGCAAACTCACTCCTGCAAACGTTTGCAACAAAAGAAAGAAGTAATTTTTTACGTGAAACGAAACGCTTCCCTTGGATTTAAGATAATGGAAATTCATATGGATATCGACAAAGTTCGCCCTCTGAAGGCAGTCAGATTAAAAGTAAGACCGCTCTCATGAAATTATAATTTAATTTTTTCCCGGCGATATTCTTTCTCTCTCGAATCCAATTGTGAATGCATGATGCAGGTTGATTCTGCGAGACATATTATTTATAGGTACAATTTACTTTACCGCTCTTCTTGTTTCTTTATTCGTCGGAAAATTGGTTTTGTGGTTGAAAGGTTATTTTTATTTCATTATAAACCTGTTGCGAGTAAGATTTATGAGGACGCTATGATATTTTTTACTCATTTGAAGATAATACGATTATGTTTGACTGCTAATATCTAGTTAAGTATATTTTTCAGTACTGCAGAATATCATTAAAACATTTTATGCTTATATTTAACTAAGCGCCTCATATAATTCAGTTAATAAATTCATCAGCTACAAATAACTTTGTATCCGCTTTACAAAGCCGATTTTTTTTTAAACGGTGTTCATTGGAGTTGTTTCGTTTTCCCTGGCACTTTAAAATATTACAATTTTGTTTCAGAATAAACCTAACACATTTTGTATGTATTACAAAATGATACATAAGTAATACAGTAAGGTATTGTTGAGTCTAACGGCTTATATTAAAATTTTGTCCACGGGTAAATTTGAATTTGCTTGCCTTATTAAATTTTTAATATAAAAGCTTGGATCTCGCGGTATCGTGTTATTTTGCTAAATATAACTACCCATATCCAGTAGCTGTACTTATTGTTTTAAATATTAGGTATTTTGTGTCGAACTATACACGTATTATGTTAATTATACTTGCTATAGTAAATTGATTCAGGCGTGACTTTGCGGTAATCCATCACTACATATTATAAAACAAAGTCCTCCGCCACGTCTGTTTGTCTGTCTGTTCGCGATAAACTCAAAAATTACTGCACCGATTTTCATGCTGTTTTCACCAGTGGATAGAGTGGTTCTCGAGGAAGGTTTTAGTGTATAATAACCGACATCTACGCAGGCGAAGCCGCGGGCATCAGCTAGTTATAAAATACAATAGACGTAGAATATATTTAGTAACCTATTTCGCTTAACTATTCCTCAGACGGAGGACACAGAGCACGCGGGTCCAGCGCTCGGCGTGGCAACACGTCGTGTTCGGGTTCGCGACTCGTCAATCATCATCCTGAGGATGCCTCGTTGAGAGGTGAACCACGTGTCGATTTCTAACAGGGTTTTTTATGATTTTTGAGGAATAGTTAAGGCTCCCACAAACAGACGCAATATCGCGGGTGCGACAAGGGTAGCGCTGCCTGTCGCACCCGCGATATCGCGCCAGCTTGCACGAGCCTTTAAGCGGAATAGGTTTCTAAATATACCTACGAGTATCTACGTCTATTGTATATTATACTTACTATAATTATTATATTTTATTATATGTGGTATACATTGACACTGTTTTTCAAAAATTGGATACTCGCATTATTTTACTGTAAATTATAATCTATTATAATGTTGTGCTATCCCCACAATGTTTGAAGGTAAAACTCTCTACACAGATTTAAAACATTCTGTAATAAAAATCAGAATTAATTACCTAAAAATAATACTGCAGCTGTATTTAATACAATTTTAAATAAGTATAATTAAATTTACATAGACGAAGCTTCGCTACGAGTGTTTGTCAAATTATCATAAATATGAAATCACCTAATTTTGGTGGTAAAAATTAGTTTCCCGAGTCGCGGTGTGAACTGTTTCACAAATGAGCTCGCTTTTGAGCTCTGCCAACAATTTTCAACTTTACCTATTAAGGTCGGAAAATTATAATTTTGTTCTGTCCTTCACTTTGTGTTTTGATATTAACTTAGAGTAGGAGCCCTTACTAAAGTAAACTTAGCATGACTTTTCATAGACAAAACACAACGCGTATAACACACACACACACATACAACCCATTTATTCTAAACACGAATAATAAATACACACTTAATACACACACACATCGAATAAACATTACTATTTAAGACTCTAACCCCACAAAAAGAAGAAGAAGACTTAAAGAAAAATTTTATTAGTCTTATTTAAAGCAATACAATAGGACTGCTAATAATTACGGTCCTCAGAATATCGTAGCACGTAGCCATGACCCGTAGGTTCGTAGCAGTAACCTAGCCGTAGCTGCTACGGAACTGCTAGGAAACTGCTACGAATTTTATGTTGAGTTTTCAAGTTAGTGATTCTAATAATTACGGTCCTCAGAATATCGTAGCACGTAGCCATGACCCGTAGGTTCGTAGCAGTAACCTAGCCGTAGCTGCTACGGAACTGCTAGGAAACTGCTACGAATTTTATGTTGAGTTTTCAAGTTAGTGATTCTAATAATTACGGTCCTCAGAATATCGTAGCACGTAGCCATGACCCGTAGGTTCGTAGCAGTAACCTAGCCGTAGCTGCTACGGAACTGCTAGGAAACTGCTACGAATTTTATGTTGAGTTTTCAAGTTAGTGATTCTAATAATTACGGTCCTCAGAATATCGTAGCACGTAGCCATGACCCGTAGGTTCGTAGCAGTAACCTAGCCGTAGCTGCTACGGAACTGCTAGGAAACTGCTACGAATTTTATGAAGAGTTTTCAAGTTAGTGATTCTAATAATTACGGTCCTCAGAATATCGTAGCACGTAGCCATGACCCGTAGGTTCGTAGCAGTAACCTAGCCGTAGCTGCTACGGAACTGCTACGAATTTTATGTTGAGTTTTCAAGTGATGTGATGTGAGTGATGATATTATCATAGCTGTGTTCGCACATGTAGGTACTACTGAAGTATTGTAATTAAATAATCAGCGTGTACAAATGTATACATTTTTCAGTTAAAATATAAATGATGAAACTACAGAAATGTTTTGCTGAATTATGCCGGTTGTTCGAGTGCGGTCGCGACGGCTTCGAAAATAAATTATTTTATGCGTTTGCTAATTTATTCAACTCATTTGTTGCACAGTGGAAATTAATGAAATGAAAATTAATAAAACAATTTGCCAACGTATGTCCGGAATATTGTAGTTTTCATTTTGAATACGTAACATGTAACGTACGCTTATATTACCTCATCATTGAATGTTTTAAATTATGGAATATTGTGAAAACTACAATTGTGGGAATATTAAATACGTGATGGCATTTGTAATACTAATGATTTAATAACGCGGGTATGTCTGCAACCACAACGACATAAATACATAATAATTATTCCCCAAAACTTGATATAACTTGGTATAAACTTAACTTTTTGAATGGTATTTTACCTATTCAGAACTTTATCTAAAAACTGGCAATAGGATGAGACTTTAAATGAAGTATTTCTACAAAATAACCTACAAAGAATTTCGTAGCAATTCGCCCAAAATATTCCCGAAATACATATTAATACAAATTCTTATCGCTGACGCCGTTGTATAGTAACTTTCTGCTCAAAATGTCTTGCTGATTTTAATAAAGGAACGATTTCCATGCAACCAGTACGATTTACATTCAAATAAGGGTGAACATACTCTGAGAAAAAATTAAACTTCTGTTGTAAGTAATACTTACTAAGTTATGGTAAAAGGTGCGAGGAACAAGTTATGGAGAGTACTACGCAATAATAAGCTGGTATAATGTCTCTAAATATTTTAGTATGACGGCAATTTTGTTAGTGTCCCCTGAGAAGAAAGTTTATGTGGGTTTATTTTACTCAAACGTTGGCACGGTACACATTTTTTGTACACAAAACTGTTCAGTTTATAATTGAAACATTTACATTACGATATTTAATCGTTGTTATCATATTCATTAGTCTAAGTTTACTTAAAGCACAGGTGTAGTTATGTGAGTTTGATTGCAAAAACCACTCACAAACAAAAACATGTCTAATTACCATTGTCACATGGAAAATGCATCGGTGACCACATTTATTTGTAAAAGACCAAAGAAACCCGAAAACATTAATTAAAAAAATCCCTGTTTAGTGTCAAAGACGTTGAAGTCAATAAGGAAACATTGTAATTTACGAAGCCAATAACTTTATCAGCTTAAAACTCACCAACGTGTATTCACTATCACAGATTACTTAAAAATTACTTCGCCTCTTACTTACTTACTTCGCCTTTACATATGTTCGCTTGTTTAAACCCTGACTAATGCAATTGATTACAAGTTATCGTAGCGCATTACGCGAATACTAAGTACTTGTTATGTAATGATTATGTTACTTGGAGTTGGTTATGCAAGGATCGTAGGAGCTGACGTTCCGTAGTTTCTACCTACCCCCATGTGAAGAAGGCGGAAGTTTATTTTATGTACATAAATATGTAATTTGTTATACATAAGTATTGAGTACCTACGTACTTATTTTTAAAGGGAAACAGTGTTTTCCTTTTCAGATAACAAATAAAAATACATCAATCATCATTTTTAGCCAAGCTTCATAGTTACTCGAATGTTCCAGTATTCTTCAAACAGTAGTACGAGTATAATTTCTATATCTACAATACATAATTATTATAAACTTGCTGCGCCCCGCAATTTTACCCGCGTAAGTATCGATTCCGAGAGAATATCGGGATAAAAAGTATCCAATGTCCTTCTCCAGGTCATGGTCTACCCCTGTGCCAAATTTAACCCAAATCCGCCGTTTTAGCGTGAAAGCGTAAAAAACAAACAAACTCACTTTCGGTTATTTATGATTAAAGTCGCTTTTCGTGTCAGTCAGCAAGATCGCGTTGTTCTTCTAAACTACGCAACGGATTTTGATGCGGTTTTCACTATCACTTAGAGACTTTATTTCGGAAGGTTCATGTGTGTATAAAGTATTAAACTTACAATTACTAAAAAAAATCTCGATGTTTTGTCAAGTCGTAAAAACCGTGCGGAGCAGAGGCGGGTCGCTAGTTATCAAAATAAAGAAGTAACGACTTTTTAGGAATCCCATGCTTAGTTAAGATTACCTATTTACCTACTTTTCATTTTAAAGTTGCCTTACTCATTGGACTTTTACTGCATTCATTCCAATTTTACCTATAGTTGCTCAGAAGAATTTTTTACCTCATTACATTTGAATGGAATCTAATATCCATCTAAGTTAGAACTTTGTGAAGTCGATCTAAATTTGAGCGATCCTGAAGTTTTGATGAAAATTGGCCCTCGGTGAAACTTAGTCATTGTGCCTAACTCAGGTTGGGTTATAATGTAATTATGGTAAGTGTGTGTTATAAGTTCTACGTCTTTTTAAGATGGGTCTGGTAACTTGCAGAGTAACTTATTCGATGTGGTTTAAGATACAGTAGGTGTAGTGTGTGCAGGTGTATGGGGATACAATATGAAAAGGAAACTAAAAGTTTGGATTCTTGGAAGAGTGCAAATAGAATCATTAAATGTATCATTAAATAAAATTAATAGGTGAAGCTCAGACCAAATAAAAAACCAAGACAGAGCGCTGTCAACAGTGATGTGAGGTCGGTTTCGTAAACATGGGTGCACTCAGTTTGGTGTAGTTTGATTGTAGTGTCATTGTAAATGTGTGTGTGTGAGTGTGTATGCACAGGGAGGTGGTGTAGTTTTAGCATGCTTCACTGTATTGTTCGCAGCGCTTCGTCTTGGTTTTTTATTTGGTCTGAGAGGTGAAGCAACAAAATTATGGCACCAAAATAATAATAATCAGCCTGTATTGTTCCGCTGTAAGGCAAAGGCCTCCCATACCTTTTTTCACTCAACTCGATTCTGAGCCAATATGGACCACTCCTATAAGCGCCAAGTTCATCACGCCAGCTACGTTTAGGTTTTCCGCGACACCGTTGTACGTTTTCAGGAACCCACGCTGTGGTGGTCTTAGCCCACAATGCATGCGGCATGCCCGACATGAGATAAACGTGTCCGTCCCAATACAAAAGATAATGAAAATTATTATTCACGTCTAAACGGAGAAAGGGATTTTGTCGAGTGCGATAAGCGAAGCTGATTAATATTGGTTGCTTTGTAAGCTTCTTTTTTTTCTTTCATCACGATGCTCCGTCTTGTCAAATTACTTGGCCCAGTAGTGGGTCATGTTAATTGCGGCTGCGCGGCAGGTGTTATTAGTTCTTTCTGTCGTTTGAAGTGCAGGTATGCACTTTGGACACTCCAGTAACTGGGCTATGGTCTGGTGAGTGTTGGAAGGATTTATTATCCCTGATAATGCTTTGTTATGTGTAGGTAATCCGAACTAAATTACTTCGCGCAGAATTTCTAAAATCATTCAGCAATAAAATACTGCTCTAACCACATTACCAACATTTTTGTAAGCAGTATTTACCTAACACAAAGTCGACTGATGGGATAAAAACAAAAGTCAACCACAAAAATAAACCTATCCTGGTTGCAGTGAAATTTTCCCGTAATCTGCTGTATATGCGGCGTTGAGCGGCTTGCGCAGGTCCACGTGAGGTAAGCTGATTTTCTGCTTATGCGCATAATACGAGATTTAAGTTCTTCGTTTTGCGGTCTTTGAGTGGGTAGTTATGTGTACTGGTACTAAAAGCTGTCTATTGTAAAGGCTTAGGTTCTTTTATGGCCAGGTATAGCGAGTATCTTTTACGAACGACTTTACTAAGAAAATAGTTCAAATTTTAAGATGAGAGAGAAAAAGAACACTCTTTTTCCTGTATGTAAGGCATTAATAATCTATATATATAAAAATCAATTGCTGTTCGTTTGTCTCGCTAAAACTCGAGAACAGCTGGACCGATTTGGATAATTCTTTTTTGTCGTGTTCGTTATTCTCAGGGCAAGGTTTGTATGTTTAGTAGGTGTAGGTGTAGGTAGGGTAGGTAGGTATGTAGGTAGGTAGGTAGGGTAGCCTACCCTACCTACCTACCTACATACCCTACCTATCTAACCAACCACCTACCTACCCTAAATAATTGTTATAATAAAAAGCGAAAATCATTAGTTTTATTTGGCCCTTACGTACGACTTTACGAATACATACGATGGCGGCACCTGGTTTAAATGTTACCGAACACATTATGAGTCGTAACTCTAGTTCTACTGGAAATACTAACATAAGGCTTGAGTCATATGGTGTGCGAGAAGTGATTGTAGACAAAATCGATTTATTAGCGAAATTCGAGTACTTTCGAATTCAGTGGCCGTTCGCATAGCGACGCAAATATGATGAGTGATGACAGTATTTGTGATATTGATAGAGCAAAAGATGAAGATACTAAAACTAAAATAAATAAAATAAAAATAAAAAAGCCTCTTTATTTCATGAAAACTTTCTTTAAAGTGCAGTGATTTTAAAATTACGATTATTTATGCTAATTTCATGCATATAGGCGGATAGGGAACATAATTTATTATATTAAAATTGATAAGTTTCAAACGCTTCATTTGACATAGTTACATAAGAATATTATATTAATTATAATATAATATACTTATGTAACTATGTCAAATGAATTAGCATAAATAATCATAATTTTAAAATAACTGCACTTTAAAGAAAGTTTTCATGAAATTAAGAGCCTTTTATGTAATTGATACTATAAGATTGAAGATAGGTGGACTACAACAGTCACAGCGTGGTGGGGGCGAAGGGTTACAGGCGTAGACTAATGGCATGATGGAAGGCTCTAGAGGAGGCCTTTACCCATGAAGATACCGTAAATATAATAATAATCTTGGTACGAGAAAATGGAATGGTAATGGCAAGGCTAGCAGAAACGTGAAACGCTAAAGTAAATGAAAATCGTGCGAATTGCTATCACTTAATATTTTACTCGTATAAAACATAGCTAAATATTTTTGAACTAAAACTAATAACACCAGGAAACTACAAGCTTACCACAGTCTGTATATATGACTTCATGTGAAAGTTATTCTATTATAAAAATTGGAAGCGATGTGGCCGGTCCGCATCGCATGATACATGCCTCCCCGTATGAAGCGTGTCATACGTATCAAAGGAAAACGGCGAAGCGGTCTCAACTCTTGTTTGTCAGGCAAACTTGGAGTGGGTTGTAGATTGCTTGTGCTGTGTACCACAAAGAGGTTTTGCTTAGAATATTTTCTAATATAATTAAGTAGTCGAAAGATGGTTGTTAATTTATTATGACCACGTGTAGCATTTGGATTCTCAATCGCAGTAGGTATGTTGTTCTTAACTCATCCACAACGTTTATGTAGATACTTAAAACATATCTATGGTAGTCGCGTAAATATCGAGGAAAAATATGAAAGAAAATTACTTAAATAATAAATATTTTGGAGTATGATAAAACTACAAAACAGTTAACCTAGGTGATTATATGTATTCTATTTTCCGCTAACCGGTAAGGTTCCTGTTAGACCTGATAAAATCGCGACTCAGCTCCTCGTAAAACAGGTTAAAAAGTTACATCTGTAGCGATAGTTTCGTTTGAAGTCAGCACACACTATGTACCGACACAAGGCGAAATACTGACCTTAATTTTATTCAATTTGTAACTCTCGAACCCAAAACTTTCGTGATGCATGACTCGAACAGTAATTTGACTTTTATTGCTTTTACTTTTCCGGATATTTCGTAAAAGGTTCGTTTCTGTGGGGAAATTGAAAAATAGGCAAGAATAATAATTTTCAACAGCATTTGTAAATGGATTTTTATCACATGCGGTTAAATTTATTTAATTTAATATGTTTTATTCACGGTGGTTGCACTTTAGGATACATTCAATTGCTTTTACATAACACAATAAAATGGTATATCTAAACATAATGCCTCAACAATCCGTTCGAGATTATGTAAATATAATAAGCAGTGTTGCTAAACTTGCTATTATAAATAACGTGTAAGTCATTCAGGAGTCATCTTATTATTTATGAAAGGGTATGTATTAAATTATTTGGTCACGCCAGCTTTTACCTCATAACTAATCATTAAGATTATTTCTCAGAAAATTAGACAATTTTGTCTTCTACTGAAAATAATATTTCCCATATCACATTCCAGCTAGAACTAAAAATCTCTCAAAGCTCAGCAAAACTTTCAGAAAAATATAGTTCCGCATTCCGCGTTCTATATCGAGTTAACGAACTAGCACATAGTAGAAAAGCCAATTTCCTTTCATATAAATTAGAAGCTGGTAGCTGATATTTCAAACTGCGGGGTAGCCTTTATCAGGGCGGTGTCACAGGGTACGTAGTTCTTGGCTGCGGACCAACCCTCGCCTGTCGCGCACTGCTTCCTCTCTGGCTCTCAAATTTTTCAAAACAACATGGCAGTGGTCCAAGATGAATAACACGTTATTCTGATAGTGCATACATTTTATGGATTTATAGCCGGAAGCTTGTTAGTTGTGGGTTCAGTTTGAAGCCTTATGACTAAGGTTATAAAGTAAGGCGTGAGTGAAGTTGCGAAAAGAGTTGGTCGAGGAAAATAAATAGTAGGATTAATATTTCTTCAGATTTGAACCGACTTCTGATTTAAATACATATTTCTACAACTTCCTACGTAACTACACTTGTATTAATATTATTGTCTTTATTTCTGAAATTGTCACAGTTGTCACACAATAGGTAGAAAAGGTTGAGATATAAGAGTACTAACTTTTTCTCGCGGCTTGGTCCCCCCTGTTGGAAATTATCCCAGAGTAACGTACTACCGCGGGATAAAAAACATCCTATGTCCTAACCCTGGTCATGGTTTACCTATGTGCCAAATCTAATTGAAATCTGATCAAGACAGACATACAGACAGACTGAGTTACTTTCGCATTTATAATATTAGTATGGATGTTTGTGACGGAAGCACAATTCTTTTAGTACACACGGCTACTCATCAAGCTGTACATTTCCAGTAGGTATAAGCTGACCTCGCATTGTACGGAAATCCTATACAACGCGAGATCAGCATAAACTGGAAATGTATAGCTTGATGTGTAGCCGTGTGTACACTAGTTTGTACAAAATATTCATTTGCTGAAGTTTGACGGGTATTTTTGTACTGACCAGCATTTGACAGTAATGAACCCTATTCATTACTATCAAATGCCTGGTCTTAAAACATCTTCAATAAGCGTCAACAAATACAAAAAGAAAAATATTTTATAAGTACAGTTCAGTTGCAATAAAAGACACGGTATCTAAACCGTTCTCAGTCGAAGCTGCGTTTAAAACGGTTTCCTGTCTGTAGCAGGCACTTCTACTTCAATACTTACAAACTGAATCTTTTTACTAAGAACTATTTCAATGGAAGTTTTCGTTGCAGCATTTTATTGAATGTTTAATGTTGCTTGCGAAATATGGAGTGAATTCCGACTACCCAAGTTCGAATGTTCGAAATAACTTTGCAAGTTTTAAGTTTTCGTAAATTTGCTTACAGGTCATTATATAATATTCTATGTTATTGATTTCTTGTTTGCTGCAGAAATCTTTTGAATTATTTAATGTATTTCGTAGGTAGTGAATTATAAATAAATAGGTACTTAAATGTTTTGTTTTGTAGATGTTATGTTATTTAAGATTAAGTTTTTTTTTCGTATCTGAACCAATGTTGTATTTTAATTAAGTCAGAATAGACCTCACCGCACTTTCTCTTCCCTTCGCAATTCTCAAGGCATTTCACTTGAGCCTGTAAATGTATTACACAAGCTTAAAATTCAGGAATTCTGCACATAGTTGTAGTCTAGACCCTCATTAAGCTATTTAAACTGCTCAAGTTGCGGCATTATACCAGCTAGCACGCTTTGTAACACGTCTGAGACAATCTTTATAAGCATAAACTTTATTTTGAGAGCTTAAGCAAACTTCCTAGTGTCGTACAATGTTCATGTATACGTACCCAGATAAATCTGCCGTGGAACACTTTATTTCACTTATAAAGTTCATAGCTGGGAGTTTTAACAGTTTTAAGTAAACACAAAGTTTTGAACTCGTCTCAGTTACAAGTTTACGTGTGCTAAACAAGTCTGGTCGTGTGTTAGAATGCGATGCGAACTTTCGAGCCGCGTGCGCTGTCGCTATTAGCGCTTTGAGTCGCTTCCCTCCAACCAACTTTCAACAAAGGGGAAGTTCTTCAATTTAAGATTGTTGTTATTGAGCGGCATTACATGTGTTAACCAAAGCCGTGTAATTTTACTTAAGTTTGATAAACTGCCTGATGCTGTGTCCTTGTAATCATAACAGATGGCTGCTGGTTTGCGTAGATTTAGTACGTAGATGAATTGCTTTCCTTATTCGTGAGCTGAGTTGGAAATGTTTAGTTGGGAAACTGTTTTTGGAAAATCAAATGAAAGATGGAAATTATATTTGACGTGAGAGTGGTGGTGAAGCGGGCAAGTAAGAATCGATTATTATAATTAATACCTATGAACGTAATTCCAAAATTTACCACGGTTAAGACTCAACTGGCGAACTCACATTAGCATGAAAACATTAGTAAAAAAAGCACACCTCATATCTCTGCTAAATTGTCAAACTGCGTCCTGAGTACCTGTTGTTCTACGTTAACGTGTACCGAGCAATCAATTCACGACTTTTTGTCTGTATTCCATAGGGAGTTAAGAGCGCCGTGCTGTGAGTTCCCAACTAATTGCCTGAGGCATTGTTTGCATACATACGCCTACCTCTACATACATTTGCGCATTCATACCTATTGATCCAATCCGACTTTTATATTGAACCCCTTTATACTTTACATATATAGCCATACGCTGTATAAACTCGTTCAACGTAAAGGCTTTTAGGGAGAGTAAACATCATTGACGCATCGCAGGCGTAGGTTAAAAATGCCCGACCGTTTTTGTCCCGGCTTTTCATAACCTACCTGTTTTATGTGCGCCGGATACGGCTTTATGTAGTATGTTGCAGTTAAAGTGTAGTCAAGCAAGCGTCAGAATAATGTAACGTGGAATAAACCATAATACTGATAAAAGCGGCGGAGTGGTTGGTGGATACGAACGAAGTACAACATAATTATTCACTTACAGCTTACAATAACTGCTTACATAATTATCCATAACTACGCTATGAGTTTTGAATATGATGTATACATTTATTAAACAACTGAACGGCACAACATATCTGATTTTGGCATTTGGTCTTATGGTACAAACGAACCTTTACAGAATAATACATAAGAGAACTGTTATATACTCACTCAGTAATAGACAAAGGAACGATAACATGCCATCAGACACTACATAATATACTTTCTTTTTCATAATACTCCTACTAGGTTTATTCAAATCTGAGAAGTTTGAAAGGATTTACTACGTATTTATAAAGTTAACTAAAGACTAACAAAACCGCTGACACGGCCAGAGCTGCAAAACTTGTAGAGCGCTGACCAGCAGCACTTATGTGCAGGACAGACACTCAACTTAGTGTACTTGATAACTTCAGCTAGTTATGTGGTCTTGGTACTTCGTACGCTTTATGCAAAGTATTCAAGGATGGAAAAATAAGAAAAGGGGTGAGTTTAATTTTAGAAATAGACACATCGATTTTACGTTTAGGGCCAGAAGTTGAGTATATTCAAGAATATTTTTTTTTGATACTCCTACAGAAGATGCAAAATAAGATAACGTCAAAAGGGAAGCACGTGCGTAACAAATGGATCAAAGACGTTTTAGACGATTTGATCAATGTCAGAAAAACTGTTTACAACAGCATTAAAGACCTAATATGACTTCTGCAGCGAAGGACGAAGAGAAATATGAAGTGATGGAAAGAAAGATAATGAATGAATGAGTGAATGCAAATTGAGCAATGGTGGCGGAAATTGAAAAAAGCGTTCGACTCATACGGTCATTGTGAGATATAAAGAAAGGCTTGTTAAATTTTTTTTATCTAAACAAAATATATAATAGACTAGCTGATGCCCGCGGCTTCGCCCGCGCTGGTGTTGGTTATTATATACTAAAACCTTCCTTTAGACCACTTTATCCATTGGTGAAAACAGCATGAAAATCGGTATAGTCGTTTTTGAGTTTATCGCGAACAGACAGAGGCGGCGGAGAACTTTGTTTTATAATATGTAGTGATGTATGTATGAACTTAATATAGCTACAAATAAAAATATTCCCATATAGAGAGGCACTAAATAACCTACACAGCCTAAGTCCTAGAGTGTGAACTAACGGTAAAACCACCGTCATATATTAACTGCATTCATAATTAAATTCGTGTATGTACATTATTTTATTAATATGTGAACACTAATCGTCAAAAATAAGTTAACAACAGTTACAAATTAGTATTTCATTTACAATGTAGTAACAAATACAAAATTAGTTAAACAGGTGAGTAAGTGTATGCCTGAAATTATTATGAAAACTGAAATATTTTTTTATGTAGGTACTAAACTTAAAATTAATTTAGTAATGATAACAAAGAAAATAACTTTTTTTAGATGACGATGAAGATGTAATGAGCGCATTATAAACATTAGCATGCAAACTGTGCTTAGCATAGAAAAACTGGCCATCTGCAAGTCGGACGCTCGCAACCGGGGTTCTGGTCTATTAAAACAAAAAAAGTAGTTTAGGGATTTGTACAAGATCTCTGGAAATATAGATCCGATTACAAAAATTCCGAATGTCGTAGAATACTTTGATGACAGATATGCACTTGGGAGACTAAATGAGGGTGAAAAGATTGTTTTTCAAAAATTATTATAATGCAATTGTGCTAGCAAACTTTCTGTATTTATGAGAAAGCATTTTAACTCCGGGGATGAGGAGGGGGATACTTTCTTTTAATGAATAAATGAATAATTCTATCCGCCATTCAACTACGTATATCAATTTTCCTAATTCGCTAAGCTAAAATATTTTAGAGACCAACAAGGATTCTATACTTAAAAGCCAGGTGTACAAATGTTTATAAATAGTTGAACGTTAAATGTTGACTACCAAATAGTGTTTTAAAGTCATCAAAAGCATCTTTTTACCACTACTAGTAGAAAACCAAGGGCAAATTCCTATATTTGTAATACAAGTATCATAACGTATTTCCGAAATTGTTTCAGGGAAAACATTTGTCTAATCGGTTCTTACTACTTGTAAATTAAGCAATAATTTGCTTGGCAGACCGTGACAAAAGCCGATTTAGTTCTAGCGTTGAAATCCGCTATAATGCCACCTTTAAAGTCGATCAGTCTTGCTCTCTCACACCATACGAGCGAGCATTGAAGCTCGGCACGATGGCGGAACAAGCAAGAAAGAAAGTTTCGCTGGTAAGTAAAGTGTGGGTTTTAAAACATATCCTTATCTCTTATAGAATGCAACGTCTCTCTGTCTATCTATCCGATTGTGCGTTTATAACTTGAGTACTAGTGCTATCTACTATCCGATGCTGCTGACGGGTCTATGTATAAAAAAAAAACTTAGATGTTTCTCTAGCTAGATGTTTAGTACAAATAATATTTATATTAGTCAACGTGAGCATCGTGGGCTCAGCTAGCCTTTAAATAAAAAGCGATTGGTCACGTCTTGTAGTATAAAATATATGCAGGATTATTATATTACATTACACGCTTAATCTTTTAACCATGAAAGTGTTTTCATTAGGGTTCTGTATCCAAAGAGTGCCAACTAGACCCTTTTACAAAGACTACGCCGTCTGTCTGCCTGTCTATCCATGTGTCTGTTGGTCAGGGTTGCAACTTTTTAATGATTAAACGGCTTAGTTTCAATGCTAGGAGTCTTTCTAAAGACTAAGGGCTCACTCTCTAGAGTGAGCCCGACTCGCACTTGGCTGGTTTTTTATAATATTACATAGACACAATTTAAAATATTTTAAAAGAAAGATCTAGTTAGGCAATGCAGAAATGCGTATACACTTGGAATATCAAGGTTATTCAATTGACAACACTTCACCTGATTGAAAAATTCGTCTCCTAGAAACCAAAACCACTACAATAGAATTGATGAATTGTCAAAAGTATTGTCATTCCGAATGATTTACTCAATTAGGCTGCTGGTAAGTTATCTAGAGTGCATGCCACGAAAGAACGCGGAAAATGGTGTTTTTTTTTTTTAATGCATTGTGATTCAATGACTTAGACACTACCCTTACTTTACTTAATTCGAAGTGAAAGCTTACTTCTACTTTCTAGGGACTTATTAGCACCGGATTTAAGGGAAATAAATTAGGTTTAAATACTTACTTCCCAAAAAAAGACGCCACTTATTTGAGAATGTAGGTATGGAAATGTATGGACCTATCGCTAAAATTCTTCATCACTGAGATATTGAATGATTGACGAATTAGTATTGCTGTCATCAAACAAACATAAATAAAATAAAATAAATCTTTTCAGTTGTTCGTGTTCACTATAGTCATCACATGTCGAGCTGATGATGTGTCACTGAGTAGACGACTATCTTCAAGCAACAGTTTAAGCGACAACCTTGGCTTAGAAGCCTATGAGGAACCTAACAAATTAAGTAACAATCAGCTAGATAAAAATGTATTGCGATACGGTTACAAAGGCAGCAGTGGCGCTGCTGCGAGCGCTGCAGCTGCAGCTGGTGTGGGCGGTGGCCTCGGTGGAGGTTTTGGTGGTGGGATCGAAGCTGGCATCGAAGGAGGCATTGAAGGTGGATTTGGTGGTGGCATCGAAGCCGGCTTTGATGGTGGCGTAGAAGCCAGCGCTGATGCAGGCGCTAGCGGTGGTATAGGTAGTATGATATCGAGTGCCATCGGCGGTCTCTTTGAAAGTAGCCTCAGTGGTGGTCTAGAAGCTGAAATTGAAGGAGGCATAGAAGCTGATATTGAAGCTGGTGGTAGTGCGGGAACATATGCCCTAGGGGGTGGTAGTAGCTATGCAGGAGCTGGTGCTGCTGCTAATGCTCATAATAGAGGGTCTCTTGGCATGTATGGAGGAAGCGCCGCTGGGGCTGCTGCTAATGCTTATGGTGGTGCATCTGGCGGATATGGGAGTGGTGTTGCTAACTCTAATGCTAATGCCTATGCCAGTGGAGCATCTGGTGGTTATGGTGGAAGTACCGCTGATGCTAATGCCTATGCTGGCGGTGCATCTGGTGGATACGGAGGTAGCGCTGCAAACGCTAATGCTAATGCCCATTCTGGTGCAGCATCTGGTGGATATGGTGGATATGGTGGATATGGAGAAAGCGCCGCTAACGCTAATGCTAATGCCTATGCTGGCGGTGTAACTGGTGGATATGGTGGTTATGGAGAAAGTGCCGCTAACGCTAATGCTAATGCCTATGCTGGTGGTTTATCTGGTGGATACGGAGGTAGCGCGGCGAACGCTAATGCTAATGCCCATGCTCTTGCAGCATCTGGTGGATATGGCGGATATGGTGGATATGGAGAAAGTGCCGCTAACGCTAATGCTAATGCCTATGGTGGCGGTGCAACTGGCGGATATGGTGGTTATGGAGAAAGCGCCGCTAACGCTAATGCTAATGCCTATGCTGGCGGTGCAACTGGCGGATATGGCGGTTATGGAGAAAGCGCCGCTAACGCTAATGCTAATGCCTATTCTGGCGGTGCAACTGGCGGATATGGCGGTTATGGAGAAAGCGCCGCTAACGCTAATGCTAATGCCTATGCTGTAGGTGCAACTGGCGGATATGGTGGTTATGGAGAAAGCGCTGCTAACGCTCATGCTAATGCCCATGCTGGCAGTTCATCTGGCAGACATGGTGGATATGGAGAAAGCGCCGCTAATGCTAATGCATATACTGGTGCATCTGGTGGATATGGTGGATATGGAGGAAGCGCCGCGAACGCTAATGCTAATGCCCATGCTGCTGGTGGTGCATCTGGCGGTTATGGTGGATATGGAGAAAGCGCCGCTAACGCTAATGCTTATGCTGGCGGTGCATCTGGTGGATATGGCGGATATCAGGGAAGTGCCGCTAACGCTAATGCTAATGCCTATGGTGGCGGTGTAGGTGGTGGGTATGGCGGTGGTGGGTACGGAAGTGCTGCAGCTGCAGCTGCAGCCGCAGCTGCGGCGGGTGGATATTCTGGTGGTGGTGGCGGTGCATACGGTGGTGCTGCAGCTGAAGCTGCGGCTGCAGCAGGGGCTGGTGGATATATAGGTGGTGACGTAGGTGGTTATATAGGTGGTTACGGAGGTGGTGGTGGTGGTGGCGCATACGGTGGTGCTGCAGCGGCGGCAGCGGCTGCGGCAGGGGCTGGCGGTTATATAGGTGGTGATGCAGGTAGTTATGGAGCTGGTGGTGCTGCAGCTGCGGCTGGAGCTGGCGGTTACTCAAATGGTGGTGGTGGTGCATACGGTGGTGCTGCTGCTGCTGCAGCGGCTGCAGCAGGAGCTGGCGGTTATATAGGTGGTGAAGCAGGTGGTTATGGAGCTGGTGGTGCTGCAGCTGCGGCTGGAGCTGGCGGTTACTCAAATGGTGGTGGTGGTGCATACGGTGGTGCTGCTGCTGCTGCTGCAGCGGCTGCAGCTGGGGCTGGTGGTTATGCAGGTGGTGGTGGTGGTGCATACGGTGGTGCTGCAGCTGCGGCTGCGGCTGCGGCAGCGGCTGGTGGTTATAATGGTGGTGACGTAGGTGGTTATGGAGCAGGTGGTGCTGCAGCTGCGGCTGGGGCTGGCGGATACGCAGGTGGTGGTGGTGGTGTATATGGCGGTGCTGGAGGTGCAGCTGGGGCGGGTGGATATATTGGTGGTGATGTAGGTGGATATATAGGGGGTGGTGTAGGTGGCTACTTAGTTGGTGGTGCTGATGTATACGGTAGTGCTGCAGCTGCAGCTGGGGCAGGAGGATATATTGGTGGTGATGCAGGTGGTTACCTGGGTGGTGGTGGTGGTGCATACGGTGGAGCTGCAGCGGCAGCTGCAGCAGCTGCTGGGGCAGGAGGATATATAGGCGGTGATGGTGGTTACTTGGGTGGTGGTGGCGGTGCATACGGTGGTGCTGCAGCTGCAGCGGCAGCAGCTGCTGGGGCAGGTGGATATATCGGCGGTAACGGAGGTAGTTACTTGGGTGGTGGAGGAGGTGCATACGGTGGTGCTGCAGCTGCAGCTGGGGCAGGTGGATATGCAGGTGGTGCCGGCATTGCTGGTGGTGTCGGTAGTGGTCTTGTCGGCGGTGGTGTCGGAGGCTATGTGGGTGCTGGCTCTGGAGCTAGCGCTGCGGGTGGTGCTGGTGGTTATACCTATACTACTACGTATGGCTTCAAATAACTTGAACATCCAAAATAGTCTTAAATTAAATATCTTGTCGGATTACATTTAGTTGTTTAATTAGAATATTCTGTTCTTAAATTATATCAATACATTAAAACTTAAATTCAACGAAACAATGAGTTGTAAAGCAAGACTAGACGATTAAACAACTTATTATGTGATTTTATATCGATAAAGAATAATATTCTGACAGAATTACAAAACACAGACTGATGAACATACGTGGTACACCTAATTATCTGTCTATCGGCCCATGTAAATTGTCAAAGTTGTTTTGGGGTGCCAATATGTACTAGTAAAATGATATGCAAATATCCATGTCTCACATCATTGTTATAATTTATCTATAATTGTTAAAATCCGTTTATGTTCATATATTGTAATCTGTTAATTGTTATTTCGCTTGTCCGAAATCATACTTAATCAATGTACAAGTAACAGTACTTGCTTAAGACATTTGAAAAACATATTATTTAATTTTGTAATTGCAGAAATATCATAAATTGCACTTGGTGCTCCATTAATGTAACTTTGTGTACGTTTACTGAAATAAAAAGTGATAATAAGATGATTTGTATAGATTAAGATCTCAAACAATCTGTTTAATAATAAATACATTCATGGAATTGAAGTAGTACTTTTATTTATAGCATGAATATTTCCAGACTCCCAAATGCAATCTTTTCTAATAAAAACGATATCGACCGGCTCATTCTTTAACAGTTACGCTGCTGAGACCAGGTTACCTTCACAAGCGTCAAGTACATGTGCCTGACGTGGCTTCTAATGTCTTAAAAGATAGACGGTCTTTAATGCTGCACATAGATATAGTAAAAAATTATCTGATGCTATATATTATATATCCATTCAATGAAGTCGAGAATCATTAGATGATACAATTATTATTATCCAACTTGAAAGCAGAGGCGACGCGTGAGCAGCAGAATCAATGATTGAATATTGCACTGCCTTGAAAGTGATAAGCTGAGTAGGTATAGCCAATCAGAATATCTTACATTCTAATCGAAAATGTAATAATATTCTCGATATGTAAAGACCTCTTACATATCGAGAGTTAATACTCTCGATATGTAAGATGTCTTTTTTGTAAAGATGTAATAATTTACATCTTTACAAAAAAGTAGGTTTTGATGCGACGCGACATTCGTATTGCCAAAATTGCCTATTTCTAAAAATAAAAATACCAAAGTGTTTGTAAACAAGGGACCAAATCGTTATTACAGAAACGGAATTGGTAATAATTAAAGCCTTATCTGAAAGCAAGATGATTGATTTTCAGAGTAATTCCCAGAGGATAATTCTGGGACCTAATTCCCATACGAATTTTTTTTTTTCACAAATTCTTATAACTGTGCACAAATAATTCAGTTGTAACATTTATTTCAATTCAGTTAGTAACATTCATGAATCAAGTGTCTTTTTCGACCGAATCTTTAGACAGAATAAATTGAGAAAAGTGGTCGCCTTTTTCAACATTTTCCTTTTAGGTGTGAGGAACAGTGTGTAAAGTTCACTCATCCACCATAGAAAAGAGAGGATCCTCCGTAGTTCGCATGTGGAGATGTAGATACCGCCACATCCTCATTCATACGTTGTGGGGGTCGATCAGGTAGGCAGAATACATACGCACAATCGCACATGCCATGTGACCAAGTGGGATTACTAACATACATTACTGACATCCACAAAACTAACGTAGGTAGGTACTCATAAATGGATTTTCAAAGCAATCGGTTCAGTAACTAAAAACTTCAAAATGGCGGCTATGCGACCAAAGCAACTCTATGCAATAGTTCTCAATTCGCTCAGCTGTCGCTTGGCCTTTAGAAGGCGATAACAATTAAAATTCTATGGTGTCTCGATAGTGTTAGTTGGAGGTGTACACAAAAAGTTTGGTAATACCGCGTTTGATTTCACAAACTCTGGTCATCCTAATCCTAACTAATATTATAAATGCGAAAGTGAGTTTGTCTGTTTGTTTGTTACGCTTTCACGCTAAAACGGCTGAACGGATTTGGCACATAGGTAGACCATGACCTGGAATAGGACATATAATTTTTTATCCCGATATTTCCACGGGATCGAGACTTACGCTGGTGAAACCGCGGGGCGCAGCTAGTCTTTATAATTATAAAGATACAGTAGGGATCTACTGTGCCGAAAATCTATAAAACAAATTAATGTAATGCCATGCTTCTCAAATAGTATTAAGTGTTACGCCGAAGGAAACAGCTATTACCTAATGCCTGCGCGAGCCGCAGGAGAGCGCGATAAGGTAGCCGAGAGTGTAATGATCAATGCACACGCGTTTCATACGACGTTTTTCAACACACTTGCGGGGAAAAACACAGAGTTGTTGTAAGAACTTATGCTACAATAATGTAATTATAGAGATGACACATTTAGATTTATAAAGTTCAACTGACCTTTGTTGCCAGGTACTGACTATCCGGAGCTTCGTTTAAAAACTTTTCTACGTCTGTTGGTGACAATACTTTAAAGTTCGTATTTTTGATAATACATATTTAACCACACAACGAAAACAATAACAACTATAAGGAAAATGGCGCCCTGGTTTTGTTTTTCCATAAGTATAAATAAAGGCACTGGCAAAACCGATAGACAGCCTGTAGTCAACTGTAGTAACAAAAAATAATGTTTTCAAAAAGAAAAAGAAAAATTACTAATGGTATGGCGGGGTCAAAACTATATAATATTATTTACGTATTGCTATTTTCTTCCCTACGTGAAATCGACATTTTAAATATGTAATAATTAAACACACAACGGAAACGATAACAAATATTTATGGAAAATGGCGCGCTGGTTTTGTTTTTAAGCAGGTGTAAATAAAGGCTCTGGCAAACCCGCTAAACAGCCTATGTTAAAAATTTAATAAACATAAGATAGTGTTTTGAATAAGCAAATTAAGTAAAGATTTTAGAAAAAAAAATGTTTACTATAAAATTTCCCTATGCCTATGGTAATTTTTTAGGTACGTAAATTATAGGTGAAATAGTGCATTATGATACAAGAGTGCTGTGTTGGTCACACACTCGGCTCCCTTATCGCGCGAGCCAGTTTCATACGACGCTTTTCAACACACTTGCGAGCAAAAAAACAGACTTATAATGTTATTATGTTTTAATTATTGAAACAATTAGTAAAAGTACAATTTTCAAAATTATACCGAACAGTTTTTGTTGGCATTTTGTTTGTTGGCATTTTGGCATGAAGTCTCTTTGATGAGATTTAATTAAAAAAGCGCAACTCTGCTCTTGTGAACATAGAGAATGCTTATTTAATATTATAGGATAGTTAATACTAATTCCATGCAATTATAATATCCCACTGATCTGCCCATGGGATTTTTTTTCTTAACTAAACGCCCATTATTTGCCTATGGTATTAAAAAGTTTCATCAAAGTCAATATCTATATATGTATGGTAGGTATGGAATTAGTAAATACTGTATTGGTAACATGGTATTTGATGTTGCCATGATAGTAATTACGAATTCCATACCTACTGCCATGTCATTACTCCGACTAGTAAATAGTTATCTGTGGCGCACATTACCGCACTAGTGCGGTAATATAAAGTAAAAAGCACGAATCCATAATACACTGCATTATGAACTTGAAAGCGGTTCAATAAGAGCCACTTTACGAGCAAGTGTGTTGAAAAATACAATATGTCCATTTTTATTAAATGGTACTTTTACGGTCAGGATAATTAGTTTATCAAATTGACACAGTACGTCAAACTGTCGTGCAATTTCATTCTCCTGTCAAAGGACGACAGTAAGGGAAATTACGGTCACTTTAATTTTGTTGTTTTCACTGACATTACCTTACACGTAAATAGTAAGTTGTTACCATATTTTCTAATTGATTTCTTGCCTAATATTTTTCAAAATGAGTGCCAAGCAAAGATGTTATAAAGATTTTTATTAACTATTCAATATCCAGTAGTAGGTACATAAAATAAAAATGTAGTTATACTAACCTAACTAAAACAATTAACAAACTAACTAATATTATGGCGTCGAAAAACTCGTCCATATCGCTGTCGACTGGTAATGATGTAGGTACCTACCCAAGATATAAAGATCGAAAACAAATTACAGGTTCTATCATTTTTATACAATTACGATCATAATGCCAAAGCTACCTGGTAATTATAGTATTGTATTTTCAGTATTGTTCAAGTAAACACAAAATTACTCAAAACTAATCAGTTCTTATCACTTGTAAATTAAGTAATAATTTTCTCGGAGGACCGTGACAAATAGCCATTAATTTCTGGCATTTATATTTGCTACTGTCGCCTTAATGCCAGGCAGTCTCGTTTGACCTCATCATTGGTATAGCAGCTTGAAAAATAGCACAAACAACAATGAAAGTTAATGTCCTGGTAAGTCAGGAGCCGTTTTTCAGTAAACATAATAACGTACCTGATATTGAAATGGTGTACACTACGTGCAGCATGAATGTTTTAAGGTCCACATTTATTTAGTAAGCAAAGGCGTGCGACTCCGCACGATACTTAATGACCACTTTTTCATGTTAATTTTTAATAAAACTATTGATTTCCAGAAAATAATTCAATAAAATCACTTTACAATACTAGTACCTTTTAGTACATGGCATTTTAACATTGTTTTGTGCTGCAGTTAAAATATAAAACGGTTTTTTTTATAGATAAAAGTACAATATACTTACAATGTATCCTGTTTTTAACAAGCATATTAAGCAAGCTATGGCATTATTTTTTTCTGGATAAATTATTTTGGCAATTTATAGAGGCAAATTGGGATAACCCGACGCGTCGTTAACACGAGAATGCACAACACCTAGTGTTATTTGAATATTTTCCAACATTATCCAACTGATAAGATTTGTAGCTGAAGTACAGTGTATCTGAGCAGTGTATCTGCAAACACGGCTTTGCTGTACTTAGATGCCAGAACATCAAATAAATTGAAAGGTGTACACAAATAGTTTATAAAATTATTATCCAGCGCAGGAAACCATGAAAAATAATAATCAGTTTAAAAATAAATAATAAATAAAACTTATAAAATAAATAATAGTGCATGTTATGTCATTTGTATTTTAGTTTTGTGGAACAAGAAATATTTCATTGATTTTGTACTAATAATACGTATGAAGTGCAGCGATTTGTTGTCATTGTATTTTTTATTTTCAGTTGTTGTTCTTCGCCCTTGCCGTCATATGTCGAGTTGGCGTGGCGTCACCTAGCAGTAGGCGCCTAGATTTGGAAAATAGCTATACCGAAGCAGTCAGTGCGACAAGATCCGGTGGCGGTCACAAAAAAGGCGAGTCTGGCAATGAAGTCAGTGGTGCAGCTAGTGAACCAGCACATCCATTAGGTGACACTGGTGGCTGGCAAAGAAATGATGTAGACAGTGCTTCAAGATCAGGCGGTTTTATCAATGGAGAGGCTGGTGGCTATGCAGGCGGGGAAGCTAGTGGTTATGCCGGAGGGACCGCTGGAGGTTACATAAATGGAGGTGCAATAGCTGGAGCTTTGGCAACGGCAGGCGCCACAGCAACAGCTGGTGGTTTTGCCGGCGGCCAAGCTGGTGGTTATGCAGGCGGCCAATCTATAGGTTATGCTGGTGGGGAAGCTGGTGGTTATGCCAGTGGCCAAGCTGGTGGTTATGCTGGAGGTGAAGCTGGTGGTTACGTGGGAGGTGCTGCTAGTGGTCATGCCAGTGGCGTTGCGACAGCTGGTTTAAATGCAGTAGCTGGTGGTTATGCTGGTGGCCAAGCTGGAGGTTATGCCAGTGGCCAAGCTATGGGTTATGCCGGCAGCCAAACTGGTGCTTATGCTGCAGGCCAAGCTATGGGTTATGCAGGTGGAGAAGCTGGAGGTTACGCCGGCGGCCAAGCCATTGGTTATGCTGGTGGGGAAGCTGGAGGTTACGCCGGCGGCCAAGCTATGGGTTATGGCGGTGGCCAAGCTGGTGCTTATGCCGGAGGCCAAGCTATGGGTTATGCTGGTGGAGAAGCTGTAGGTTACGCCGGCGGCCAAGCTATGGGTTATGCTAGCGGCCAAGCTGGTGCTTTTGCCGGCGGCCAAGCTATGGGTTATGCTGGTGGAGAAGGTGGAGGTTATGCCAGCGGCCAAGCTATGGGTTATGCTGGTGGCGAAGCTGGAGGTTATGCTGGCGGCCAAGCTATGGGTTATGCTGGTGGACAAGCTGGTGCTTATGCTGGTGGCCAAGCTATGGGTTATGCTGGTGGCGAAGCTGGAGGTTATGCTGGCGGCCAAGCTATGGGTTATGCTGGTGGACAAGCTGGTGCTTATGCCGGTGGCCAAGCTATGGGTTATGCTGGTGGAGAAGCTAGTGGTTACGCCGGCGGTCAAGCAATGGGTTTTGCTGGTAGCCAAGCTGGTGCATATGCCGGAGGCCAAGCTATGGGTTATGCTGGTGGAGAAGCTGGAGGTTACGCGGGTGGCCAAGCTATGGGTTATGCTGGTGGAGAAGCTGGAGGTTATGCTGGCGGCCAAGCTATGGGTTATTCCGGCGGCCAAGCTGGTGCTTATGCTGGTGGTCAAGCTAGTGCTTACGCTGGCGGCCAAGCTATGGGTTATGCTGGTGGAGAAGCTGAAGGTTATGCTGGCGGCCAAGCTATGGGTTATGCTGGCGGCCAAGCTGGTGGTTTTGCCGGCGGCCAAGCTATGGGTTATGCTGGAGGAGAAGCTGGTGGTTTTGCCAGCGGTCAAGCTATGGGTTATGCTGGTGGCCTAGCCGGTGGTTTTGTTGGTGGCCAAGCTGGTGGTTATGCTGGAGGTGAAACCGGTGGTTACGCGGGAGGAGCTGCTGGAGGTCATGCCGTTGGAGTTGCAACTGCTGGTGTAAAAGCAGCAGCTGGTGGTTATTCCAGTGGCCAAGCAGCGGCGATCGCTAATGGAGTTTCCGGGAGCTTAGGTGCAGCATCTACTGGTTATGGCAATGCTGCCGCTGGTGGTGTCACTGCTGGAGGTGCTACAGGCTATGGTGGTGGTTCTGTGGGTGCTTACGGTGGTGGTGCCGTCGGTGGATATGTCAATGGTGGTGCAGCAGCTAATGTCAATGCTGCCGCGGGTGGTTACATAGGTGGTAGTGGTGGCGGTAGCGCCAGCGGCAGCTTCGGAGGAGCTGCTGCTGGTCAATTCGCTGGAGAAGCGAGTGGTCACTTTGGAGGCGCCGCTAACGCTGCTGCTGGTGGATTCATAGGAGGAGAGGCCAGTGGATACGCTAATGGTTATATCGGCGGTGAGGCTGGTAGTTATGCTATACCAGTATAACCATACGTTTAAGCTCTAACATCTGGTAAACAACAAGTTGCTATGAGATTGCCTGACTTTATCCTGGAACTACAAAACAAACTTCTTATTTATATGAATTGGATCTAAATTATGAAGCCGCATATTGTTATCTTTACGTATTTAGTAAAAATTTATAAAATGGTGGAAAACAGTGGTATTGTAGTTTGGACTCCACATTTGAACCTTCCGAAGATCTTCTTGATATGCTAAACAATAAATATAATCCTCTCTTTATTTCGAAACCGTGACTGATTCTGAAGATGAAATAAAATAAAAGAAGAAAACAAAGAAAATACTTTTTATGATGTTATTCTACTCCTATACTTTTTTTTTTTGAGCGTGGGAAATCATCAAGTTACTTCTCCCGCTCTGGGCGGAGCGGAAGGGCGTGTCAGACTTTTACTGACTAAAACCCACCCGTGTTCCTTCAGTTGCCTGGGACCGTGTAAACAAATACTCAAAACAATAAAGTCACAATTCGGAAGAGCTCTTCTTCATTGACCGAGATTTTCTCAATCTGAGTAAAACACGGCTCAATTCTGTCGCTCAATAAAGTAGTATCTGATGTCTATTTCGTAGAAGCCGCATGTAAAAGCAAGTAATTAACATCTCAGCAAACGAACTGTTATGTCTTAAGTTAAGGAAGACGAAAGTCAAGTTCGCCATAATATGCAACAGCGCAGATCACATCACCGCCATACCTTAGAATTTATAAATAAAAATACTAAATTAAAGCAATACTGACAAGATAAGTTGCTGCTCTTTTTAAATGGCAGATGCTAGCAGACTTTAATTGTCCTACAAAACGTTTACAGGATATAGACTGGGTTGATGAAAGAAAGAATGAAAAATAGGTTGATTTGTCACAGACACGTGCATACAGAAAGATAAGGTAATTATAAAAAATTAAAATAAAATCTACGAGCACAGAACAGAAAAAGTTTGCAGCTGCACATCGTGACTGTGACAAGAAGGCGTCTACTCAGTTGATGCTGTGCTATGAGGGATTTTAAACGCTCAGCATTAGTTAACTCATTTCAAAGCTCTTTAAAAAAAATAGTGAATTAAGGTCCCGCGTGCCTGTAATTATACTGGCAACTATACCCTTCAAAACGTAACGCAGGTATACGTGGCGGCGACATAGGTTTGGTGGTCAGGCGCGGTCGCAGCCCAAGATAGTGGGGGGTCACCATTGGTGCCGAGGAATATCTTTAGGGAAATGATTACCTAATTGTTTTTTTTTTTTTATAACCCCCTCGGGATCACTCAGTGGCTCAAGTAAAAGCTTAGCTTACATCATTATTTTATCATAGAAGAAAATCATGCCTTGTTTCCCCGAAGGCTTGGACAGACGTGTACCTATATTACACCCACATTTTGCCAGTATCATAGGAGAAATTATATATAATACATATAAATATCAACTATTATTTTTGTTTAAAACTCGTAATAAAGAGTATACTATTCTAAAGCCTCGAGTGAGTAGAGTTTTCGAGAATAGAATGTTGGAGGCAAAATGACAACTCGCCCACTCCTGACTAAGTTTGTATGACCATTCAACGATCAGCTCTAAACTGATGACGGGCAGAAGCGACTTCAGAAGGAGTGGGTTACCTCAGTCGCAACGTATTTCTAAACAAACACACGCTAAAAGGAGAAAGAAAAATACAGCGTTTGGCCTATCTACTAGATAGGTCAATAATTTCTAAAATCGAACCAGAAGAAATACTTGGCCTTGATCTTGGTTAGTTGACTGACATTTAGGCCGCACACTGAATACGTAAGAAGCAGATTTTTATTTTGTCAACTAGAGCTTCGCGAAATATTAATATAAACGGAACACATTTTGCAATGTATTCCATTTCAGTGATGCTAAATAATCTATCCATGTAGTTAATGCATCAAGGATGGCTCGATGGCTATTAATGATTAATTCGTTATTCTTTCTATAATTTTATACGGTTGGTCATTAATTTAATTTTTGATGTGTTCATCAGCACGCTTAGCATGACTGCAACAGGGGTTTTGTCTGCGGAAGAATAGACAAAATGACAGATAAACAATCACAATTTGTCATTCTGTCGACAAAACCCGTAGAAAACCTCATTTCTATGGTTGACATGCTACGTGTGCTGAAGTCCTACCTTGTTACTTTCCCTGACCAGCTGTTGCAATATTTCCTGCAGTTGTTTCGGGTATTCAGCGATCAGGATGAGATCATCAGCAAATCGTAGATGATTGAACGTTACTTCGTTCATTTTAATTTTATAGCCACTCCAGTCTAGATTTCTTAGTACCTGTTGTATAGTGGCAGAGAAGAGATTTAGCGACAATAGATTTCCTTGTCACGTAGCCTTGTTTTTTTATAAACAAGCTAATCCGATAGACGTTTTCCTGCCAAAATTTCAATAATAATAAATAATACAAAAAAATAAAAAAATTATAGTTAATACAAAAATCGCATAGAAAAAGTAGTATGTTCAGTTGTCTCCGAATTTGAAAATTTTACGGGGAAATTTTCCAACTTTTATTTCCATGAGAGTCTAATTACGAACGTTTTAAAAGAATTAATTGCAAAATCGGTACAGCCGTTCTCAAGTTATGCGCTTACCAACGAACAGCATTTATTTTTTATTTTTATTAAATAGGTTTGTAACCGAATCTTTTTGTTTTTACTCTAGCCGTCTTGGTGTGAATTACCATAATTACTCGTAATATATTTTTGTGTACACCTTGATTCAGTAGTGCTTCCCAGAAACTTGGATGTATTAAAGAATATAATGCTTTATTGTAGTCTACGAATGAAGACTCATATACAATGTAAGTAAATACATATATATATTTTTATTTTATTACTTGCATATTCCCTATTATTTAAACCGAACACGATTTTGTTTAAGACCTGAATAAATTTTCTGCAGGTATTGGTACTACACCGGAGACGGAGCGTGAGAAAATGTACTATTTAAAAATATGTATGTATTAAAATCTTGCAGCATTCGTATAACAATGAGGAATTTTAATACCTAGTCTTTAGTGCCTTTTTTCCTCAAATTCGATTTATACTAGACTAGCTGCGCCCCGCGGTTTCACCCGCGTAAGCCTCGATCCTGTAGAAATATCGAGATAAAAAGTATCCTATGTGTTAATCCAGGTTATAAACTATCTGTTTGCCAAATTTCATCCAAATCCATTTAGCCGTTTTTGCGTGATTGAGTAACAAACATCCAAACACACAAACACATAAACTTTCACATTTATAATATTAGTAGGATTAGTAGGATAGTAGGATTGCTTTCTAATCTAGAACGCTACCTTAGAAACAGTTTTCCTGTGTGTACAATAAAATTTTAGCAACACACAACATAAGTTTTATCGGATTCCTTATTGTTGTCGAATCTATTGGGACAGCAAAAGGCAGTGTTGGGTTGTGATCTGGAATATAAACTGAAATGTGCAAATAGAATTAATTAGACATGGGTCAACACACAATTAGACTGTGGATCAGATCGTGTAATCGATTTTTTATTCACTCATAAAAAATCGATTACACAATCTGATCCAAATTTCGTGCAAAGATGCCACGCTAAATGATACTCTTTTGTTATATAGTTTAGGTTCATTTCATATGTGGTTCCGTCAAACGTTATAAAGCGGGGACAACTGGTTATAAATATATTGTATAGTATGACATTTATTGTATTGTTTATAAAATAGTTTTAAATGAAAACATATGGATTATCAGCGCTTATCAATTTATAAATCAGGTATTAACTTGTTTGGGGTGACCGTATCCAATAGCAATTTATTTCTAGAGTTTATATCGGCTGTAGTGCCACCTTAACGGAACCAGTCCGTTTTGGTCGACAACCATACGTCGCAATGCTGAAGCAAAACAAGATATCGGAACAAATAAATATGAAAATATATTCTCTGGTAAGTAAGGTGCATTTTTTTTAAGCATAGCAAATAAGCCGGAAATCAATGATCGTGGAGACGCCGTATTCATAAGTGGAGACTGAGTCGCTGAGAGTAGGACGCCCTCAGGCTAGGTGGAGTAACGATCTTCGCAGGCTGCTTAGTAGTATACAGTTTTGACGTTCAAAAATGCTTTTTATGTGGCTACTTGAAATAAATTATTTGACTTTGCTGAGAATCGATATACCCCATTGATAGTTATAAAATAATAAAAATAAAAAGCCTTTTATTTCTTGCAAGAAAGTTACAGAGTATGACAATGAAAAAGAGAAAAAATCTAGTAATATTAGTGTTTAAACTCTTATTGAAAAAAAATATTTAAAAAAAATCTTATGCAAGAACCTCAGGCGAAGCTGAAGGCCTCCTCTAAAAAAGTCCATTTGTCTCTATCTTGAGCTATTTGCGGCCAGCAGGGACCAGCTATTTTTGTTATTTCGTCTGCCCAACTCGTTTGAGGTCTACCTTGGAGGCGTTTGCCGTATGGGCCCTTCCACTTTGTTACCCTGCTAGTCCATCCATCGTCTTCTAGCCTCGCTACGTGCCCTGTCCACTTCCATTTTAGTTTTTTAGCGTAGCTTAATGCATCTGTAGCTTTGGAGATGTTCCTGATTTTTGAGTGACGAATTTTTTGCATTTTTTTAAGCATGCTTCGTTCTATTCTGCGTTGGCAGGTAATAATTTTGTTATTAATTTTGGATGTATACTTCCAAGTTTGACATGTGTAGGTAAGGCAAGGTAGGAGGCATGATGTCATACTCGTAGCTTTTGTTTTTTATATTTATTGGCATGTTGCTTTTAAATATTTCTCTTATGGACCAGTACTTATTCCAAGTATTTTGTGCTCTTCGTTCAACTTCAAGTTCATTCTGTTTTCTGTCAAAGCCAATTTGTTTCCCAAGGTATATGTGTCTTTCTGTGTACTTCAAAGTTTCATTGTCTACCGATATTCTTCTGTTTATGCTGTTTGTCATGACCATTGTTTTGGAAAGATTCATTTCCAGTCCTACCTGTTTGCTGGCTGCATTTAGTGAATCAAGCATAGTTTGAAGTTGTATGCTAGTTTCTGATAAGAGTACTAAGTCATCTGCGAAGCGCAGGTGACTTAAATATTTGCCATTAATATTGAGTCCTGATTTTTCCCAATTTAAACTGGTTATTATTGATTCTAGAATAGATATAAATAATTTTAGGGACAACGGGTCTCCTTGTTTCACTCCTCTTTTGATAGGAAATGTAGGACCAGAAGATTCTAGTTTAATTTTGGCCATGCTACCCTTGTAAATATTTCTGATTATTTCTAAATACTCTTGTTCAACTTCCTGGGCCTGCAGAGCAGTCCATATACTTGAGTGCGACACGGTGTCGAAAGATTTTTAAAAATCGACGTACGCGATATAGAGCGCCCTTTGCTTTTCCTGGTATTTCTCCATTATTAGTTCTAGCGGTTGTATATGATCGATTGTCGAAAACCTCTTACGAAAACCTGCCTGTTCTATCGGTTGTTTTGCTTCTAGTGTAACACTTATTCTGTTATTTATGATGGAAGAAAATAGTTTGTAGATACACGAGAGTAAGCTTATAGGCCTGTAGTTCTTGATGTCTTCTGAGTCTCCATTTTGAAAATTAAAATTATTTCTGACTCCATCCACTGCGATGGTATTTCGGCAGTTTCTAATATATGGTTAAATAAATGTGTTAAGGGTGGAGTCAGTAGCGGGTAGGCGACCTTTATAGCTTCATTTGAAATGCCGTCTGGTCCTGGACTTTTATCTGTCTTTAACCGTTTTATTGCTTGTATGACTTCAATTCCAGATATTGGTGTTATATTTTCGCTCTTGTTTATGTTTATAGAGTTAGCCTTACTGTGGTTGGTACACTCTTTTACCTGGGCGCTGTATAGAGCTTTGTAGAAATTAGTTGCTACCTGTATAATTTCTTTGCGATTATTTACGGTTCTGCCTTCACAGTTTAAGCCATCTATCCAGTATTTATTTGTTCTTAATTCTTTAAGAGCTTTTTTTGAGCTTCCCGCATGTTTTAAATGTTTTTCGATAGTGCTGATAGTTCATGTTTTGTGGCCCGGGTTTTGATCTTAGCATGCTGTAGCTTCTGTCTTCTCTTGATAAGGGCCAGTGTGCGCTCTTTTAAAACTTTATGGGTACCTTTTGATGTCATGTTGGGTGTCCGAGCGTCTTGTAAGCTCTGGAACATAGCCTTAGTTAGTGTGTTATAATAAGCCTGTACTGATGTTTTTCCTTGCCACTTGTTTATATCCTGTAAGTGAGTTGAAATGTTTTGTTTGCAATTTATTATTTCTTGTTCAGTTTTCAGTGATATCCTGCGCGTTTCTTCTTTTGTTTTGTGATAGTCAGGGTTGCTCTGATTGGTCTGTGATCCGACGGATAGTTGAGGTTTAAAACTTCTATATTTTGGAAGAGGTTAGGTTGATTTGACAATATACAGGGTTACTGGTAACTCGACGTATTCCTTGCAGGACATCATAGTAGGGTTAAAATGCAACAAATTAAGCCACCAAATGTTCTACCGAAATTCAGTAGTTTTTGAATTATTAAGAGTTTTAGTTTTTTTATGAAAAATCCCAGATTAAATCATTTGAAACCAATTTAAAAATGATTTACGGAGCGACTGTACTGAAATTTAAGTTATTATCATAGTTGACGCCGTAGCAGACCTTTGTTAATAATTAAAAGTTCAATAATGCCTAAAACTTTGGCAAATATCACTAACCAAACATTTAATTTTTTGTAATTTTTGCTATTACTTCATAAAAAATGTAGTCTAGTGCAAAAAAAAAATACTGAATTTCGGTAGAACATTTGGTGGCTTAATTTGTTGCATTTTAACCCTACTATGACGTCCTGCAAGGAATACGTCGAGTTACCAGTAACCCTGTATAATCTATTTCGTTTTTGTGTTTACCGCTCGGAGATCGCCAGGTCCATCTGTGGTTGGGTTATTTACGGAAGAAAGTATTTAAAATTGCAAGTTTGTGTTCGAGGGCCAATTCAATTAGCCTCTGGCCTCTCTGGTTTCTTTCGCCACGTCCATTTGGTTTCATTATTAAGCATTCGTTTTTCCTTGGTTGTCCAATTTTCACAATTTTCCCATTGTTAGTTACTTATCACAAATCATTCGTTTTTTAGTAATGTGCGAGGAGAAAAATAATTGGTGTCTTAGTATGGACCCTTGGTGAAATTCAGATAAACCTGTTAATTAATTTAATTACATACGAGTAATACGTACAACTGTTATTATAAACGAGTAATCCTCAGTTAAAGGCCTTGTACACGGTTTGTAAATTCAAATCACAACTGTAATTTTTTGGCGGTAGTTTGAATTGGTTATTACTCGGCAAATTAGTGGAGTATGTCAATTTAATCGGCAATCATTTACAAAATTAAGTTGTTTTTTTATATATTTTTAGCTTAATAGCTAATTCCTGATTGCGGCCAAGGCTTGTATAGTACTTTTCTCTAATAATGCGCGGAAATTCAAACTACGTAAATTAAATAAAAATTCCAGAATTAATGATGAACAACTTCAATTTTTCATGCGCCAATATGTTCATTTGTTTCTTCTTTAGTTTAAACAGATCTATTTGTAAGCCTAATCGAAATTTAGTTTTTTTTTTTGATAAGTTACCTCCTTGGTTGCCATGTGTTGAAGTGAAGAGTTCGTTCCATTTTTAAATACAACAGATATGAGTTTTCATAGTCATTTATTTGGTCGCTAAACATGCCAGATATGGATTTTCATAGTAACTTTGCTGGCTGCATTGTCACTTGTTTTTGTCCCGTACAGTAATTTCGATTTATCTCGAAGAAGGTGGTCAAAATAATGCTCGAATTTCCAAGCATGTTTGAGAAAAAAAACTTTATGCATCAGATATAGTACATTACTGTCGCGGCCTGCAATAAGGGAATTGATGGACGATCGTGAAAATGAGGGCCGAGGCGAAGCCGAGGCACTCATGCGTGAGTCCATCAATTCCTGATTGCGGCCAAGGCTTGTATAGTACTTTTCTCAAACAACGCGCGGAAATTCAAACTGAGTAAATTAAATAGAAATTCCAGAATCAATGACGAATAACTATCATTTTTCATGTGCCAATATGTTAATTTGTTTCTTCTTTGTTCTATTTGCAAGCCAATTCGAAATTTAAATAAAATCTTTGATAAGTTACCTCCTTGGTTGCCGTGTGTTGAAGTAAAAAGTTCGTTCCATTTTTAAATAACACGACAGATATGAGTTTTCATAGTAATTTATTTGGCCGCTAAACACGCCAGATATGGATTTTCGTAACTTTGCTGGCCGCATCGTCACTTGTTTTTTACCATTACAGCAATTTTGATTTATCTCGAAGAAGGTTGTCAAAATAATGCCCGAATTTCCAAGCATGTTTGAGAAATAGACTTTAACAATAGACGAACGAAAGGAATGGTCATGAAAGGAACAACACTGATTGGTAGTGTGCCCCTTTTACGCAATGTGGCAGTGGTCATTAATAATCTACTAAATTGGTTTTATTCAGTATTAATAGAAATCATCTAAGTACAAATGACTGTCAAAGTTAAAATTAACACAAATAGTTATTTGTATTAATTTTAACTTTAGTTAAACCAATTTAGTTAAACTTTTTATTTAAACGTAATATTATAATATTTCGACTGTAATAAATTAAGTTTCTGTGCAGGCAACACTGTACAAAAATTCACATATTTGACAGAATAGAAGTAGTGAAGTCACTCAAACCTCCATGACAGAAACTGTCTTGAGAATAAAATAAAATATCGTGTTATAAGAATGAAAAATATGTTTTGACTATTTACCCGACTGCCAAGGAAGTGTTATATTTTTCGCGCCTATCTTGTATGTTGTATGTATATTTCTTTACTACCTCCTACCTTCCAAACGGCTGGATGGATTTCGACAGTTAAGGTATCGTTATAATTGTCTTGAAAACCCAAGTGTCCTTCGACAGGTGTCTGCAAAAACCAAAACGGCGGATTTTGGGCGCGAAATAGCCAATAAATAAATTACCAACCCTATCGAATAGGGTAGGGTATCAAAATAAAGGAAATTAAGAGGGGACAAAAATATATATAAATTAAATTAGGAATAATAAATTGGTTTAAAACGTTTTTGCTATCGTAAAAATGGGCCATGTTTGTGTCGGACCTCGTTAATCGCCTACGAAGCCTTGCACAAGCTAATCCTAACTAATATTATAAATTTATAGATTAATAAATCTATAAATTAACTAATCATAGTCTATAGACTATGATTAGTTAAAATTATTAACACGGCTTGGTCGCGAGTAAAGTAACAGTCACAGTCTGTTTCTACGTGTGTCTGTTTTAGCACTCGCCCATACCAGGGTAGAATAAGAAAATACCGTCCTTGACAGGACGTGTCAGACGTGGTAGCCAGTCAGCATAGGCTCCGCAGAGTAGGTCTTGTTGATCTGGCCGTAGGACTGCAGGTAGCGTTCGGTTCCGTACCACACGCAGTTTTGTGCAGCGTGCAGTGAGATCAGGCCCTAGCACCGCAAGGAGCATGCGGTTTGGCTCCACGTGTAGTTATGAGCAGCGTGCAGTGTGTATTCGCTGAGGGCAGAAGCATGGTCGTAGGACCCTAGAAGTGCGTGTTAGGTGGGATGTTAGTTACTCGTACGGTGCAAGTCAGCAACCGCGTGGGATGTGCTAGCCTTATAGCCTCCTAAGACACAGAGACGTAGACGGTGTGAAAGGCAGGATAGGCGGAAGCTCACACATCGCATTGGTTTACAAGGACATAGGTGCAATTGCAGCGTGGCATAGTGAGTTTATGTGTATGACACGAAGCGCATAGAACACAAGGGGAGAATCACCGGGAATGAAGGACCGTAATCATTGCAGATGGCCTACTTAATAGCTTAGAGTACATACCATTATAGCTAGAATAATGGTGAAGTCACCCTAGATCGAGGAGGTGAAAAATCCGAGTAATGGCAGGCAACTAGTGATACGCGTGCGCTTTTGTTAAGTGTTAGACACTTACTACCATTATTATTACTCGAATAATACTGTTATTAAGCCACAACGTTACAATAATTGCTTTCTCTAAACGTCTCAAAATCAGCAAAAAATCAATAATGAAATTACCTAAAACCAATTTTTTTTTACAGGTATTCCTCTTCTGCGTACTTATTACCTGTCAAGCTACTGCCTTGCCAGGAAGACGAAACCAAGGTAGTAGCAACAAAAAAGGCGTACCTGATAGTTTGTTAGAAGGCGGTCTCCTCTCATCACATGATAGTATAAAGAAAACTCATACCAAAAGTGGTGATACTGCCCAAGTCAGAGGTAGTGCCAGTGCTAATGTCAACGCAGATGAAAACGTTCACCTCAAAGATGAAGTCAGTGGTAGCGTCAGTCAACTTAATGCCGCTATCAGTGGAGGTGCGGGTGCACTTGTTTCCGGAGATGGAGCTCTGAATGGTCTTATCAACAGTGGTGCTAGCCGGGAAGTCGATGAAAAAGCAGGTGCTCTCATTAACGGTAGTGCTAGCAGTCATTCTAACCGTGGTGCCACTGGTTACATCTTTACCCACAGTGGTAATGGATTACCAATTGGCGGCGCTGTCACGTTCATCCAACAAGGTGGAGATGGTGTTGGAGGATACGCTCAAAGTAGCAGTGTTAGTAGTAATGCCCTAGGTAGTAGCAATTCTCTCACTTTTGTTAACGGAAATGGAAATTCTGGCGGAAATGCTCAAAGCAGTTCTATTAGTTTTGTCCAAGGTAGAGGCCCTGCTGGGGGCTATGTACAAAATGGTGGTTTAGTCAACTTGTTACAATTACCAATCAGGTCAAATTTTTATAGTCGTGGCCACGTCAAAAGCTATGGCAGCAGTTATGCTAATGCTAACAACGATGTGAACGGTTGGGGCCATGGCCACAGTCAAGCTAATGCTGACACCGATGTAAATGGTTGGGGCCATGGCCACAGTCATGCTAATGCTGACACCGATATAAACAGTCACAGTCATAGTCACAGTCACAGTCATGCAAATGCGGATAATATTATTATAAATGGTTTGGGACATGGAAGCCGCCATGCAAATGCGGATAACATTATAAATGGTTGGGGACACGGAAGCAGCCATGCAAATGCGGATAGCGTTATAAATGGTTGGAGACACGGAGGCAGTCATGCAAATGCGGATAGCGTTATAAATGGTTGGGGACACGGAAGCAGCCATGCAAATGCGGATAGCGTTATAAATGGTTGGAGACACGGAGGCAGTCATGCAAATGCGGATAGCGTTATAAATGGTTGGGGACACGGAAGCAGCCATGCAAATGCGGATAGCGTTATAAATGGTTGGAGACACGGAGGCAGTCATGCAAATGCGGATAGCGTTATAAATGGTTGGGGACACGGAAGCAGCCATGCAAATGCGGATAGCGTTATAAATGGTTGGAGACACGGAGGCAGTCATGCAAATGCGGATAACGTTATAAATGGTTGGGGACACGGAAGCAGCCATGCAAATGCAGATAACATTATAAATGGTTGGGGACATGGCAGCAGTCATGCAAATGCTGACACCAATGTAAATGGTTGGGGACATGGCAGCAGTTATGCCAATGCAGACACTGACATAAGTAATTTGAGATACGGCAGCAGTCACCCAAGTAATCGATTCAGCGGCATTCTTGAAAGTTCCGTTGAGTGTGATGATAGTGCTCACGGGCATAAAAATGCTCAAAGTGACACTTACGTTGTTGGAAGAAGTAAAAATCATAAAAATAAAGACACTTTAGTTGTAGGCGGTAGGCTTGCTCAAAGGCATGCAAATGTTGACACTTTGGTTATTGGCGGTGGGCATGCTCAAGGGCATGCAAATGCGAATACTTATGTTAATGGTGGAGGTATTGCTCAAAGTCTTGCAAATGCTGATACTTTAGTTATCGGCGGTGGTCATACTCAAAGCCATGCAAATGCAGACACTTACGTTATTGGTGGTGGTCAATCTCAAGGTCATGCAAATGCTAACTCTTACGTAAATGGTGGAGGAAATGCTCAAAGCCATGCAAATGCAGACACTTTAGTTATCGGTGGTGGTGGTGGTCATACTCAAAGCCATGCAAATGCTAACACTTACGTAGATGGAGGAGGTAATGCTCAAGGTCATGCAAATGCCAAAACTTTCGTAAACGGCGGTGGTAATTCTCAAAGCCATGCAAATGCGAACACTTACGTCAATGGTGGAGGCAATGCTCAAAGTCATGCAAATGCAGAAACTTTAGTTATCGGTGGTGGTCATGCTCAAAGCCATGCAAATGCTAACACATACGTAAATGAAGGAGGTAATCCTCAAAGTCATGCAAATGCCAACACTCATGTAAATGGTGGAGGCAACGCCCAAAGTCATGCAAATGCAGACAGTTACATTAATGGCGGAGCTAATTCTCAAAGCTATGCAAATGGTGATACTTACGTTAATGGAGGGGGTATTGCTCAAGGTCATGCAAATGCAGATACTTACCTAAACGGTGGTGATCATGCTCAAGGTCCTGCAAATGCAAACACTTACGTTATTGGTGGTGGACATTCTCAAGGTCACGCAAATGCTAACACTTACGTCATTGGTGGAGACAATGCTCAAAGTCATGCAAATGCAGACACTTTAGTTATCGGTGGTGGGCATTCTCAAAGCCATGCAAATTTTAACACTTACGTAAATGGAGGAGGTAATGCTCAAAGTCATGCAAATGCCAATACTTACGTAAATGGTGGAGGTAATGCTAAAAGCAATGCAAATGCGGACACTTACGTTATTGGTGGCGGTCATTCTCAAGGTCACACATTTGCTAACACTTACGTCAATGGTGGAGGTAATGCTCAAAGCCATGCAAATGCTAACACTTACGTTAATGGTGGAGCTAATTCTCAAAGTTATGCAAATGGTGATACTTACGTTAATGGAGGGGGTATTGCTCAAGGTCATGAAAATGCAGATACTTACCTAAACGGTGGTGGTCATGCTCAAGGTCATGCAAATGCCAATACTTTCGTAAACGGCGGTGGTAATTCTCAAAGTCATGCAAATGCGAACACTTACGTCAATGGTGGAGGCAATGCTCAAGGTCACGCAAATGCTAACACTTACGTTAATGGTGGAGGCAATGCTCAAAGTCATGCCAACGCAGACACTTACATTAATGGCGGAGCTAATTCTCAAAGCTATGCAAATGATGATACTTACGTTAATGGAGGGGGTATTGCTCAAGGTCATGCAAATGCAGATACTTACCTAAACGGTGGTGGTCATGCTCAAAGCCATGCAAATGCTAACACTTACGTAAATGGAGGAGGTAATGCTCAAAGTCATGCATATGCCAATACTTACGTAAATGGTGGAGGTAATGCTAAAAGCAATGCTAATGCAGACACTTACGTTATTGGTGGTGGTCATTCTCAAGGTCACGCAAATGCTAACACTTACGTCAATGGTGGAGGTAATGCTCAAAGCCATGCAAATGCTAACACTTACGTTAATGGTGGTGGTAATGCTCAAAGTCATGCAAATGTAGACACTTACCTAAACGGTGGTGGTCATGCTCAAGGTCATTCAAATGCCAATACTTTCGTAAACGGCGGTGGTAATTCTCAAAGTCATGCAAATGCGAACACTTACGTCAATGGTGGAGGCAATGCTCAAGGTCATGCAAATGCCAACTCATACATAAATGGTGGAGGTCATGGTCAAAGCCATGCAAATGCAGACACTTACGTTAATGGTGGAGGTAATGCTCAAAGCCATGCAAATGCAGACACTTACGTTAATGGTGGAGGTAATGCTCAAAGCCATGCAAATGCAGACACTTACGTTATTGGTGGTGGTCATTCTCAAGGTCATGCAAATGCTAACACTTACGTCAATGGTGGAGGTATTGCTCAAAGTCATGCAAATGCAGACACTTACTTAAATGGTGGTGGTCATTCTCAAGGTCATGCAAATGCCAACACTTACGTCAATGGTGGAGGTAATGCTTACAATTCTGCAGATGCTGCTTCTGACATATATGATGGTTATGCAGACGCTTATCCGAACGCGGAAGTTTATGGAGACTCGAGCGTTCTTGCAAATGCAGACGCTTATGCAAACGCTGGTGGTTACCTCAACGGCGGTACATACTCAAATGCTGATGCTTATGCAAACTCGGACGCTTATGGAAATACGGGTGGTCGTGCAGATGCTGACGTATATGGAAACATTCCTGGTTATATCAATGGCGGTGCTTATGCGAATGCAGATGCATATGCAAACGCGGTTGCCCTTGCAAACGCTAATGCTTATGCAAATGCAGGTGGCCTTGTAAATGCCAATGCTGTTGGATATGCGGACGCTGTTGCTGATGGTTACGCTAACGGTGGTGGCACCGCAAACGGGTACGCTAATGCCAATACTTATGCTAAAGGTGGTGGATATGGTATTGCTAACGCTAATGCTAACAGCAGTGTTCTAGGTTGACTCACTAAAACTGCATTACTATACATATCAAATTGGTGGAGTAAGTGAGATTGGGAAAAAATCGTTGCAAAATAAGGCATACAAGGTTCTGACCGACTGCAAACTACCAATTATTTTCGTTAGACCACTACCAATTCTTTTCTGAAGAATACAATTATTTCAAGCATAAAAAAATGTATCTCGTCTTAGTCGTCCACCATCTCACAGTTTCACTAATGCTGTTGTGTAGTAGCTATGTTAACGACAGGAAAGTTTAACCAACCTATTATCAAATTAAAACGAATTTTAATATTGTATATGTTTTTAAGATCTCTCTTTTTATTGCCTTCTAAAGTAATTATGGGCTTTGACTGAATAAACAAGTGATAAAAGGAATTATATGTATGTACCGATAAATAAAAATATATTTTTTTATTTCAATTTCTTAGATAATATATAATACATAATTTATAAAGATAACAGTCTGAAAATAATAATAATAATATATGTAGAACCGTCGCCCACGATCATCGGTGATGAGATTGTAACATCTTGCGGAAGTCGAGGTCGAGGTTTTTTAAATGCGAAGACCCTCCACAACCGCAAGGTGTGCAATCTCAGAAAATATTTTATAAGAACCGAAGTGAGTATGCACTGTGATGTGGTTGCAGTAGACAAGGGCCTCATACGGCTTTTCATGGCTAAAGAGAACTGGCGTAAGCCTGTAGTGCTTACTACTGATGATTGCAAGGAGGTATGGTAAAGCAAGGAGCTTAACGGGCCCTTCTATCAGGCTCTTCATGAGCTCGGTGTAGACTTCTTAGGTGTCCGTATCCTGGCTACGTTTTGGGGAACTTTTCGGGGAAACTGAAGGTTTCGTCTGTGCAATTGTTAATGAAGTTATCTTGACGAATACTACCGGAGACATACTCGTATTATGAAGGAGGAGACGGTTGATGATTGTGTGTCGGGCATGCCACCGTCCGGGTGAGTCCATCGGACATAATAGCTTTGGTTGTTCTCGTCTGGCTAACGGCGAGTACTTGCTCAAGTATAACCAAGTGGCCAGGATTATTACTCGAAATCGGCTATCATTGTGCCGATTGTCGTGACGTCAATGGCCTGATGGCCGAAAGCCTCGATCAACATCTCTCGAGGCTTTCGTTAAGTGGTTGGATCAAGAGCCTGATAAGGCTAGCTGAGGAGGTTCCTCTCTCTGGAGCTCCAACCACTGCTAGCGTGGACCCTGCTCCTGACATCAATGTGCCACTATTTTGTATATTTTTAAATGTTTTTTTATATCTATTTTTTATATTTAAAAATATATTGTTTATGGGAAAAAAGGAGGGGGAGTTTACTATACCCACCAACAAATTCGTCCACATCGCTGATAACAGGAAAAGTGCCCAAAAGGCTAGAAGCATTGCCACGTTGTATGGCGATACTGATCCCTATATAACATTATTTTATTATAACTTGCCGGTGTGGAGCTCGTTTCATCCCAAATTCATAAAATACCAAATAAACATATAATCGCACATCAGTGCACTATGAAAACTGTTACTGCTACGACATACAGGCGCTGTTACTGTCAGATTTTTATCACTGAAGTGCACTTGCCTGTAATAAGGTTAAAATTAAATAAAAAGTGTGTGATGTGCCTGTTTATTTTGGTTTTAATTATATTGTTATATTCTTCTGATATCCATGCACTGCTTAGCCATAACTGCCCTGTGTATCGAATTATATTTTTATTAAGAAATTTAAGTATGTACTACATTTTTATGTTATTTGTAGTAATCATTATTAGTAATTATGATTTATGGTAATAAGATCATATTATTTTTATAATCAACCCTTAACATTAAATATACTATGTATAGCTGTGTTACAATGTTAATAAAGCATATATTCTATAATATATTTATCTATCTATGACTTCATGTATTTTTATTCTATATTTTTTTATTTCACGAAGCTAATTAAGACGTCTATCAGTTATATATTTTACAATGTCATAATAATAACCTACCGTTTTAAATATGAGCAGAATTGTATTAAAAAAAATTTTGAATAAAAAATGACTCAAATAAGGAAAAGCATTTATTTTACCCATACATAATTGGTACGGAATCGGATTTCATACCATTTCTAACCGACTGCAAAAAAGGAGGAGGTTCTATATTCGCCTGTATGTATTTTTTACTTTTTATGTAGCATGTTCATATATATTTTCATCAATTATGAACTGATTTTGAACATTCTTTTTCCATTTGTTTGCAAGTTCTTTTCAAATTTTTTCTAATTGTGTTTACAAAAGTGTTCGATTATTTAGACTATAGCATGCTAATGTAGACCACGCCAGGTGAAAAAAAATGTAAGGCTCGATTATAGTGTTCCTTATGGCAGTGTTTTAGGACCCGTACTATTTATTGCATACAAGTAGGGTCTCCATGCAACGGTCAATATACTTTGTAAAGCCAAACATTATTATGAATTTGGATTAAATCAATATTATTGACATCTAGTATTTCATGGTTTCAACTCAGTCTATCCCCATCCGCTGCTAGATATAGTCCTCTCCCAGGCTGCGCTACAATACCCTGTGCTTCGCCTTCCGCATCCAGTCAGTCCCAGCCCAGTTCTTCGGTCCATCTGCCTGGGGGACGCCACACACCACACTTGCCGATACGCGGTCTCCACCCATTTCATAGTTTAATAGCAATACTTAAAGAATAAACTATATAAAACAAAATTAATTCGTTCTTAGTTTTTTGTTTTTTCTAAAGCTTTTGATAGCGTTGCCCACAATAATTGATAATTAATTCTTCAAAGACTTTCTAATTAACTACAATAGTTTTTGGTCCGCGCGCGGCCCGTCCGCGGTCATACAGGACTGAAAATTTTGCACAAGAGCTCAAAATTATTTAATATAAAAATAGCAATTAACCTATACGGGACCCTGAAGTTGTTACGCAGGGTTATATACCAGGGTTGTAATTAAATAAATATATTGAAATAAAACATTGAATTGAACATCGATCGGGAATGTTCGCGAGCGTCCGCATTGACTGTTTTTATGCCAGCATGCGCAAGAGGGCGACCTCGATGGCGAGTAGAGTGCGGGGCAGCGCCAACAGTCTCCTTACAGTTGTTGACAACAGGTTGGATGGGCCTTTCATGCAGCACTGGCAGGCCTTACATGTACCCGTATATCGAGCTTGGGGCAGGTAAAAATGTTAATGGTAATGTATTTGCAATTTCTATAAATTTGAATTTTTAATAGTTTGACATTTATATGTGATTTTAATGTAATTCTATAACTTTAATTTATTTATGTACTAGCTGATGCCCGCGACTTCACCCGCGTGGATGTCGGTTATTATATACTAAAACCTTACTCGAGAACCACTCTATCCATTGGTGAAGACAATATGAAAATCGGTGCAGCAGTTGTTGAGTTTGTCGCGTACACGACAACAGACAATGACAACAGATAATGATTTTGACATTATTATTGACATCATTACTAATTATTACCAAAATTTTCCAAATACTTACTAACACTAGTATTTAAATTTTGTATGTAATTACTAACAAATTGGATTTTATGATCTGATAAATAAATGATTTGATTTTTATTTTGAAAACGAAAACATTTATTTACAACCATAGAATTAGAACATCCTGTTTCCAATACCTGTTCAATAAATAAAAGGATTTTATAGGAACAAATGAAATAATAGACATTTATTCAGTATTAAAACTGCATATATAGTGATTAAAATGTTATTCAAATAAATGGGCTTTGGTGGGACTATATTATATAAATAGTGGAAGTAATGCGCCTTGCAAAAGAGCATTCTGCCACAAAGCAGCATTTTGTGTTGTTCCAGTTTGTAGGGTGTAATGTTTCAGCTTTGTCTTTGGCATATGAACGCGTCCGCGATGCCAAAAGAGGTATAATTTTTTTTTATTGTGTATTAGTTAATGTGGTACCTAGAGTAAATAGTTATTAAATGTTAGTCAAAAAACAATAATAAACAAATAATTCAGCCGCATTGGTATTGAAATTAAAAGTATGTACACTACAAGATTCATATGGCGCGTGTCCAAAATCTGAACTAACACTGCCATCTTGTTGTGTGAATACTATTCCTGTGATAATTTCACAAATGTTTACCGAAAGTTGTGTTTATCAAAAGATCCATAGAAGAATAGCACTCTACTGGCGGATGTTCAGGCGGTGGTGAGACCATTGGACCTTTGGCTTGCTTGCCAGCTGGTACCATAACTTTATATACAACTAGCTGCGCACCGCGGTTTCACCCGCATAAGTCTCGATTCCGTCGGAATATCGGGATAAAAAGTATATTATGTGATAATCCAGGTTTTAAACTATCTCTGTGCTAAATTTCATCCAAATCTGTTTGGTAGTTTTTGCGTGAAAGAGTAACAAACATCTAACATCCTCACAAACTTTCGCGTTTATAATAATAGTAGGATTTGTCCATAAGGCCGGGTCTACATTGTCGCGTTATCGCGAACTTTACTTCGCGCGTTCTCTCTCGCACACCGCTCGACGTCTCACTGAGCAACAGAGAGCGTGCGAAGTAAACTTCGCGATAACGCGACAATGTAGCCCCGGCATTAAAATCACTGTTTTCACTTGAGTCAGGGTAATTTTCAAATACGAGTATATTACTCGTTTTATTTATTTCTGTTTTGGGAACTTGGTTTGGTGTTATGACACACAGAGCCACGGGCGTCAAAATTAAGAACTAATATTTACAATCTGTCGTTTCATTTCATGCTGTTTTAAATAACCTCTAATAGTCCACCCGCTTTAGTGATAAATGCAATTCTGCGAGTTGAAGTTCAGTAATTATGAAAAAAATCGTTCAGCTGTTTTACATAACGCAGCTGTTTTGTAAAACGGGTAGCGGTTGTTTAAAACAGCGGATTCCACAATTCAACTGCGACACTTCCATAACATTTGTCAGTTTGCTAAAATTTTCTCAGTTTCTCATATTAATTAAAGAATTAACCAAGATTGCCGTTCAACTCTTCTGAGTCTTGTCCAATACAAATCTTCTCACGTATCTTAGACGTAAATCAATTCGTTGCTTTATAAGAATATAAAGGCCTAAATAAAAAATAGAAAAATCTCTGGATAACAATTTTGTAGTAAATGTCTGACAAATGTGCTAAACGCGTGTGTAATCACTAATCACAGTAATTCGTTTATTTTATACACGATAAATTATTTAGTATTTTAGTGATAATAGCATGATTGTGGTTGAATATTTGGTTACTAACATAATTCATAAGTATACTAACAGAAATATTGGATCACTGTGTCTGAATCAATAGCATATAATATAGTCATGGGACTTAAACATAACTGGCGAAATGTAGGTGTACTATAGATGCACCTGTGCCGAACCCTTCGGGGAAACAAAGCGTAATGATTTATAAAGGGTCTGAAAAAAAAAAAGTTAAAATAACTGTTAACTAAAATCGATATTTACTAACTCAATACAGAGCAAAGATATAGCAACGAGACTAGTTGATATGAAAAATTCAGCAGGCAAAGTATGAGTCTTATACGATGGTTAAGGTCACTTTACATTTGCTTAGAGACCTTTGGAAGAATATTGGCACATGCAACGTTTCATCATCACTATCGGCCTATAGCAGTATATTGACATATATTTTTTCTTACAAAAAAAAAACACTAAAAAGTGAAAAATAACTTTAATTACGGAAGTCGGTGTCATTGCCTTTCAATTTTCGTTTTTTGCCACCGACTTATTTATTATTTTTCACTTTTTAATTGTGGTACCTACCCCACAAAAATTCGAATACCACTACCTGCTTTTAAATAACAGTGACGGAGTCACATAGAACATCGTCTACATATACAGTGGGAAAAATAAGTAATATTGAAGCCAACTCAAAAACTACGCAAGCAAAATAAATAAAATTTATATGGGACCACCTCTGAAGCGTGACCTACCAAACAAAAAAGAATCATCAAAATCGATTCATATTTGGCGGAGTAATCGCGTCAAAAACAAATAAAAAATACATAAAAAGACATTCAGACGAATTGAGAACCTCCACCTTTATGAAGATATCGGTAAAAAAAAAAAACTGCTGTTCCCTAAATTTTAACAAGCTATGCGAACATAAAATGTAGGGACCAGCTGATTTTTTTTCGTGATTTTAGGGTTGGTCCCATAGTGAAAGTTATTCTTGATAAGTACAAATGATCCCTTATGAGGATGCCCATGAATTAAATTTCACCCTGTCTAGAGGAAGAAAACAAAAACTTAGGGCTTAGGAATGGCACACCATTCATTCTGGAGTAGGTATGCCCAAGAATCATTTATGTAAAATACAATAGACGTAGATATATTTAGTAACCTCTTCCGCTTAACTATTATTCAAGAGTCATACAAAACCCTGTAAGAAATCGACACGTGTTTCACCTCTCAACGAGGCATCCACAGGATGACGATTGACCAGTCGCAAACGCTTCTACTGTCTTCTACATTTAAATATTATTACTTATGGTGGATGATCGGAACTATTCACTATAAGACATTGAAATATAGATAACATTACTTTCATAGACAAGATCCATTTGTAGCTGAAATGCTTGGAGTGCCTCAGCTAACTAAAATACTATCTACTTACAGAAAAAAAAAAATGACGAACTTTGAGCTTTTCTATTATACATATTTAGTTTGTGCTCCCAATTTGGTATTGTAATTTTGATCTTGACAAAACCTTTAGTTCCATTATACGTATAGGGTATAAAGAGATCATAGAAAATGATGAATTTTAACATTTTAAAAACCACCTGATTTTCTTATGCTAGGGCGTAATGTTCGTATCCGACATGAGTTGATGAAATACATAATGTTGGAGGAAAAACCATCGCATAAAAGAAATAGTACAATGTGTCAGTAGAGTGGGCAGTAGCATTCTCACTCTTAAGAATCAACCCAGCAGCAGCAATATCAATCAACCAAGCTGGGTTGATTGATATTGCTGCTGCTGATTGATATTGTAGTCCATTGCTGATCCTCTCCCAAGCGGCACCACAACTCTCGGTTCTCCGCTCTCCGTATTCACACCCCTCTTTTGAGGGTCCTCGGTACATCTAGATGGAAGGCGTCCCATGATACGCCCTTGCCGGGTTGCGATTTCCACTACAGTTCTTGTACACAGTGATACACTCGTGGCAGTTTATGTCTAACCCACTAGCCAGCTTAAAAAAATCACGTTAAACTTCAAGTAACGTTTACACGCTATTGATGTGTTTGACACTTAATGAGGTTATGATATGGAAGAAGAAAACAGTAACTAACCCATATTTAAAAAAAGCGGCCAGGTGTGAGTCGGACTCACACACGAAGGGTTCCGTATCACTGTACAATATTTGACACTAAGAGCGAATTTTACTAACCTTCTATACCTAAGTCGCATCCTGCGAATTTTTGAATTTTTGACTGTTTTGCCATACAAAACCTGTCAGACGACAATTTTATTCCATGGATAAAATACTTTAAAAGACTGATCAAATCAGCCCCAAATGTTTTTTTAAATTCTTTAGTAGTTTCTTATAAGCAGATGCCCTATATTTTAACTTTATTTTATATTTGTCGTTATAGCGGCCATATTACATTCAGTGACTTGCATAACCCGACCCCTCTTCCCCTCTTCTTTGTAATTGGTGTCAGGTAATGTAGAGTACTGAGCGTACATACTCTGTGAAAATTTCAAGTGTCTTCCTATTTGATACGGCTCAAAAGATACAGCCCTGTGAGATACGTACCTACTGACGTACGGTCGGCAACGGAGCCTTAGTAATAGGCTCCCGTTGGCACCCTTTGGAAACGCAACCCTAAAAATACTACTAGCATACATATGGCCAGAGAAACACGAACGATCCCCGTACCTAAAACTCTCCATTAACCATTGTTAAAATATTAAATCGATCAAACACTGTTATTATGACTGTTTAAAAGCTAGCATTTAACAATAAACATATTTTTGCGTTATACATATTATGCAATTCCCACACTTCATACTTCTAAACATTTGTTAACTTGTTAATAACTCTCTTACATAATATATTCTAAAAATATGGTTTGCTGATTACTTTGAATAGCATTCTATAAATAATATTAATGGACTTTTTTCTAGTAACAACAACAAATGCATAAAATAAATTGTTTGTATGTATGTGCAGTTTAGATTTCAAAATTATGTTTTACGTTGCTTCTCGTTGGTTTATTAGTTAGTTCTCTTGGATATTTTACTTCATTTTTTAGAAGTTGTTTCAGTATAATTGAACTGTTCTCTATATTTCTTCAAAAACGTATTAAAGCAGTGGTTGGTCTTTATAGAGCTTTCGACCTAAGAGACGTTAAGAAGAGCGTTGTAAATTGTGAAGCATGTGAAACAGTAATAGTGATGCCTCTGGGTTCTATCTTAGGGCCATCTTTTCTGTAGACGTGATGATTTTCTTTTCTAAAGATTTAATTCAATTTAATTCAAATTTTTATAAAAAATATGGAGTTAAATTTTATTTTCAGTCTGCGACTCTTGATCACTTTAACACTTTATTTTCATCAGCTCTTAGATTATTTATTTCTTTTATAGCCATAATATATTCCAAAACTGATTCAATACTTTGGTACAATAGTCAACCTCCGAATTCTCTTGTTCGATTAGATGTTTAGGTAGTTCTAACTAAGCTAAGCTATTATTAACGGTTGGGTAATGTCAAAACTTTAATTTCATGTTTTACCTTACGACTGCATGAAATACGATCTTGTAATTGCCCGTGAAATATTACAATTAGATTTTGCTGTACTGGTGACGTTTTAGTGTAGTTTTAAAACGAAGAGGGATTGATATTTGTAGCTTAGCTTTTGCTAATTTGTTTTGATTAATCTGACACTAAAACGTTCAAATCACTAATCTCTATGACTAGTAAGTACCTAATTAAACCATTTTATGACATTTTCACTCTCTTATTGAAGAGTTTTAAGAAAGCTCGCTCAATCACTTTTCGCTTGCAAGCAGGGTGAGTTCATCATCCATTGACAATGATAGGTCTTTTTATGTATTCTCCTACATTGACATTCTTTAAATTAACTGAACCTTGGTGAATGTAGATCAAACGGGATGAGAGGCAAGGTGGAAACTGCAGCTAGAAGATTCTTTGTTTCTCGGCTGGCTCATGTAAGAACAGGGGGCTTAAAACAGTCACTTTAGCAGAATCATAATATGAAAATATTATGAATCATCGTAAAATGTCACAAACTGACCATTACTAATATGGTCTCCGTGTAATTCATATTACGAAATAATTCATCTGTTGTCGTGGTCGGCGCAAAATGAAGGTTTTTCTCATCCATTTCCCCATGTCTCTCTCACCTTATCATTCACTTCACCATTTCATCCATATAACTCTTATATAATTTATGCAATTTATCCATTTATTTTATTGAGCTAGGACTAACCCGTCACCTTTTTATAATATTGTTCATGATTACTCATTAAATCTTGAAAACGTATGAAGTTTTCTGTACCAAAAGCTAAGGAACCGAAGATTTAAGTCCAGAAGCAAGAGAAGTTGCGGGCTAAAACCAGTAAATACCATAAAATTATCGCATTGCTTATCCAATATGGTTTAACCGAAAACACTGAGCTAATCAGTATTTAACAAACTAATCACTTGTAAACGAAGTAATAATTTGTTTAGGAGACCGAGACAAATGGCAATTATGCTGTAGCGTTAAAACCAGCTATATGTAATGGCGGCTTATTAAAGGCGATCAGTCTTTCTCATCCACACCAGCCGTACGTGGAAGCATTGGATCCCGCCAGGATATCGAACCGAGAATGATGAAAGCATGCGTCTTGGTAAGTTATACAGTTTTTAAATCGATGTTTTCCCGTTTCTATACCAAATTATAACTTGCAATTCTAATCCAAAAAAAATTGATCATTAAATATTTATACTTCTTTACAGGTAAAGTTAGGGAAATGAATTCATTGTGGAGCAAATTGATAACCAACTTAAATTGTCCGTACCTATATTTAAATCACAACTGTTATTCTTTGACTGTTGTATGAAATGCCTTTAGCACGGAAAATTTACGTAGGGTGCCAATTTTCTTAAGAATTCGTTTTCCTGAAACCAAATCAAATTCTATTTCGTCACCTTAAGAGTTACTGTTTCAAATGATGAAGATGCGGTTTATGGCGAAATTCAAGCCAATAAAACAGTTACTGTTTCAAATGATAAAGATGTGGTTTATGGCGAAATGCAAGCCAATAAAATAATTACTGTTTCAAATGATAAAGATGTGGTTTATGGCGAAATGCAAGCCAGTAAAATAATGACTGTTTCAAATGATAAAGATGTGGTTTATGGCGAAATGCAAGCCAATAAAACAATTACTGTTTCAAATGATGAAGATGTGGTTTATGGCGAAATTCAAGCCAATAAAACAGTTACTGTTTCAAATGATAAAGATGTGGTTTATGGCGAAATGCAAGCCAATAAAACAATTACTGTTTCAAATGATGAAGATGTGGTTTATGGCGAAATTCAAGCCAATAAAACAATTTTAGACAATTTTCAGCACCCTAATTACGTAACACGCAATCCAATCACAATCTGTTTCGTTTTGAAAGTTCAATAAAATTCATTTCGTTATTTACGTTGCTGAGCAGACAAAATTTTTGAACATACATAATTATGAAGCAATATGCTTCATAATCATTCAGATTATGATTGATGGTGTGTTACGCAATTAGGGTGCATATTTAGCTCATTAAGATGCAAATGAATCTTACTTAACTGGTGCTACCAAATGCATGTCTCGGTTTTAAATCTTCCGGTTTCTTATAAGATCGCAGGAAACGCCGTATCTCGTTAGCACCTACGAGCGTTTAGGATTTAACAATATCTTTAACTATACTGTTTTGTTTTGCAGCTCTTCTTCTTCGCGTTAGTCACCATTAGTCAAGCCAATTCATTGAACAGACAACCAGTTACAAGAAGTAATGTAGACGATGATTATACGCTTTACCAACAACAACAACAACAACAACAAAATGTACCAAGTTGGCAAGTGCTTGGTCAACCTTCCATAGCACCCGTAGTTGAAACTGAAAAGCGCTTCGGCGGTTACGGGGGTGGTGCCGCTGCTGCTGCCGCTGCGGCCCATGCTGGCGCTGCCGGTGGAGGCTACCTCGGTGGTCATGTTGGGGGTCATGTTGGTGGTCACGTTGGCGGTCATGTTGGTGGTCACGTCGGGGGTCATGTTGGCGGACACGTAGGCGCAGCCGCTGCCGCAGCTGCTGCCGCTAGCGCTGGTGGTGGCGGTTATGGCGGTTACGGATCCCGCTATTCCAACGCCAATGCCAACGCCAATGCCAACTCATATTCTGGATATGGGCGTTAAATTGGTTGAAGTTTTGCTACTAATAAATTAACAAAAGTTTTATATATAGTCTAAAATTAAATTAATTAGGCAGAATTGGTTTATGTAATTGCCTGGACCTTAATTACTTTTATATTTTGTACATTTGGCTGACATAAAATTTTATATTCGGTACCTATTTTTAGTTAATAAATATATTTATGAAATTCATGTGCTATTTGATTTATCTGGAATGGTATGTATGAAATGGTGGTGGTGGTGGTGAAAGGTAGTATGTGTGACAACCAGTCTTGCCAATGGGTATCGTATTACCCAGTAACTGGGTTGTGGAGGTCAGATAGGCAGTGGCTTCATGTAAAATACTGGGATTTAGCTGCATCCAGTTACGCTGGAAGCTGACCCCAGCATAGTTGGGAAAAGGCTAGGCAGAAGATGATGATGGTATGTATGAAATAAAAACAATAGTCAAATAGGTACCTACAATACAAGTATTTTCTTAATGTCTCTCGGGAATCATCGCTTTTCCGAATACAAACGAATGCTAATTTCCATACCCATCAATAAATTATTAGATTTACCGTGTATAATAATTTGAATTCAGAACTAAGTACTTTATTGTTGTTTTGTTTTGATTTCCGTGTAAACTATTATTTTAGTTAAAGAAAATTGTAGGAAATAGTTCCCTACTAATAGAATAAGAATAGTTTCCTACCATTTTTTAAATTAATTACATTAAGTTAAAAAAGTATTAACAACTCTATATACTTCCAAGTCGATTGAGACTGTCCGGTCTGCATCAAATGCAAAAGGAAACTGATAGAAATCCGATGACTGAAGAAACACGAGGTTTTCCGAGGGACATTAAGAAAAAAGTTGTACTGTAGTTAAAGTTTGAAAACAAATGAACATGCTGAGATGACAGTCGGTCTATTCCGTAAATCTCACCGTGAAACTTAGGTGAAGCGAGCTTGAAGTGAGTTGCCAGTAATGTCAATCCCTAGCTAGCAGGTGGAATCGATTTCGCTTCAAATAATAAACCATTTCTTTTTCCTCTCTTCAGATTATTATAATCAAAATGTATCAAGATTTCGAATATGTTACAGAATAAATAAATAAAAAAACGACGTTTCAGTTTTTGTAAAAGTGATATTTTTCTGATGAATAATTTGATTGGTTTATTATTTACTGGGTATGTAATTACTAGTAGCGATCCGCTCCTTCTTAGCACGGTTTTCACGACTTATAAAAACATGAAAATTTGGAAAAGAAAAAATTGGGCACGATAATGACAGATGACCTTTAACGATGCTTTAAATTGCTTCCAATCAATGATCTTAATAGGCACTCGAGCTCTTAAGCAAGAATCATTCATAGGGACAAATTAAAATGCGATAAGACCTGGATGAACAATTGGGGGTTTATTTATAAACGTTGCTTAAAGATAAGTGACGTTCAAACGTCAAAAATGTATGGTTAAACAGTCGCTAATCATTACTTAACTTTAAGCAACGTTTATGAATAAACCCCTTGAACACTACTTTAATATATTTTTTGTTAATGACGATTAAAATTGAAATCAATCAAACATTAAATTCAAATAAATTTCATTAAATCAAATTGTATCAGGTACTTTTTTTGCATAACAGTAAGAACCTACGTCAATGGAGTTCAATTCCAAGTTGCTGACAACTGGCAGTAAATGGACACAATCTATGCTTTAATTTTGTAATTTATTGGGTACAATTTCTTCCACAAACAGATTCTCTTCTCTAGTATCGACACGGATGATTTGACAATGAATACCTAGCTAGTTTACTGCTGATGCTTCGGAGTTTGAGTATCGTAGAAAAATCTGTTTTCATACAAAGAGGCGTGCGCAGTCTTAAGCAGAGAACTAACCAACTAGTTATCATGGCAATCAGGTTCAGATGGCTGCTTTGACGACTTGTGAAAAAGCGTGTTTCAATGTTTTTCTAAAATCATCCCTCAAGAGGATAAAACAGGAGATTATTATAAAATTGAATATTGTCAAATAACAAATGTAATTTTGAAGAAGGAAGCCGAACCCAACATTGTTGGGAAAAGGCTAGGCAGATAGATATAACAAATGTAATTTTGAAATTTTTGTGTGACTCTTTTCAAGATATTTTAAGGGATTGGGAATATACTCATAGTCCGTATCTTGAGGTTATATTTAGTTTTTATTTCATTAAAATCAGTCCACTCGGTCAAAAGTTATTACTACATGGCTTGGAACGGAGCGTTGAGTTTACTCGATAGATGGCGTTGTGCAAATGATGCGATTTGCTGAATCGTGGTGTTAATATTTTCGGCAGGATAGTGACCACAGTTCATACAATAGTAGAAGCATCATAGTTTTTATCATTAATCTTTTCAACAGTTTCATACTTCCGCGTCCATACTATCCACCAATATTATATACCTACATACGAAATTCACGGAAACCGATCACTTTTCAGAATTGTTTTTGTTTGAATTTCATTTTTACCGAAAACTATTGACCGACGTTTTTTTTGCTATATGCATTATTTGACATATTTTTAGATCATCGTGGTATCATGTGTCATAGCTATTATTTTACCGAACTATGTTTCGCCGATTTACAAAATAACTTTTTTGCTATTGGCCGAAGCCTCTTTTGAACTTTTTCATTTGACATATTTTCATGAACAACATTTTACGGAATATTTTTTGGTCACAAATATATAGCCGGTTACTTGGTAGTATTTTCAATATTCAATTAAATTAGTTTCATAAAATACTATGCTTGTGCTACATTTAGTGATAGAAACGAATCGCTGCAAAACCGACTTCACGCAGTCTTGTCTGCCCTACCCCTAAGTGTAATTTAAGCCCGCGTAGGCGCGGAGGGGTGGGGCCGCCCAAACCCCGCAGCGCTGGAGCAGTGGCAGAAACAATGCTTGCTGCATGTTGCATGCCTGCTTGCATGTTTGCACGCCTGCTTGCATTCTGCATGCTTAAAGCAAGCATCCTTGTTTGCATGCTTCTTACTGGATTAGAAAAAATAGAGATGAAATAGTTTTCACAAACTTTCTAGGCATTTGGTGAAATGAAAACATAGTAATTAAAACAGTGGTATAATGAATGTTCGGCAACATAATACTTCGAACAAATTTTATCTCGGCTAAGAGTAACTTCAGTAAAAAGTTTTTCGACCAAATGAAACGTCGGAGTAACGAAAAAAATCGAATTGATAATAGGTCAACTGACACAGTGGCAGACGTGACTTCGATAAAGTAAAAAAAAAAACGAAACGATGAAAGATGAAAAGTTTTAGGTGAAATTAAATTCGGTCAAATATTTTTGGAACTTATGATAGTTAACCGAAATTTACTGGCTGTCTCATGCCTGTTACCTTTACGCCGTAACGTCTAGATAGATAGACCATGACATTGGTTAAGGGACATAGGATACTTTTTATCCCGTTAGAACCTACGGTTCTACTTAGGATAATTTCCGACTGCCACGCGGGCGAAGCCGCGGGGAAAAGCTAGTGTTTATATATTATATACACTTATAATACCAATGGTATATCGATATATTTATCACTGGCTGCGCCCCGCGGTTTCACACGCGTAAGTCTCGATTCCGTGGGAATATCGAGATAAAAAGTATTTTAAGTCCTATTCCGGGTCACGGTCTACCCTTGTGCTAAATTTCATCCAAATCTGTTCAGCCGTTTTAGCCTGAAAGCGTTATAAACAACCAACCAACTAACTTTAGTTACTAAAATTAGGATATAAAAGTAAGATTAGGATTAGGATAATAAAGTACCCCGAATTTTTCTTAATTTTTAATAAATTACGTTTGTGGACAGTCCTCGACATTTTTTTTCATTAAAGAAGCTAAATTCAGCGTCTCCATGCAGTGTTCAATGTGTGGATTTTATCAAATACGAACAAACCCGCAAGCTAAAATGTGTTGCCATAAACATTTATTGGTTTGTATTTGAAAACCTGTTATCACGGGAACTTTCGAATAATAATTTCTTATCACTCTTGTAAACTCCGTAATCATTTGTTTAGGAAACCGTTACTAATGGCTATTTAATCCTTTGATTAAAACTTGTTACAATGCCGCCTATAACATAATATTGTACGTGAGTTGCGCGCACGCACCTTACGTAGAAGTTGAACAAACATGAAAGTATTTATAATTCTGGTAAGTCAAGAACTTGTCTTGCAGAAATATTGTGAAAAATCGCTGCAGAACGATTTCTAAGTATAAATTAGATTATGTTAGTGAAATATGTAAAGTGCATGTTTGTAAATAAGGTAGAAGAATGCTTTATGAACACTCTGGACCTAAATTAGTATCTCGAGAAAGCAGCTAAAAGAAAGTGTATTTTATCATAAACGCTGGTGATTTAATATGTGTCAATCCTTTAATTTTTATTTAATTTTATTTTTTATTGAGAGGGACAGCAAACTATTACATTATAAGGATTTACAACTAGTTTCACAAAATAGCAATTTGGTTATAAAGTAACCCACAACGCTGTCCACAAGTAGGCATAGAAGCTTAAGAAAAAAAAACAGTTTTAGTACTTTAATAGGGTCTTTTGTCATTGGCACAAAACGCCCATCTCCATATCTTTTAGATGAATATTATTTGAAGTTATTATAGAGATTTTAGTTACATGCATTATTTTATTTCTGATTTCAGTTGTTCGCTTTCATCGTATACACGTGTCAAGCTTATCAGTTGCCGCTCAACAGGCGACTAGTAGCAAGACAAGGAGCCTCGGAATCTAACGAACCTGCTATGAATGATCAACTTTACGAAAAACTAAAAAACTTAGCGAAAAAGTTTAAACTCGATGATGCAGTAGACCCAGATCCTCAAACACTTTTGGTTCCAGATGTTTACAAGCCTAGTTATCACCGGTCGCTTGAATCAGATAAAATACCGCCAGGGCCACATGTGAATGGTCGTATTACAAATCCTGCTGTTAATCACCAATATCCCAATCCCGTTCCTGCTCGTTTCAACAATCCTGCCTTTCATCAGCAAAATTATAATCTCGCTGCTTCTCGTTTCACCAATCCCGGGGTTCATACTAGATCTCTTATAAATGAATCGGCTCAACTCCGACAAGCTGCTCAAGCTGACTATGAAGCTCAGCTTCTGCAACAAACTAGCGCTGATCGAGCAACCCGGCTTGCTCGCGTTGACAAAGAAGCACTAAGCAAACTATCAGAGGAAGACAGACAAATCCTAGAGAGCAAGCTATCGCCAACTGTACGAGAAGCCCTACTTGTCAAACTAGAAGACGGCCAACTTGATGATCTTCTTCCTCGAGATGAAAATCGTTTTGGTGATTTTGGATCTTCAGCGGGTGGATTCTCTGGCGCTGCTGCTCAGATTGGCGCTAGTGCAGGCGGATATATTGGCGGCAAGCTCGCTGGTACCCTAGGGGCTAAACTTGGAGCTGCCGCTGGGGCTTACCTCGGTGCTGCCGCCGCTAGTCGCTTCGTAAAAAAGACAAGTGCAGTATCGGAAATGGTATCAAATTTTGTAGGTGACGACGCATCTCCTGAAAAAGGCATCAAATATGGTGCCACGATAGGCGGTTTTGGAGCAGTTATGGTTAAAAATTAGTAAATTTTATAATCGACTGTTACGAATCAATTATAAGTTCAGAATAGTTTTTTTTATAATAAAATGTAATTGTATGCAAATATCTTTTAATAGCTTATAAGCGCGATTTTTACACTCGAAAGTCAGGTACTGTGTAAACGTGATATTTAAATAGACAAGTACTTAAGCGAATTAACTTGAAGTTTCATTTGACACCAAATCTCCCCGAAAAGCTGGTTTGAGAAATGCGACAAGATTTCAAGAGTGAAACATTACGATTGGAGAAATTCAAATTAGACAACTCAAAGTTACAATAAAATACGTACTGCAGTTACAATCTACTAATTTCAACTTATTAGTAATTCAGAATTCTATTGCATAAATGTTTGATCTCATTATTAAGGACACTGGTGCTATCCTCAAGTAGAAATAAAATAAGACCTCTCATATTTTTTTTATAAATCTGTATCCTAATTTGTAATATCTAGTGTATACTAAAGTATAAATAAAATAATTAAAAGTTCGTTGCATGTTAATTCTACTACTCCTTTTTTGAAGTTGGTTGAAATAGGTTATCTTCTGGAATTATTTTTCCTCCTAAATATGCTGAAAACTAACTTTGCCGTGTTCCCTTTCTGTTAGTGTTTTATAAACCAACGTTTCGCTAGTTATGTTTAAGATTCATGTAATAGGGGACGAGCCTATTGCCTTCAAAAATAGGCTCAGGGCCTCTACTGAAAAATTCCTAATAGGTGAACTCAATAATTTTACCCGATCTTTTTTTTTTATTCTGTGGGGAAATTCAAAGAATCCACTGAGTACTAACCTAACCTATCACATAGGTTGTTTGTCCACCAAACAACAAAGTTAACGCAAAACTACATTTTCACCTCGAGGTCTCGCATAAATGCAAATTAATGATAACCGAGTGGTTACAATCTCTTTCATACGACGAAACAGAGCAGATTTTGGCTAGAATTGCCTGAATGTTTATCTGATTTATTTTAAAATACATGGCACTATCTGTTAATATATAAAGACACACTAACACACACATTCGCACACCATTACACCGCTACACACACACACACACGCACACACCATCACACTTCAATCAATCTTCTTGTTTGAGCTTAAAAACATGTTATTTCTGTTTTAATTATGATTAAATTTTGATTATAATTTTTACATTAATTGTGATTTTAATTTTGATGTTAATTACGTTAACTTTGATTTTAACTTTGATTTTGATTGTAGTTTTGATTTTATTCATGACTTTAGTTTTGATTTTGTTGTTTTAGGTCTGGTTTTGACTTTTATTTTCATTTCATTTTGGTCTTAGTTTTAGTTTTGTTATTCTGTCAATTTTGATTTTGATTTTAATTTTATTCTGATTATGATTTTAATTTTATTCTGATTGGAATTTTAATTTAATAATATGATTTTGCTTTTAGTTTTATACTGATTTAATTCAAATTTTGTTTTAATTGTGTCTCAATATTGTCTACCAATTCAGGGGTGGAGCGAGACAACTCCGACACAAGTGTTATTAACCATTTACTGGGGCTGTTTCATTCACATTTGTTATGTAAGAGTAAGAGACTAAATAAATATAGTTTTTTTTTTTTTTTTTCTACCTCAGCCGTCACCGGGACGTCCCCGAGAAACGATTTTATTCGTATCTTTAGTCCACCGAGCAGTACTCGGCGGTTCCGTACTTATGTTATGAGGCGCGGTGCGACGGCAGTGTGTGGAAAATATCAAACGGTTTTTTATTGCTGGCAGATCGGCTCGTCACAATCTCGGGCCGATTTCTAGCGATGGCGCCGAACTACTCGAAAGGAGATCATTCATTTTGGGCTAAATTATGAAAGTTAAAGTTAAGTTTAGCCAAATAAAAATAATGATAATATACGAGTATATTTCGTTAGAACATGTTATTCTCTTCGCTTTTCACTATTCGGCCAAACCTGTAGAGCAATTCCCTGCGCTGTTATACGATTTTGAAAAATACTGTTTTCAGTATATTTTATAGTTAAAATAATAAAAAGTAATCTAATTAAAGTAATAGCTTGTAGTAATAAAAAATTAAGGAAAAAACGTACTCTTTCGGAATATAGCTTTTTTTCTGTTTGGCACTTTCACCTCTTTAGCCCAAAAAATTTATGGACGGTGAATGATCTCCTTTCGGCGACCAGGATTATGGTGCTCGGGTGATAAACGAGCGCCGCTCATGCGATCATGACCTTAGGTTATTCGTTTGTAATGTAACAGTAGGAGCACCCGTACAATTTGTAACGAGAATGAAAACAACTGATTCGACTACATGTGAATAGTCGACAGTTAGGGAGGCAGTTTTGTAACGTAATGTCCAAAATCGAATCTTGGATTGTAAAAGCGTGTCCAAACATTACGGGACAAGACTGCGGCAGCAACACGCGGCAGTACACATTTCTGCCGCGCTCTAGTGTGGACTAAACCGGCGAATGTTTGCGCGGCAGTACTGTGCGGCTTATCCAAGACACGCCTTGCACTTTAGAGCTGGCATGAAAGCTGTTGCGTGTGTCGTAGATCTGCTTATAATTCATCCAAACATTATTACTGACGAATGTTTGCTAGAAATGTTTGTTAGCGGCAGGTATACAGCGTGAAAAAAAAACCTTGTCCGATCCGTGTGGGTATTGTTAAGAATCATACTGAGAGTCTATTTATGGGGGTTTTTTTTTGGAAAAATGAAAAGAAATCTGCTCTGTCCTGCGCTGCGTGGACCTGCGTTACCTGCGTCTCAGCATACGCTGATTCATAATTTTGTTGCAATCGTCTATTGTTTGTACTAGCTAGGACGCGAACGTGTCTGTGTAACAGCTGCGTCGCAGCATGCGCTTGCGGCCTATATCTGCCGCGCCTGCCCTACCCTGCAAAATTTGTACTGTGTACAACATGCGTTTCAGCATACGTTTAGCCTTACCAAGGGGTATCGTGTTACCCAGTAACTGGGTTGTGAAGGTCAGGTAGACAGTCGCTTCATGTAAAAATACTGGTATTCAGCTGCATCCTTTTAGACTGGAAGCCGACCCTAACATAGTTGGGAAAGGCTAGGCAGATTAATGATATTTACGGGGGGCCGCGATCCACCACAGGGGTAAAGTGTCACATTTAAGTATATTGAGAAAAACAAAAGGACAGCGTTAGTTCCGATTTTGGCCACACACCAAAAGATCCTTTCCTTTTCGAATTATGTGGCTATTCATGTTTCCATTAAAATATTTAATTTGTTCTTCTGTGATATAAATTATATTGTCGTGTTGATAGTTATTGCCTTTTGATGGGATATGTTTGACTATTTTAAAATATTTTATAATATCAATCTATAAGAACATTTATTGTTTTTATGTGGGTTGTGTTCGTCTACTACTACTGTATGCGACTGCATGTATGTTTGTTGAAATAGAATATTATGGTTTTGTTCATCATCATCATTTCAGCCGAAAGACATCCACTGCTGGACATAGGCCTCCCCCAAGCACCGCCACTTCGACTGGTTCTGTGCTTCCGGCATTCAGTGGATTCCTCCAGCCTTCACAAGTTCATTGGTCCAGGCCTTTTAACGTTACGTCTTCCGGTACGCGGTCCTTACTTCAGAATCTTTCGACCTGTCTTTCGGAATGACGAGTTATTTGGATGGTATCAGCCGCACATGACAGTAGGCATTTTATTTATGTACACACACATAATAATTCTAATAATTGTATTATTCTACGCCTATTTAGCTCTGTGAGAGGTAATGGGTCATACATAATATACCACGTGAGCCCAGTACGGGTTGGCGGTTGTCACGTCTGCAATGTTTTCTAGGACATGCCGGTTTTCTTATATTGTTTTCGTACACCTTTTTTGTGAGCAGTGGTGATAAAGTATTTTACACAAAGTGAAGTGCATGCTTAGGTTCGAATCCACGACCAACAAGTCGTAATTCGAGGTCTTTATCACTGGGCCTTATTAATTTATAAAGAAGTTGTTTGTGGTTTTATGATTATTAAAAGTTTGAGTAAGGACAAATTGTGTTAGGAAACCTATTTTTTCAATGCATTTATTAATTGCTACTACTGCTCTCTCAAATACCTATAAGATCACTTAAATGTTTATTTTGTATACAATATTCGTAGCAAAACCGCGGCCAAAAACAGGTAAATATATTATTTCTAAAATGTTTTAGAAAATATATTACATAATAGGCTTATGTTACATGTAAATAATATAATAAATTGATTGGAGTAGCCATGACGAATAGCGATTTAGTTCTAGTACTGGATTCTATTATAATACCCCCCTAAAAGTCCCGATCAGTCTTGGTTCCTCTCACAGTAGAAATTAAGCTGGACACAATACTACCCTAACAAATACTACAATGAAAGCATACTGCCTGGTAAGTGAGAAGAAAGTTCTATCATCTTTACTTTTTTCCCGAAAAGAGCGAAGCAACGTTAAACTCAATTTATTTAAGAAAGAAATTGATTTTAATTTTAATTTTCTTTGAATGGTCAGGCTTCGCAAAATATGCCAGTTTGGCAGGTTTGGTCAGTTCAATGTTCAAGATTCAAGTTTGTGGTTCAGTGACTTATGCAGCTGACTGACGCATAATCGTAGTCATTATCTACTGGACTGTCTTCAAATGTTTTCGAATACAAAGCCAGTGAAATGCCAGTGATTTAACTGTTAACTGAAATGACTCAAGAACTGGCCTACTGTCCGAAACCCATAAATAAGTCTTCAGTTGCCAAATATTAGTGCTAGTAGATCAAAATCTTTGTAAATCTGTTTTTTAAAATCCGGTGATTTGAAATTCCACCTTGTCTATCTTTTCGAGCCTTTAACGTCTCTAACATGGGCAAAGTCATTAATTTCCAAATTATAATTTACGACCAATTATGACATTCATAGTTTAAGTCCTGCTAGTTTCGCCATCGCGGTACTAGCCGCATTACTACATTTTTGAGCAAGAATTTTCAATAAAATCAAATTTAACTAATATTTACTTCTTTTTTTTTAAGGTTCTGCTTTGGGCAATAGTCAGCGCATGCCAAGCGCATTACTGGCCCCCGTTTAATAATCAACTGCTGTTTGAAGATGCTGTTGCCAAACAAGCCAATTATTACTCATATGCATATGGCCCGTATGCTTCATATGCCAACTATATCCCGTACGCCCCGTACCTCCCTTATGGCTCCCCAGTTTTCGTTGGTAGTAGGCTAGGCGTTGGCGGTGGTATTGGTGGCGGTATTGGTGGTAGTATAGGCGGAAGTATTGGTGGTGGTGTAGGTGGAGGTGTAGGGGGTGGTTTGGGTGGTGGTGTAGGTGGTGGTGTAGGTGGTGGTATAGGTGGTGGTGCTTACGGAGGTCTTGGTGGAGGCGCTTATGGTGGTATAGGTGGTGGTGCTTACGGAGGTCTTGGTGGAGGCGCTTATGGTGGTCTTGGTGGAGGCGCTTATGGTGGACTTGGTGGAGGCGCTTATGGTGGTCTTGGTGGAGGCGCTTATGGTAGACTTGGTGGAGGCGCTTATGGCGGTATAGGCGGTGGTCTAGGCGGTGGTCTAGGCGGTGGTCTAGGCGGTGGTCTAGGCGGTGGTCTAGGCGGTGGTCTAGGCGGTGGTCTAGGCGGTGGTATAGGCGGCGGTGCTCAAGGTGCTATTGGCGGCGGTGCTTACGGTGGTATAAGTGGCGGTGCTCAAGGTGGTATAGGCGGCGGTATAGGTGGCGGTGCTTACGGTGGTGCTAACGGTGGCGCTTACGGTGGTTTAGGCGGCGGTGCTTACGGCGGTATAGGCGGCGGTGCTTACGGCGGTATAGGCGGCGGTGCTTACGGCGGTATAGGCGGAAGTATTGGTGGAGGTATTGGGGGTGGTCTTGGTGGTGGTATCTACCGTCGATCAAGTTCTCTGGACGATTCTGAGCTAGCTGCCAGACAAGAGTTGGAATCTAGATTCGGAGTTGGCGGTCACATCGGCGGTCATATCAGCGGACACATCGGTGCTAATGCCGGAGCTGGTCTAGGTCTTATTCCCCATGGTTACCGAAGCGCCTAAGGTAACGGAAGAAAACAATAAAATGAATACACAAACACCTTTTTTTGAGATTGTTTGAAAATGGCAAATGAATTTTTGATTAATATTAATAAATTGTCGACTGAACGAAAACGTAATATTATGCCTGATATTGCGTTTGATTAAAATTAGGATCAGAAAAATAAATTTGCTCAGGAAATTAAAGTGTTTATTATTTAATTTAGACCTACATGGATATACTTTATAAGTAGGTTTGTGTATTACCCTTACAATTTGATAATATACAGTACTGTTTATGTTTCTTTCTCTCGTCTTCACACATTTCCCACTTAATGCCTTAGAGTATCAATTTGGACGAATAAATTAAGTTATACTTTTTTCTCAAACATGCTTGGAAATTCGAGCATTATTTTGACAACCTTCTTCGAGACAAATCAAAATTGCTGTACTGGTAAAAACAAGTGACGATACGGCCAGCAAAGTTACTATGAAAATCCATATCTGGCGTGTTTAGCGGCCAAATAAATTACTATGAAAACTCATATCTGCCGTGTTATTTAAAAATGGCACGAACTTTTTACTTCAACACACGGCAACCAAGGAAGTAACTTATCAAAGATTTTATTTAAATTTCGAATTGGTTTGCAAATAGAACAAAGAAGAAACAAATTAACATATTGGCGCATGAAAAATTACAGTTATTTGTCATTGATTCTGGAATTTCTATTTAATTTACTCAGTTTGAATTTCCGCGCGTTGTTTGAGAAAAGTACTATATAAGCTTTGGCCGCAATCAGGAATTGATGGACTCACGCATGAGTGCCTCGGCTTCGCCTCGGCCCTCATTTTCACGATGGTCCATCAATTCCCTTGTTGCAGGCCGCGACAGTAATGTACTATAGTTTGTCTGACTGTGAAATTGAGCTTAAAAAGAATGGGCCTAGAAATGAACCCAGGGATAAGTAGTTAGGGAGACGAGTATGAGGTGCTCACAATTTCTATAATAATGAATTCTCACTTACATACGAAACAATTCCTACGTCATTATCAACTAATCATTCAATCATTCTAATCTCAGTGAGAAGAAGCTTCGAGATAAACTTTTGAATCCAACGCTACGGGGTAGTTCATCATCTAGTAGATAGTAGACGTAGTCCCTAGACAGAGTGAAATTCTATCAGCGATAACTATGATGGAAAAGACAAAAATGTATAGGGCTGACATAAAAGTAAAAATGGGTGTTCCACAAGGCTCGATATTGGGTCCTTTCCTCTTTTTAGTATATATTAATGATCTACCCCATTTATTAAAAAACCAACCACAAATGGTGTTATTTGCTGACGATACTTCTTTAATTTTTAAGATAAATAGACGTGCATTAAATCTTGACGACGTAAATAACGCCCTACTGCAGGTCCAAAATTGGTTCACTGCTAATAGTTTAGTATTAAATGGGAAAAAAACGAAATGCATAAGATTTTTTTTGCCGAATGTTAAAAGTAGTGATTGTGACATAGTATTGAATGGGGAGAAACTAGAATTCGTCGATAAAACTGTTTTCCTGGGGATCACACTCGACTCAAGGCTGCAATGGGGTCCTCATTTAACATCTCTTGCAGGACGGCTAAGTTCAGCAGCATACGCTGTGAGGAAAATCCGTCAATTTACTGATGTAGATACCGCGAGGCTAGTCTATTTCAGTTACTTTCATAGTATCATGTCTTACGGTATTTTACTATGGGGACGGGCTACTGATATCGATTCTATTTTTATTCTGCAGAAAAGAGCGATCAGAGCAATATATGGCCTCCGCAGGCGCGATTCTCTAAGGGAACTGTTTAAAGATATTAACATCATGACGGTACCTTGTCAATATATCTATGAAAACACGTACGTAAGGAAAAATCTAAGTCTTTTCAGTAAAAGAGGTGAAAGACACAATTATAGGACTAGAAGTAGGGACCAATTAGTTCAACCGGGCTTCAGACTGGCTAAAGTAGACTCATCCTTCATGGGGTACTGTTTAAAATGTTATAATAAAATACCTCCCCACATACTCCAACTGAATGAAACAAAATTTAAATCTTGTATAAAACGCACACTATGCCGCCAAGCATATTATAAATTAGGGGATTACATTACGGATAAAAATGCTTGGCTCAGCGCTGGTCCAGCTCCACAGGGCGCATAAACTAATTGATTAGCATTCGAAATAATTGTTGGAGCTGCTGAAGATTGTAAAAACTATATTTACATTGTATAAATTCAATCTCCTAGAATTGTATAACTGCATAGCACATGTGTGTGAGCACTATGTACTTACCTAAGTACTTTAAAGCTACCATTTACTAGGTACGTCTTTCATTGACTTGAATGTGCCCTGGCGACTGAGAGTATGTCATGCTCACTTTAATGTCTCGCTGGTGGTGGCGTGTGTGTTGGATCATTAGGTTCCCTTCAAAATGGTTGAGCTGAATGGTGCTGATCCATGCGTCATGTTCGTGAACGGGCGCCATCAGTAGGGACTGGTCATCTCTTAGCTGCCACGGCTTATTTTAATTTATTTTAATTTTTGAGTTGTTTGGTTTCTTTTTTATCTTGTTATGGACGGACATTGTTCTCACATGTATAATTTCAACATAAATGATGTAACCAATATACTGTAATAATATTTTGATTCAAAAGAGTGTCCGTGGAGTTTCTTGCCCGTTCTTCTCCATAGGAACCTACGCTTTGGAATGGGCAACTAGCTTCATCTTTTTGACTGACCGACCCCTTGACAATTCAAAAGTGCCTGTAATTGGTTTATTTGAAATAAATGCTTTGAGTTTGAGTTTGAGTTTGATAATGCTATCGAAAAGTTTATGTCAATCCTGTTGAAAGTCGTTGTAGAAATACGAAAGGCTTTCGAAGCGATTGTCACTTGTCAAGGCTCTCTGACCTGTATGCCTGAGAGGTAATTATAATTACCTGCTCCTGTAGCTGTGTGATTTCGTTACCTGTTATAAAAACATTATTAATCTGTATATGAATGAAATCATCGAGGAACTCAGCAGTACGCATGTGGGCTGCTATGTGGACTGGTTTCGTTTTAACAAAATAAGCATCGCCCATTATGGTCGTGCTGTATCCCTCGGTTAGTCATCAGAAAATTGATTATGATATGTGAGGACTACGCTGCCAGTCATGGGTTACTTTATAATGTAAATAAGTCGGAACTCATGGTCTTTAAAGCTGTTGGCAAGAAGTGTACAGAAAATGTACCACCTATTAAAATTAACGACGTCATAAAGACGATGGCGATGTTGAGCGGGAACGAAGGGCATTTGCGGTGTTGCCTGTAGGTTCATGCGGTCAAAATCACTATTTTTACAGCATACTGTAATAAACGTGCCGCCAATCAGATGCGTTGCGTTGTCAATACAGCAACGCTTTTAGGGCGCTGTTGCGACTGTCACGTTATTGTAGTGCATCTGCAATGTTTACTCGGGCCAAGGTTACAGCTTCTCAGCTGTAACGTGGAAAAAGAATGCATCTCTTCCCACAAGATTGTGGGACATTAGCAACAGCTTCCTGAAAGCTATTGCTTATGGGTCTGACGAAATCCTCATAATGAGGTATCTTTTAAAAACCAGCTTGTCGGTAGTAGAATTTAAGTACTAACATAGCAAATAAATTGAATTGTTTACTAACATCTAGAATTGTAAGTATTTTAGTAATTGGATCTGGTTGCCGTTGAATAAATAAATTATTATTTAATTCAAATCTAATAAAGTATTTTATCTCACGAAGCGGCGCGGGCTTTACTTCTGGTAACAAACACGCTGTGAATGTGAGCGTGAAGACAAGTAGTGTCAGCACATAACACACATACGCACATACACACTTCCGACTTCCCCATTGTATCAGACAGTACCGAGAGCTCCTGCGTTTACACACATTCACAGCGTGTTTGTAAACTTAGTACACCTTGACAATTCAAAAGTGCCTGTAATTGGTTTATTTGGAATAAATGCTTTGAGTTTGAGTTTGAGTTTGAGTAACCACAAGTAAAGCGCGCGTCACTTCGTGAGATAAGAATACTGCGTTGGCGTATGCGTCGGAAAATAAAAAGAGAAAAAAAATCTTTTCGATTTCATGGACCATTAATATCATCTTAGAATTGAATTGTGTTCTTAGGAATGATTGATTGGATTAATCGATGTTATCACCTGTTAACTGGGGATTAATTTGTTAGGAAAGGCGTGGCAAATGATGATTAGGTTGTAGCGTTAAGTCTGCTATATTAGGAGCTTTAATGAAGTCTTGGATTAGTAGAAGCCCCTACTCTACGTGGCACTGCGAGAGGCAACATGAAAGTCTATCTTTTGGTAAGTGAAGTATAAATATTTTCTACATCCTTTCGCAAATTATTTGTCAATAATTCTAAGGATTTATCAACATAAGTTGGAAAATTTAAGTTTCCATTATTAAATAAATCCATTTTTCGCGGGGCTTCTATGTCTGTACAAAATGTTGAGGGAAGAAAATAAACCAACGGGTTAGTCGACTTGCTTTGCTCGCCCGCTAGCCCCGTCATCGCAAGCGCCCCGAGCTTGCTTCGCTCGCAGTATTCTTGGTGCCATTTCTGAGGTAAAATTAAAGATTTAACAAGCCAATAATAGTATGTACGTTAAAGTCTGAAATCTCAGAACGCTACAAGTATGTACTTACGGACTAATCTAATAGGTTTCACTGGAAATCTGAGGATATAATAGAATAAAAGTTATTCAATACTTAACATCCTAATGCTAACTAGTGTTATAAATGCGATAATGAGTTTGTTTGTTTATTCGTTTTTCCAATCATCATGAAATTTTGCATAATACACGTTGTCAGGGGTATAGAAAAGGACATGGGAAGGGAGGGATAGATAGACACTGAACGCGAGCGAAGCTATGGGCAAAAGCTAGTTATTAAATAAAACTATTTATTATATTATAGTTGCACGTGAATAAAGTCATTACGGCACTAGTGTTAGGTACCAGACAAATAAAAAAAGTACCGTGTTATAAAAGTATGTTGGCTAAAGGCTCTCACATACTGGCGCGACGCCACCGGTATTGTTTTGCCGTGAAGTTTCTCAGAAATTGTTTTGTTAAAACTCGCGTCGCGCGACAAGTCGCGCCAGTATGTAAGAGCCTTTACCTATCTATTTATGTGGCAGGTCAAAGCCTTTATTTCTTCCTCGGGTATCGCAAAGTAAATTTCTGTATAAATTACTATGACCAATCCATAGTCCTACAGACCGTATGTCGGCCACGGCGGCCAATCTCAACGGAGACTAGCCTTTGGCTCGGGAGATATTATAGTGGACAAAAATGTGTGCGCAGACATAGGTGCACTCTCTTCCAATGAATAGCATGGCACAAAACTCAGCTATACTCAGCAGTGAGTGTAACAAGGCTGCTAATGATGATGGTGATGAATCCGTCGGCAAGTTCATGGTGATGGTTTATCGGAATTCAGCAACATACCCAAGTTCAACGATAGATGTTTATGGAATAAAGTGCTAACGTTTCAGTATAATAATTGTATTAATTACCTTAGTTGTTACGATCCGAGATTATTTGAACTATAATTCAATTTTTCATATTGCAGTTATGTTTCTTCGCTATAGTCGTCACGTGTTCAGCAGAGTCCAGCAGTTTGGAGTATGAAAATGGAGAATATCTACCAAACAACTGGTACAATGACTATGCAAGCGTTGGCAACCCAAACAGTTTAAACTATTTAAATTTAGAAAACTACAATCTCAGAGATGGAAATTCAAATCTTCTTGAATCAAGAAGTTCGAATCTTTTACGAAATAATTTACTTAGACAAGGGAACTCAAACTATTTAAATCTTTTGAACTCCGAAAAAAGCAACCTGTTACCAAATAATAATAACCTGTTACGAAATAATTTACATAACATTGGCAGAGAAGGAAACTCAAACAATGATCTCTTGAACTCGGAAAATAATAATCTTCTACGAAATAATTTACTAAGGGAAAGAAATTCAAACAATTTAAATTATTTGTACTCAGGAAGTAACAACCATTTACCAAATAATTTACAAAATATTGGCAGAGAAGGAAACCCAAACAATTTGTATCTTTTGCCAAGTGACGTATTAAATACTGGTAGGGAAGGAAACACAAGCCCTTTAAACCCAAACCTTTTAAACTCTGTAAATGCCTTTTATCAAAACGCCGAGATTCTAAATCCAGGGTACGCGGTAAACCCGAACCTTATGATTCCAGGAAATTACGATACTTTACCTAGTGTCAATCCAAATGATAACTTAGAAAAATATGTAGGCAATGTAAATCTTGTACCAGTCGTTGTTCTACCACCTCCAGTCGAAAATGCAACTCAGGCTGAGAGCAGGTTTGGTCATCACGGGGGTTATCCTCATCATGGGGGTTATCCTCATAACGCGGGTTGTACTCAATATGGCTGTGGTCGTGGCCCCCCACCACCTCCATATTATGGTGGAGGTGGTGGTGGTGGTGGTGGAGTTGGTGGTGGAGTCGGTGGTGGAGTCGGTGCTGGTATCAGTGGTGGCATTGGGATTAGCGCCGGTATCGGTGCCTCTATAGGGGCAGGGGTAGGGGGCCATGGATATGGCTATGGTGGAGGTGGCTTTGGTGGCTTTGGTTAGTAAATTAGATAAGTTTATAAACTCTCTTTTGTTATTCAGGAATATTTCCCTATCATTTAATATGTATACGCCAAAATTTTTGAAAGTAAATATTCATATAAATGTTAAGAGAAGCTTTTTATGGAAACCCTTAAATAAAAAAAATATGACACTTATGTTTTTTAATGTTTAGCTAAATTTGAATAAGTCATGATTATATAAACAGTTTTTTTGAGAATATTTATGGGTTTTATTTATTATTTTCATTGTAATAAAGTAATACCTGTATGCGCTATACATGAAATGGATTAAAATATGGTTGATTAAATGATACTAGTTTTCATTATTTATTACTCTCTTCAAATACTAATTAGTCTCAATTAGTATTTAAAGAGTTCTAATTAAAAAAATATGATTCGCTCAATATTAGACAGTTTGACCAAAAGGTAAGTGTCATGAGAAGTATCAACATCAACCGATTTTAATCATATGCGGTGCACATCAGATGCATGTCTGTCAACTGGACATGCCCGATGCTTAAACTTCAAAGATTAAGATTATGGTACGGGACCCAGAGCAGGTCAATTTATCAGTTGTAACGCCGATGGTTACTTACGATTATTATGAGTTATCACCAACCTGCCATAGGTCCGTACGAACTGCCAACTCCCTCTGATAGAGAGGAGGCCTTTGTCCCAACACTGGGAATATCATCAGCTGATGGTATACACAGATAGGTACCTTTTTTTTTGTTAACTGTTTGGAAATCCTCTTGGGTGTCCGAGAGGAGTCTGTCAGACTTCTACTGACTTAAACCACCCCGTAATTCCGTCACAAACTCGCACTGGGGGCTACGGGGACACGTAAGCAACCTTCAATTCTTCTTTTCTTGGTGCCGGCCCGCCTCTGCGGGCTCTGTCTGGTCAAGCGGGGAGGTGTGAGGTGTTTGACACCCCTGCGACGTCTAAGAGGGGCGCGTGTGGAACATTACGCGCCACCACCTCGGGTCTTATATGATACGGGACGGCAGACGTCCCCAAGTTCACCGTCCTTAGACTCATTTAGGGGGCCGAAATAGGGCATTGCCAGCTCTCTGGAGACGCCCGGTGCGCCTGCTGCGGACCGGGAGAGCACTCGAATTCTCCCTCTCCCTCTCCGCTGCCTCCTTCTGTGACATGACATTTTAACAACAAGAGATCACCGCGTCCCACGACGCTGCGCCGTCGACCATAGAACGAATAACAATCGGCAGCGACAGGTCTCTTCCCACTTCCGAAATGAGGGCACAGCTTGGCTCGTCCCAAGCTGCACACTCTGCAAGCGTATGCCACGCCGATGACACAGATCTATACCTACTCCAAGTTATGTATTATAATGAGACCATCACAAAATGATACAATCTACCGCTTAATGTCGGCTCCAATATAACATCTAGTTCTGATGTCAATATATAAAGATTACTAGCTGCGCCCCGCGGTTTCACCTGCGTAAGTCTCGATCCCGTGGGAATATTGGAATAAAAAGTATTCTATGTGTTAATCCAGGTTATAAACTATCTGTTTGCCAAATTTAATAGAAATCCATTCAGCCGTTTTTGCGTGATTGAGTAACAAACATTCAAACACACAAACACACAAACTTTCATAATATTAGTAGGATAGTAGGATTTATAATATTAGTAGGATAGTAGGATTTATAATATTAGTAGGATAGTAGGATTTACAATATTAGTAGGATAGTAGGATTAAAATACAATATTATGAACTGCCTCGTTGGTCTAGAGGTTGCAAGCGCTACTGCTGAGCATGAAGTCCTGGGTTCGATTCCCACGTCGGGCCAAGTGTTATTGGGTTTTTTTCATCATGAATTTCTCAGTAGCAGCTTATTGCATTGCATGTACAGCATATTGTTTGAGCCCAAATTAATTCTCAATTCTCTTTTAACCGACTTCCAAAAAGGAGGAGGTTCAACTTTATGCTTTTTTTTATGTATGTTCATCGTCTTGTTTTCGTCAATTGTGGGCCGATTTTGAAATTTTTTTTTTTTATTTGGCTGTAGCTTCCGAGGTGTTCCTATAACAATTTTATTATCTTTGCTTGGGTAGTTTTTGAGTTAGCTTCAAGAATACGTATTTTTCCCACTTAGTCATATGGATGAAGTTATAATAAGTTTATATCACTGTTATTTACATAGCAGGTAGTGGTATTCGTGTGGGGTAGGAACCAAAAGTAAAAAAAACAACAGACTTTAAAAAAAAGACACTACAAAGTGAAAAATAACTTTAATTTTGGAAGTCGGTGGCAAAAAAACGAAAATTCTAAAAAAGACACCGACTTCCGAAATGAAATAAAATTTTTCACTTTGAAGTGTTTTTTGGAAGTCGGTGGTTTTTTATTTATTTATACGTACAGGTATCTAATGCCTCGGCCACTTTTCATTTCAATTTCTTGAACAAATACTTATCATCTTAAAATTGCATTGTGTTAAATTAATAATGGATTTGACTAATGGGTTTTTATCACCTGTTAACTACGAAGCAATTTGTTTGCGAAGGTGTGACCAATGGCGATGTGGCGTTTAAGTCTGGTATATCACGACCATTATTATAGTCTTGGATGCCCTTGCCATTAGTAGAACCCTGACTCTCTGTAGCACCGTGACGAGACTAAAATGAAAGAATACCTTTTGGTGAGTGAAGTGTTTCATGATGATTTTTTGAATACCTACCTACCATAAGTAGGATTGCCAGTGTTAAATATAAAGGGTGTGTAGTACAACTTCATAAGAAATACTTACAAACAGTTATGAAAAAAATATGCTGATATCCATGACAAGTTGTCGTGTTAACATCACTGTTTGCTACAAATACTAGTACAAAATGCATTCCAATTTATTTTCCTTTATTTTCAGTGTACTTGTCTATAACATTCACATATTACATATTAAACTTTGAAAGGTAATTTGGTAGCAAAAAATATTTATAAAATTTAAAAAAAAAACAGCCACAGATTAAAGACCTGCCTTTCCTTTTTCTACTCAAGTCGATCCTGCGCCAACAAGGACCAATCCCGCGCAAACATAATAGTTACGAAAATGACTAAAGAGCAAATAGGTAATTTATGATAAGAAAACATACGTAAGTTAATAATGAAGTATAAATTCCATAAAGATGAAGCTCAGTTTTAGTTTTAAATGCTGTAGAGTGAAGATGTTGCGTTATTTAACTGTTTCTTTTAAATTTATTTAATTAAATCTCCCTTACAACTGTCATTACAGCTATTTAATTGCGTAGCACATTTTCGTAAACCATATGATAGTTCAACATTCATTGTTTTATTAACGTTGTTGAGTAGATCTTTTTTTCGAACTTATGATGCAATGGATCGTGTATTTTGCAATTAGGGTGCTGGTGTATTTACCCAATGCGGCAGTGCGGTCTTTTACTAATATATACTATCTTATTAACAATTTAAATATAGACTTAAAAAGCTTGTTTAATTATTGTGTCTACTTCGCGGAAGGTTAACGTGGTAACCATGTTCCAAATGTGGAAAACTAACATCGGTTATATCTCAAAGGTATGCTAAAATGAGTGCCTTTTATTTAATACTCGCTTTTGCCTGCGACTTTGTCCGCGTGAAATCTTAATTTTACAATAAATATGTCATGATACTCGGCAATAATGAAGTGAAAGAATTTTCGCAAGCGCTTCAAGGAGGATCCGGAATCCTGCATGTCCTTGTTAGGCAGTAGATGTTTATATTATTGTGATGCCTACGTTGAAGTATTTTTTAAGTTCTAATGGCCCTACTTGCATTATAAAGTTTTTTTTTACATTACAGTTATGTTTCTTCAGCATAGTCGTCACGTGTTCAGCAGAGTCAAACCATTTGGAATATGAAAATGAACAAAATCGACCAAACAATTTGTACACTAACTTAGGAAACATTGGAAGAGAAGGGTCCTCCAGAAACTGGAATCTTTTGAATTCTGAAAATTACAATCTGTTGCCAAATGATTTGGTAAACGTGGGCAGAGAAAGAAATTCAAATCTTGTGAATTCAAGAAGATTTAATCTTTTATCAAGTAACCTAGTAAACGTTGGCAGGGAAGGAAATTCAAACAATAATCTTCTGAACTCAGAAAATAGTAACCTACTACCGAATAATTTACTCAACATTGCCAGGGAAGGAAATTCAAACAATAATCTTTTACATTCTGAAAATAATAATCTTTTACGGAATAATTTACTCAGAGAAGGGAACTCTAACCATTTAAATCTTTTGAACTCAGAAAATAGCAACCTTTTACCAAATGATTTACGAAATATTGGAAGAGAAGGGAATTTAAATAATAATCTTCTCAACTTAGAAAATAGCAACCTGTTACCAAATAACATCAATCTCTTACCAAATAATTTACTAAATGTTGGCAGAGAAGGAAACTCAAACAATGTGTATCTATTGAACTCTGAAAATGCTAATCTATTGCCTCGTGACATAGTTAACGTTGGAAGACAAGGAACCTCAAGCCCTGTTTACGCACAAATGACCAATTTACAACCAACCGACTTCCCAAATCTTGAACATCCAGGCTACACAGGAAACCTGGATATTATTAACCCAGAATATTACAATACTTTACCTAGTGACAATGTAAATGAAGCCGTAGAGAAATATTTAGGAAAGTCAGATTATGAGCTAGATGTTGCACCACCATCTTTGGCTCAGACTGAGAGCAGGTTTGGTTATCCTCAATGGGGTGGTTATGGCGGTGGGGGCGGTGGAATCGGTGGTGGTATTGGGGGTGGTATTAGTGGTGGCATTGGGATTAGCGCTAGCATCGGTGGCCATATAGGAGCTGGGGCTCATGCCTATGGGCATGGCTATGGACATGGCTATGGAGGAGGCTATGGTGGGGGCTATGGGTACCCAGGTTTTGGTTAGTAAACATGTTTCAAAACTCGATTTAATTGTTCTAGAAATAATGTTTTGTTAATAACCAAGTTAAATTCGACATGCACTCTCCAGATTTTATCAAAGTAATGAACTTCGAAGCAGATCAGATCATTTATGTTTAAAAGCTAATACTTAAATTAAAAATTATACATACCTACAGAAGGTACATTTCAACAAATTAAACGAGTGGTTGATAAACAGTTTTTATAAAATGTGGCGTTTTTATTTATTACTAGCTTCCCACGTGGTATGTTGATAAAAAGTAGCCTATGTCCTTTCTCAGGCTCTAGACTATATATGTACCAAATTTCATTTAAATCGGTTCAGTAGTTTTGGCGTGAAAACGCGACAGACAGACAGACCGACAGACACAGTTGCTTTCGCATTTATAATTATAATAATAATATATATACAGCTACTCCTCATTGATATGGCCATTAGCCAACAGGTTCGTCGTTCCCGAAAGGATTTGTCGACATGTTGGATAGATTATAAGAAGGCCTATGACTCGGTGCCACATACGTGGCTCATGAGGGTGCTGGAGTTGTATAAAGTAGATGCATCTCTGCGCACCTTCCTGATGTCGTGTATGGGGCAATGGAGGACAGTCCTTCGCTATCTAGGATGTCGAAATATCCAGAGGAATAGTGAGCCGATAAGGATCGAGCGAGGCATATTTCAGGGCGATAGTCTGAGTCCACATTGGTTCTGCTTGGCCCTGAATCCGCTAAGCACACTGCTGGAGGACTCAGGTCTAGGCTATCGGTTGAGGAGAGGTGGACAGGTTATATCTCACCTCCTCTACATGGATGACCTAAAACTCTTTGCCCCCAACAATTCACAACTGATGGAGCTACTGAAAGTAACTGAAACTTTCAGTAGAGCCATCAGGATGGAATTTGGTGTGGAAAAATGTGCGGTCATGCATGTAAAGCGAGGGGAGATTGTGGAATCCGTGGGAACCCAACTCTCGGATTCCATATACCTAAGAGTCCTCTCCGCATCCGAAACCTATAAGTATTTGGGTATGTCGGAAGCGTTAGGCATCAATGTTACTGACATGAAGCAATCGTTGAAGGAGCGCTTCTTTGGCCGCCTGAAGAAAGTATTTAATAGTCTTCTATCGGGCGGGAACAAGGTGCGCGCCTTCAACGGCTGGGTCATGCCGGTTTTGATGTACCTACTCTTTCGGCATACTCAAATGGACTCAGACCGAACTTGACGCCCTGGATAGGAGGGTCCGTACGCTGCTGACTGCATACCGAATGCATCACCGACGGTCATCGGTAATGAGACTGTATATCCCGCGAAAGTGTGGTGGTCGAGGATTTTTAAACGCTAAGACCCTCCACAATCGCGAGATATGCAGTCTCAGGGAATATTTCCTAGAAGCCGACGTGAGCCGAGATGTGGTCGCGGTGAACAAGGGCCTCACCCCGCTCTCCTTGGCGAAAGAGAACTGGCGCAAGCCTGTAGTGCTTGACACTAACGATCGCAAAGAGGTATGGCAGAGTAAGGAGCTTCACGGACGCTTTTTCCGGGCCCTGCATGGACCCGATGTAGATTTACTAGCGTCCGTAGCCTGGCTGCGTTTCGGTGACCTCTTTGGGGAAACCGAAGGTTTTGTCTGTGCAATTATGGACGAAGTTATCATGACGAACAATTACCGGAGGTTTATTGTGAAGGACGGCACGGTTGACATCTGTCGGGCATGCCACCGACCGGGAGAATCAATCCGTCACATTATCTCCGGGTGTTTTCATCTAGCTAACGGAGAGTACTTACATAGACACAACCTTGTAGCCAGGATTATCCATCAGCAACTTGCTCTGAAATACAGCCTTGTGGAATCGTGTGCCGTACTACAGGTACGTGCCCGACCCAGTCCTCGATAATGGAAATATCACATTGTACTGGGACCGATCCATCATCACTGACAGGACTATTGTTGCCAATAAGCCTGATATAGTGGTGGTGGATCGAACAGAGCGGCGCACAATGATCATTGACATAACGGTCCCGCATGACGGGAAGATAAACAAATCAAGTATCTTGTTGTTGTTATCTTGTCTTCTTGTTGTCGACATGTGGGATGTGGACTCTGCGATCATTGTGCCGATAGTCGTATCAGCCAATGGCTTAATTGCCAAGAGCCTCGATCAACACCTAAGGAGGCTCTCGTTGGGCAGCTGGATTAAGGGCTTGATTCAGAAAGCGGTACTCCTGAACACGGCTCGCTTTGTTAGGAGGTTCCTTTCTCTGGAGCCCTGACCGCCGGTAGCTTGGACGCTGTTCCCGATACCGGTGGGCTACTATTTCTTATATTTTTAAATGTTTTTATATATTTCTTTATTCTAATATTTAAAAATATAATTTATATGTAAGAAAAATGAAATAAAATATATATATATTATTTAGAATATATATATATTATATATTAGTAAGGATAAGGATAGTAAGTATTTTCTTTGTGTTATGCAAGTGTGGCTCGCGGCCATGTTAGGTAGGCTTTCTGCTTCCGACTACCTGTTACGACTGTCAACGATCTACGAATGGCGGCGTAACATGCTTTCCAAGGCACAGAAAAAGACAAAGGATAACTTAGAAACCCACGCCCTTCAAATTGAGCATATCAAAGGGCTACTTCAGGGCATAAATGAGTACGGTAGAGGTACTATTCCAGCCGAGCTTTATCAAAAAGAACTTTAGGTACTTCTGCTTAGTTCTAGTAATTCCGCTTGATGTGGACAATTACAGGACCCATCACTGTGAAGATGCTTGGTCCAGCAGTAGACGGGTTTTGGCTGATAATAAAATAGATACATAAACTCACGCCTTCTCTCCATGGTGGCAGGCAGACACTATGGAACGCTACCTGGTACGATCCTTACATACTCCTTTTGCATCATTTACGTTCATTTATTATTGAAATATCTTTTTTTATCTTCTTTTTTTTCCTTAGCCTATAGTGTGTCCCACTGCTGGGCAAAGGTCACCCCTTTTTCCTTCCAAATCTCTCTATTTTGTGCGATTTCTGGCCATGTTGGCCCCGCAAACGTGATTAGATCGTCACACTACCTTCGCCGCGGTCTACCTCGACGGCGATGTATCTATGAAATATCTACTATATATTAATTAAGCACCCTTAATTAAATATTTGCTAGATATTTGCTGTCTAGAATCTTCTTTTGGCTAAATATTTAAATTTTTCGGTTCCTACGAATAAATTTACTTGCCGTGTAGGCACAAGGTAGTATTTTATATGGAGCGACTGCCTATCTGATCTCGAAAACCCAGTAACTGGATAATACGATACCCCTTGGTAAGACTGGTTGTCAGACTTTCGGGATTCTGACGACCCGTAACGACTGATTTGACATTCGTTACGGGTCTACAAATGACAGCCGTGTCCAACGGCTTAACGTGCTTTCCGAGGCACAGAGGAGTCTCGGTATGTATCGATGGTCACCCATCGACAGACTATACCTGGTAAGCGTAGCTTAACCTGATGGTCCGACCCATGCGGCTGTTATTACTTAGCCAAGAGCTCCTCGTCACTCAATTATAAAAAAACATTAACAAAGATGTTACATCCAAATTAATTAAAAAAATGAAGTTCAAAAACACATGATGATAATTTATTTGCACTTTAATTCAGTAACAAAATTTTAAATCACAGTTCCTAATAATAAACTGGAATTTTATTCCGAAAGAGTTAATTCATTTTTTAAATATTTGAGAAGAGGCAGGTAATTTTTTTGTCTTGTCATTGCACATATAGGGTTCTGATAGTTAGCCAAGGCCAAAATCATAAATCCGGGTATTTACTTTTGGGGGAGGATTCTCTCGGCTGTTCACCGCAACTGAGCTCAAATGACGTCGAAGCTGTCCTTCCAAACTGCTAGCCTCCAAACTGCTAGCCTCCAAACTGCTTAAGCCTTGCAACAAACTCATCTGCTGGCGTCTGCTATGCAAAAGGCTCTCCAGACTACTTAGGTGGCGTCTATTCGATAGATTTTCCAGATTGCTTCGGTATTGTCCATGTGGTGTCGCTTGACACACGAGAGCTAAAGCCAAAAAACAGAGCTGAAAAATAAATGATTCAATATTAGGATTGATAACAATATAAGTTCATCTAAAAATACGAGTGCATGTATTTTCAAACTCAAAACCTAAGCCGGCTCCATAAGCTGTGACACTAAAAATTGTTTTCACTACACAGTGTAAAAAAAAAAACCCATTACATAGCCGTTAACTACGCATTCTGTACATTAATTAAGTAACATAGCACAAAAATAATTGCTGGGAAAAGACTTTTATTTTTGGTGAGAAAAATCGCTGTTTGCGGTAGTGCGCAACGTAAAGTACGCAAAAGTTAAGGATGCAACAGTTCAGGGGTCATGGGGGTATTTAAAATTAAGATTTATCATTTAAAACTTGCTTCCTTTAAAAAACGTCTGAAAAAGTTGGAACTTGACCTTCAATATCTCCGTAACCGTAAGGTTAGGTTCCAGGTATGGTCCAGAACAATAAAATGATCACAATGAAGGGCAAAACAAGTGGCTTTCGGCTTCATCCAGTATCTTTTACACTCTTTATTCGTGTTTACGACTTGACAAAACATCGAAATTTCTATTATATAACATGCACATAAAACTTCAGGAATAAATTGTCTAAATGATGGTGGAAAATCCGTTGCAAAGTTTAGAAGAACAACGCGGTCACACAAGCAGACACAAAAAGCGACTTCCTTACATATTATAAAACAAAGTCCTCCACCGCGTCTGTATGTCGTCCTGTTCGCGATAAACTCAAAAACTACTGCACCGATTTACATGCTGTTTTCACCAATGGATAAAGTGGTTCTCGAGGAAGGTTTTAGTATATAATAACCGACATCCACGTCGGCGAAGCCGCGGGCATAAGCTAGTTTATATATAATAATAAGTATTTGCCTATGTATAAATTGTTACAAAGCTCGTATCGCTCCAGGAATCTATGGGCTTAACTTCGATTTTGCTGTTTCTATTAAACCCGTTAGGGTTACGCATCACGTAAAAGTTATTTTATTATATTATTTATATGTACATTATATTATTATATTTTAATAAAGCTTCTTATGTTGCAGTAATTCAATTTTGAATCCAATTAGTGGCTTTTACGTGATGCTCTGACGAACGAACAAACAAACCGACAAACAGACAAAAAATTCAAAAAATGTTTTTTTACTTTCCATTAGTTAATAATTATTCAGGCGTGAGTGCGGAAATCCATTATAAAATACAATAGACGTTGATATATTTAGTAACCTATTCCGCTTAACTATTCTTCAAAAGTCATAGGAAACCCTGTATCAAATCGACACGTGTTTCACCTCTCAATGAGGCATCCTCAGGATGACGATTGACCAATTGCAAACCAGAACACGACGTGTTGCCGTGTTGCTTCCAGCGCTCGGTGTGGCAACACGTCTTGTTCTTGTTTGCAATTGGTCAATCGTCATCCTGTAAGTCTTACCAAGGTAAGACAGTATTTATATAAATATACCTAATAACTTATAAAAAAATCAGGTTACTTACCGAAATCAAAGCTTTCATGTTGACGACTGGTGAGGGCGCCCTGAGTAACTGATTTATTTCAGGCTATTTTATATGGAGTGGATTCAATAGCAGAACTAACTACTAATTCGTCAAGGTAACATAAACAATGAAATGTCACCGACAACAACACCATAAAAACATGTAATTGGATTATTTGAAAATGAGACACATGCAAGTTTAAGACTCTGACAACAGCTAAACCACGATCACTGTCGGACTGCATAGAAAAAATGGAGAAGCGCGATGACACAACGCTTGTAATTTATTGTACAAAATGAAGCAATGATCGATTTACTTAAAAATGGGTTGAGAAATCGAAATTAAAAAAACCGGCCAAGTCCGAGTCGGACTCGCGCACGAAGGGTTTCGTACCATTATCTACAAAAACGAGCAAAATAATCACGTTTGTTGTATGGGAGCCCCCTTAAACATTTATTTTATTCTGTTTTTTAGTATTTTTTGTTATAACGGCAACAGAAATACATCATCTGATTCTGTGGAAATTTCAACTGTCTAATTATCACGGTTCATGAGATACAGCCTAGTGACAGACAGACAGACTGACGGATGGACAGCGGAGTCTTAGTAATAGGGTCCCGTTTTACCCTTTGGGTACGGAATCCTAAAAACAACCAAGTTCTGCATTCAAATAAGACGTTTTCGTTATTAATTAAAATACCAACTTCCATTGATATTTAATAAAGATATTTTGGATTAGAACTACAGTTTAAAAGTTAAAAGTTAGATTACCGTTATTTTGTATCGAGATTTTTTTTTCAAAACGTTTTTTGGTCTTTAAAAATCTTGGTTAGTTCTAGAAATATGTTCAAGATTAACATATATTTTTTTCCGCTACCACAAACTAGTATTAGTACCTATATCGATTTGGTAATGTTTTAATTTATGTCAAGCCTACTTTTACCGTTTGCCTGTTGTCAGCGCCTTAAGCATTTTTATCGTCAACGACCCACCAATAATGACACGGCTGTCAAAAATTGGCTCACGCCTACTCAATTACTTATTACTTTTATACAGTGATATAGACTACAAACCAATACAGGGTTAAACCATAATATGTATAGTCAGAGAAATTAATTGTTAATTAAATTGACTACCTACTTAAATTGTCAGAATATTCAAATCACACCTATCATTCTTTGTTAGTTGTATAAACACCAGGCGGTGTTATGCCGCCTACACACACGGCAATCCTCCTTCCTCCAAACTCCCAGAACGGTTCAAGTTCCTTCATGACACACATAATAGATATCTGCGGTCATCGGAAAACTTGAAACTAGAAATGCCGATGCATTCGACCAGTTTTTATGACAAGTCCTTTACAGTTCAAGCAGTACGGTTATGGAATGCCTTGCCCGTGTCGATAAGGCGTGCTCAATCTTTGTCCACTTTTAAAATTCTGGTAAAAAAACACTTCCTCTCTCCTTAAACATCGTTATTAAATATAGCTCTTTCCTCCTGTTTCATGTTTATTATTGTATTGTTTATATATATATATATATTTATATAGATAAGTATATGCTTTATGTATATGTGTATTTATTGTATATGTAAATGGTACACCACTGACTACCTGCAGTATTATCTCTCCTTCGCGCTTTAATCCATCCAAAGGTTGTCTGTAAAAGATCGCTTTTAGCGATAAGACCGCCCATTGTGTCACCCTATGTTAAATTTTCTACATTTGTATCTGTATTTTTATGGTGTACATAATAAAGAGTATTCTATTCTATTCTATTCTATTCTGTAAACGGCTAGCTCCGTAAGCAGGGAGGGGGGGGGGACTACATTCCGTCCCATGGGCGCGTCGACTCGGCACCTCCGATGCTGGTCGTCCTCTGCTGGGCCTCTCTCAGGTAACTGGGAGTCTCACCTGGCAGGGACAGACCACCGAGATGTCGTGACGATAGCGAAGCCACTATGAGCGTCGCGGCGCGCCTACGGAATAACATATTGCAATCACAAATACACACGAGCGCGACCTAAACGCGCTCACTACCACCGCCGCTTAGGCATCCATGAGGAGGGGACCGTAGTAACGGGCCAAAGTATAGCCTCCGCGAGCGAGGGGCGAAACCCCGACCCCACCAGCCACAAACTCCCTGACGGGGGTGTAGCGACTTCCACAATAAATGAAGCCGTAGTGAAATATTTAGGACAGTCAGATTATGAACTAGATGTTGCATCACAATCTTTGGCTCAGACTGAGAGCAGGTTCGGTTATCCTCATTGGGGTGGTTATGGCGTTGGTGGCGGTGGAATCGGTGGTGGTATTGGTGGTGGTATTAGTGCTTGCATTGGGATTAGCGTAAGTACCGGTGGCCATGTAGGAGCTGGGTCCACGGCTATGAGCATGGCTATGGACATGGCTATGGAGGAGACTATGGTGGAAGCTATGGTTACCCAGGTTTTGGTTAGTAAACATGTTTCAAAACTTAATTAATTGTTCTAGAAATAATATTTTGTTAACAACCAAGTTAAATTCGACATACACTCTCCAGATTTTATCAAAGTAATGAACTTCAAAGCAGATCAGATCATTTATGTGTAAAAGAAAATACTTAAATTATAAATTATTCATACAGAAGGTATATTTCAACAGAGTTAAACGAGTGGTTGATAAACAGTTTTTATAAAATGTATGTTTTTATTTATAATTTTCTTTGTGACATGCTACATGCAAGTGTGGCTCGCGGCCATGTTACTCGTAGGTAGGCTTTCTGCTTCCGACTACCTGTTACGACTGTCAACGATCTACGAATGGCGGCGTAACATGCTTTCCGAGGCACAGAAAAAGATAAAGAAACGTCTTAAATGCCTGTTATAACTTAGACACCCATGCCCTTCAAATTGAGCACAGCAAAGGGCTACTTCACGGCATAAAAGGTTACGGTAGTGGTACTATTCTAGCCAAGCTTTTTCACAAAGAACTTTAGGTACTTCTGCTAAGCTCTAGTAATTCCGCTTAATGTAGACAATTACAGGACCCATCACTGTGAAGATCCTTCGTCCAGCAGTAGACGGGTTTTGGCTGATAATGTAATAGATACATAAAATCACGCCTTCTCTCCATGGCGGTAGGCAGATATTACAGAACGCCACCTGGTACGTTCCTTACATACTCCTTTTGCATCATTTACGTTCACTTATTATTGAAATTTCTACCAAATATTTAATTACGCACCCTTAATGAAATATTTGCAAGATATTTGCTGTCTAGAGTCTTCTTTTGGCTAAATATTTAAATTTTTCGGTTCTTACGAATAAATAATTTTGCTGTGTAGGCACAAGGTATTTTATTAAAGACAAGCATAAAACTGATTCTAAATGTCTTGTTTTTACTTTCTTTAGGACAGGAACTGGCTAAATATAGGGAAAAGTGTCGTAACTCAATTATCAATAAATCTGCCTAACTCCTTCCTAACTATGTTGGGGTCGGCTTCCAGTCTAACCAGATGCAGCTGAATACCAGTGTATTACATGGAGCGGCTGCCTATCTGACTCCACAACCCAGTAACTGGGTAATATGATACCCCTTGGTAAGACTGGTTGTCAGACTTTCGGGCTTCTGACGACCCGTAACGACTGTCAAAGGTACACAAATGACAGCCGGGACCAATGGCTTAATGTGCTTTCTGAGGCACGGAGGAGTCTCGATATGTAAAGATGGTCACCCATCCACGGACCAACCCCGGCAAGCGTAGCTTAACCTGATGGTCCGACCCACCCGGCTATTAGTACTTAACCACGAGCTCCTCAGTCAGTCAATTATTATAAACATAAACAAAAATGTTACATCTAGATGAATTAAAAAAATGACGTTCAAAAACACATGATGATAATTTATTTGCCCTTTAATTCAGTAACTAAATTTTAAATCACAGTTCCTAATATTAACTGGTATTTTATTCCGAAAGAGTTAATTTATTTTTTATATATTTGAGAACAGCTAGGTCACATTTGTCTTGTTATTGCACATATAGGGTTCTGATAGTTAGCCAAGGCCAAAATCATAAGGCCGGGTATGCACTCTTGGGGGAGGATTCTCTTGGCTGTTCACCTCAACTGAGCTCAAATGACGTCGAAGTGGGTGTAGCTGTCCCTCCAAACTGCTAGCTTCCAAACTGCTAGCCTCCAAACTGCTTAAGCCTTGCAACAAGCTCATCTGCTGGCGTCTGCTTAGCAGTAGGCCCTGCAGACTATTTAACTGGCTTCTGCTAAGCTGTAGGCCCTGCAGACTACTTAGGAGGCGTCTATTCGATAGATCTTCCAGACTGCTTAGGCTACTTCGGTGTAGCCCAAGTGGTGTCGCTTGACACACGAGAGCTAAAGCCAAGAAGGAGAGCTGAAAAATAAATGATTCAATATTAGGATTGATAACAATATAAGTTCATCTAAAAAATACGAGTGCATGTATTTTCAAACTCAAAACCTAAGCCGGCTCCATAAGCTGTAACAGTAAACATTGTTTTCAATATATTTATTATTTAGCGCCCACCCGCCCCTGTTTCGCACGTTGTTTACGACTTGACAAAACATCGAGATTTCTATATAATGTAACATAAACATAAAACTTCTGGAATAAATTATCTAAATGATGGAAACCGCATCATAATCCGTAGCAGACTCGTAGTTTAGAAGATCAACGCGGTCACACAGGCAGACACAAAAAGCGACTTTAATTTATAATATGTATGTAAATAGAAATTTTTACTCAGCTCGTATCGCTCCTTCCACTTAAGGAATCTATTCTCTTCTTTTCGTGTGGTTAGTGACTAACTATTGTCAGAATTTTAAAGCCACCTATGGATGGGCCTCTGACTTGCTCTCAGGCATGCCGTTTTTCCTCAAGATGTTTTCCTTCACCATTTTTTAAGCATGTGATAAATATACACTACGCACATGAATCCGAGAAGTCAGAGATGCGTGATTTGGGTTCGAACTCGAGATCTATGACTTGGAAGTTTGACGGTCACACCACTGGACTATCACTGAAGGAAACTATTGTCTTAGCTTGGATTTTGATATTACTAAATATTACTTACCTATTATATCATTATAATTTATATTTATATAAATATACCTACTAACTAGGTAATAGGTTACTACTAACTCCACGTCGAAGCGCGTATTTTGCGTTACCTATTAACTATTAAAAAAATCAGGTTACTTACCGAAATCAAAGCTTTCATGTTGACGACTGGTGAGGGCGACCTGAGTAACTGATTTATTTCAGGCTATTTTATATGGAGTGGATTCAATAGCAGAACTAACTACAATTCGTCAAGGTAACATAAACAATGAAATGTCACCGACAGCAATACCATAAAAACATGTAATTGGATTATTTGAAAATGAGAAACATGCAAATTTAATTCTGACAACAGCTAAACCACGGTCACTGTCGAACTGCGTAGAAAAGAGAGAGAAGCGTGATAACACAACGCTTGTAATTTATTGTAAAATATAAAGCAATGATCGATTTGCTCAAAAATGAGTTGAGAAATCGAAAATAAAAAACAACCGAGTTTTGCATTCAAATAAGATGTTCTTGTTATTAATTAAAATACCAACGTACGTTGATATTTAATAAAGGTATTGTGGATTAGAACTCAAGGTAAACAGTTAGTTTACCGTTATTTTGTATCGAGTTCTGAGAAATATGTTCAAGTTTAACATGATAATAATATATTTTTACCGCTACCACAAACTAAGTATATCAATTTGACTTTTTTTTTTTAAGTCAACCCTTCTTTTACCATTTGCCTGTTGTCAGCGCCTTAAGCATTTTCATTCTCATCGACCCACCAATGATACGGAAGTCTAAAAGTGGCTCACGCCTACTCAATTACTTATTACTTTTATATAGTGAAATACAATAGGTACAGGGTTAAATCATAATATGTAGTCAGAAAAATTAATCGTTTATTAAATTGACTACCTACATAAATTATCCGAATATTCAAATCACACCTACGAGTATCATTCTTTGTTAGTTTTATAAAATGGCTAAGTAGAATATGGCAAATTGACTCAGTGCCAATTTCACCAAAGAAACTGAACGCGATTAGTACATTTAAACTGCGTTGAAGACCTTGTCAGTTAGGAGTGTCAATATTCCACAACAATGGACATTGATGACAGTACACTGATAGCTCTAGAACCCGGTTTAGATGTGCTGATCACAAATGAAAGTATCAGTTTATTTGTGGAGTTAGCCTTTTTACCTTACTGCCAAAGATGAGTTAAGTTTTTCAAGCGTATCTTCTACGTTTGTATATTTTTATGTAAAATTCTATGTTACCTCGTATCTTCCAAACGGCTGGATGGATTTCGACAGAGGTATTGTTATATTCGTCTTAAAAACCCAAGTGTCCTTAGATAGGTGTTTTTAAGAAATATTTTTTAAGGCGGGAACAGATTTTCCTCAAAATTTTATTTATTTTACATTGTTCCTCTCCAGCTGCTAAGTTCATTGAAATAAAAAAAACAATTCAACAAACTCCTCGTAAAAAATTATCTAACTTTTCGACATTCATTTTGCGTTGAATAAAGCCATTCGCAATCCGCGGCTGAGTGTGTTCGCGGCTTCGAATCAAAATATGGAACAGTCCAAACTTATTGGTTCCGAATACTGAGTTAAATTTAGTTTTAACGGGTCATGCTAATGGTTAATTGGTTAAGCTACGGTTTCTTCTTTTAGGAAACCGAAGCTTCAGATCCGTCCCCTCTGTAACATTTCAGTTTATAAACTTGTCATGTATTTTCATAGATATGAATAGAGATAGAGTGCCTATCTAGATTTAGTAGATATTATTATGAGGAGCTCGTGGCTAAGTAATAAAAGCCGCACAGGTCAATTCATCAGAATAAGCTTGGCTTGCCGGGGTTGGTCCGTGAATGGGTGACCATCTTTACATATAGAGACTCCTCCGTGCCTCAGAAAGCACATTAAGCCGTTGGTCCCGGCTGTCATTTGTGTATCTTTGACAGTCGTTACGAGTCGTCAGAAGCTCGAAAGTCTGACAACCAGTCTTGCCAAGGGGTATCGTATTACCCAGTTACTGAGTTGTAGAGGTCATATAGGCAGTTGCTCCATGTAAAATACTGTATGCAGCTGCATCCGGTTAGACTGGAAGCCGACCCCAACATGGTTGGGAAAAGGCTAGGCAGATGATGATTACGATTTTGAATGACGATTGCGAAAACTATAATACATACATTGCTATGTGGTCTAAAGTAGGTAAATAGGTACAAAACCGAAAAAAAAGGTCTAACAAAATCATATACCTAGGTAATAAGTATCAGAAAATGAATTAATGTTGTAGATATTATATTTCAAGTAGGTAGCTCTCAGTTTTCGCAATCGGATGCAGTGGGTTTTAATTAATTTGTCGAACTCTCTGGTGTCTCATTATTAGGCGAGGTTCGCATCGAAGTAAGTTTACTGAAAGGCTTCGTTTAATAAACTGTACGGAAGATACTTAGTCTTTCGCGGAAATTGGAAGCAGTTGCGCTAGACGGATAGCTAATTTAATTTTAATTACGGCAACATTTTCAACTATTTGCGAAACAATAAGAAAACACTTGCGAGCTAACACGCTGAAATAAGCACTGTTTAACTGTAAAACTGGTTGAAACAATAACATTGCTTTTTTATTCAATCTTTGAGAATAAGTGAAAAATTCAATCCATTTTGTTTGCACACAATAACTAGTAGTTAAAAAAATGAAAAGCGAAACGTACATCCAAGTTTAGTTCGCATGTTCTAACTAGATGGCGCTGGCGTCGAATTAGAAGTCGCTATGGTTTCGTTACCGCGGAGAGTATAAGTATCTCACGCGACTTGAAAACTGTCTACCCACGAAAGCTGGACATAGGCCTCTCCTATTATAAATATTTTTGATATTAGCGATTCGCAGTCATGCGATAGCTATCTTAAACACATAATTATTATAATTTAATTAATTAATTAATTTAATGTGAAATAAAGCACAAAGTAAATATAAAAACTGTAGCATCTTGTTTGTTATTAAAAAATTGTCAGGGACCCGAGATGCGGCTGTCGAATTGTTTTCGGGACTACGTAACCTTAAATAATTAAGAAATATCATCACACCAGTATTCCTCAAAAGGGTTAGCAGAGGTAAATATATATACACCCACCATGCCATGTTCCGATTGTAATAATAGTATATTTTCGATGGGTGGTTAAAAAAAAAATACACCATAGTCTTCCGCATATTAATTAAACAACTAATAACAGTCCCTCGTTGTTTAACTAAGTTCAGTCTTGCAACAGTTACCTATGTAGCGCTAACTACTCCGGAATGTCTGGGGGGGGGAAGCAGTTTAGCTAATCATACTGAATATTACTGAACTAGCAGGTAAGGAGAACATAACATAACATCACGCCTGTATACTCCGAAAGGTTAGGCAGAGGTGTACCTATAGTACACCAACGAACGATAATAATAATATTATGTTCTTGATAGAAATACTTAAAGAAGAAAAGAGTTATCCTAACATCACGCCTGTATTACCCGAAGAGATGGCAGAGGTGTATGTATAATCACACATATGTTTAAGTCCCATTTATTCTGGGTAAGCCTATTGACTCCGGGCTGCTACATTTATTTTAATTATATTAATAAAATTCAAAAAATATAAATTTAATTTAAATATTTATTCCTTTCTACAAAAATTTTTTAATTTTGAAAAGGTATAACAACATATGTTCTTATTCCGGATGTCTAATCCGCATTAGACATTTTTTTTTTTGAGCGTGTAGAATTTTCAAATGGCTTCTCCCGCTCTGGGCGGAGCGGAAGTGAAAGTTTATTTTTTTTAGTCAGTAAAAGTCTGAACTTTTACTGACTAAAACCCACCCGTGTTCCTTCAGTTGCCTGTTGCCAAGGTACCGGTATCCCTTTCGGACTTTCCCGCAACCCTGGCAGGCATCGGTCCTAGCGGACCCCGCCAATTGTGCTGACATCTCTATCCGCATTAGACCTGGGTTTCCAATCTTTAGGTCAGGCTCGGTGCTAGGTAAGGTAGATTATTCCAATAAGAATTTCTCGGAAGCAGTCCGGGCTCCGGATTTTCCGATTAATGGCATTCGTTTTGCCCCCTAATACATCATCATCTGCCTAGCCTTGTTCCAACTATGTTCGGGTCGGCTTCCAGTCGATCTATCTTCGAGGTATACAGGTGTGGTGTTATGTTATTATGGTTCCGTACCTCAATAGGAAAAAAAAAACGGAACCCATATAGGATCACTCGCGTGTCCGTCTGTCTGTCCGTCCGTGACAGCCAATTTGAAATTTGGTAACATGTATTTCTGTGACCCAAACACCGACGGGTAACGTAAATAAATGAATTTTGAATATGGGGGTCATTTTTGGAGAGAAAATATGAAAATTAAAAAAACAAAAAAATATTAATACTTTTAAAGATATTTAAGAAAATTGACCATTCCGCTGGCAGGCTGGATGCGCGTCGATGTCCGTGAAGGAATATATAAGCACAAAATAAATAGGGTAGCAAACCCTGTATTTGTGCTTACATATTCCTACATCCTGCATTTCCTTAATTCTTCAAGGACATTCTAATTAACTACAATGGTTTTTGGTACGCGGGTGTACCGCGCGCGGTCAAACAGGAGTGTATACTTGTTTAGGTAAACGTTTGATGTTATTGTGTAAACTCTACGTTGGTGTATCGATGTTTATACTAACAGTTTAGCTATATTGACGATAAGGGATTCAGGTTTCAGATATTGTATGTTTAAGTTAGCACGATAGTAGCAGTACTGAATATTATCACTGGGAAGTCTCTGAGTAGACCCGTGGGCAGTGTGGTGTAAAGGATTAGCAATAAAAACAGTTTTAGTGCAATCAATCTGCCTAGCCTTTTCCCAACTATGTTAGGGTCGGCTTCCAGTCTAACCGGCTGAATACCAGTATTTTACATGGAGCGACTGCCTATTTGACCTCCACAACCCAGTAACTGGGTAATATGATACCCCTTGGTAAGACTCGTTGTCAGACTTTCGGGATTCTGACGACCCGTAACGACTGTCAAAGATCCACGAATGACAGCCAACGGTTTGACGTGCTTTCCGAGGCACAGAGGAGTCTCGGTATGTAAAGATGCTCACCCATCCACGGGCCAACCCCGGCAAGCGTAGCTTAACCTGATGGATCGACCCGTGCGGCTGTTATTACACGACCTCCTTAACAATCGAGCGATTAAATAGTTTTAGTATAATTTTGCAAATTGTGACGAAAGTAAAATGTACTACGACTGCGAAATTACTTTTATTACACAACTGCCCAAAAAGAAGTGTTATGTTTTTTTTCGGTATTTGTTTACTGTGTTTTTTTTAAACTTGAATTTAATTTCAGGAAACAAATATATGCCCGTAGGACACACAAAATATTATAGAAAGCACACCTAATTTCAAATAAGCTTCAAATAGTTACCTGTCTAGGTAATGCTGGGCATCTCTATTCTCACGCTCAACTTTACCTACCCAAAACCGTTATTTTTCGAAGATCGACGTGTCAACTAAATAAATTTATTTTCTACTTATTAAGAAGTCAGTATTTAAATAGCTCTCGGAATTAGCATTCAAATTGGCTATAAACATGCTAACTAAAAGCCTTGTCACCTTTATCTTATCTTTAAACCCTGCTAATTCTCTAATAGCCCACGACTCCTGATTCGGGAGCCTATAAATCCCGGATTTAATAACCATCAAGGGAGCCATTTCTATCGAACAAAGCCTACCTCTGTTGTGCCAGTTTTTTTATCCCGCTTTTATAGGAGGAGGTTCTTAATTCTTCTCTTTTTACTTAAGGGGGATGCGCTCTCTAAGTTCATTTACATATTTGACAGTTATTCAAACTTACGGAGTTGTATTGCTGATTCTAATGATTATAATTCTGTAACGCCATATTTGTTACGGCCGCGAATCATATTTTAATCAACATACAACATCACACTGACCTCCAAATTGAAAAAAACGTAAGAAAATTTGAATTTCGCGGGCTACTTTATCGCATCCCCTTTCAATTTTAGAATTTATTCGATAGGTTGAAAATACTTTTAAAGTATTAGCAGTATTTAAATGTTTTCATTTTTTCTCGTCTCCAGATTGTAGGTATCGCTCGAACAATAATGCGCCAATTTGGATATGCTTATTTTAAACGTAGAACTGTGGGAAATACAATGAAATACATCAATGGATGGACCCGCAGTTTCTGCAATCATTTATGATGCCGATGACGATGATGTAAAAATGGAAAATAAAAGTAAAAAATTGGTTTCAAAAAGAAAATTCGGGAAAATTCAGTGTCAAAATAAATTATCAAACCAAATCAAAGGCAATTTCCATCGATCAAAGACCACCTCTGTTGTGCCTGACGGCTTTTTTTCTAATTCCCACTTGCTTTATACTAAAGTCGTGACTGTTATTGTACTTTTGTGAGTCTGAGCACGATCAGTCCTCTTTATTAACTCTCTTGGGTAACTCAATTTGGCGTTGAAGGGATGACGAGAACCCCCCGTACGTGTTACTACCACTAGTGTATTACTGCGATATATCTGTGAACAAAATCGAACAATATTGGTTAGTTTGTTATTGGTATACTAGTGACTTTCCCTTGCTTCGTGTGAACAATCTACTAATGTCGCCACATGTCAAAAACATCGAGATTTCTGTGCTAAATTTAAGTTACCAAATCCTAACTTAATAGGTATTATAAATGCGAAAGTGAGTTTGTTTATTTGTTTGTTACGCTTTCACGTTAAAACGGCCGAACGAATTCGGATGAAATTTGGCACATGGATAGACCATGACCTGGAAAAGGACATAGGCATATTTTTAATCCTAGATCGCTAACGAAGTCGCGAGCAACAGCTAGTACTTAATATTAATGTAGCATGTAGGGCAATGTAGAGAGTAATCTTCGGAACTGCTGATCCGATTCCGAAAATTCTTTCACTAATGGTAAGCTACAGTATTGCCGAGTGTCATAGGATATTTTTATGTTACAACAAGTAATTTTACGCGGACGAAGTCGCGGGCATAAGTTAAGACACATAAACGTTCCGGAATAAAAACTCTAAATGAAGGTGATATCCGAAACAAAATCCATTGTGTAGTTTAGAAGTACTGCACACAGACAGACACGAAAAGCGACTTTAATTTATAATAATTATGAAAAAATAACCCCTTAAAAAAAACTCCAATTTTTTTTTTCCCTGGATTACATAAATATACTCTCAGTATGATTCTTAACAACACCCTCACGGATCGGACAGGGTTTTTGTTACATGCCGTAATCTATACGGCATGTAACAAAAATAAAATAAAGATAAAATTAGTATATACAAGAGTTCGCCGTCTTATTGAATTCGCTCGAGCATGCGGATAAAATGATCAGGGGCTTAAAACAGTCACTTTGGCAGAATCATAATAGGAAAATATTATGAATCATCGTAAAACGTCACAAACTGACAATTCATAATATAATCTGCGTGCGATTCATATTACCAAATAATTCATCTGTTTGTCAGCTTTCTATGGAGATTCGTAAAATGGTCCACACATTATGAATTGATGCGATGTCAAATTAGAGGAATTGCTAATGACAGCTGGAAATTCAGGAATTGAATTGCTTTTAGAGGAATTGCTAATGTGGCCGGTTTAGGCCCCCTTGATGTTTATTTTTCACTATTGTCATAAATTTTTGTTTCGTAGTACCCAGAAACTGCGTTGTGGAGGTCAAATAGGCAGTCGCTCCATATAAAATACTGGTATTCATCTGCGTTCCGTTCAGGCAGGAAGCCGACACCAACCTTGTTGGAAAAAGACTAGGCAGATGATGATCATACTTTTTTGATCAGTATAGTGCTGTGCGTTGCTATAAGGTACCGTACCAAATTTTTTATTTGTTATTTTATTGCCTTTTTATCATAAGTACAATAGTTAGGTGTTGTCCTAATCGATTTATTGTTGAATTTATCAAAAACATGGCATTGAAATTGGCTTGTTTACTTTATTACATACATTTAAATAGCAGTACTCAGTAATATTATGATCGTACTAATACTGAAAATAGAAATTACGATATAATCATTTTTACCCTTGTCTCATTACGATCATTGATTTTGAAAACATGGAAACCTGCTTTTAGTCTTATATTAAAGTCTTATGTAAAAAGTATTTATCTTTCCATCAATTTATTTAAACATTGGTGTTATATATGATTTTTATAAGAATAATAAAGCAAGCGCTACAAAATATAGTTTAAGAAAATAAAGATTTTAAAATAACTTTACCTTTTATTAACTGCTTCAGATACCGCCGACTGCGCAAGTAAGAATTCAAATAACAGAGCTGCTGGAGTTATTTTATTAAACATTTTCTTTAAAATATTAACTTTTTCGCATAATACAGCTATAAAATAGAAATAGCTACAATCTCGTTGGCCTTTGTTGTAATTCTGTGTGAATACCTATTGAATTAAAATAATCTCGACCTGAAAATGAATATATATATTTTTTTAATTTTGTAATACTTGTACATTCTATACATATTTCTTCCTAAGTTCCTATTTTGTATATTATGTAAATAATTTGTATAAAAGAAAAAATATATAATAATAATTATTATACTGCTAATATTACTTTATAATATCGAAATATGTTTCTAGGAATAATTTAAAATAAATAATAGGTTCCATGGAGAAGAAGTGATTTAGTGGTTTATTTGTGCTGAATGGCAATGCTTAAGGTGGATGCGCCAAGGTAGCCCGCGAAATTCAAATTTTCTTACGTTTTTTGCAATTTGCAGGTCGGTGTCAGGTTGTATGTTGATCTAAATATGATTTGCTCCCGTAACAAATATGGATTTACAGAATTATAAACATTAGAATCAGCAACACAACTCTCCAAGTTCATGTAAGTGCATTTAATGACTATTTCATGAAATCATGACATTTGGCACTTTCATGAACTTAGAGAGTTGTATTGCTGATTCTAATGTTTATAACGCACCTTAGCGCATCCCCCTTAAGATCAATATTTGTACACCCAATTTGAAATAAATGTTTTAACTATAGGTAGGTAATACTCAAGACAGAATAATAAAAATATCGAAAGCTAGAAATTAAGAACTCTTATTTTCTCTTATATCTACCTAGTTATGAATTTATTATGAAATAAATAAATAAGAGCATCATTTTTTTACTAACTGCTAAATAGTCAATTCATGTGTTTTTAAAATCCATGCTAATATTATAAATTCGAAAATAACTTTGTCTGTCTGTCTGTATGTTACCTTTTCACGCATAAACCATTGAACGGATTTCGACGAAATTTGGCAAGGAGATAGATGGCATCCTGGGGACATAGGCTACTTTTTGTTTAAAAAATAATCCTATAGAGGGTGGATGAAAGTTTTTATAGGAACCCCAGCATTGCTTAAGTATTCCGGTAGTCCATTCCCGTGTGACGATATTCGACATCCGCGGGCGAAAGCTAGTTTTTTATAAATTAGTCATCCATTTTTTAACAGTTCATAAAATTATTTAAAACAAAAACGAAACTAAACTCTATGCAGTACTCTCAATGCCCTCCTGTATAATACTTTGTTTCTTTCCACCACTTTTCCGTGTGTAGAATGATAAGGGTATATAATTTTGTTGATACTGGATCAACCCTAATGTGTTCAGTGTGAAGTCAACTCGCCGGATGACGTTTAAGTAATGTTTGCTCGCACTAAAAGCTGGATCGTGCTCTCACTACTACTATTTATAGATTCATGTGTTTGTGTGCTTTGCTTCGGTAGGTTTAGTAACTGAGGGGTAGGTACAGACGATTCTTTAGTTTGAAAGGCCTGGTTCCACTGGGGTGGATTAATTTTGTATTTTTAAAAGAGGAATAAACTGGAACAGCTTTAGGCTTTACACGCTTCTCTTCTCTTCTTCTACATTTTTATAAAAAGTGTGAATGTCTTCTGTCTATTATCCCAGTATAATAAAGTAACAGTATTATGACTCAGTAGTGACTTTGTAATAATTACCTACGGTCGCTCGGTAGATAAACCTTCCGCGTCCGTGCGTAACTGCTGCGCACTGATAATCACTGAGATTTCGAAGAGCGTCGTTTCGGCCGTTTTCTATGAAGACATAATACTGTAACTTATTTATACTGTGCCATTATAATTCTAACAAGTTTTTCGAGAGAATTCCTGTCAAACTTTCCCTGGCTTCAGCGTGTTGTATGTCTATTTGATATACATACCTAGAGCTTCTGTTGATAGCTGCTGTTCACCCGGCTGACGCGAAGACCAAAGCGAGGATAATGTTTTGAACTGGTATAAATAGCCGACTCTTTAAATACGTGTATTCAGAGATACATACGTTCCTTTTAAAATATATTTTTAATACTCCACACAGAAACCCATTTTTAAAAAGAACTGGGAAATGAATCAGCTTTTTTCACGTTTGCTGTACAATATATTTTATACTTTTTACATCTGTTCAGCGTCCATTTGTAAGAAGATACACCAAGTATTGCATTTATCTAATGGAAAGAAAAACGAAGTATGTTTTGGTTTAATAAATATATATTTTTGTAAGTACGGGGAAGCTATAAATCGATTAGGCAGGCTGGCTTTCGTCGGAAGACGTACTCTGAAATATTAGCACCTGACGCAAGTTATTGGCTATAGCGTTTTGTATCGCGCTGGGGCCTAAACAATTCCTCTAAAAGCAGTTCATTTCCTGAATCCCAGCTGTCATTAACAGTTCCTCTAATTTGACATAAAAGTAATTCATAATTTGTGGACCATTTTAAGAATCTCCATAGAAAATTGTCAAACATATGAATTATTTCGTAATACGAATTACACGCAGATCATAATATGAATTGTCAGTTTGTGAAATTTTACGATGATTCATAATATTTTCTTATGATTCGGCTAAACCTTACATTTCTGATTAGTTAGTTTATGTTAACGGATGTTTGACAAATAAATTATCTTTATCTTTAAAGTGACCGTTTTAAGCCCCTGGTGATTAATTTTAAGACATCAATACCATACTGGATTCCGTGTCACGTTTTACGCCTACTTCAGTACATAGTTTTATGAATCACTAGGTTATGCACGTTCGTATATATTCATTGCTGATGGCAGAAATCATTATTCAAATTGTGAACGTAAACCTGACAGCACAGAATCGTCGAGTGATACTTTAGATACATAATTTATTTGTAATCTTGCAAATTATGTAGGCGTCAGATAACTGATTGAAATAAATACTTTTTACTTTCCAAGCAAATGGATGTCTGTGTGTGATTCTGTCTCGCATTATAAAACAGCTGTTTAGCGCAAACGATCCGCTGTTTCTTCTCTATAGCCACGGCTCTCCCAAATGATGAGCTGTTTCACCGCAGCTGATGAGTGTTGGCGAGCGCGGGCGGTTTGTTCATTTCCGTTACCAAGAGAGCGGGTCCAGTTTAACGAAGTACTGGTGGAATGTTTAAATGTTATAAGTATACTAAGATAACTGTAACTGTGTCAGAGTATCAAACTAAATACAATAGATGTAGATATATATAGTAACTTATTCCGCTTAACTATGCATGCATGCAGTCGTTTTCCACAACTCGTTCTTCACTTATTACTTAAACAGACATTTTGATTTCTCGCGTTTCGATTCCTATGAAGCAAATTGAGCTTAAAGGGTTGTAAGAAATACGTGAAGTGAAAAGGCCCTCTCCACCGAAATTCCTTTCAACTCTCGTCTGGCGTGGCCAATTCCTTGATGGAAAGTGGATTATTTTTAAATGGAACTTTGGAATCGTAATGCAAATAAAGTCAAAAGTTTCCAGAAATAGAAATGGACCGAAGTTTTTTTGAAGTGAAACGTATTGCTTTGAGAAAGGGTAATAATGGATATAATATTATTTCTTGGGAATAATTTAAAAGGGAATGGATATAATATTATTTCTTATTATTACTTATTTCTTGTATGTAAGGATGAAAATCCGCCTAGGTTTAATTGAAAATTCTGCTTCTAATACAGGGTGGTGATTTAGTGACCTGCATCCTCCAAGGGGGTGATTCTACTTGTCATACTAAACAAGTTTCGCTATGAAACATATATTAAATTATACTTTAAAAAAAAGCTTTTCATACATGAACCGAAATTGTCTACTGATGTACAAGATTTTGATTTTTTTCACAAATTGTATATGAGTTTCATGGTGAAAGTTGTTTATTATAGACGGGTAGAATCACCCCCTTGACGGCTGCAGGTGTCTAAATCGCCACCCTGTATACAGTGTTATAATTATGTTCGTAACGAATCTAAAATTAAAATAGCACAACTCCAGGAACATGAGTTTGTTGATTCAACAATAATTACATTGCCACAGCAAACACACTTTTCACACAAAAGAAATTAATATAGGCGGCAAACAGCGCACAAAGGGCTGCGAAGAAAACGTTATAACGCTTTTATAACAATCTCTACTACTTAACATAATGCTGCTACATTCAACGAGAAGAAATTAAACTGTTCCCCGGGGATAATCCTGGGTAGACTCCGGACCTGCACTAAGTACATTCGTTAGTATTAATTAATTTTGTAGAGCTTATAAACTGTGACCCACACGAATAAACTTTCGCGGATTATTTATGAACTGTGAGTGAAACTTGATGTTATCGTTAAAAATGCTGACGTTAAAAACAAGGGTTGGACTGCATTAAATATTAAGGACGCAATTTTGGGAAAACCTATCAAGGTGAATAAGGAAGTTGTGCTAATGTTAAGTGGGCGCATTGTACTTTCTTCAGTGATGAGTGCTTAGTTCTGGAAGGCAATTCTCGCGCATCTCGCATTCCTTATTGTCGTTCGACTCGTACTTTTCTCTCGTAAAAAACAACTTTTCACTCGTAAAAATCAAGTCGAGCTATTCTCGCCATGTTGATTCATTTCTCGCAAGAAGGCCACGCGACATGCCTTAGTTTACATGCGACATGCAAAGAGTGGCCGGGACCAGTCGACACGTCATATCGACAGTCGTACCAACGTCAAACATTATTCATTATTTTGTCAATTGAAGTGTAAGTGTGACCTGGTAATGGTGATCTTGGTCAAATTGTATTGATCATTTTTCATAATTTTTCCCGTGGCCCAGCGATTAAGGTTCAAATCCGGGTTACTGCCAAGATGGCTTTTTCAATTCATACGTACTTTCTGTGTTCTTGGACATAACTGACATCGGTGAAGGAAAAACATCGTGGGGAAACCTGGACTTATCCTACTTCCTACTAATATTATAAATGTGAAAGTTTGTGTGTTTGTGTATTTGGATGTTTGTTACTCAATCACGCAAAAACGGCTGAATGGATTTGGATGAAATTTGGCAAATAGATAGTTTATAACCTGGATTAACACATAGGATACTTTTTATCTTGATATTCCCACGGGATCGAGACTTACGCGGGTGAAACCGCGGGGCGCAGCTAGTAAATATATAAGTCTAAAATCGCCACCCTTCTTGAGTAAGTGTGGTGATCAATGCTCGTACCTTCTCTGTATGAGCAGAGGCCTTTGCCCTGTAGTGACACAATTATAGGTTGGCATTATTAAAACGATGTCAAGATCTAACCCCTTTAAGGGAGAGTCTAATAGCATAAACAGAAAAAGATGAAAAAAAAGATACAATAGTAAATGAGTATCTGAAATTTTCATTTTACTTTTTCGTATTTGCTTCTGTCACAGCTTATTGATTCTACATATTACTCACCGTCTTTTGTTCACGGTCTTTTTGCGGCAAACAAAATCCGCGCTTCCCATTTTGTTTCGAGAACAAAGTATTAAAAACACACGTGTAAACCGGATCGGCAAACAGAAAGCGTTAGAACAAAATCCGTAATGTAATTTAAAGTTTGCTCGCTATGTTTCAACAGCTGAGTATTGTTCTCATTTCAATTGTCAAGTTTGTTCGGAAAAAAACATTATTGTTTACCTCTAGGGTACCTTTTTGACGAGCCTAAAGTCCGCCATTGTCACAACTGTCAGAAACTTGGAAGGAAACAAACTGCGGTTAGATCTCGAAAGTGAACAATTCCCTGTGTATTTGAACATTAGCTGAGCTTGGGACGCCGAAGCTACTCTCAGAAAACTGTTTTTTTTTAAGTAGGTAGGTATCGTCAGCCTCAAAAATATGTTACGGGTTTATGATAAAATCAGGTTTTTGATAAAAAACTGGAAGAAGACAAAATCATTATCAACCTGAAAAAATCCTATTTTTTTAACATTAATCTAAACTTGTTTAATGATCTAAAATTGGTCCACTAGGACCGATTTCAAAAAATCTTTCATCAGAGGAATGCTAGTAACAGCTGTTTATTTAGAAATATTACGCAGGCTATGCCGCTGGCGGAAGCAAAGACATTATTCTTGATAGCTTTTTTATTTGAGACTGTAACTCAATGTTTTAAAACAGTTTAAATAACTCTAGTTGTATTGATTGCCAACAGAAATGTCGAATTTACTAATATTGACATGGTAAATAATAATACTTATGATGATACAAGTAATATTTTCGAATTAGTTGGGTCTTTAAAGAAAGGTCTGAATCGAAAATCCAAACTCAAAGAAACATTTATTTTAATAAAACCTTAAACAGGCACTCTGTAATGTCAAAGTGTCAGTCAGAAAGAAAGAAAAAACTATGGAGAAAAATATAGATGGAAAGAAGATAACACTACCATGGAACACAAGTTCGGTTTTCCGACATTTTCCTTAAGCCTGCTTTTATTTCGAAATAACAAAAATATTGAGGGCTATTTACTGGCTGGAAACGAAATTAGTTTTCAAGTTTACTGACCCATTAAAATTAATAAGTGGGGCTTATCAAAACATAAGTTAATTAATTTTTTGATTGAATATTTCGTGTTGGAATAATTTGGCAAATCTTTGCGGAATGTTCATTGTTGTTTGTGAGAAATAAAATAATAGATGGCCGATGCCGCCGAAAGGTTCTGGAGTGGCGACCGCGTACCGAAAGACGTAGTGTTGGAAAGATGGTGGACACAAGGTGGACCGATCACTTGGTGAAGGTCACAGGAATCCGCTGGATGCGAGAAGCAAGCCTCGGATACCGATTAAATTTTCAAACCGGTATGATATACTTGCCGCAAAAACCTTTACATTCGGTTTTGTTCGCATATATCGGTGTTTTAACCAGTATTTGGAAGAGCATTATATGAAGAAAATCGGATTTACCGGTTTAGAGCAATAAAAACCGGTTAATACGTCAGTTTTTATTCAGCGCGGCATCTTCACAAGTAGTCACAAGTTGCAACGCTTTAAGGCTCTTACATACTGGGGCGATTCGTCGCGTGACGCGAATTTTAACAAAACAATTTCTCACGGCGAACAATGCGGCGGCGTCGCGTGGCGCGACGAATCGCCCCAGTATGTAAGAGCCTTTAACCGACATGCCGCTCTTCCAATAAACCGTTTAATTTAAGTTAAAAGAATGTTCTCTAAACGTTCCTGTTCCTTAGAAAAATTCGGAGGAAAACCGAAATAAACCGGTATTTTTTAAACCGGTTCCCAGACTTGAGATCCCTTCCTATAACGTAGGTTTCTGAATCGAATTGATCCTATAACTGCTTTTTCGTGTAGTTAGTGACTAACCTGATGTCAGTTTTTATGCCAGCCATGAGTCCCTGACTTGGCTTCACATACCGTCGAGAAATATCTCTCGGGCATGCCGGTTTCCTCACGATGCTTTCCTTCATCGTTTTTGAAGCAAGTGGTAACTATACAATACGCACATGAATCTGAAAAGTCAGAGGTGTGTGGCTTGGGTTCGAACTCGAGCCCTATGAATTGGCAGTCCGACGGTCACATCACTAGGCACACATCACTTCTATCGATCCTTTATTATTGTTTGACATATTCCCAAGTTTATCGAACTCTTCTTTCTAACTTACCTTGCTTGTATTGTAATAGTAGCCTAGACACTAAACGTAACATAATGCGTCCCTTTTTAACGTACTTTATGATTATCGGGCGCCACAGTAATAACAATACATCCCTAATAAGCACTTGTGTGTTTGTGCCCGACTGTTTCACATAAGTACAGTTGAACAAGCGAATTGGTATACAGGCAAAAATATACATAATATATCGAAAAAAGTGGGATGCAATTTCGTTTTTTTTTAAATCCGTCATTAATAATTCAAAATACTTATATATTGAAATTGCAATACAATTCTTTATTACATAGGTATATTTAATGAATTTATGCAAAGTAACGCCGGATTCCATAAAGTCTCAAGTTATCTTTCCATAACACTTCCAATATTAATAAATTTTTATTTTGTGCATATTAAATGAAGCTTATGGCATACCTAACCTACCTATGAGAGTGATGTAAAATAATTGACTACTTAGCACACTGACATGTTGTTTCAAAGTGGTTGCAATCTTCGAATTTTTTGGCATCTGAATGACATCGACAGGGGGCGTTGTTGGCAAGCATTTTTGTGAAATTTTCACATAAATTGTATTGAACAAACAAGATAGTGGTAAGGTGTGCCGATTTTGGATTTTTCCAAAAGATCCTTGTATACCGTTGTAACAAATAACTTGTTTGACTGTACTTTCCTGCTGCCTCATTCAAGTTCGTTCCATTGATTATAGAGTTCATTACATTGATGCGTTTACTTCGCGACTCCTGCAACCCAGTTGATTCTAACTTCCTAGATTAAGTTTCAACTATAGGAGTTATAAGTTAGTTGGGCATAGACAACCAGACCCTGATTAAAAGAGGGATTGATGGATTGAATTTGTTGATATTGCTGGTCTGTTTGTCTATTGGTATGTATAGTAAAACCTATATTATTATTGTTATACTAGCTGCGCCCCGCGGTTTCACCCGCGTAAGTCTCGATCCCGTGGGAATATCGGGATAAAAAGTATCTTATGTGTTAGTTCAGGTTATAAACTATTTGTTTGCCAAATTTCATCCAAATCCATTCAGCCGTTTTAGCGTGATTGAGTAACAAACATCACACAAACTTTCACATTTATAATATTAGTAGAATTCCCTATGATCCTAATGAAAAGACGCTTGGTTTGGTCTAAAAACGGTGAAGGAAAACATCGTGAGGGAACCGATCCTAGTAACAAAGATTCGAAGAAATGACTGTGAAATCCAAACTGGCACTGGCCCCCATTACCTCTAACACAGGAGACGTCTGTGTCCCAGGGGTAGTATTATGAAGTATTAATGCCATCATTATTCCACTGCGAAAACGGGATGATGTTAGCGGCCTTGTCTAGCTCCGTCTCTCTCTCACACTGGAAAAATGGTGGTATTAATACTTCGTAATACGGCACCAGCAATGGGAACATTATAGACTGACTAGCTGTACCCGCGGTTTCACCCGCGTAAGTCTCGATTCCATGGGAATATCGGGATAAAAAGTATCCTATGTCCTATTCCAGGTCATGGTCTACCCCTGTGCCAAATTTCGTCCGATTCCGTTCAGCTGTTTTAGCGTGAAAGCGTAACAAACAAACAAACAAACGCATTTTCGCATTTATACCTAATATTAGTTAGGATTATGCTTATATATGTACTTAGAGAACAGATTCCATAACAATAATTATTATCTATTATAATGTTACATAAATATAATAATGTTAGATACATACATTTCTCTATTATATATAGACAGTTGATTTTCGTTCTAAACAGACTATTTAATTAACCAGTCCTTTGTTAGGACTGGTGGCCAGTAGCCAGGTTCAAGTAACTAGGATTTCATAATTAGATATTCAAACCTACTGAAAACAATTGAATGCTGAATTCTTTCAAAGAAGGTTTCTTATAACTATCTATGGTCTTTCCAGCAAAGAACTGAAACGACAGTACATTTGGTGAAAAATCTAGAGGAGGGACAGAATATTTGGTAATTAATTGATTCAGGCGTGATTTTGCGGGAATCCATTATAAAATACAATAGACGTAGATATATTTAGTAACCTCAGTTAAGCGGAATAGGTTACTCAATATATCTACGTCTATTGTATTTTAGAATATTTGGTGGCCTATGTTCATGCTGATAATTTTCCTTGAATATGGATTATCGCAGAACACAGATGAGCTGTTTTCCCACACTCTTTAGACACATTTGATCTACCAACCCTACAGAATCGAATCGGTTACACGGTGATGCCCAAATTAAGGGTCTTCTAGTTTTCTTCGACTCTATTCATGCTCGCGGTTAAATAAAGAAATGCTCACCAAGAAAACTCCTAAAGACCCACCTAAAGACTCCTTTACGAAACCTTCAAACGAAACTGAGGAACTGCTACGGACAAGTTCAAAAATAAATTTAATGCTTACGCCGCCGGCAACGCAAAACCTTGCAAATAAATAACTGAAAACTTTTTCAATTTCATCCCGCGATCCACAAATTGTGTTTTGCGTCTGAGTAAATCGAAAAATGAATAACAAATTTTGCCTTCTATAATAATTAAGGTAGCGAAATTAATTGCGTTTAGAACACATTTTGCGCTGCGTTTGACTTCCATTTTGTTGTTATTGAAGTTACATTCAATGTCGAAAATAATTTGATTCGATTGGTAATAACAATTGGTTCGACGTAGAAACCAATTTGCGTCAAACTCGATCTGATAAGGAAGATCTCTTGTAGCGGTTACAAATAGGTCGTCGTAGTTACAATTTGTAATATTGAACAATAATCAGGGCTGAAAAACAATGTGGGCTTAATCGAACAAACAGTAGAGTGGGAACAATGTCCAGTTCTATACATATTCATCGGCTATTAATTCAATTTTCATTGGTGGTTTTCACTCAGCGAGTTGATTTTGGTTCATTTGTCACTTTCCACATGAATAATTTTCGGATCTTTGTTTTAACAGTGTTGGCACTTGTGTGGCGCTATTTGTGTATTCTCTTTCACAAAATCATTGTGTTTAATGATTCGATTTATTCACGTGTCCTGTGAATGAAGTTGATGTATTTTTAATTGTGATTTCCTGATATACACTTACTTAATACCTTATGTTGTCCTTTATTTATGTGTTTCAGCTGCACCCCACGGTTTCACCCGCATAAAGGCTCTTACATACTGAGGCGATTCGTCGCGTGACGCGACGCCGCCGCATTGTTCGCCGTGAGAAATTGTTTTGTTAAAATTCGCGTCGCGCGACGAATCGCCCCAATATGTAAGAGCCTTAAGTCTCGACCCCGTGGGAATATCGAGATAAAAAGTATCCTATGTCCTAACCCGGGTCATGGTCTACCCTTGTGCAAAATTTCATCAAAAGCCGTTCAGCCGTTTTAGTGTGAAAGCGTAACAAACCAACAAAATAAACTCACTTCGTTATGAGAAAAAGGTATTCCTAGATAAAGCGCTGTTAAATAATATTATAAATAAAAGTCTATAATTAGCTATCTCAATTAGATTAATTGTTGTTTTCAAATCCACCATTCATAATGACGTAGACTAAAATACTTTTAAATATAATCTAGCCCGTTCATCAAGTTGATAAACATACCTAATATTCCACGACCTCGCCTGGACACGACATATTTTGTACAAATATCTACACATACTGGCTGACTGAGAAAACGAGAGACATAATGAAAAACATTCAGTTACGATTCTCATTATAAAACTGAATTATATGGGACCTTAGTACTGTAATTGACATTTATTCAATAAAACACATACCTACCTAAGGTCTTTTGTTCATGGAAACTCACATTTATACAAGTCCAGTTTGAAATATGGACGGAAATCCTACTATGTAATCCAACTCATCATTATTTTGATTTGTCCTTCTTTCATGCATCAACGGGAATTTCTTCGGGAATCTCCATACGGTTGAAATAATGTCATCTTTTTTTTTTTTTTTGAGGGCGGGAAATCATCCTATGACTTCTCCCGCTCTGGGCGGAGCGGAAGGGCGTGTCCGACTTTTACTGACTAAAACCCACCCGTGTTCCTTCATTTGCCTGTTGCCAAGGTCCCGGTATCCCTTTCGGACTTTCCCGCAACCCTGGCAGGCATCGGTCCTATTGGACCCCGTCAATTTTGCTGACATCTCTAAATAATGTCATCTAAGGTTTACTTTACTTGTTTCCGTTACTATGACCATAGATTCTATCCCCGGGAAAGTCCCTAGTTTACTCAGTCACACTTTATTATAATGTCTATCGCTATAATTATGAGACAGTAAAGTTAAATGAAATTCTAACACGCGACTCTATCGATCATAGAAGATTACTATAATTAAGCGTTCATTACCGACTTTTAAACCAAGGACACATGGACTGTAATTAAAACGGGAAGTCTTTTGTTTTATGAAAGATCGGTATCATAATATAAGCAGTGTCTAATAACAGTTCATACCAAAGATTTTAATCGTAGATTCGCCCTACCGCGTCAAAAGATGGTTGCGTTTCTGACACCTCTGGCACACACAATGTCGCACGACTTAGCACAGTGAGGGCAAATCTGGAGATTTAAATCTTTGTTTCTTAAACCATTTATTTATGGAAATGTGTCATTAAAATAATATTATTGGGAACTGAAAAACTTATATTTTTTAATAATTTATGTAACCTATATTTAACCTGAGACGCTATCAATTTTTTTTAGAATTTTTGTTATTCTTTCCTTTATTTAATTAATTACTTACATAATAGTTTTATGTAAGTAATTAATTAAATATTAGATTATAAAATATATAAAAACATTTAAAAATATAAAAAATAGTAGCCCACCGGTGTCGGGAACAGGGTCCAAGCTACTGGCGGTCAGGGCTTCAGAGAGAGAAACCTCCTAACAATGCAAGCCGTGTCCAGGAGTACCGCTTTCTGAATCATGCCCTTAATCCGAAGCGGTAGTGCCAGTGTAAGCTGCCCAATGAGAGCCTCCATAGGGGTTGATCAAGATTAATATTCTTATTATTCTGGAATCTTAGCAATTTACGCTGAATTTCTGCCTCGATTGGTATCTAACCTTTGGTTAAAAATTAGATATTGAATTATTATGGTCATATCTACCCCGCCGTGTCCTAAAAGCTGTCAAAGATTGTTAAATTGGCATTATTGTTAATTTAAGGGTGAGAGGTGAGCCTTGGTTCAGTATTAGCGTTTATAAACTGACATGATCACAGACAGTAACTTATTCCTACAATACTCATTTGCAATAGTAAGAATAGTTCGTTGTGTTAGGTATATATTGTATACAACGTGTAACGTCAAATGCGCAAAATCTGAAAAAAGTTTGATCAGAATAACGAGCAGAATCAATTAAACCACTTTATAAAACAGGTGACTTTAAAAAAAAAATCTTCATTAAAAAACGTTGCCGTATCTATTTATTAATAGGTCAAGCCATCACATGCGCAAACCTGCCAAAATACGTAAACAAATAAAAATTGATGTCGACCAATTTAATTTTTTTACTAACAACTAAAACAGCACATACCTTTACAATTTTTTTAATGATTTTTTTCTCTCTGAAATAGGTAAATTGAATTAAAAATCAGTTGGGGTGTCTTAGGTTTTGCGCATTTAACGTAACACGTTGTATAAAGATTTGAATGTATTTGCAATAACAATATTTTCTTACCATACGAAAGGTTGACCCTTTTACTGACATAACCTCAGAATAATTCCATAATCGCTGCCAGATCCTCGTTTAAAATAATCTTGGAGCAAAAAATGTCTTAGTAGGGACCATAGGAATCTTAATAAGTAAATAGAAGTCACATTACTTCGTTGAGTTTGAATTATCTAGCCATTGGACACGTGCTCAAGACGAGTCAGTGAATTTAAAAAGTGTTGGACTAACAAAGGTAAAAAAAAAAAAAAACTTGGCTGCCTCATTGGTCTAGGGTTGCAAGCGCTAATGCTAAGCATGAGGCCCTGGGTTCGATTCACAGGTTGGGCAAAGTGTTATTGGGTTTTTCCATTAGGAATTTCTCAGTAGCGCCCGCCGCAAAGTGTTAAGAACCCGATTTTTGTTTCACTATGTTTTTATTCAAGTAATCGATAGATTCTATTATTTCTGGCACGAAAGTTCAACTCCGGCATTGCTACGTCAAGTAACTTTAAAAAAAAAAACAAAGTTTCGTAATATCCGCATCATGAAAACAGAAACAAAAATCTTATTTAAAAACAGAACTACATGTTCCAGTTTCTATTTATTCTATTATTTGTATGTACAGTAACCTAGTAGTGTTTATTCCATCAATTTCTGTTGCTTTAGTATGAATGGGACGCGAGATATGATTTTTTTTCTCATTTTTCGTTTTTATTTATTTATTCACCTATAACACCGTATTAGTTCGTGTTATACTTTATATTATATGTAGTCAATCTGCCTAGCCTTTTCCCAACTATATTGGGGTCGGCTTCCAGTCTAACCGGATGTATCTGAATACCAGTATTTTACATAGAGCGACTGCCTATCTGACCTCCATAACCCAGTAACTGGGTAATACGATACCTCTTGGTAAGACTGGTTGTCAGACTTTCGGGCTTCTGACGACCCGTAACGACTGTCAAAGATCCACGAATGACAGCCGGGACCAACGGCTTAACGTGTTTTCCGAGGCACGGAGGAGTCTCGGTATGTAAAGATGGTCACCCATCCACGGACCAACCCTGGCAAGCGTAGCTTAACCTGATCGATCGACCTGTGCAGCTGTTATTACTTAGCCATGAGCTCCTTATATTATACTAGCTGCCCGCCCCGGCTTCGTACGGGTAGCACTAAGTACCCTACCCTAGCTACCTACCCTACCTACCCTACCCTACCTACCCTACCTACCGACCCACCCTACCTACATATCTACCTACATATCTACCGACATACATACATACACACCTACATACATACATACATACCTACCTACCTACCTACCCTACCTACACCTACTTTACCTACAAACCTTCCCCTGAGAATAACGAACACAAAAAAAGAATTATCCAGATCGGTCCAGCCGTTCTCGAGTTTTAGCGAGACTAACGAACAGCAATTGATTTTTATATATATAGATGTAGTATTAAACATAATTCCGTGTTATATAATAGTTTCACATAACTTAAAATAATATTACGCCACTGTGCCCCGAAGAAGGAACATTTTTTCATTTCGCCAGTTATGTTTAAGTCAAGTTTCAGTCTTCAGAATAACCCCTTCTATACCCTTGTTTAAATTTCTGTGGTAAGGCTTCACCGTTGTTAGGTATATGACAAATGGTTGGCATAAAGTTAGAAATACGTGATGCGGGTCTTTCTTTATTTACGTCAAAGTAGGTCGACGCATGAAGCCGACGTAAATTGTTATAAAATACCTTTTGAGTTTCATAATAAGACCTGTTGTTTATGTTATTTCCTTGCAAAGGTCATGTAAGGTCAAAATGATTTATTATGTGATTTCACAGACGAGATAGGTTTATAATATACTAGCGACCCACTCCTGCTTCGCACGGTTTTAACGACTTGATAAAACATCAAGATTTCTTAGTTATAATGTAACTTTAACATAAACCTTCCGAAATAAATTCTCTAAACGATGGCCAAAAACCTCATCAAAATCTGTTGCGGGGTTTAGAAGAACAACGCGGACGTACAGACAAACACGTACAGCGACTTTCATTTATAATATGTGTAGATGATAGGTAGGTATATCTAATGAACATAAGACAAACAAAAATGAGTTTCCAAAGGCATAATTTTAAGTAATTACACACTAAGCGGTTTTATTCTGTAATCTGTAGTTATGTAAAGTCACGGACTTTAATTGATGAGCCACTGTCAAACTTTTCAATTTTGCTGTTTTAAACATTCACGAGATTACACGATTAAACACGAACTCAAATCGCATGCTCGTAAACAAGATGACAAATTACTAGTACCTAATCGGAAATAGTCTTATCCATAGAGGTTGACTAATTAATTCTCAATGATAAATAAATACAATGTTTACCCAATCTATTTTATACTGACCTCCTTTGAATCAGAGCTCATTAAATGCATAATTCTGAAAACCTATCCGAAGACAGTGACAGTTAAAATTCGATGTCCGAGACGTTATTTTCGAATTTGTCGAAATTACTAAATACAATTTATCCGTACGCTAACGTCACTATGGCTACGCTAAAACAATCGTCGCTAGGTTACGGTTGCTAGACCTGCAATTGCTTGACTTTGGGTAGTCACTCTGCTGTCAAGTTTGTATTTCTGGCTCTCAGGTTAGCCAACCGGTAAAGATAAATATAATTTTATTCTTCTTTATTTACGAAGATATGACTTTCCGTGTCTGGATGTACGATTATAACCGACTAAGCCCGATTTGCATTACACGGTTAAAATACGAACAGTGCCAAGTGGCTCATCAATTAAAGTCCGTGACTGTACATGAAGTTATGAGTCGGGAATGTCATTTTTGTTGTTACTTGGCATTATGTACAAGGGCATTTTTCCATTTTCAGAACCCATAGTAGAAAACTATTGCGGCAAAAAGGGCATACAAATTGTCTATGAATTTTCCATTAATATGATTATGAAGGATATAATTTAAAGTTAAATACCAGTGAAAAATTCCTTCATATGTTTAAAAATCCAGTGAAAAAGCTGCTCCCTGTCGCAACGCAGGCACAACTTTTTCAGGCAGTCTAAAACTATTCGACGCACATTTTTATATTGAAAGTTTTTTTCAGTGTACAGTTTTATATGAATACGGATCTAGGACAGTTTAAACAATTACCTACCGATTTAAAGCTTAGCTTTTTGTTGGCACTTTTTGTCACAAGTAACTTTTTCTTAAGTTGTTACTACAGCCAGGATAGGATTTATTTTTAATACAAGTATGTTTTCATAAATTCATCATCTCATTGTTACTGCAATAATGGCCCATTCCTATAATTTCATCATCTGCCTAGCCTTTTCCCAAGTATGTTGGGGTCGGCTTCCAGTCTAACCGGATGCAGCTGAATACCAGTATTTTACATGGAGCGACTGCCTATCTGACCTCCTCAACCCAGTAACTGGGTAATACGATACCCCTTGGTAAGACTGGTTGTCAGACTTTCGGGCTTCTGACGACCCGTAACGACTGTCAAAGATCCACAAATGACAGCCGGGACCAACGGCTTAACGTGCTTTCCGAGGCACGGCCCATTCCTATAATTTACGGATTGTAATTGGTTAAAATTAAGACTTGTCTCTTTACCAATAAGGAAGAAAATACCTCACTGGATGTAGAAACATCCAGTGAGGTATTTTTTATTGTAGAAACCAAGACGCGGTAAACCAAATTATCACGGCCCGCTCCCGCGTGTATCTAGCCAATCAGGAAACGCTCATTGATATAATAGGCGCTCGGTAATCTTTCGGTACCGAGTATACCGAGCATGCTGTTCCGGCACCGCTGACGTACCGACCAGCAACGAAATAGTCCTAAACAGTGCTCATTTTAGCGTGTTACCCCCCATGTGTTTTCTTATTGTTTCGCAAACAGTTGAAAACGTTGCCGTAATTTAAAATTGAATTAGTTATCCGTCTAGCGCAACTGCTTGCAATTTTCGCGAAAGACTATCTTCCGTACAGTTTATTAAACTAAGCCTTTCAGTAAACCAACTTACTTCAATATGAACAATGCTTTATATTGAAACACCAGAGTGTTCGCCAAATTAAGTTAAATCCGCTGCATCTTAGTATAAACTGAGACTAAACCACTAGTTTATTAAATAATTAATTTTCAAAAAAATTGTTTTCTATGGGTTCTGGCCTTGCACTTCTTTAATTTGGCATTGTTAACAGCTACTGAACATCACATGCCATGCCATTGGAAATGTACCTATGCAGAGAGCAAAGCTGAAATGTCTTATGTGCCTTTACACTGGTAGCTAATAATGTAAAAAAGAACAGAACCGTAGTAGGCTGCTATTCATTGATGATAATGTAAGGATGAACACATTATTTAACCCGAGTGCACAGATGCATACAGATGGTTCACTACGCTTTTAGGTATGAAGCTACATGTACGCGGCGGGCCGTCTTGTCGGGCCAATTCAGTGAATTGTAGTCAGAAGATATAAGAGTTACGCGATAGAAAGAGAGGCAACTTCTAGGTGAATATAACTGTAGGTAATTAGCGCTGTGCGACCTGAATTGTACTCTATTGTGTCTTAGCAAGAGTCACTTTTTATTTAAATGATTTAGCGGAGTGTAGCATCTGTATTCGTCTGTGCCAAGCGTTGACGGCAATCACTGATTTGAACATAAAAAACAAAAACGACAAGGATTTGAACATCAAAAGCGAACATGACACAGACATTAATAACCAAATAAATAATATAAATATAATACCTCATGAAATGTTATCTAAACGTATATTATCAACCGGAAAATATGGTAGTTGTTCATTTTAATCTAAAACAAGAAACATTTAGAAAAATATAATTATTATAATCTCGACAACAATAAATTGTTAACTTTTTTCTTTTGATAGCTATATAAATTGTTTTCGTGTTTGATCGCTACACACATGCCAACTATTATATTGTAATAAAATATAATTTACATCTTTACCATAAAATTGCCACAACGGCAACGTCACAGTATTAGGGTTCATTTAAAAGTGACCTTATTTCCGGACACGCTTCTTAGGTTCCGAACGCTTCTGAGAAATTCCTAATAGAAAATTAATCATGTGAGAGTAGATTTCTCCGCAATATGTTCTATGACGTCTAAACTACTATTTTATTTTCTAATACTTATTTGAAACATTATAAGAAACGGAGGCGAGATGTTAGCACAAATGAGTATCACCCATAGATATGCGTATCACCCATAAAGTCTGATACCACATTCCACCTAAGTAAAAAATATTTGCTAACGAGAATTCTCAATTTTTAAATCATTCTAATTTAGGTTGCATTTACTCTGTGCGTTCATGCTAAGCCCACGATCCTCAAACACAACATGACTGGCATGTAGACTCCATTTAAAATAAGATTAGAAATTTAAACAAACCTTTTTACAGTCCGATTAACCGATTTTGACTTCTATACCGTAGGCATAAGGATGGTATTAAAAGCAAGTAATGTTACACAATACCAACTGTCTACTGCAGCTGCCATTTGTCATACCACCAACGCAATAGAAGGCAAAATCGGTTGAACCAACTGTAAAAAAGGCTTATTAAATAAGCCTTTTTTACAGTCCTAGTGTCTAATCTTATTTCAAATGGAGTATAGTTAACTGTAACTTTCAATTACTTACAATATTTTTTTTTGTCAACAGTTCAAAAATCCTGAATTTTCATATCAATCACACGCGTTTGGATAAATATTGCGAATGTCTTAATTGTCTTTGAATAAAGATATTTTCAATTAAACCCTACACTGTTTTTATTTGACTAATATTTAATTTACAGTTTTATATGAAATATACAATCTAATAAAATAAAAAAAAAGAATATATATATATATAAAGGAAGAGCTCATAGGGCGTCAAAAAATTCTTCCGCATCGCTGTCAGTCGGAAAAGTGCCCAAAAGGCTGGCAGCATAGCCACGTTGGATGGCGATTAAAAGCTTGAATTTTCTGAAAATCGATATCTCTCAAAAAACTTGCATACCAGCACTCTAGAATAATAACTAGGTATTACAGTTCGATTCAAACGTAATGGCGGCTCGGAAAATGAGGCGCTTCGCTGCGCAGTAACAATTTCATGTGTCAGCGGGGGTGAGGGGTGGAGTACTACGCAATGAGTAGCTAACTTCAGAGCCGCCATTAAGTTTGAATCGAATTGTACTACGCTCTCCTCATATCCACATCTTGTACCGTTATATCAGGTAGTATATTTGTTTCTGTCAACTATCAGCCTATTGGTCAGCAAAAATTGAACTTGACGTTTTAAAACGTGCAAGTGACATTCAACCTTAGGGTGGTAAAGGAATTACGAGGTCTAGTAATCAATCTGCCTACCCTTTCCCAATTATTTTCGGGTCGGCTTCCAGTCTAACAGGATACAGCTGGATTCCAGTATTTTACATGGAGCGACCGCCTGAACTGGACAACCCAGACTTTCGGGATTCTGACTAGTTGACTACGTATAACGACGATCTAAGATCTACGAATGACAACCGGGGCCATCTGCTTGACGTGCTTTCCGAAGCACGGAGAGGTGTCGATATGTCATGGATGGTTACCCATCCAAAGACCGACCTCGGCAAGCGTTGCTTAACCTTGAAGATCGACCCGTGCGGCTGTTATTATTTAGCCATGAGCCCCATAGTACCGATAATCGAAACCGCACCATACACTTATGTGTGTGGTCGCAAGTGTTTACTCCCTTATTGGTCAAATAGCTATACAATTCACCAATTTGCGACCAATTACATAAATAATAGTATGTCTGTGTCGAATGGCGATTTAGTTTTATCGTGATAATCAGCTAGCCTACAAATAGTCAGGTAATCTTAGAAACCTACACCAATCGTAGCCCAGCTCAACGAGAGACAACAAGAAAAAAAATAAAAATGAAATTCTACCTTCTGGTAAGTCGATTTGTTTTTTAAATATTAAATTTTTTGTAGCTAAAAGACATTTAAATAGCCTTAAGCCAAAAGAATCAACCGACTAGAGTGCTACTGATTCATTAATCTGATGATAAATATAAATATAAAATTAAATCAAATCATTTATTTGTTTGAATACGGGGTGATACCTAATTATAAAAATTCTTTATCAGGTGTGCAAATGTCTATTTAAAAAATGTGTGTTTTTTAAATTATGTGTGCTTGTTTAAATTAATCTAATCTCCTACTTTACTTCACAGTTGTGTCTCTCAACCATGTTCATCATGATGTGTCAAGCACAAGTATCTCAAAATCACTTAAACAGCAAAAAACTTTATAGTAATTCCCAAAACCGACGGTTTATCCCGGGATATGGTTACGGTGGGCTGGGTGGTGGCGTCGGTGGTGGAGTTGGTGCTGGGATCCACGCCGGATTAAGCGCTGGTATCGATGCAGGTATTGGTGCTGGCGGCTATGGCTACGGTGGGCTCGGTGGTGGTCTTGTTGGTGGTGGCTATCCTTACTATGGTTAGGCTATCAAACTACCGCTGATATCATCTTTGAAAGTAAGGGGTGGGTCGTTTTTTTTTACGCAATTGTATAAGCAAACCAACAAAAATTTGTTCAGAGAAAAGTAGTTTATGGACCTGCCAAATCCCATTGAACTATTTAGATTAAAAATTATTGTCTGACACTTATTCGACATGAAATTATTTATGGTAACGCAATATATTTTAGTAAAAACTGGTTAATAAATTGTTTCCGAAACTTATAGGTATTGTGTTTTATTTTTCACGTCATGTGTTATGTTGTTTCGACTCCTATCGACACTTGCACAGACAAAATTAATTGTTCTCATGAGCAATACGGAGGAATGAGGAAAATGTCGTGAGGAAAGCTTTCAGTATGAATGTAAATAACTATAAGAATAGGGGAAGACCAAAGAAACGATGGATGGACTGTGTGAAAGATGAAATGGATAGAAAGGGGGTGAATACCGAGATTGCAAGAATTTTTTCATGAAAAATAATGTTTTAGTAAATAAATTTTTAATTAAAAAAAAAAAGTAATGACGTAAAGTAGCTGACCATTGACTATTGTTTGTACTACATATTTAATTTATTTGAATTAATTCTTTTTATTTTGATTTGACTTATTCTTGTCTGATTAGATCTATACATTTACATTAGGGAACTTATTATACTAATTTAACTAAAAAACTAAAAGGGCTAACTAACTATACCATTAAATATAAAAACAAAGGGACTCTTAGGCGCCGAAGTATTCGTCCGCATCGCTGTCATCCGGAAACGTGCCCAGAAGACTGGCAGCATTGCCACGTTGAATGGCAATGCTAATTCTTTAGCCAAAGAACAAGCCAGCCCTCTGGTCACGTGAAGTGTCGACCAGTCAGCGAGTTTCCTTAAAAAGGAGACGCGCCCGAGTGCGCGTCTCATTATTCTTATTCTAAATGACTACTATTAATAAATATTATAGTTCGTAGCTACACTGTCAATAATTATTTATTCTATTGATTTGAACTAGGTTTGTTTTATATTTTGTAATAATGACATAATTTATAACGAAAAATGTAATGTAATGTAATTTATTAATTTTGTTTTGTTTTGCAGTGCCCTTACAGGGTGCATGTTTGAAACTTATAATCTTATTCCAACCTCTGTGCAACATGTTTGCAATAAACTGATTTGATTTGATTTGATTTGAAATGACGACTAATATAGAAGTGTGGAAGAAAAAGAAATGTTGCACCGACCTTAAATAAATTGGGATAAGGGCAAGAGATTGATGAGCAGTTTTCAAATCAAACCAAATCAAATCAAAAAAAAATATTTCACATAAACCTACATGAGCACTTATGAAACGTCAGAAGCTATGTAGGTGCACGGTTCCAATTGGTCAGTTCCTAGAGAGAAGAGCCGACAAGAAACTACACGGTTACTCTTTTAATCCAATTGGCTTTTACAATATTTTCGAATTATATTGTTAATAGGTATGGGAGGACAGTGTAGGCCTTTCAACGAGTACCAGGTAGGTACTTAATAAAACAGAAAATGTTCAACAAATCTACAGTCCACTAAAGTCTACAACGTTCACAAGATAGAAAAGAATCTATATAACAGATAAATAAGATAATAAAAATAAAAACCTATTTACACCAAACGACACGATTGCCATTACAACTGTAACAAATGTGAATAATTATCATGTCCACAAAAGTCATTAATAAAGAGTTGAAATTTTAGGTGTATGAGGAACAGGGTGTAAAGTTCACTCATCCACCATAGAAAAGGGAGGATCTTCCGACCAGACGGGTGTTGTGTCTGGCGGGCAACTGCCTAACGATTGATGTCGGGTTCTTGTATATGTCCATTGCACGGTAAACTTTAATTGCGCGATGCAGGATTTATGTGTGTGACGTCATGTCTTTGATGCGTAGTTCGCATGTGGCGATGTGGATACCGCCACAAAATTAAATTGTAAGTTTTGCAATATTTTGCCAGCAATCTACCTCACGTATTCCTATTGATAAGTTTTATTTTAATTCCCCTTTTAGCTAGCTGGAACTAGAAGGCAGATTACTTACAAAATACTGCTTTGCTGCAGATAAGTGTATGATGGTAGCAGTACTTCACGGAAGAAGTTATTCGCAAGGAAATTAATTTACATGGAATTATAATTTATTCTACTACTAACTTCGGCTCGCGGATTCGCCCGCGTGGTATGTCGATGAAAAGTACCCTATGTCCTTCCCCAGAATGCCATCTCTTTGCCAAATTTGAACGAAATCCGTTTAGTGGTTTAGGCGTGAAAAGGTAACATACAGACAGACAGGCAGACAGACAGAGTTACTTTCGAATTTATAATATTAGTATGGATGGTTTTTCTTCTTGTCGACTAAGACTTAAGTGGTGCGAAATGGTCCACACCCATAATCATGGAAAGAGAAGCCTCGTTTCATAACGAATCTTTAAATAAAAAAACCGGCCAAGTGCATGTCGAACCACGCACAATGAAGGATTCCGTAGTTGAGATGAATTTATCCAACAAACATAACCTTTTAGTTGAAAAATTTGTTCTCCCATACAGAATGTATCCACAAACTCCCATTATTTTATTTATTTATTTATTTAGGATCTCCAACAAAGGATACACATACACAATATAAATCACAATAATAAAAACGGTTATTTCAAGTGTGCTCCTTCAAATACAGGAGACCACAGCATGCACATATAACTAGGGGTAACAGGATGAAAATAAAAAAATAGGGAAAATAAATTAGTGACGAAGTTGCAAAAATATAAAAATAAAAATTAACATGTCAAGATTGAGCATTCTTAATACAATTAAATTGTTCAGTATTCCTAATAATTATTATTATTTCACATTTGCTGACTATGTGTTGGAGGGACCAGAAACATAATTAATAAATAATATAATTTAGTTATTTTGCAGTGGTTATATTTTTTTTTGTATTTTGAAATGGGGAGGGTTTTTAAACGACCCTTTCAACGATACCTCACACCATTGGATTGACGAGAAAAAAAACCATCCCCATTTACGAGTAGGGGAGGTACATTAAAAATGCAGTTTTTACGAAAAAAAAATACCACTTTGGTCGGCGTGATTTATATGTATATATACCAAATTACAGCTTTTTAGTATCAACAGTCTTTGAGCTAAGCCGCGGACAGACGGACATAGTAAACTGATTCGAAGGTAAATTGTCATACTTTAATTTCCGGTAAATGGTGTAGAGTTCCTTAAGAATGTCTGTAAACAACAGCTGGTAGTACCTACCATACAAATATAATTAGGGATGTAATCCAATTTTCCTTTACCTTTTTTTTTTTGAGTGGGAAGTCATCAAATTACTACTCCCGCTCCGCTCAGAGCGGAGCGTAGAGTGCTTGTCAGACTTTTACTAACTAAAACCCACCCGTGTTCCTTCAGTTGCCTGTTGCCAAGGGCCCTGGTATCCCTTTTGGACTTTCCCGCAGCCCTGGAATTTTCATTTACCTAAGTTTTGCTTTGAATCTTTCCTGAACTAGAAAAATTTATTTAAAAAAATTAAGTTTTCCATTGAGCCACTTTCTGAAGCGGTTGAAAATTTTCAGAGAAACTCCTCCCGGCGGATATCCGACCCGTTTCGATAGCGCCGGTCGTTTTAAATCGACCCACTTCTGTTGCTGGCGTATAAACAGAATACTAATAATTCACATTGAATGAGAAACACTGAGTTGCATACATATAAACGTTCCTTGGAATCATAGATACGTGCCTTTGGTAGTTTTCTCAGCACTTGCTTGCATTTTTGTCATTTATAAGTGGTTTAGGTCGAATTCGACCAAACTTTTATCCCTAGTATTAGTCTAATACAGCGAGTAAATATAAAATTTTTGACAGATTTTCTGTACAAAAACTGTCAGACGTCAATTTTATTCCCCGAATAAAAGTTATTTGGCTTTGGTTAAATCGGCCCTTAAAGGGAGATCTAGACTACGCGGACTACCAAATGGACCACCTGGGTGCCCCGCGGTTTCACTAGCATAATTCTTGATCCCTCGGGACCACAATGAGTATCCTATATCCTTCTCCAGGTCTAACCATGTGCCAAATTTCATCAAAATCCGTTCAGCCGTTTTAGTGTGAAAGCGTAACAGACAAACAAACTCACTTTCGCATTTATAATTTTAGTTAGGACTAGCTTTTGCTCGCGGCTTTACCTGCGTGGATGGCGATATTTCAGCCAATTTACACAAAACTTTAATTAATTATACAACTATACCTTTCTCATGAATCACTCCGTCCATTGGTGAAATCCGTTTGAAAATCCGTTCGGTAATTTTTGATTTTATCGCGTACAGACAGACAGACAGCCGCGGCTTTGTTTTTAACCCCCGACGGAAAAAGAGGGGTGTTAAAAGTGTGTATCTGTGTATCAGTGTATCAGTGTAACTGTCTGTTCCCTCGTAGCTACCAAACGGCTGAACCGATTATGATTTTTATTGTTTTGTTTGAAGGATGACTTAATCAAGAGTGTTCTTAGCTATGATTCAACGAAATCGGTTCAGCTGTTTGAAGATTATCATCTCTTTTCAAGTTGATGAATGGATGTGAGCATCTTCTATAGGTCTAATCGATTCGAAATTTAGAATTCTGTTACTTCAATTATATTTGAAGAATATAGTAACCTTGAACTGATGCTGCAACATCACCTGGTATTTGCAGGATACCCAACTCCCTCACCAACTTACAGCAGAGGTGTCGTGTTTGGGCTCATTGGAATGGTCTCAAAAAAGAGAAATGAGACTAAATTAGTAACTAACTGCACTGTGGCAAACATAGCCTGTACAGATACGCAGATTTCGGCGAGACACGTGTCGATAGTAGCGTGTCTACTAGTAATATAATATAAAATTTAAAAAGCAGGAAATAAAAGTTAAATTTAAAATTTAAAAAACCCCCGACAAAACAAGGCGTCTAAAAAGTAAAAATATAATATGTATGTAGCTTTAAGTTTAATATGAGTTGTAGCTAATATTTTGATCCATCTGTCGTCGTGTCGGGGGACGGCTAATAAAAACGCCAACACACACTAGGAATATTGAATGTATGCTGTTGTAGAAAGGATACTCGTGGCTGTTGTTAACTTCCTATTTCCATTAGCCGTCCTAAAATATTACCTACAAGTCTTATATTAAACTTAAAGCTACATATTATATTTTTACTTTTTAGAAGCCTTGTTTTTGTTCGGGGGTTTTTATTTATTTTTATTTATATTATATGTAAGGATCATGACTGGCAAAAGTTCAGTTCCTCAAAAAATAATTATTTGTAAGAATACATAATTATGTATATTGTGGCGGGGGCCAAATGTTGCTACATAATTATGTATATTGTGGCGGGGGCCAAATGTTGCTACATAATTATGTATATTGTGGCGGGGGCCAAATGTTGCTACATAATTATGTTCTAGAAACCGATGAAACTTAAAAGGTTTTAGTGGTAATGCTAGGTCATTTGTGACGTCACTATGTTCCGGTTTGAAGGCACATGAAATATTAACGTTTTTTTTTGTCTCTGGCAGAAAAACGCACCTGCGATGTTCTTTCTATTGTAGGTTGTATTCTGTCTCAAAGGGCTACTTTTAGCAGTTAAATGATGCAGCCTTGTGACAGGCAGACAGATAGCCAGCCGATGTAGGCTTGAAAATAGGATCTCATTAGCACCCGTTGAGTAAGAATCCTAAGTGGACAAACGCCTTAAGTAGGGAACAATAGGCATACATAGATCACCAGCCTCTTTTTAACCGACTTCAAAAAGGAGGAGGTTCTCAATGAGTATGTATGTTGTTTTTTTGTAAATGATTTTGCATACTTTTGTATAGAATCAATTGTTTCTAACTGAACAGACAGCTGTGCTGCTGGGGAGTTTGTTGCGCCACTTCTTCTTCCCAGCTAAAGCACTAGGAAGTGGTGAAAGGTGGTTTGGGGGACAGTCTTATGTAATTTTGACGTTCGAAAAGTGCTGATTTTCAGCCTAGTTTGAATAAATGACTTTTGATTTTGATTTTTTGTGTTTGTTAAGTTAAAAATATTTATTTCTCAAAAGAATTACAATTCACTTATAAAGAAAACATAAATAGGTTTAAACAATTCGGGGTTTATTTATAAACTTTGCTTAAAGTTAAATGACGTTCTAACGTCAAAAATGTATGGTTAAACAGTCGCTAATCATTACTTAACTTTGAGCAACGGTTATAAATAAACCCCTACATATGCCATGAATACAATTAAATGTTAAGCAATTACTACGCCAATTATGCATCGATTTTGATGTTTCTTTTTGATTTTCATGCTTCAAAGGTGGTCCCCAAAATTATTAACTTTGCTTGTGCAGTTTTTGAGTTAGCTTCATTATTACGCATTTTTCCGACTTAAGGCTCTTACGTACTGGGGCGATTCGTCGCGCGACGCGACGCCGCCGCATTGTTCGCCGTGAGAAATTGTTTTGTTAAAATTCGCGTCGCGCGACGAATCGCCCCAGTATGTAAGAGCCTTTAGTCTATCTGGACGATGTTTTAAGTTACTCCGTCACTGTTATTTACATAGCAGGTAGTGGTATTGAATTTGTGTGGAGTAGGTACCACAACTGGAAAGTGGTGGCAAAAAACGAAAATTGAAAACCAAAGACACCGACTTCCGAAATTAAAGTTATTTTTCACTTTTTAGTGTTTTTTTTAAGTCGGATGTTTTTTCTACATGTGGCCGTATGATGCAATGTCCAGGCATTTAGACATGCAAAAACGGATTCGTCAAGCCATTTTTTGGCTTTGAGTAAAAATCTATTAACTCAACTATGTTTATGAATAAATTTGCATGTTTTAATATACGAAAACTAAAATAACATTTTTGTGATGATGACATTTTAATGTTTGGGGTACCTTGACGAATTGTGATAAAATTTTATTATTGAATTTACCTATAAAACGGCAAAGAATTAACCGTTTGATCCAGGACACTCACACCATTCGTCAAAATGAAATTCTTGATTCCGGTAAGTAAATCTTTTTTTTTTTCATTTTAACTCCTTCAAACCAGATTTTTCATCAAAAAAAGGTTACCCATCACTTCATGTTTCACACCTACCAAGTATATTTCAGTCATCATAGAACCACTAATAACTAAGTTACTTCTGCATAAAAAATAGTGAAAATTTTATATTTTTTCGTTTTGAATTTCAGGCTCTTGAATTTTCGCGTTAGGCTTATGCTAATCCTAATATCAATTAATTTATTTTTCAGTTCTTATGTTTCTTCGCTTTAGTCATCGTGAGTCAAGCAAAGCCACAATGGCAATCAAACCAGGGAAGCCAACTGCTGGGGCTTCAACAGAGTAGTCTGGAGAACCAGCAGCAGCGGCGACAAGGTTTGAGCAGTTTGGAAGTCAACGGTCAACAACTACAAAGCCGACGTCATTTGTGTTGTGGATAATCTATGCTTATTATTGCCATTAGATTGTCAAAATACTTATTTGTGGACCGCCTCACGATAATATGCAATATTTTACAGTACAAACACGATCACTGATTAATCATAAAAATGATAAAAATCTTTCAGGATACAATTTTAGATTAAATATTAGGAAATGTGATTAAAAACTGAATTAAATGGAATTAAATTAACAGATCGACTTTTTTTGCATTTCGTTTATTCATCGATTTCATATTATTTATTTGGATTAATCATCATGTCGGTAGTTCGGATTTTGTTTGATGAATTTGACCGTATTGTATCTACAAATGACATAATCTGAAACTGACTACCCAAGTACTCGTACTAAGTTACCCAATACGAAAACTAGGCTTATGTTTTTAAATAACCAACGTTCCATTTTTGAAAAGTTCGTGGCGGCCAGTCTTCTCTATAGTACGAGAGCACACGATCAAAACCATGTCGCATCGTAAAAAATTTAACCGATCTATCTCATAGCAACCTGGTTCAATTTTTTCTAACCTTTTTTATTGTTACCGGGTTTACTAAAAACCTGTTTTCAGAAATTTTTAATGTCATATATAATTTCAAATACGAATTTTTTTCTACATCTGTGCAACCTTTTTCATCATGTAGAACTGTTTTAGACAGAATGCTATGTTACCGATCGGAAAAGCATGTTGGAATCTCTATTTTCTGTCAATATTCCATACAATTTTTGACAGGAACTACAGATTTAAACATGTTTTGTCTCGAATGTTTCGCCAGTGCAAACGCACGGTAAGAGAGCCGGGTGATCTGTAACTCAGGATCCTCCTACCACAGACACCTTTCTCTATTTAAGATTGTGCATCTCATTAACCTGTGCATGTAATATGATGTTGAGATAAATAAAGATTTATGATTATGATTATGATTTTTTTTTCAAGCAAATTAATAAAAGTAAAACGATAAGGCAAAATTTTTGGTCATGGGCTCTCGTACCACGCAACTGACAGTACTGCGAGAATCACTTCTAACGGCCAGTTTCTTCATCAAAAGTAACAGTCAACTGTTCTTCCGCGCTGTTGGATTTACAACCCTCGCCTCAGCGCCGAGGATTGAAAATGAATTGTGCAAAAGAACAATTGATTGTGACTTTGGCTATTACTTTTGATGAAGAAACTGGCCGTAAGTTTCATAAATGAGCGCGTCTATTTATTTATTTATTTTATTTTATTTTACCCTACACGTAAAGTATTTTTTTTAAAGTCTGTTAAAATTCATATATTTTCAGTTTTTTAACTTGTCTACATAATTTGTTTTTCCCGTTTTTAAACCTGCCAATTTGCCTGTCCTACTTTTTTCCAGAAGGTACTTACGAATCGGTCGTGTAGAGGCCATCAAATGAATAAAATAAAATTCGGTGGATAGTTGGGTCAGACGTATAGGCCCAGTCCACTAGGGCTTGAATATTTAATACGTTGGCATTCGGCATTCGGCCTCGCATCCACTACGAGACACATTGACAGCAGTTATCTCGGCTAATACACATTTGAACGGCATTTGCATGTTAAATTTAGATAGGTCGGACAGACGTGTATGTTAAATGTATCGATATCTGCCTATTTATTAGGTCGAAGCGGTTAATATGTGATTTGGTGACTAGAACTGGAAATGTGTTTTGGTATTTTGTGCTGAATTTATTTATTTATTTATTTAATACTTTAAGCACATAAATGTACAGAGGCGGACTTAATGCCATAGGCATTAAGTCCGCCGCTGAATTTAGTGCTGTATATTAACTTTACTGTTGTAGGAACAACTGAAAGCTGGAGGAGCACGTGGCTACGTAATAACAGCCGCATGGGTCGATCCCTCAGGTTAAGCTACGCTTGCCGGGGTTGGTCCGTGGATGGGTGACCATCTTTACATACCGAGACTCCTCCGTGCCTCGGAAAGCACGTTAAGCCGTTGTTCCCGGCTGTCATTTGTGGATCTTTGACAGTCGTTACGGGTCGTCAGAAGCCCGAAAGTCTGACAACCAGTCTTACCAAGGGGTATCGTATTACCCAGTTACTGGGTTGTGGAGGTCAGATAGGCAGTCGCTTCATGTAAAATACTGGTATTCAGCTGCATCCGGTTAGACTGGAAGCCGACCCCAACGTAGTTGGGAAAAGGCTAGGCAGATGATGAGGAACAACTGAAAGTAGTTTCAAGTTTTTTTTGTATGGAAGGTACAGCGGAACTTTTAGGGTTCCGCTTTATTCCTTATACCTAGTAAGAACAAAATAGTAAAAAACGGATTTATATGTTGGTATTTTCTCAATCACCTACTATTTTTTCACTTAGAATAACAAAGAAGCATGACATTTCGTTCGTATTCGCCGAAGGGTTAAATAGAGGTGCAAAGTACATCCTTATTTCATCAGATATGTTCAAAGGCTCATGTTGTAATAAGGCTTACCACTTTGCCCACGCTTCTAGAGATTTAATCCAGACAAGTCACAATCGCTTCGAAAGCGTTTCGTATTTCTACAACGACTTTCAACAAGATTGACGTAGGCTTTTCGATAGCTTATGTCAGTCCTATACATTTTTGCCATTTCCATCATCGTTATCGCTGATAGAATGTCACTTTGTCATAGGGCCACAGGATCTCATACTTAGCAGTCGTGCTTGCAACCAGTAAACCAACGAGGTAGTCACTAGTAGTCGTAAAATTAAATAATCTTATAACGTACTCAGTTAGAAGTTCCAAACTAAAACCTTGAAAACTTTCAGAAAACACTGTCTTGTTGAGAGTGAAGGATTTTTATCTACGGGACTTTACTCTAATGGCTATAAGAAACTTGACCAGTTTTTTATTATTTTATTTATTTAATGCCTCGCTTGTGTAACGCCTGATGTCACAGGTGGGGCTAACTGCGGTAGTTCTCTAAGTGTAACAAGTTTTTTGTTGAAAAATATTTTTATTTCTACTATAAAAATGTCTAGTTTTCAGTAAAGTTGTACAGCTTGGTGATTTAATCACCAGCATTTGTCAATGACGTAATTCTATGGGTCTACTAAAAAAAAACTACTGCATCGAATTGGACAGTAAAAGTTGATTATTATAACGAGTAGAATCACCCCCTTGACGGATGCACATGACTAAATAACCACCCTGTATTTCCCAGTTTTCCACATGCTCTAATGTCGAAAAGTATTAAGGCTCTCACATACTGGGGCGCTTCGTCGCGCGACGCGACGCCGCCGCATTGTTCGCCGTGAGAAATTGTTTTGTTAAAATTTTCGTCGCGCCACGAATTGCCCCAGTATGTTAGAGCCTTTATTCTTTTTTAAAGTGTTGAAAGATTTTATTTTATACCTTTATTTTCATTTTCAGCGTAAGACTTTTTCTCATCGAACGGTTTTTTACGATACTGTCCCATTCCTATTAAGATAGGGATGAAACATCGTCACTGTTCGCTATTATTATTTTTACACAATACGATACGATAACAACACAATAAGACTGCGATGCCATTGAAATGAAAGATTTCACAAAGGAGCGAAAGAACTCATATCAGTATAGCTATTTCCCAGATTTTTTGTCAGTTTGTTGGTTTTAGCTGCTGTACTTATTTATTTATTTATTTAACTATTTATGCACACTCATTTAAATACAGACAAGAAGAAAGGATCAGAAAAATACGTACAAAGGCAATGCTTATTTCTAATGAAATCTCTTCCAGCATACCTGCCATAGGAAAGTAGATAAAATATATGTAGACAACATGTGTAAAAAGAGAAACAAAGAGTAGAAGAGAAACAATAGTAGATTGTATCATAAGAGAGCTAAATAATATTTTTACGGCGAGGGCGCTTTTTTGAATCCAGAGCGAAGTGAGGGATTCTAGAGTAGAATCCCAAGCGTAGCGAGGGATTTTTTAGTAGAATCCTGAACGTAGCGAGGGATTCAAAGTACGTCGCCCGAGCCAAAAATATATTTTGCGCCCGAGAGATACACTCTACTTTACATCACCCACTATGAGAAAATAAAAGGCGCCTCATATTTTAACCACGCTTGATCAAGACGGGTTGGCTATTACAAGCTTATAATTATTAACTATAAGTTCAGGTTTCCCCATCATGTTTTCCCTCACCGATGTTAGTAATGTACAATAAACTCAGAAAAAAAAGCAACCGTCTTCCAAAAAAAAAACATCAAAAAGTGAAAAATTACTTTAATTTCGGAAGTCGTAATTATTCCGATAAATTTAGTATCTTTTTGTGTAGTAAATAACACAAAATCCTGCATCGCGCAATGGGAGTTTACCGCGCGATCAACATTATACAAGATTCCAACATCCATCGTTGGGCAGTTGCCCGCCAGACAAGATACCCGTTTAGTCGGAGTATCCTCCCTTTTCAATAGAGGATGAGTGAACTTTCCACCCTGATCTTCAATCTCTAAATCCTGAATCCAGTTAGACTGGAAGCCGACCCCAACATAGTTGGGAAAAGGCTAGGCAGATTGACTTTATTTTACGTTGGTCCTAACACTTCCCAGTACCCACACGGCGCTACTATGGGCCGTCGTACTAGCCAGTCTTTATTCGAACAATGTTTGCATACGATTTCTTTGGCGCTGAACACTAAGATGTTCCAAATTCAAAAAGTGCGCGGAAAAGATAATTGCGCACTTATAGTGGAGGAAAAACTCATTACTGCCCGCTAAAAGTTTCTTATAGAAAACACCACCTTTGGGTGCACTTAAAGACGAACCAAGTCGTCCTTTTCGAATAGATGGGATGAAAAATACATAAATCAAAAACAATTCACTAATTTAAATATATACGTACAATATGAGAATATACTTACATACATACTTCTAAAATAAATATCACAAAAAAATATGTAATTACAATGTAATTTAAAATAACTGTGCAACTATGACGAAATGGATAGGTAGTGTTCTGTGTATTTATTGATTAAGCACCAACAATATAATTACAAGGATGATAACAATAGGTAATGAATTAGAGGTGTACATAAGCACATGTTTCTCCTCCGATGACGAAGCTATCAATGATTTTCTCGCTTAAGACGCGTACAATGGATTGTAGGTCGCGTGTAAGTAAAAGAGATAGTTAGCCTTATATATTATAAAACAAAGTCCTCCGCCGCGTCTGTCTGTCGTCCTGTACGCGATAAACTCAAAAACTACTGCACCGATTTTGATGCTGTTTTCACCAATGGATAGAGGGGTTCTCGAGTAAAGTATATAATAACCGACATCCACCCGGGCGAAGTCGCGGGCATCAGCTACTAGATTATAGTTAATAGTTGTTCGCTGACTGTTCACACCGCCGGAGAGTATTCGTTTGCCGAATCGACGAGTGCTATCAAAGAGAACACTATTTTCAAGACTACCGCCATTGTGACACTTACAACATGTAACTACTGAGGCCATCTTTTATACATTGTAACAGCCTTAAAGCGAAAGCTTCAGGGTAGCCTGCGAAATTCAAATTTTCTTAAGTTTTTTTGCAATTTGTAGGTCGGTATCAGGTTGTATTTTGTTAATAAGTGCCAAATGTCATGATTTCATGAAATAGTCATTCAATGCACTTACAGAAACTTAGAGAGTTGTATTGCTGATTCTAATGTTTATAAATCTGTTAATCCATATTTATTACGGCCGCGAATCATATTTAGATCAACATACAACCTGATACTGATCTGCAAATTGCAAAAAACGTAAGAAAATTTGAATTTCGCGGGCTACGCCCCTTAAGACCTAGGCAACATATTATGTTCTGATATTCGTAGAGCTGATGATCTTAAGAGGTGCCTTCTTTTCGTATAGTTAGTGACTAACCTGGTGTCAGAGTTTTAAAGCCGCCCAAGGGCCTCTGACTTGGCTTCACATGTCGTCAAAAAATATCTCTCAGGCATGACGGTTTCCAAGAGAAGCCATGAAGCAAGAGGCAAGAGAAGCAAGAGGTGCCATAAAGAATATGAATAAAATATTTTAAAAAAACCCGCGAAATTACGCGGGTTTTCTGGTAAGTCCTAAATTATACCTCCAACTGTCACTAACAAGACAATAGAATTTGTATCAATTAATTGTTATCAGCTTTCTACAGGCCCATCAACAGTTGATCGGATAAACTATTTCGAATCAATCAACTCAGCCTATCGCAGTCCATTGCTAGATATTGGCCTCTCCCAAGCTGTGCCACAGCACCCTATCCTCCGCCCTCCACATCCTGTCTGTCCCAGCCACTTTCTTGAATCAAAATCAAAAGTCATTTATTCAAATTAGGCTGAGAATCAGCACTTTTCGAACGTCAAAATTACATAAGACAGTCCCCCAAAACGCCCACCTTTCACCTTGAGGTCATCGGTCCATCTAGTTGGGGGGCGTTTCGAATATTTTCCTGCAATGTCGTATCGTAACCAAATCGTCCAATGTAAAATTATAAAAGCATCCTTACTATCGATGACAGTAATAGTATTCAACGATCATAATACTAGTATGAAGTCTCTTTATATCTATTTAGCCCCTATCTACCCTGTTAAGTAGTACTCTCTCTATTACCCCATTTTTACCCTCGCAGATTACCCCCCAGACAGTCAGATTAAAGAGAAGGCGAGCTGTGGAGGGATGGTTGAGGTCTAAAGTATATAGATTATGAGGCAGTGGTTTTAACATGATAAGGAAACTGCTTGTGATAGTGGCTCTTAAAATGTAAGGTTTTTGGTTTAAATGTGGCAGTTTTATAGTTACCTACTTAAAACCATTTAAATTATATCTTCATTTGTTTTTCTTTCTTCTTATGGTTTTGTTTTCCCAGCACGCGTAGTATGACCACTTATATCTACTATTAATACTAAGAACAAAAAGGAATATATTATTAATATATATTTCTATCACGCGTGGTATTTTTTCTATTAACATCGCGCTGAAAGATTTCTATCTTTCGACATTATGTACGTAATTACCAAAAAAAAAACCATCTGTGGTCATGAATTTTTGTTTCCTGTCTGAACTAAATCTGCATTTCGATAAACTGCATTGACTGTTAACCAATCACTTTGTAAAATACATTAATCAGTACTTAATGTAATAAGCCTATTTGCATTCGTCCGGTACCTAGATACCATATCTGCTTCAAGTACAACAAACTAAGCTCAATCTACTCTAAACCTGTCTCAACACGACTGTCAAATACAACGTGATAAAGTTCCGAGGCATACCTACACTGCTAAGTTCGTATCACGTAACTGATCGGTAACACCGGCTTCATACGCTTGCCTCAACGTGGCTAACGTTGGGGCAACCCACACGACCAACATGCGTGTTGGCCAATGGTATTTTCTCGAACCACACGTTGGGCGAATGGCGGTGGGGCCAATGTTGCGACCAACGTGTGTAGCCGGCCTAACACGAGTCGTGTTTGAACGACCGGTTAGTGCATAATCTTGTTGCATGAACAGGCAAATATAAACAGCAATAAAGGCCTCTGGAGGCCATTAGAGGCCACTGGAGGCCAACAGAGGTCAGTAGAGGCCGCTCTATTTAGGCGAAATAAGTAAATAATTCGTAGTATGACTTTATTCCACAAATAGTAGAGGCATAATTTTGTACGCCTATTGTAATTTAGCTATTTATCCAATAACTCATAGAATTGCTGGAATTGGTTATCCACTGCGCTTTCAGATAATTATACTTTCAAACGTTTCTAAAATTTAGAAGCTTCTAGGCCCTAGAGGGTTTTATATGTCCGTCCCAGAAAGACATAATCGGGAAATAATATGTAGGTATGATATTCTGAGCTGAGCTACACGATTACTGAAAAATGTGTGCACTGACTGGACAGGTCCACTCAAATCTGTGATATTTCCCTAAAAGGCCATTTCAGACACTCTAATCTACATAGTACGCAAAACTTCACTTTTGATCTGACCAAGATTATGTCTCGACTTTAAAATAGACTTTGACTTCTGAGTTTGTTTCGGTCTTTCTTCTCAGAGTAGTCAGATAGGAAATCGGTGTTTCCTAGTCTAGATCGGAACTCATCTAGATTTGAAAAACATAATTTATTTTTGACATGTAGAAGTGTTTGTACAAATCTACTTGCAGAAATAAAATCATTTATCATCATTTTCGATCATTCAAACGTTCTTTTCAAGTCTCATAAATACATTGTATTGCAGTTAAACGTTGACCACACAACTGAAACGAACTAATCAAATTATCCATGCTAAATGTAATCAACGAATATTCAAAATATTTACAGTAATTAATACGTCAAAATTAATTGAAACAGTGGATAGCCAGCTAAACCTAATTCAATCATCGAAAATTATCATCAATTCACGGATTTTCGGACATCTATCATGAAATTGCTTTAAATTCAATTATGTGGTAATTTTATCCTTACATATAGGTTAATATCAGAAGAGGAACATAATTGCAACAATAACACTCCCCATGGACATCAGGACGGCAACTAGTCAGTCGCTTATCTTTTAAAGGAAAGGCACGTGAACACATTCGTAAGAAGTTGGCAGAATTATCCCAGCGTTAATTTGCTGGATTCGTTTTCACCTCTACCTGTCGTTATTTCTCCTGACTAAGTTTATTTTGTTTATATGTATGTATCTATGTAGGTATTAATTAGTATTCATTATTTCTCAAGTTATATGTATTGTCTTTTGTTGCACCTGCCATGTCTGCATCACCCTAAGATTGACTGGTAGAAGATGCCTCAGGCATTATGTCCGCCTTTGTACAGTAGTTGTTTTACTTGTGCATAAAGTTTTAATAAATAAATAAATAAAAACCAGAAATTATAGACCCATTGGACATAAATTATACCAATGTCGTGCAGTTTACATAATACCTGAAGATTTGACAAAAGTCAAAATAAGTTTTAAAAACACTGAAAATGCCAAAATCAGATAAAAATGTACGAAATTGTATTATGTTGCAGTATTTTTTACAACCGCCACTACCCTTTGCCACAGTTACATAATATTTTTCCACCAATTAAAACTACACACAAACTCTAAACTTGCAGACATAAACATTCAGCCATTAAGAATAAATAAAGGATCAACACAGGTCAAGTTCCCCGTTCATTATACGGAGGAAATTCAAAAATCCTACATCCAACTAATATTGTAAATCGTGAAAGTCTGTCTGTTTGTAAATTTTATGTGTTTTAGGGCCAATTTCACCAAAGCAGCTGAACGCGATCAGCACACCCAAACCGAGATCAAGAGCTGTCAGTGTCAATATTCCACAACAATGATGAAACCGAAAGCTCTTAAACGCTGTTTAAATGTGCTAATCGCGTTCAGTTTCATTGGTAAAATTCGCTCTTAATCAATATTTGAACGAAGTTTAGCACATGGACACACCATGAATATGACCATAGGACTGAACTTTTTATCCCGGTAATACGATAAGCCGCAAGTAAGTAGTAAAAAAACAAGTATAAGCTGGCCTTTTATTCTTTTTTTTTTTCATGTGGTTAGTGATTAACCTGGTGCTCAGACCAACAAAAAAAGGAAGACGGAGCGCTCCGAACACTAAAAGTGAAGCCACAAAACTATGCTCCTGCAAGTAAACACACAGGCTCACGCACACACATACACTAAAACTATGCTCATAACTCCTAGTACGTCACGAGTCGTCGTCTAGTGAACATCAATTAAAAAAATAGAATTATGCCTTCCTATGTAGTGAAAACTTGTAAAAACAATAGCAAATCACATAAAAAGTCTCACGGAATCACTTTTCACTTGTACGTACTTGAAATAATTTTTTTTTTAATTTTAATAACTTCGAATATTTTTGTTACTTGGAACAAAAAACCTCATCGAATGAATGAATGAAAGCAGTGACATATGGTGGGAGGGTTGCCATAATGTGATTTCAAATTTTCCCATTCGATTAAACCACTCTAAATTCTGATTTCATATTTCGAGTAATTATATTCTTATTTTGTTGTTTTATGTATTTATATTTTAGATTTCCAAGTAATACAGAATCTAAAAATAAATGGATAGTACGTATAAGAAATAACGATGTAATTTTTTTTGTTTTTGTTTCAGAATAGAAGTCCTTCTTAACAATTGAGGTATAATACCATACTCAACAATATTTTACTCTACAATATTATCCTACCCATACAATATTATTCCCCAAATTATAGGGAAAAACTTTAACAAATGGCAGCCCTTTTTACACAAACATAGATAAAAAGGTGGCTTCACTTTTGATGTTTGGAGTGCTCCGTCTTTCTTTTTTTGTTGGTCTGAGACCTGGTGTCAGAGTTTTTATATCGCCCATAAGCATCTGAATTGGCTTCACATGTCGTCGAGAAATATGTCTCAGGCGTGCCGGTTTCCTCACAATGTTTTCCTTCACTGTTTTCGAAGCAAGTGATAACATACGATGATGTTGTACAATACGCACATGAATCCGAAAAGTCTTAGGTTCGTGTCTTGGGTTCGAACTCAAGACAGTTCGACGGTCACAATTCACACCAGTGCGTGTGTGATTTTATTCTATTGAAACTCCGTACTACACTAGGACTGTTCAAAGTGACGTGTGGCCTGTGTACGTTCCCGTAGGATAATTTCTTTTTGTCGTATTACGACCTCCATACGGGCGAAGCCGCAGCCGGATGCTAGTATTATTATGTTTTTAAATAGAACGTTAGTTTGATACTGAATGTACGGATGGTATGAAGTAACGCGGTTTCCAGCGCCCAAGAGTTATGTTGTATTTATTCTTCTCTGACATTGTAATTTTCGAGTTGTTTACGTGTTTCTTTTAATGGCTTTGTTGTATGGTTTAGTAGATTTTGTATATGGAGAGTAATTTTAATATGAATCCAGAGTGTAACACAGTACTTAGGTAGTCCAGAGAAATGGAAAATAAAATGAAAATATGACCAAAATATCCTTGCAGTTTACTGCAGTGCTATTTGCAAACTAAAATACGGGCATATTAATGCAAGTTTTGTAGCCGGTTAGTTTCTCAGCACGAGTCTGGATTTGTGTCCGGTTGATGGCAATAGGCTCGCCCGCTGTTACATAGGACTTAAACATAACTGGCGAAATGTGGGTGTACTATTGCTACATCTCTGCCTAACCCTTCGGGGAATACAGGCGTGATGTTATGTTATATTATGCAAGTTAGACTGGCTACCCATAATAAATGAATCATTACACAGTTACAGACGTGCCTGCATTCATAACAAATGGCGGCCGAATGACATTTACGTACGGAACGCGGCCTTGAAATGAATGATGCGATAAGGCAACGCTTGGGTTTAAAAGGTGATGTAGTCACAAACATAGAAAAGAGTATGCTTAGATGGTTTGGTCATGTTGAGAGAATAAGTGAAAGGCGACTAACAAAAAGTGCTAATATGGCACCTCAAGTTCTAGAAAAAAATTGGCTTTCTTGAGCGTCGTCTTTGTCACTCATTTCGCTGTGACGGTTCCTTTGCAAAGCTCAATGTGTCATTATTACGCCCAGGTACTCTACTGACTAAAGCTACGGTTTCTTTGAATAGCGGCGGCCGCCACCTATCTGTAGCAGTGACGGCTGTCATGAAAATTATGTCAGCAGCAAAGATTTAAATCGTTAGATTCGCCCTACCGCGTCAAAAGATAGTCGCGTTTCTTTTGCGTGTTGACACCTCTGACACAATATGACACAGTGACTTGACTTGATTGTCATCGAAACGCTATTTAATAATGTCTGAGCTTGCCTTTCTCAGTATAGATACATTTTCGCGAGACCAAAAAAGGTGAGGGTAAATCTATCGATTTAAACTCAAACTCAAAGCATTTATTTCAATTAAACCATTTACAGGCACTTTTGTACTGTCAAAGAGTCGGTCAGTTAGTCAGAAAGTAGAAGCTTGTTGCCCATTCCAAAACGTAGATTTGTATAGAGAAGAACGGGCAAGATACTCCAAGGACACTCTTTTAAATATTGATATTAGAAAATCCTGGGTACAGTATTCTTGTTGTTTCTATATGTGAGAACAAGATTCGATTGGTAACAACAATTGGTTCGACGTAGAAACCAATTTGCGTCAAACTCGATCTGATAAGAAGATCTCTTGTAGCGGTTACAAATAGGTCGTCGTAGTTACAATTTGTAATATTGAACAATAATCAGGGCTGAAAAACAATGTGGGCTTAATCGAACAAACAGTAGAGTGGGAACAATGTCCAGTTCTATACATATTCATCGGCTATTAATTCAATTTTCATTGGTGGTTTTCACTCAGCGAGTTGATTTTGGTTCATTTGTCACTTTCCACATGAATAATTTTCGGATCTTTGTTTTAACAGTGTTGGCACTTGTGTGGCGCTATTTGTGTATTCTCTTTCGCAAAATTGTGTTTAATGATTCGATTTATTCACGTGTCGTGTGAATGAAGTTGATGTATTTTTAATTGTGATTTCCTGATATACACCTACTTAATACCTTATGTTGTCCTTTATTTATGTGTTTCAGCTGCGCCCCGCGGTTTCACCCGCATAAAGGCTCTTACATACTGAGGCGATTCGTCGCGCGACGCGACGCCGCCGCATTGTTCGCCGTGAGAAATTGTTTTGTTAAAATTCGCGTCGCGCGACGAATCGCCCCAGTATGTAAGAGCCTTAAGTCTCGATCCCGTGGGAATATCGAGATAAAAAGTATCCTATGTCCTAACCCGGGTCATGGTCTACCCTTTTGCAAAATTTCATCAAAAGCCGTTCAGCCGTTTTAGTGTGAAAGCGTAACAAACCAACAAAATAAACTCACTTCGTTATGAGAAAAAGGTATTCCTAGATAAAGCGCTGTTAAATAATATTATAAATAAAAGTCTATAATTAGCTATCTCAATTAGATTAATTGTTGTTTTCAAATCCACCATTCATAATGACGTAGACTAAAATACTTTTAAATATAATCTAGCCCGTTCATCAAGTTGATAAACATACCTAATATTCCACGACCTCGCCTGGACACGACATATTTTGTACAAATATCTACACATACTGGCTGACTGAGAAAACGAGAGACATAATGAAAAACATTCAGTTACGATTCTCATTATAAAAGTGAATTATATGGGACCTTAGTACTGTAATTGACATTTATTCAATAAAACACATACCTACCTAAGGTCTTTTGTGCATGGAAACTCACATTTTTACAAGTCCAGTTTGAAATATGGACGGAAATGCTACTATCTAATCCAACTCATCATTATTTTGATTTGTCCTTTTTTCATGCATCAACGGGAATTTCTTCGGGAATCTCCATACGGTTGAAATAATGTCATCTAAGGTTTACTTTACTTGTTTCCGTTACTATGACCATAGATTCTATCCCCGGTAAAGTCCCTAGTTTACTCAGTCACACTTCATTATAATGTCTATCGCTATAATTATGAGACAGTAAAGTTAAATGAAATTCTAACACGCGACTCTATCGATCATAGAAGATTACTATAATTAAGCGTTCATTACCGACTTTTAAACCAAGGACACATGGACTGTAATTAAAACGGGAAGTCTTTTGTTTTATGAAAGATCGGTATCATAATATAAGCAGTGTCTAATAACAGTTCATACCAAAGATTTTAATCGTAGATTCGCCCTACCGCGTCAAAAGATGGTTGCGTTTCTGACACCTCTGGCACACACAATGTCGCACGACTTAGCACAGTGAGGGCAAATCTGGAGATTTAAATCTTTGTTTCTTAAACCATTTATTTATGGAAATGTGTCATTAAAATAATATTATTGGGAACTGAAAAACTTATATTTTTTAATAATTTATGTAACCTATATTTAACCTGAGACGCTATCAATTTTTTTTAGAATTTTTGTTATTCTTTCCTTTATTTCATTAATTACTTACATAATAGTTTTATGTAAGTAATTAATTAAATATTAGATTATAAAATATATAAAAACATTTAAAAATATAAAAAATAGTAGCCCACCGGTGTCGGGAACAGGGTCCAAGCTACTGGCGGTCAGGGCTTCAGAGAGAGAAACCTCCTAACAATGCAAGCCGTGTCCAGGAGTACCGCTTTCTGAATCATGCCCTTAATCCGAAGCGGTAGTGCCAGTGTAAGCTGCCCAATGAGAGCCTCCATAGGGGTTGATCGAGATTAATATTCTTATTATTCTGGAATCTTAGCAGTTTACGCTGAATTTCTGCCTCGATTGGTATCTAACCTTTGGTTAACCATTAGATATTGAATTATTATGGTCATATCTACCCCGCCGTGGCCTAAAAGCTGACAAAGATTGTTAAATTGGCATTATTGTTAATTTAAGGGTGAGAGGTGAGCCTTGGTTCAGTATTAGCGTTTATAAACTGACATGATCACAGACAGTAACTTATTACTACAATACTCATTTGCAATAGTGTGAATAGTTCGTTGTGTTAGGTATATAATGTATACAACGTGTAACGTCAAATGCGCAAAATCTGAAAATAGTTTGATCAGAATAACGAGCAGAATCAATTAAACCCCTTTATAAAACAGGTGACTTTAAAAAAAAAATCTTCATTAAAAAACGTTGCCGTATCTATTTATTAATAGGTCAAGCCATCACATGCGCAAACCCGCCAAAATACGTAAACAAATAAAAATTGATGTCGACCAATTTAATTTTTTTACTAACAACTAAAACAGCACATACCTTAACAATTTTTTTTTTTTTCTCTCTGAAATTGGTAAATTGAATTAAAAATCAGTTGGGGTGTCTTAGGTTTTGCGCATTTAACGTTACACGTTGTATAAAGATTTGAATGTATTTGCAATAACAATATTTTCTTACCACACGAAAGGTTGACCCTTTTACTGACATAACCTCAGAATAATTCCATAATCGCTGCCAGATCCTCGTTTAAAATAATCTTGGAGCAAAAAATGTCTTAGTAGGGACCATAGGAATCTTAATAAGTAAATAGAAGTCACATTACTTCGTTGAGTTTGAATTATCTAGCCATTGGACACGTGCTCAAGACGAGTCAGTGAATTTAAAAAGTGTTGGACTAACAAAGGTACAAAAAAAAAAAAACTTGGCTGCCTCATTGGTCTAGGGTTGCAAGCGCTAATGCTAAGCATGAGGCCCTGGGTTCGATTCACAGGTTGGGCAAAGTGTTATTGGGTTTTTCCATTAGGAATTTCTCAGTAGCGCCCGCCGCAAAGTGTTAAGAACCCGATTTTTGTTTCACTATGTTTTTATTCAAGTAATCGATAGATTCTATTATTTCTGGCACGAAAGTTCAACTCCGGCATTGCTACGTCAAGTAACTTTAAAAAAAAAAAACAAAGTTTCGTAATATCCGCATCATGAAAACAGAAACAAAAATCTTATTTAAAAGCAGAACTACGTGTTCCAGTTTTTATTTATTCTATTATTTGTATGTACAGTAACCTAGTAGTGTTTATTCCATCAATTTCTGTTGCTTTAGTATGAATGGGACGCGAGATATGATTTTTTTTCTCATTTTTCGTTTTTATTTATTTATTCACCTATAACACCGTATTAGTTCGTGTTATACTTTATATTATATGTAGTAAATCTGCCTAGCCTTTTCCCAACTATATTGGGGTCGGCTTCCAGTCTAACCGGATGTATCTGAATACCAGTATTTTACATAGAGCGACTGCCTACCTGACCTCCATAACCCAGTAACTGGGTAATACGATACCTCTTGGTAAGACTGGTTGTCAGACTTTCGGGCTTCTGACGACCCGTAACGACTGTCAAATATCCACGAATGACAGCCGGGACCAACGGCTTAACGTGTTTGCCGAGGCACGGAGGAGTCTCGGTATGTAAAGATGGTCACCCATCCACGGACCAACCCTGGCAAGCGTAGCTTAACCTGATCGATCGACCTGTGCAGCTGTTATTACTTAGCCACGGGCTCTTTATATTATACTAGCTGCCCGCACCGGCTTCGTACGGGTAGCACTAAGTACCCTACCCTAGCTACCTACCCTACCTACCGTACCTACCCTACCCTACCTAACCTGCCTACCCACCTACCCTACCTTCATATCTACCTACATACATACATACCTACCTACCTACCCTACCTACACCTACCTTACCTACAAACCTTCGCCTGAGAATAACGAACACAACAAAAAAAATATATCCAGATCGGTCCAGCCGTTCTCGAGTTTTAGCGAGACTAACGAACAGCAATTGATTTTTATACATATAGATGTAGTATTAAACATAATTCCGTGTTATATAACAGTTTCACATAACTTAAAATAATATTACGCCACTGTGCCCCGAAGAAGGAACATTTTTTCATTTCGCCGGATATGTTTAAGTCAAGTTTCAGTCTTCAGAATAATCCCTTCTATACCCTTGTTTAGATTTCTGTGGTAAGGCTTCACCGTTGTTAGGTATATGACAAATGGTTGGCATAAAGTTAGAAATACGTGATGCGGGTCTTTCTTTATTTACGTCAAAGTAGGTCGACGCATGAAGCCGACGTAAATTGTTATAAAATACCTTTGGAGTTTCATAATAAAACCTGTTGTTTATGTTATTTCCTTGCAAAGGTCATGTAAGGTCAAAATGATTTATTATGTGATTTCACAGACGAGATAGGTTTATAATATACTAGCGACCCACTCCTGCTTCGCACGGTTTTAACGACTTGATAAAACATCAAGATTTCTTAGTTATAATGTAACTTTAACATAAACCTTCCGAAATAAATTCTCTAAACGATGGCCAAAAACCTCATCAAAATCTGTTGCGGGGTTTAGAAGAACAACGCGGACGTACAGACAAACACGTACAGCGACTTTCATTTATAATATGTGTAGATGATAGGTAGGTATATCTAATGAACATAAAACAAACAAAAATGAGTTTCCAAAGGCATAATTTTAAGTAATTACACACTAAGCGGTTTTATTCTGTAATCTGTAGTTATGTAAAGTCACGGACTTTAATTGATGAGCCACTGTCAAACTTTTCAATTTTGCTGTTTTAAACATTCACGAGATTACACGATTAAACACGAACTCAAATCGCATGCTCGTAAACAAGATGACAAATTACTAGTACCTAATCGGAAATAGTCTTATCCATAGAGGTTGACTAATTAATTCTCAATGATAAATAAATACAATGTTTACCCAATCTGTTTTATACTGACCTCCTTTGAATCAGAGCTCATTAACTGCATAATTCTGAAAACCTATCCGAAGACAGTGACAGTTAAAATTCGATGTCCGAGACGTTATTTTCGAATTTGTCGAAATTTCTAAATACAATTTATCCGTACGCTAACGTCACTATGGCTACGCTAAAACAATCGTCGCTAGGTTATGGTTGCTAGACCTGCAATTGCTTGACTTTGGGTAGTCACTCTGCTGTCAAGTTTGTATTTCTGGCTCTCAGGTTAGCCAACCGGTAAAGATAAATATAATTTTATTCTTCTTTATTTACGAAGATATGACTTTCCGTGTCTGGATGGACGATTATAACCGACTAAGCCCGATTTGCATTACACGGTTAAAATACGAAAAGTGCCAAGTGGCTCGTCAATTAAAGTCCGTGACTGTACATGAAGTTATGAGTCGGGAATGTCATTTTTGTTGTTACTTGGCATTATGTACAAGGGCATTTTTCCATTTTCAGAACCCATAGTAGAAAACTATTGTGGCAAAAAGGGCATACAAATTGTCTATGAATTTTCCATTAATATGATTATGAAGGATATAATTTAAAGTTAAATACCAGTGAAAAATTCCTTCATATGTTTAAAAATCCAGTGAAAAAGCTGCTCCCTGTCGCAACGCAAGCACAACTTTTTCAGGCAGTCTAAAACTATTCGACGCACATTTTTATATTGAAAGTTTTTTTCAGTGTACAATTTTATATGAATACGGAACTAGGACAATTTAAACAATTACCTACCGATTTAAAGCTTAGCTTTTTGTTGGCACTTTTTATCACAAGTAACTTTTTCTTAAGCTGTTACTACAGCCAGGATAGGATTTATTTTTAATACAAGTATGTTTTCATAAATTCATCATCTCATTGTTACTGCAATAATGGCCCATTCCTATAATTTCATCATCTGCCTAGCCTTTTCCCAAGTATGTTGGGGTCGGCTTCCAGTTTAACCGGATGCAGCTGAATACCAGTATTTTACATGGAGCGACTGCCTATCTGACCTCCACAACCTAGTAACTGGGTAATACGATACCCCTTGGTAAGACTGGTTGTCAGACTTTCGGGCTTCTGACGACCCGTAACGACTGTCAAAGATCTACAAATGACAGCCGGGAACAACGGCTTAACGTGCTTTCCGAGGCACGGCCCATTCCTATAATTTACGGATTGTAATTGGTTAAAATTAAGACTTGTCTCTTTACCAATAAGGAAGAAAATACCTCACTGGATGTTTCTACCGAGACGCGGTAAACCGAATCATCCCGGCCCGCTCCCGCGTGTATCTAGCCAATCAGGAAACGCTCATTGATATAATAGGCGCTCGGTAATCTTTCGGTACCGAGTATACCGAGCATGCTGTTCCGGCACCGCTGACGTACCGACCAGCAACGAAAGAGTCCTAAACAGTGCTCATTTTAGCGTGTTACCCCCCATGTGTTTTCTTATTGTTTCGCAAACAGTTGAAAACGTTGCCGTAATTCAAAATTGAATTAGTTATCCGTCTAGTGCAACTGCTTGCAATTTTCGCGAAAGACTATCTTCCGTACAGTTTATTAAACGAAGCTTTCAGTAAACCAACTTACTTCAATATGAACAATGCTTTATATTGAAACACCAGAGTGTTCGCCAAATTAAGTTAAATCCGCTGCATCTTAGTATAAACTGAGACTAAAGCACTAGTTTATTAAATAATTAATTTACAAAAAAATTGTTTTCTATGGTTCTGGCCTTGCACTTCTTTAATTTGGCATTGTTAACAGCTACTGAACATCACATGCCATGCCATTGGAAATGTACCTATGCAGAGAGCAATGCTGAAATGTCTTATGTGCTTTTACACTGGTAGCTAATAATGTAAAAAAGAACAGAACCATAGTAGGCTGCTATTCATTGATGATAATGTAAGGATGAACACATTATTTAACCCGAGTGCACAGATGAATACAGATGGTTCACTACGCTTTTAGGTATGAAGCTACATGTACGCGGCGGGCCGTCTTGTCGGGCCAATTCAGTGAATTGTAGTCAGAAGATATAAGAGTTACGCGATAGAAAGAGAGGCAACTTCTAGGTGAATATAACTGTAGGTAATTAGCGCTGTGCGACCTGAATTGTACTCTATTGTGTCTTAGCAAGAGTCACTTTTTATTTAAATGATTTAGCGGAGTGTAGCATCTGTATTCGTCTGTGCCAAGCGTTGACGGCAATCACTGATTTGAACATAAAAAACAAAAACGACAAGGATTTGAACATCAAAAGCAAACATGACACAGACATGAATAACCAAATAAATAATATAAATATAAAACCTCATGAAATGTTATCTAAACGTATATTATCAACCGGAAAATATGGTAGTTGTTCATTTTAATCCAAAACAAGAAACATTTAGAAAAATATAATTATTATAATCTCGACAACAATAAATTGTTAACTTTTTTCTTTTGATAGCTATATAAATTGTTTTCGTGTTTGATCGCTACACACATGCCAACTATTATATTGTAATAAAATATAATTTACATCTTTACCATAAAATTACCACAACGGCAACGTCACAGTATTAGGGTTCATTTAAAAGCGACCTTATTTCCGGACACGCTTCTTAGGTCTCGACCGCCTCTGAGAAATTCCTAATAGAAAATTAATCATGTGAGAGTAGATTTCTCCTCAATATGTTTTATGACGTCTAAACTACTATTTTATTTTCTAATACTTATTTGGAACATTATAAGAAACGGAGGCGTGATGTTAGCACAAATGAGTATCACCTATAGATATGCGTATCACCCATAAAGTCTGAAAACCACATTCCCACTTAAGTAAAAAATATTTGCTAACGAGAATTCTCAATTTTTAAATCATTCTAATTTAGGTTGCATTTACTCCTTGCGTTCATGCTAAGCCCACGATCCTCAAACACAACATGACTGGCATGTATACTCCATTTGAAATAAGATTAGAAATTTAAAAAAACCTTTTTACAGTCCGTTTAACTGATTTTGACTTCTATACCGTAGGCATAAGGATGGTATTAAAAGCAAGTAACGTTACACATTACCAACTGTCTACTGCAGCTGCCATTTGTCATACCACCAACGCAATAGAAGGCAAAATCGGTTGAACGGACTGTAAAAAAGGCTTATTAAATAAGCCTTTTTTACAGTCCTAGTGTCTAATCTTATTTCAAATGGAGTATAGTTAACTTTAACTTTCAATTACTTACAACAAAGTTTTTTGTGAACAGTTCAAAAATCCTGAATTTTCACATCAATCACACGCGTTTGGATAAATATTGCGAATGTCTTAATTGTCTTTGAATAAAGATACTTTCAATTAAACCCTACACTGTTTTTATTTGACTAATATTTAATTTACAGTTTTATATAAAATATACAATCTAATTCTAACATTATGTACAATGGGAAATAATTAAATATAAAGGAAGAGCTCATAGGGCGTCAAAAAATTCTTCCGCATCGCTGTCAGTGGGCAAAGTGCCCAAAAGACTGGCAGCATAGCCACGTTGGATGGCGATTAGAACCCTGAATTTTCTGAAAATCGATATCTCTCAAAAAACTTGCATACCAGCACTCTAGAATAATAACTAGGTATTACAGTTCGATTCAAACGTAATGGCGGCTCGGAAAATGAGGCGCTTCGCTGCGCAGTAACAATTTCATGTGTCAGCGGGGGTGAGGGGTGGAGTACTACGCAATGAGTAGCTAACTTCAGAGCCGCCATTAAGTTTGAATCGAATTGTACTACGCTCTCCTCATATCCACATCTTGTACCGTTATATCAGGTAGTATATTTGTTTCTGTCAACTATCAGCCTATTGGTCAGCAAAAATTGAACTTGACGTTTTAAAACGTGCAAGTGACATTCAACCTTAGGGTGGTAAAGGAATTACGAGGTCTAGTAATCAATCTGCCTACCCTTTCCCAATTATTTTCGGGTCAGCTTCCAGTCTAACAGGATACAGCTGGATTCCAGTATTTTACATGAAGCAACCGCCTGAACTGGACAACCCATAACTTTCGGGATTCTGACTAGTTGACTACGTATAACGACGATCTAAGATCTACGAATGACAACCGGGGCCATCTGCTTGACGTGCTTTCCGAGGCACGGAGAGGTGTCGATATGTCGTGGATGGTTACCCATCCACGGACCGACCTCGGCAAGCGTTGCTTAACCTTGAAGATCGACCCGTGCGGCTGTTATTATTTAGCCATGAGCCCCATAGTACCGATAATCGAAACCGCACCATACACTTATGTGTGTGGTCGCAAGTGTTTGCTCCCTTATTGGTCAAATAGCTATACAATTCACCAATTTGCGACCAATTACATAAATAATAGTATGTCTGTGTCGAATGGCGATTTAGTTTTATCGTGATAATCAGCTAGCCTACAAATAGTCAGGTAATCTTAGAAACCTACACCAATCGTAGCCCAGCTCAACGAGAGACAACAAGAAAAAAAATAAAAATGAAATTCTACCTTCTGGTAAGTCGATTTGTTTTTTAAATATAACATTTTTTGTAGCTAAAAACATTTAAATAGCCTTAAGCCAAAATAATCAACCGACTACAGTGCTACTGATTCATTAATCTGATGATAAATATAAATATAAAATTAAATCAAATCATTTATTTGTTTGAATACGGGGTGATACTCGTACCTAATTATAAAAGTTCTATATCAGGTGTGCAAATGTCTATTTAAAAAATGCGTGTTTTTTAAATTATGTGTGCTTGTTTAAATTAATCTAATCTCCTACTTTACTTCACAGTTGTGTCTCTCAACCATGTTCATCATGATGTGTCAAGCACAAGTATCTCAAAATCACTTAAACAGCAAAAAACTTTATAGTAATTCGCAAAACCGACGGTTTATCCCGGGATATGGTTACGGTGGGCTGGGTGGTGGCGTCGGTGGTGGAGTTGGTGCTGGGATCCATGCCGGATTAAGCGCTGGTATCGATGCAGGTATTGGTGCTGGCGGCTATGGCTACGGTGGGCTCGGTGGTGGTCTTGTTGGTGGTGGCTATCCTTACTATGGTTAGGCTATCAAACTACCGCTGATATCATCTTTGAAAGTAAGGGGTGGGTCGTTTTTTTTTACGCAATTGTATAAGCAAACCAACAAAAATTTGTTCAGAGAAAAGTAGTTTATGGACCTGCCAAATCCCATTGAACTATTTAGATTAAAAATTATTGTCTGACACTTATTCGAAATTAAATTATTTATGGTAACGCAATATATTTTAGTAAAAACTGGTTAATAAATTGTTTCCGAAACTTATAGGTATTGTGTTTTATTTTTCACGTCATGTGTTATTGACTCCTATCGACGCTTGCAGAGACAAAATTAATTGTTCTCATGAGCAATACGGAGGAATGAGGAAAATGTCGTGAGGAAATTTTTCAGTATGAATGTAAATAACTGTAAGAATATGGGAAGACCAAAGAAACGATGGATGGACTGTGTGAAAGATGAAATGGTTAGAAAGGGGGTGAATACCGAGATTGCAAGAGTTTTTTGATGAAAAATAATAATTTAGTAAATAAATTTTAATAAATAAATACAAAGTAATGACATAAAGTAGCTGACCATTGACTATTGTTTGTACTACATTCTTTTTATTTTGATTTGACTTGTTCTTGTCTGATTAGATATTATACATTTACATTAGGGAACTTATTATACTAAATAAACTAAAAAACTAAAAAGGCTAACTAACTATACCATTAAATATAAAAACAAAGGGACTCTTAGGCGCCGAAGTACTCGTCCGCATCGCTGTCATCCGGAAACGTGCCCAGAAGACTGGCAGCATTGCCACGTTGAATGGCAATGCTAATTCTGTAGCCAAAGAACAAGCCAGTCCTCTGGTCACGTGAAGTGTCGACCACTCGGCGAGTTTCCTTAAAAAGGAGACGCGCCCGAGTGCGCGTCTCCTTATTATTCTTATTCTAAATTACTACTATTAATAAATATTATAGTTCGTAGCTACACTAACAATAATTATTTATTCTATTGATTTGAACCAGGTTTGTTTTATATTTTGTAATAATGACATAATTTATAACGAAAAATGTAATGTAATGTAATTTATTAATTTTGTTTTGTTTTGCAGTGCCCTTACAGGGTGCATGTTTGAAACTTATAATCTTATTCCAACCTCTGTACAACATGTTTGCAATAAACTGATTTGATTTGATTTGAAATGACGACTAATATAGAAGTGTGGAAGAAAAAGAAATGTTGCACCGACCTCAAATAAATTGGGATAAGGGCAAGAGAATGATGAGCAGTTTTCAAATCAAACCAAATCAAATCAAAAAAAAATATTCACATAAACCTACATGAGCACTTATGAAACGTCAGAAGCTATGTAGGTGCACGGTTCCAATTGGTCAGTTCCTAGAGAGAAGAGCCGACAAGAAACTACACGGTTACTCTTTTAATCCAATTGGCTTTTACAATATTTTCGAATTATATTGTTAATAGGTATGGGAGGACAGTGTAGGCCTTTCAACGAGTACCAGGTAGGTACTTAATAAAACAGAAAATGTTCAACAAATCTACAGTCCACTAAAGTCTACAACGTTCACAAGATAGAAAAGAATCTACACGATTGCCATTACAACTGTAACAAATGTGAATAATTATCATGTCCACAAAAGTTATTATAATAAAGAGTTGAAATTTTAGGTGTATGAGGAACAGGGTGTAAAGTTCACGCATCCACCATAGAAAAGGGAGGATCTTCCAACCAGACGGGTGTTGTGTCTGGCGGGCAACTGCCTAACGATTGATGTCGGGTTCTTGTATATGTCCATTGCACGGTAAACTTTAATTGCGCGATGCAGGATTTATGTGACGTCAAGATTTTTGTGTGACGTCATGTCTTTGATGCGTAGTTCGCATGTCGAAAGAAGTTATTCGCAAGGAAATTAATTTACATGGAATTATAATTTATTCTACAACTAACTTCGGCTCGCGGATTCGCCCGCGTGGTATGTCGATGAAAAGTACCCTATGTCCTTCCCCAGAATGCCATCTCCTTGCCAATTTTTTACGAAATCCGTTTAGTGGTTTAGGCGTGAAAAGGTAACATACAGACAGACAGGCAGACAGACAGAGTTACTTTCGAATTTATAATATTAGTATGGATGGTTTTTCTTCTTGTCGACTAAGACTTAAGTGGTGCGAAATGGTCCACACCCATAATCATGGAAAGAGAAGCCTCGTTTCATAACGAATCTTTAAATAAAAAAACCGGCCAAGTGCATGTCGAACCACGCACAATGAAGGATTCCGTAGTTGAGATGAATTTATCCAACAAACATAACCTTTTAGTTGAAAAATTTGTTCTCCCATACAGAATGTATCCACAAACTCCCATTATTTTATTTATTTATTTATTTAGGATCTCCAACAAAGGATACACATACACAATATAAATCACAATAATAAAAACGGTTATTTCAAGTGTGCTCCTTCAATTACAGGAGACCACAGCATGCACATATAACTAGGTGTAACTGGATGAAAATAAAACTAGGGAAAATAAATTAGTGACGAAGGTGCAAAAATATAAAAATAAAAATTAACATGTCAAGATTGAGCATTCTTAATACAATTACATTGTTCAGTATACCTAATAATTATTATTATTTCACATTTGCTGACTATGTGTTGGAGGGACCAGAAACATAATAATACATAATATAATTTAGTTATTTTGCAGTGGTTATAATTTTTTTTTGTATTTTGAAATGGGGAGGGTTTTTAAACGACCTTTTCAACGATACCTCACACCATTGGATTGACGAGAAAAAAAACCATCCCCATTTTCGAGTAGGTACGCTAAAAATGCAGTTTTTACGGAAAAAAATTACCACTTTGTCGGCGTGATTTATATGTATATATACCAAATTACAGCTTTTTAGTATCAACAGTCTTTGAGCTAAGCCGCGGACAGACGGACATAGTAAACTGATTCGGAGGTAAATTGTCATACTTTAATTTCCGGTAAATGGTGTAGAGTTCCTTAAGAATGTCTGTAAACAACAGCTGGTAGTACCTACCATACAAATATAATTAGGGATGTAATCCAATTTTCCTTTACCTTTTTTTTTTTGAGTGGGAAGTCATCAAATTACTACTCCCGCTCCGCTCAGAGCGGAGCGTAGAGTGCTTGTCAGACTTTTACTAACTAAAACCCACCCGTGTTCCTTCAGTTGCCTGTTGCCAAGGGCCCCGGTATCCCTTTTGGACTTTCCCGCAGCCCTGGAATTTACATAAGTTTTGCTTTGAATCTTTCCTGAACTAGAAAAATTTATTTAAAAAAATTAAGTTTTCCATTGAGCCACTTTCTGTAGCGGTTGAAAATTTTCAGAGAAACTCCTCCCGGCGGGTATCCGACCCGTTTCGATAGCGCCGGTCGTTTTAAATCGACCCACTTCTGTTGCTGGCGTAAAAACAGAATACTAATAATTCACATTGAATGAGAAACACTGAGTTGCATACATATAAACGTTCCTTGGAATGATAGATACCTGCCTTTGGTAGTTTTCTCAGCACTTGCTTGCATTTTTGTCATTTATAAGTGATTTAGGGCGAATTTGACCAAACTTTTATCCCTAGTATAAGTCTAATCCAGCTAGTAAATATTAAATTTTTGACAGATTTTTTGTACAAAAACTGACAGACGTCAATTTTATTCCCCGAATAAAAGTTATTTGGCTTTGGTTAAATAGGCCCAGGGAGATCTAGACTACGCGGATTACCAAATGGACCCCGCGGGTACCCCGCAGTTTTACTAGCATAATTCTTGATCCCTCGGGACCACAACGAGTATCCTATATCCTTCTCCAGGTCTACCCATGTGCCAAATTTCATCAAAATCCGTTCAGCCGTTTTAGTGTGAAAGCGTAACAAACAAACTCACTTTCGCATTTATAATTTTAGTTAGGACTACCTTTTGCCTGCGTGGATGGCGATATTTCAGCCAATTTACACAAAACCTTAATTAATTATACAACTATACCTTTCTCATGAATCACTCCGTCCATTGGTGAAATCCGTTTGAAAATCCGTTCGGTAATTTTTGAGTTTATCGCGTACAGACAGACAGACACCCGCGGCTTTGTTTTTAACCCCCGACGGAAAAAGAGGGGTGTTATAAGTTTAACGTGTGTATCTGTGTCTGTGTATCTGTGTATCTGTGAGTCTGTCTGTTCCCTCGTAGCTACCAAACGGCTGAACCGATTTTGATTTTTGTTGTTTTGTTTGAAGGATGACTTAATCGAGAGTGTTCTTAGCTTTGATTCAAGAAAATCGGTTCAGCCGTTTGAAGATTATCAGCTCTTTTCAAGTTGATGAATGGATGTGAGCATCTTCTTCAGGTCTAATCGATTCGATATTTAGAATTCTGTACTTCAATGATATGAGAAGAATATAGTAACCTTGAACTGATGCTGCAGCATCACCTGGTATTTGCAGGATACCCAACTCCCTCACCAACTTACAGCAGAGGTGTCGTGTTTGGGCTCATTGGAAAGGTCTCGAAAAAGAGAAATGAGACTAAATTGGTAACTAGCTGCACTGTGGCAAACATAGGTACAGCTACGCAGATTTCGGCGAGACACGTGTCGATCGTAGCGTGTCTACTAGTAATATAATATACAATTTAAAAAGCATGAAATAAAAGTTAAATTTAAAATTTAAAAAACCCCCGACAAAACAAGGCGTCTAAAAAGTAAAAATATAATATGTATGTAGCTTTAAGTTTAATATGAGTTGTAGCTAATATTTTGATCCATTTGTCGTCGTGTCGGGGGACGGCTAATAAAAACGCCAACACACACTAGGAATATTGAATGTATGCTGTTGTAGAAAGGATACTCGTAGCTGTTGTTAACTTCCTATTTCCATTAGCCGTCCTAAAATATTACCTACAAGTCTTATATTAAACTTAAAGCTACATATTATATTTTTACTTTTTAGACGCCTTGTTTTTGTTCGGGGGTTTTTATTTATTTTTATTTATATTATATGTAAGGATCATGACTGGCAAAAGTTCAGTTCCTCAAAAAATAATTATTTGTAAGAATACATAATTATGTATATTGTGGCGGGGGCCAAATGTTGCTACATAATTATGTATATTGTGGCGGGGGCCAAATGTTGCTACATAATTATGTATATTGTGGCGGGGGCCAAATGTTGCTACATAATTATGTTCTAGAAACCGATGAAACTTAAAAGGTTTTAGTGGTAATGCTAGGTCATTTGTGACGTCACTATGTTCCGGTTTGAAGGCACATGAAATATTAACGTTTTTTTTTGTCTCGGGCAGAAAAACGCACCTGCGATGTTCTTTCTATTGTAGGTTGTATTCTGTCTCAAAGGGCTACTTTTAGCAGTTAAATGATGCAGCCTTGTGACAGGCAGACAGATAGCCAGCCGATGTAGGCTTGAAAATAGGATCTCATTAGCACCCGTTGAGTAAGAATCCTAAGTGGACAAACGCCTTAAGTAGGGAACAATAGGCATACATAGATCACCAGCCTCTTTTTAACCGACTTCAAAAAGGAGGAGGTTCTCAATGAGTATGTATGTTGTTTTTTTGTAAATGATTTTGCATACTTTTGTATAGAATCAATTGTTTCTAACTGAACAGACAGCTGTGCTGCTGGGGAGTTTGTTGCGCCACTTCTTCTTCCCAGCTAAAGCACTAGGAAGTGGTGAAAGGTGGTTTGGGGGACTGTCTTATGTAATTTTGACGTTCGAAAAGTGCTGATTTTCAGCCTAGTTTGAATAAATGACTTTTGATTTTGATTTTTTGTGTTTGTTAAGTTAAAAATATTTATTTCTCAAAAGAATTACAATTCACTTATAAAGAAAACATAAATAGGTTTAAACAATTCGGGGTTTATTTATAAACTTTGCTTAAAGTTAAATGACGTTCTAACGTCAAAAATGTATGGTTAAACAGTCGCTAATCATTACTTAACTTTGAGCAACGGTTATAAATAAACCCCTACATATGCCATGAATACAATTAAATGTTAAGCAATTACTACGCCAATTATGCATCGATTTTGATGTTTCTTTTTGATTTTCATGCTTCAAAGGTGGTCCCCAAAATTATTAACTTTGCTTGTGCAGTTTTTGAGTTAGCTTCATTATTACGCATTTTTCCGACTTAAGGCTCTTACATACTGGGGCGATTCGTCGCGCGACGCGACGCCGCCGCATTGTTCGCCGTGAGAAATTGTTTTGTTAAAATTCGCGTCGCGCGACGAATCGCCCCAGTATGTAAGAGCCTTTAGTCTATCTGGACGATGTTTTAAGTTACTCCGTCACTGTTATTTACATAGCAGGTAATGGTATTGAATTTGTGTGGGGTAGGTACCACAACTGGAAAGTGGTGGCAAAAAACGAAAATTGAAAACCAAAGACACCGACTTCCGAAATTAAAGTTATTTTTCACTTTTTAGTGTTGTTTTTTCTAAATGTGGCCGTATGATGCAGTCCAGGCATTTAGACATGCAAAAACGGATTCGTCAAGCCATTTTAAGGCTTTGAGTAAAAATCTATTAACTCAAGTATGTTTATGAATAAATTTGCATGTTTTAATATACGAAAACTAAAATAACATTTTTGTGATGATGACATTTTAATGTTTGGGGTACCTTGACGAATTGTGATAAAATTTTATTATTGAATTTACCTATAAAACGGCAAAGAATTAACCGTTTGATCCAGGACACTCACACCATTCGTCAAAATGAAATTCTTGATTCCGGTAAGTAAATCTTTTTTTTTTTCATGTTAACTTCTTCAAACCAGATTTTTCATCAAAAAAAGGTTACCCATCACTTCATGTTTCACACCTACCAAGTATATTTCAGTCATCATAGAACCACTAATAACTAAGTTACTTCTGCATAAAAAATAGTGAAAATTTTTATTTTTTCGTTTTGTAAATTCAGGCTCTTGAATTTTCGCGTTAGGCTTATGCTAATCCTAATATCAATTAATTTATTTTTCAGTTCTTATGTTTCTTCGCTTTAGTCATCGTGAGTCAAGCAAAGCCACAATGGCAATCAAACCAGGGAAGCCAACTGCTGGGGCTTCAACAGAGTAGTCTGGAGAACCAGCAGCAGCGGCGACAAGGTTTGAGCAGTTTGGAAGTCAACGGTCAACAACTACAAAGCCGACGTCATTTGTGTTGTGGATAATCTATGCTTATTATTGCCATTAGATTGTCAAAATACTTATTTGTGGACCGCCTCACGATAATATGCAATATTTTACAGTACAAACACGATCACTGATTGTTCCCAAAAATGTTAAAAATCTTTCGGAATACAATTTTAGACTAAATATTAGGAAATGTGATTAAAAACTGAATTAAATGGAATTAAATTAACAGATCGACTTTTTTTGCATTTCGTTTATTCATCGATTTCATATTATTTATTTGGATTAATCATCATGTCGGTAGTTCGGATTTTGTTTGATGAATTTGACCGTATTGTATCTACAAATGACATAATCTGAAACTGACTACCCAACTACTAAGTTACCCAATACGAAAACTAGGCTTATGTTTTTAAATAACCAACGTTCCATTTTTAAAAAGATCGTAGCGGCCAGTCTTCTCTATAGTACGAGAGCTCACGACCAAAACCATGTCGCATCGTCAAAAATTTAACCGATCTATCTCATAGCAACCTGGTTCAATTTTTTCTAATCTTTTTTATTATTACCGGGATTACTAAAAACCTGTTTTCAGAAATGTTTAAATGTTATCTATAATTTCAAATACGATTTTTTTTCTACATCTGTGCAACCTTTTTCACATGTAGAACTGTTTTAGACAGAATGCTATGTTACCGATCGGAAAAGCATGTTGGAATCTCTATTTTCTGTCAATGTTCCATACAATTTTTGACAGGAACTAGAGATTTAAACATGTGTTGTCTCGAATGTTTCGCCAGTGCAAACGCACGGTAAGAGAGCCGGGTTATCTGTAACTCAGGATCCTCCTACCATAGACACCTTACTCTATTTAAGATTGTGCATCTCATTAACCTGTGCATGTAATATGATGTTGAGATAAATAAAGATTTATGATTATGATTATGAATTTTTTTTCAAGCAAATTAATAAAATTAAAACGATAAGGCAAAATTTTTGGTCATGGGCTCTCGTACCACGCAACTGACAGTACTGCGAGAATCACTTCTAACGGCCAGTTTCTTCATCAAAAGTAACAGTCAACTGTTCTTCCGCGCTGTTCGATTTACAACCCTCGCCTCAGCGCCGAGGATTGAAAATAGAACAGTGCAAAAGAACAATTGACTGTAAACTTTGGCTAATACTTTTGATGAAGAAACTGGCCGTAAGTCTCATAAATGAGCGCGTCTATTTATTTATTTTTATTTATTTATTTTATTTTATTTTACCCTACACGTAAAGTATTTTTTTTAAAGTCTGCTTAAGTTCATATATTTTCAGTTTCTTAACTTGTCTACATAATTTGTTTTTCCCGTTTTTAAACCTGCCAATTTGCCTGTCCTACTTTTTTCCAGAAGGTACTTACGAATCGGTCGAGTAGAGGCCATCAAATGAATAAAATAAAATTCGGTGGATAGTTGGGTCAGACGTATAGGCCCAGTCCACTAGGGCTTGAATATTTAATACGTTGGCATTCGGCATTCGGCCTCGCATCCACTACGAGACACATTGACAGCAGTTATCTCGGCTAATACACATTTGAACGGCATTTGCATGTTAAATTTAGATAGTTCGGACAGACGTGTATGTTAAATGTATCGATATCTGCCTATTTATTAGGTCGAAGCGGTTAATATGTGATTTGGTGACTAGAACTGGAAATGTGTTTTGGTATTTTGTGCTGAATTTATTTATTTATTTATTTAATACTTTAAGCACATAAATGTACAGAGGCGGACTTAATGCCATAGGCATTAAGTCCGCCTCTGAATTTAGTGCTGTATATTAACTTTACTGTTGTAGGAACTACTGAAAGCTGGAGGAGCTCGTGGCTACGTAATAACAGCCGCATGGGTCGATCCCTCAGGTTAAGCTACGCTTGCCGGGGTTGGTCCGTGGATGGGTGACCATCTTTACATACCGAGACTCCTCCGTGCCTCGGAAAGCACGTTAAGCCGTTGTTCCCGGCTGTCATTTGTGGATCTTTGACAGTCGTTACGGGTCGTCAGAAGCCCGAAAGTCTGACAACCAGTCTTACCAAGGGGTATCGTATTACCCAGTTACTGGGTTGTGGAGGTCAGATAGGCAGTCGCTTCATGTAAAATACTGGTATTCAGCTGCATCCGGTTAGACTGGAAGCCGACCCCAACGTAGTTGGGAAAAGGCTAGGCAGATGATGAGGAACAACTGAAAGTAGTTTCAAGTTTTTTTTGTATGGAAGGTACAGCGGAACTTTTAGGGTTCCGCTTTATTCCTTATACCTAGTAAGAACAAAATAGTAAAAAACGGATTTATATGTTGGTATTTTCTCAATCACCTACTATTTTTTCACTTAGAATAACAAAGAAGCATGACATTTCGTTCGTATTCGCCGAAGGGTTAAATAGAGGTGCAAAGTACATCCTTATTTCATCAGTTATGTTCAAAGGCTCATGTTGTAATAAGGCTTACCACTTTGCCCACGCTCCTAGAGATTTAATCCAGACAAGTCACAATCGCTTCGAAAGCGTTTCGTATTTCTACAACGACTTTCAACAAAATTGACGTAGGCTTTTCGATAGCTTATGTCAGTCCTATACATTTTTGCCATTTCCATCATCGTTATCGCTGATAGAATGTCACTTTGTCATAGGGCCACAGGATCTCATGCTTAGCAGTCGTGCTTGTGACCAGTAAACTAACGAGGTAGTCACTAGTAGTCGTAAAATTAAATAATCTTATAACGTACTCAGTTAGAAGTTCCAAACTAAAACCTTTGAAAACTTTCAGAAAACACAGTCTTGTTGAGAGTGAAGGATTTTTCTCTACGGAACTTTACTCCAATGGCTATAAGAAACTTGACCAGTTTTTTGTCATTTTATTTATTTAATGCTCTGCTGGTGTAACGCCTGATGTCACAGGTGGGGCTAACTGAGGTAGTTCTCTAAGTGTAACAAGTTTTTTGTTGAAAAATATTTTTATTTCTACTATGAAAATGTCTAGTTTTCAGTAAAGTTGTACAGCTTGGTGATTTATTCATCAGCATTCGTCAATGAGGTAATTCCATGGGTCTACTAAAAAAAAAACTACTACATCGAATTGGACAATAAAAATTTGATTATTATAACGAGTAGAATCACCCCCTTGACGGATGCACGTGACTAAATAACCACCCTGTATTTCCCAGTTTTCCACACGCTCTAATGTCGAAAAGTATTAAGGCTCTCACACACTGGGGCGATTCGTCGCGCGACGCGACGCCGCCGCATTGTTCGCCGTGAGAAATTGTTTTGTTAAAATTCGCGTCGCGCGACGAATTACCCCAGTATGTAAGAGGCTTTATTCTTTTTTAAAGTGTTGAAAGATTTTATTTTATACCTTTATTTTCATTTTCAGCGTAAGACCTTTTCTCATCGAACGGTTTTTTACGATACTGTCCCATTCCTATTAAGATAGGGATGAAACATCGTCACTATTCGCTATTATTATTTTTACACAATACGATACGATAACAACACGATAAGACTGCGATGCCATTGAAATGATAGATTTCACAAAGGATCGAAAGAACTCATATCAGTATAGGTATTTCCTAGATTTTTTGTCAGTTTGCTGGTCTTAGCTACTATACTTCCTTAGCCTATAGAGTGTCCCACTGCTGGGCAAAGGCCTCCCCTTTTCCCTTCCAAATCTCTCTATTTTGTGCGATTTCTGGCCATGTTGGCCTCGCAAACATGATTAGATCGTCACACCACCTTCGCCGCAGTCTACCTCGACGGCGATGTCCTCCTTCAGGCGTCCAGTGAGTGACGATCTTTGCCAATCTCTCCAGGTGCATTCGTGTGACGTGGCCGGCCCACTCCCACTTCAGCCTGGCTGTTGCTGCTGGCTGTTGGCTGTACTGTTGTTGTGCTACTGTACTTATTTATTTATTTATTTAACCATTTATGCACACACATATAAATACAGACAAGAAGAAAGGAACAGAAAAATACGTACAAAGGCAATGCTTATTTCTAATGAAATCTCTTCCAGCATACCTGCGATAGGAAAGTTGATAAAATATATGTAGACAATATGTGTAAAAAGAGAAACAAAGAGTAGAAGAGAAACAATAGTAGATTGTATCATAAGAGAGCTAAATAATATTTTTACGGCGAGGGCGCTTTTTTGAATCCAGAGCGAAGTGAGGGATTCTAGAGTAGAATCCCAAGCGTAGCGAGGGATTTTTTAGTAGAATCCTGAACGTAGCGAGGGATTCAAAGTACGTCGCCCGAGCCAAAAATATATTTTGCGCCCGAGAGATACACTCTACTTTACATCACCCACTATGAGAAAATAAAAGGCGCCTCATATTTTAACCACGCTTGATCAAGACGGGTTGGCTATTACAAGCTTATAATTATTAACTATAAGTTCAGGTTTCCCCATCATGTTTTCCCTCACCGATGTTAGTAATGTACAATAAACTCAGAAAAAAAAGCAACCGTCTTCCAAAAAAAAAACATCAAAAAGTGAAAAATTACTTTAGTTTCGGAAGTCGTAATTATTCCGATAAATTTAGTATCTTTTTGTGTAGTAAATAACACAAAATCCTGCATCGCGCAATGGGAGTTTACCGCGCGATCAACATTATACAAGATTCCAACATCCATCGTTGGGCAGTTGCCCGCCAGACAAGATACCCGTTTAGTCGGAGTATCCTCCCTTTTCAATAGAGGATGAGTGAACTTTCCACCCTGATCTTCAATCTCTAAATCCTGAATCCAGTTAGACTGGAAGCCGACCCCAACATAGTTGGGAAAAGGCTAGGCAGATTGACTTTATTTTACGTTGGTCCTAACACTTCCCAGTACCCACACGGCGCTACTATGGGCCGTCGTACTAGCCAGTCTTTATTCGAACAATGTTTGCATACGATTTCTTTGGCGCTGAACACTAAGATGTTCCAAATTCAAAAAGTGCGCGGAAAAGATAATTGCGCACTTATAGTGGAGGAAAAACTCATTACTGCCCGCTAAAAGTTTCTTATAGAAAACACCACCTTTGGGTGCACTTAAAGACGAACCAAGTCGTCCTTTTCGAATAGATGGGATGAAAAATACATAAATCAAAAACAATTCACTAATTTAAATATATACGTACAATATGAGAATATACTTACATACATACTTATAAAAAAATATCACTAAAAAATATGTAATTACAATGTAATTTAAAATAACTGTGCAACTATGACGAAATGGATAGGTAGTGTTCTGTGTATTTATTGATTAAGCACCAACAATATAATTACAAGGATGATAACAATAGGTAATGAATTAGAGGTGTACATAAGCACATGTTTCTCCTCCGATGACGAAGCTATCAATGATTTTCTCGCTTAAGACGCGTACAATGGATTGTAGGTCGCGTGTAAGTAAAAGAGATAGTTATCCTTATATATTATAAAACAAAGTCCTCCGCCGCGTCTGTCTGTCGTCCTGTACGCGATAAACTCAAAAACTACTGCACCGATTTTCATGCTGTTTTCACCAATGGATAGAGGGGTTCTCGAGTAAAGTATATAATAACCGACATCCACGCGGGCGAAGTCGCGGGCATCAGCTAGTAGATTATAGTTAATAGTTGTTCGCTGACTGTTCACACCGCCGCCGGAGAGTATTCGTTTGTCGAATCGACAAGTGCTATCAAAGAGAACACTATTTTCAAGACTACCGCCATTGTGACACTTACAACATTGAACTACTGAGGCCATCTATTGTAACAGCGAATCAATTTTCACGCCTCCCCTTTAAGGCGAAAGCTTCAGGGTAGCCCGCGAAATTCAAATTTTCTTAAGTTTTTTTGCAATTTGCAGGTCGGTATCAGGTTGTATGTTGTTAAGTTAATATAAATGCCAAATGTCATGATTTCATGAAATAGTCATTCAATGCACTTACGTGAACTTAGAGATTTGTATTGCTGCGAGTAAATCCATATTTATTACGGCCGCGAATCATATTTAGATCAACATTCAACCTGATACTGATCTGCAAATTGCAAAAATCGTAAGAAAATTTGAATTTCGCGGGCTACCTTAGCGCATCCCCCTTAAGACCTAGGCAGCATATGTTCTGATATTTGTAGAGCTCATGATCTTAAGAGGTGCCTTCTTTTCGTATGGTTAGTGGCTAACCTGGTGTCAGAGTTTTAAAGCCGCCCAAGGGCCTCTGACTTGTCTTCACATGTCGTCGATATCTCTCAGGCATGCCGGTTTCCAAGAGAAGCCATGAAGCAAGATAGATAGATAGATAGATAAAACGTTTATTTGGTGCACACAAAAGACAGCACAACATACAAAAACACGGTTAAATAAATAGCTACAAGGTGCCAATTTACAAAAATAAATAAATAGAAACAATAAAAGAAAACTAAACTAGACACAGTGATGACATTATTGTCTATGACACACTTTAAAAAATAATGTGCGTCTCAACGTTGCACCAAATGGGAGTCCAACTCAGCATGTGTCAGGAAAATATACCTGACGCTGATATTCTGTTGGATCCCTGCAGTGACATACGGGCGTCGAGTAGATACATGAAATGAATATGTGAATTTGTTATGTGAAAAGTGGAATTTACGGAGCAAAATGACGTAAGTACCCGCAATTTAAATAATCTATTATACAGTTAAGAGGCAAGAGAAGCAAGAGGTGCCATAAAGAATATGAATTTAAAAATATTTAAAAAACCCGCGAAATTACGCGGGTATTCTGGTAAGTCCTTATACCTTAAACTTTCACTAACGAGAAACAATAGAATCGAATTGTTATCGGCCTTCTACAGGCCCATCAACAGTTGATCGGATAAACCATTTCGAATCAATCAATTTAGCCTATCGCAGTCCATTGTTAGATATTGGCCTCTCCCAAGCTGTGCCACAGCATCCTATCCTCCGCCTTCCACATCCAGTCTGTCCCAGCCACTTTCTTGAATCAAAATCAAAAGTCATTTATTCAAACTAGGCTGAGAATCAGCACTTTTCGAACGTCAAAATTACATAAGACAGTCCCCCAAAACGCCCACCTTTCACCTTGAGGTCATCGGTCCATCTAGTTGGGGGGCGTTTCGAATATTTTCCTGCAATGTCGTATCGTAACCAAATCGTCCAATGTAAAATTATAAAAGCATCCTTACTATCGATGACAGTAATAGTATTCAACGATCTTAATACTAGTATGAAGTCTCTTTATATCTATTTAGCCCCTATCTACCCTGTTAAGTAGTACTCTCTCTATTACCCCATTTTTACCCTCGCAGATTACCCCCCAGACAGTCAGATTAAAGAGAAGGCGAGCTGTGGAGGGATGGTCGCGGTCTAAAGTATATAGATTATGAGGCAGTGGTTTTAACATGATAAGGGAACTGCTTGTGATAGTGGCTCTTACAATGTAAGGTTTTTGGTTTAAATGTGGCAGTTTTATAGTTACCTACTTAAAACCATTTAAATTATATCTTCATTTGTTTTTCTTTCTTTTTATGGTTTTGTTTTCCCAGCACGCGTAGTATGACCACTTATATCTACTATTAATACTAAGAACAAAAAGGAATATATTAATATATATTTCTATCACGCGTGGTATCTTTTCTATTAACATCGCGCTGAAAGATTTCTATCTTTCCACATTATGTACGTAATTACCAAAAAAAAACCATCTGTGGTCATGAATGTTTGTTTCCTGTCTGAACTAAATCTGCATTTCGATAAACTGCATTGACTGTTAACCAATCACTTTGTAAAATACATTAATCAGTACTTAATGTAATAAGCCTATTTGCATTCGTCCGGTACCTAGATACCATATCTGCTTCAAGTACAACAAACTAAGCTCAATCTACTCTAAACCTGTCTCAACACGACTGTCAAATACAACGTGATAAAGTTCCGAGGCATACCTACACTGCCAAGTTTGTATCACGTAACTGATCGGTAACACCGGCTTCATACGCTGGCCTCAACGTGGCTAACGTTGGGGCAACCCACACGACCAACATGCGTGTTGGCCAATGGTATTTTCTCGAACCACACGTTGGACGAAATGGCGGTGGGGCCAATGTTGCGACCAACGTGTGGAGCCGGCCTAACACGAGTCGTGTTTGAACGACCGGTTAGTGCATAATCTTGTTGCATGAACAGGCAAATATAAACAGCAATAAAGGCCTCTGGAGGCCATTAGAGGCCACTGGAGGCCAACAGAGGTCAGTAGAGGCCGCTCTATTTAGGCGAAATAAGTAAATAATTCGTAGTATGACTTTATTCCACGAATAGCAGAGGTATAATTTTGTACGCCTATTGTAATTTAGCTATTTATACAATAATTCATAGAATTGCTGGAACTGGTTATCTACTGCGCTTTCAGATAATTATACTTTGAAACGTTTCTAAAATTTAGAAGCTTCTAGGCCCTAGAGGGTTTTATATGTCCGTCCCAGAAAGACATAATCGGGAAATAATATGTAGGTATGATATTCTGAGTTGAGCTACACGATTACTGAAAAATGTGTACACTGACTCGACAGGTCCACTCAAATCTGTAATATTTCCCCAAAAGGCCATTTCAGACACTCTAATTTACATAGTACGCAAACTTCACTTTTGATCTGACCAAGATTATGTCTCGACTTTAAATGAGACTTTGACTTCTGAGTTTTCTAAAAATCTACTTGCAGAAATAAAATCATTTATCATCATTTTCGATCATTCAAACGTCCTTTTCAAGTCTCATAAATACATTGTATTGCAGTTAAACGTTGACCACACAACTGATACGAACTAATCAAATTATCCATGCTAAATGTAATCAACGAATATTCAAAATATTTACAGTAATTAATACGTCAAAATTAATTGAAAGAGTGGATAGCCAGCTAAACCTAATTCAATCATCGAAAATTATCATCAATTGACGGATTTTCGGACATCTATCATGAAATTGCTTTAAATTCAATTATGTGGTAATTTTATCCTTACATATAGGTTAATATCAGAAGAGGAACATAATTGCAACAAAAACACTCCCCCTGGACATCAGGACGGCAACTAGTCAGTCGTTTATCTTTTAAAGGAAAGGCACGTGAACACATTCGTAAGAAGTTGGCAGAATTATCCCAGCGTTAATTTGCTGGATTCGTTTTCTCCTCTACCTGTCGTTATTTCTCCTGACTAAATTTATTTTGTTTATATGTATGTATCTGTGTATGTATTAATTAGTATTCATTATTTCTCAAGTTATATGTATTGTCTTTTGTTGCACCTGCCACGTCTGCATCACCTTAAGGTTGACTGGTAGAAAATGCCTCAGGCATTATGTCCGCCTTTGTACAATTTTTTACTTATGCATAAAGTTTTAATAAATAAATAAATAAAAACCAGAAATTGTAGACCCATTGGACATAAATTATACCAACCATTAATTATACTCTGTAACCATATTTATCTGCAAATAAATCTTTGACTTTGACTTTGACTTTGAACGTCGTGCAGTTTACATAATACCTAAAGGTTTCATGAAAGTCAAAATAAGTTTTAAAAACACTGAACATGCCAAAATCAGATAAAAATGTACGAAATTGTATTATGTTGCAGTATTTTTTACAACCGCCACTACCCTTTGCCACAGTTACATAATATTTTTCCACCAATTAAAACTACACACAAACTCTAAACTTGCAAACATAAACATTCAGCCATTAAGAATAAATAAAGGATCAACACAGGTCAAGTTCCCCGTTCATTATACGGAGGAAATTCAAGAATCCTACATCCTACTAATATTGTAAATCGTGAAAGTCTGTCTGTTTGTAAATTTTATGTGTTTTAGGGCCAATTTCACCAAAGCAACTTAACGCGATCAGCATACCCAAACCGAGCTCAAGAGCTGTCAGTGTCAATATTCCACAACAATGATGAAACCGAAAGCTGTTAAACGCTGTATTCTTCAAGGACATTCTAATTAACTACAATGGTTTTTGGTACGCGAGTGTACCGCGCGCGGTCATACAGGTAATGTGCTGATCGCGTTCAGTTTCATTGGTAAAATTCGCTCTTAATCAATATTTGAACGAAGTTTAGGACATGGACACATCATGAATATGAATATAGGAAATTTTTATCCCGGTAGTATTATAAGCCGCAAGTCAGTAGTAACAAAACAAGTAAGTATAAGCTGGCCTTTTATTCTATTCTTTCTTTTTGCATGGGGTTAGTGATTAACCTGGTGCTCAGACCAACAAAAAAAGGAAGACGGAGCGCTCCGAACACTAAAAGTGAAGCCACAAAACTATGCTCCTGCAAGTAAACACACAGGCTCACGCACACACATACACTAAAACTATGCTCATCACTCCTAGTACGTCACGAGTCGTCGTCTAGTGAACATCAATTAAAAAAATAGAATTATGCCTTCCTATGTAGTGAAAACTTGTGACCATCTTTACATACCGAGACTCCTCCGTGCCTCGGAAAGCACGTTAAGCCGTTGGTCCCGGCTGTCATTTGTGGATCTTTGACAGTCGTTACGGGTCGTCAGAAGCCCGAAAGTCTGACAGCCAGTCTTACCAAGGGGTATCGTATTACCCAGGTACTGGGTTGTGGAGGTCAGATAGGCAGTCGCTCCATGTAAAATACTGGTATTCAGTTGCATCCGGTTAGACTGGAAGCCGACCACAACATAGTTGGGAATAGGCTAGGCAGATGATGATGTAGTGAAAACTTGTAAAAACAATAGCAAATCACATAAAAAGTCTCACGGAATCACTTTTCACTTGTACGTGCTTGAAATAAATTTTTTTTTTAATTTTAATAACTTCGAATATTTTTGGTTACTTGGAACAAAAAACCTCATCGAATGAATGAATGAAAGCAGTGACATATGGTGGAGGGTTGCCATAATGTGATTTCAAATTTTCCCATTCGATTAAACCAGTCTAAATTCTGATTTCTTATTTCGAGTAATTATATTCTTATTTTGTTGTTTTATGTATTTATATTTTAGATTTTCATGTAATACAGAATCTAAAAATAAATGGATAGACCTATAAGAAATAGCGATGTAATTTTTTTGTGTTTTTGTTTCGGAATAGCAGTCCTTCTTAATAATTGAGGTATAATACCATACTCAACAATATTTTACTCTACAATACTACCCTACCCATACAATATTATTCCCCAAATTATAGGGAAAAACTTTAACAAATGGCAGCCCTTTTTACACAAACATAGATAAAAAGGTGGCTTCACTTTTGATGTTTGGAGTGCTCCGTCTTTCTTTTTTTGTTGGTCTGAGACCTGGTGTCAGAGTTTTTATATCGCCCATAAGCATCTGAATTGGCTTCACATGTCGTCGAGAAATATGTTTCAGGCGTTTCCTCACAATGTTTTCCTTCACTGTTTTCGAAGCAAGTGATAACATACGATGATGTTGTACAATACGCACATGAATCCGAAAAGTCTTAGGTTCGTGTCTTGGGTTCGAACTCAAGACTGTTCGACGGTCACAATTCACACCAGTGCGTGTGTGATTTTATTCTATTGAAACTCCGTACTACACTAGGACTGTTCAAAGTGACGTGTGGCCTGTGTACGTTCCCGTAGGATAATTTATTTTTGTCGTATTCCGACCTCCATACGGGCGAAGCCGCAGCCGGAAGCTAGTATTATTATGTTTTTAAATAAAACGTTAGTGTGATACTGAATGTACGGATGGTATGAAGTAACGCGGTTTCCAGCGCGCAAGAGTTATGTTGTATTTATTCTTCTCTGACATTGTAATTTTCGAGTTGTTTACGTGTTTCTTTTAATGGCTTTGTTGCATGGTTTAGTAGATTTTGTATATGGAGAGTAATTTTAATATGAATCCAGAATGTAACACAGTACTTAGGTAGTCCAGAGAAATGGAAAATAAAATGAAAATATGACCAAAATATCCTTGCAGTTTACTGCAGTGCTATTTGCAAACTAAAATACGGGCATATTAATGCAAGTTTGTAGCCGGTTAGTTTCTCAGCACGAGTCTGGATTTGTGTCCGGTTGATGGCAATAGGCTCGCCCGCTGTTACATAGGACTTAAACATTACTGGCAAAATGTGGGTGTGATGTGATGTTATATTAAATTATGCAAGTTAGACTGGCTACCGATAATAAATGAATCATTTCACAGTTACAGATGTGCCTGCATTCATAAAAAATGGCGGCCGAGTGACATTTACGTACGGAACGCGGCCTTGAAATGAATGATGCGATAAGGCAACGCTTGGGTTTAAAAGAAGATGTAGTGACAGACATTGAAAAGAGTATGCTTAGATGGTTTGGTCATGTTGAGAGAATAAGTGAAAGGCGACTAACAAAAAGTGCTAATATGGCACCTCAAGTTCTAGAAAAAAATTGGCTTTCTTGAGCGTCGTCTTTGTCACTCATTTCGCTGTGACGGTTCCTTTGCAAAGCTCAATGTGTCATTATTACGCCCAGGTACTCTACTGACTAAAGCTACGGTTTCTTTGAATAGCGGCGGCCGCCACCTATCTGTAGCAGTGACGGCTGTCATGAAAATTATGTCAGCAGCAAAGATTTAAATCGTTAGATTCGCCCTACCGCGTCAAAAGATAGTCGCGTTTCTTTTGCGTGTTGACACCTCTGACACAATATGACACAGTGACTTGACTTGATTGTCATCGAAACGCTATTTAATAATGTCTGAGCTTGCCTTTCTCAGTATAGATACATTTTCGCGAGACCAAAAAAGGTGAGGGTAAATCTATCGATTTAAACTCAAACTCAAAGCATTTATTTCAATTAAACCATTTACAGGCACTTTTGTATTGTCAAAGAGTCGGTCAGTTAGTCAGAAAGTAGAAGCTTGTTGCCCATTCCAAAACGTAGATTTGTATAGAGAAGAACGGGCAAGATACTCCAAGGACACTCTTTTAAATATTGATATTAGAAAATCCTGGGTACAGTATTCTTGTTGTTTCTATATGTGAGAACAATGTAAAACAAAAAATAATCAACAAAAATTTAAAATATAAGATTAAAAATAAGCTCTAGCAAATAAGAGATGACCAGTCTCAACTGACGGCGCCCGTTCACGAACATGACACGTGGATGAGCACCATCCAGGTCAACCATTTTGTAGGGAAATTTAAATCTTTAGGCAGCAGAATTTGGCTTAAAAAAATGCTCTCCAGGAAAACACACCAATTTACTTCCATAAATAACCTTTCAGTGACGTCATTCGCCGGTAAATTGTGGTCACTATTTGGCGGATTTGCATCGTATTCACACGTATATAATTGATGTATACAAAATATTGTAAAACATTTTTTTAAAGAGTAACGGTGGAATTTCTTGCCCATTCTTCTGCATACGAAAACTACATTTTGGAAGGGGCAGCTAGAATCAGTTTTATTTCTTTGTTTTTGACGTTCAAAAGTGCCTTTAATGTGCCTATTTGAAATAAATTATTTGACTTTGACTTAGCGGCCACCGCTCTTCTAGGAATCCGTAGCTCAGACGGTTTGTACTGAACCATCAACCATCATCTTTTTAATGAAAAGAAGCTTAAGAATAAAAATAACAACGAGAAAACTCCATTCTAGAAATGTAGTTTCTCAGCTGTAATTTCTCCACAAAGACCTTTCCCATGGACAGTTAACGATCTATCTTCCGGGAATAGTGTCAGCCACGGCACTTGACGTACTGATAAATGATTAGAAATTATCTGCGTGTTGATAACACATATTCATATGTCTGGTTAAAGGCTCTTACATACTGGGGCGATTCGTCGCGAGACGCGACGCCGCCGCATTGTTCGCCGTGAGAAATTGTTTTGTTAAAATTCGCGTCGCGCGACGCATTGCCCCAGTATGTAAGAGCCTTTAACCAGACATATGAATATGTGACGAAACGTATCGGTTGTACAATGTTGAACAATTTTTATAAGTTTTTTATGACATAACTAGTTGCGTTCCGCGGTTTCACCCGCATAAGTCTCGATTCCGTGGGAATATTGTGACCTAATCCAGGTCATGGTCTACCCATGTGCCAAATTTCATCCAAATCTGTTCAGCCGTTTTAGCGTGAACGCATAACAAACAAACAAACTCACTTTTGCATTTATATATTATATATTACTAGCTGATGCCCGCGGCTTCGCCCGCTTGACAAATTATATACTAAAACCTTCCTCGAGAATCACTCTATCCATTGAATAGAATAGAATAGATTAAAGGAATAGAATATATTTATTTGCATTTAAACATGGTACAATAATGGTCTTAATAATAGGGTTATGACATGATGTCTCGACAAGGACTGGCATACAAATATTTAAAAGAAAACAAGTTCCTTAGGATTATGCAACTAACATCATTGCACATAATTACTGGTAACAAAATAATTGTAATTCTAAAATGTTTACAATGTTTTAAATCTAAGCAGTATTTGTTTAAATAAATATCAGTAACAATATTTATCACTTGGTGAAAACAGCATGAAAATCGGTGAAGTAGTTTTTGAGTTTATCGCGAATAGACAGATAGACGGACGCGGCGGAGGACTTTGTTTTATAATAGGTATATACTCGTAAAATATTAAGTAAGAATTAACCGATCACGTAACGTAACCACTTTTGGAACGAAAGACGGATTGTATAAAGATACCTACAGTTCTCACCGATATCTTTATACAATCCGTCTTTCCAAATAGGTTCTTATTCTATCTAGATTAAGTGGTCATAGGTACTACAAGGGCAGTACGTAAATTACGCGTCAAAGGCCATAATCAAATGTTAATTTTCATCAAAACGTCCACGCACCGTATTTCATTTCACAATAATTGAGCCACAAAATTGTACCTTAATACAATATTAACCCCAAATGCGTATTTACTCAGTAATTTCGTATATATAATTGTAGACTTTTTGATACAAAAGGCCACCCAATAATTGCAGCAGCGACGAGATGGTTATCGTTGACGCCTTCCCACCCAAATTACTGAATTAAGCTTCGAAACTCCGACCTACATACTTTTTTATCATAAAAATCCCACGTTTAACTTTCAAATGAAAAAATAAACACAGTTTTTATTCATATTTCAAAGAGTTTCTAAAGGATACAGTTTTATAAAATGCTGCCAGCAATTAAGACTACGTCGTAGTTATGAATTTAAAAATTCCAGTACAATGACTGCACAAAAGTGCAAAGAAAGCTCGCACAAAGAGATTTGAAAGCATCTGCAGCTCGGATACAGCTTTGGACTGCAAATTACAGCTGAGATAAACAGTGGCTATGCGCCGAGCCGCGACGCCGCGACGTCTACGCGGTCTACGCCAGTTCGTAGCGGCAGCACGTAGCGAGCGGTCGCCCGTAGCCCGTCGTAGCGAGCGACTACGCCGGCGCGGTATGTACGAGCCAGCACAGTGCGTCCGCAAACATAAACAAATAGTGATATGAGTTGTGCGTCCCCGAGCCTAGTATTCCGACTAACTCTCCTCATATTAACTTTCATAGTGTCGTGTACATTCGTCGCTAGTGTGGTGTGGTTATTGCGAACGAGTGGCTCCTCTAGCCAATATGAAAATTATTACTTGTCGAGAATTAATATAAGCGCCGTTAAAAGTGACGGTAACAATATTTCGACGACACCGCCTGTATCGGACCATTATAAAGACTTGATTAAAATAGAGATAGCCATGCGGCGGGTGGAGGAAAATAGTAGAAGATTAAAAGAGTATACGAAGTCGTTATTGTGGGATAACAAGGATAAGTCTTTGTGGTGTGTGTTGTTTAAAGAAAATGGGAGGATGGAGAAGCCCTTGCGAGGTGGGAAGCATAGACATATGATTGATGAGGAATATATTCGAACATTGAGGGAACAAAAAATGAGAGAAGCTTTGATACATTTGAGGCACCACGGCGCTCACCACCGGCGGAGACCCGACGTCCTTCCAAACCTACCCTACATAAAATAAATAACCGTGTATTGAGTAACGTTTCGCGGAAATTGCTTCGGATTCTCTATGGAACTGTTTCCAGTTCAAAATATCAGATTTTCACTGGCGTTGCTGTACAGGAAAATTATTCAAATTATTGCAACAATTCGTATAAAGTCCGATTCAATTTCGGTCGTGTTAAGTGGAAAGATTTTAATGTTAGTATGTTGTAAATATTTTGTACGTCGGTTTAATGTAAATGACTATATTCAATGTGTACATATATAACGTTAAAAAGTAAGTGTAAATATGATATGGCACAATTAAATAAATGTTTGTTGACTTCAGACAATATATGAAAGGAATTTCAGAAATGTTTGATGAATTCAATTGTTTTTCTGATTATATTTCTTGGGATTCACGTATGCTTTGGTTGTTTTATATGCTACCTCTTGGAAAAATATGTTTTACTTATTATTGTTTAGCAAATATCCGGGAATTAAATAATAAGGATGTTTAACATAGGAAATATTTTGCTAAGATTAACATTTACTGTTTTAAAATTCACAACACGGTGTTATAACATCATACGAGTACAATTAAAACCATTGTTTCATGTCATTATGGTTATCACTATTTGCTGTTTGAATAAAATAGGTTACATCAATAGAAGAAAATCTTTTTACAAAATATTGTCATTCTAATTGTAGAAGTGCCATAAGAATCTGTGATTTTAATCATTTTGGCCTAATCCTAACTAATATTAAAATGCGAAATTGAGTTTGTTTGTTTGTTACGCTTTCACGCTAAAACGGTTGAACGGATTTTGCGCATGGGTAAACCAGGACCGGGAATAGGACATACGATACTTTTTATCTCGGTAGTACGTTCCCGTGGGATAATTTCCGACCTCCACGCGGGCGAAGCCGCGGGCAAAAGCTAGTTTATTTATTTATAATTACTGGTTTACGTTTTGTAATTGATAATTTGTAATTAATAATATTCGCATCATTGTCATCGAAAAGTATTTTCTTCTTGAATGTGTGATCAATAATTATGTTATTTTCGTTTGAATTTGAACAGATGAGATATAGATAGATTCATTTATTTTGTCAACTCTCATGTGTGTAAGTTTAAAACACTGTCTGACACCGTACTTATGTATGTCAGCCTCGTGACCAGCTTGCTGAATGGCTTATTTTTAATCACGGCATGGCCTATTCTCATGTCATTGTAATTCGTACAGATTTTTCCGATTTTTCCGACAGAAGATTCGTGCCGATGTCTCGGAGTAAAACAAAGTAACATAAATAAAAGTATTGTCCAGCTGACGCCCACGAAAAAGCGCGAATTATAATGAATCTGTCTATATCGATTTATATTCACCCTAAAATGTCGGTGCTTTATGCCTTCAACTGACAGCTGTCAAATGTAGTTTTGGAAAAAGTATGATTTTCGGCCTATTTCGGCCTCGCGGCGCCAATCCGACTCACTGAACGCTCTGTAATATATGAATCCATTTAATTTGTAAAATGATACGATTCAGCATTTAATTTGCTCAGTACTTTAACATTCCATCGTGTTAAAAGTATGAATAAAATGGTTTGTGTATGAAACTTTTGTTTTATTTGGTGACAAGTTAAATTAATGAAAGGGTGACAATGAAGATTACGTTTAAATGAAAAGGGCGACAAAAATAATAAAGAACATAATATCTTGCATTTTTGTTTTAACGAAGTAAAAGATAGAATTGTCTGCTAAAGTCATTTAAAGCCTAAAACAGTTTTATCAGGGTCAGTGACTTTGGGAACTTTTTGTTGATAATAATATAAAAGTTAATTTTACAGAACTCCCTCGGATAGCCTCGTTAGTCTTGTGGTCGCAAGTGCTACCGCTTAGCATGAGGTTCTGGGTTCGATTCCCAGGTTGTTATTGGGTTTTTCCATCTGGAATTGGTCAGTAGCAGCCCTGAGTCTGGATTTGTGCCCGGTTGATAGCAATAGTCTCGCTCCTATTACATGGGACTTAAACATATCTGGCGAAATGTGGGTGTACCATAGATACACCTCTGCCTAACCCTTCGCGGAATACAGGTGTAATGTTATGTTATTCTAGATCGACTGACGTATCTGTTATGTGCCAGTAGGTTCTTTCTTTATTGCATTTACCAATGGAAATCATTGTTTGTCAATTAACTAAGGGTACTCGTACTGTACAGTTGCCCTGACTTTCAAATTATCAAACACTTTCGAGTACTTATTAGGCTTTAATTAAGCGAAAACATTCCTTCCGTAAATGTCTTGTAATGTGAATAAAATGTATGAATGTGTAAGGTTCAGCTGTTTCTTCCCACAATTATATCCGTCTGTCACATGTCCGTGCCCGGTTCAAAGAAAAATACTGAACATGGACTTGTGGAAATTACTAAAATGAATGGGTGAATTTATAAGTTCCACGTAGTTTTTAACTTGATGCCATTAGAACTTTGACATTGACGATTGCATTGATGGTGATTCAATCAATTTTTTGTTGCAGAACAGTTTATTTAAAAACAAAGAAATAGAAATTGTTTATTTTGCAAAAAAAAGGGACATTACATTTTTTTTTAAATAAAATTCAAAACAATACAAGTAGTCTTAAGCCTTGTATTGAACAAATAAAAGTTCCAAGTTAAACAATGTTGTCCGTTGCTTCATGTCAGGGCAGGTCACAATTTAATGGTCACACCAAACCAATGTTTGCAATAGAAAATGTACAAAGTAATATAAAAATCTACATCAATTTGTTGCTTCACATACTTTGTACGTGGATAGAAAACTTAAAAATGTTTATACCGATGCTAAAAGTGCTTTAAAGCCGGTCAAAAAAGATCATATCAACATTTATGTGCGTACCTAGACAAGGTTATACACTCTCGTATATTTTTATGGCACTATACAGAGTGACTACACCGACATTCTTACCCGTGGCTATATCGGTGCGAGCATTAACCCCTAAAATAGATTATACTAAGGAAATGGTGATATTCACGCAGCCTGGGACCGAATATTCCGGAAGATTGTTATAGCTATAAGCTTTCTGAAGGAAATATAAGATTCATATCACCCTGTGGAAGTATATACATAGTGCTTTTACATAAGAGTGCAAATATTTTTAGCTGTAAGTAAAGACGAAGACAAGATTACCTTGTGTAAGATAAATATAGGCCACACTTTGCGTGTGTTTCATAATAGAGAGGGGAGTAAAAATAGTAGTTTTTAACGTGAAAATTTAATAACTGAGCTTATTTTTAGACTGGTAAAATTTGAGTGAAATAAATATGTCCAGAACATTTTATTTTCGTCCTGTGAATGGGTATTTCAAAAATATATCTATTGCGTGGGACATAATAATGTCTTAAGTAGAACGTTTGAGAGGTATTTGTATGGAAAACCAACCAACAAGAAGATATTGCGGGTTTTTAAATGTTAGTGCATTGTGGCAACACCTACGAATTCACGATACAGGAGAAAAATATAAGTGGTAGGCAGTGATTTATCATGAAATTGCCGATTAGCTGAAGAGTAACATAATATCACACCACCTGTTTCTATTGTGCCCTTTGTAGACCCACATCTATTGTACCCACATTTTGCCTCATATTTTAAATGTCCCATGTAATAGGGGGCGGGGCGAACCTATCGTCATTATCCGGGCCATTAATTAATACAGAGCCACACTTACACACATTAATTAATACAGACCTTAAAGGTCGATTCACACAATCATATCAGTCAAGCCATAGTTCCGACACAGTACCGGCACAGTGCAAATTATCCTTTCATACATTCTCAGTGTCGGTACTTGAGACACTGACACTCACAAGTAGGAATGCGTTCATAGAGAATGTATGAAAGAATATTTTGCACTGTGCCGGTACTGTGTCGGAACGGTGGCTTCACTGATATGTGTGAATCGACCTTTATTGTTACAATACTCAGTATGTAAAAATGGCCCTAGAATCAGACAAATGACTACTTACTTTAGTCTGTAGTTATAGGCTACTGTGAAAATGTATGGAAAAAGGAACTCAGTCAGCGGCTGAAGTTGTTTTTTCATGCATTTTACAACTGGACGCTCACAGTCGGCGGCTGACTGTAAGTTTTGATGTGAACACGGCCTTATGCCAGTTTTCACTAAAACACCGCCTAAATTAATGTCTAAATACAAGTTTTAATTTCAACTCTCAGCGATTAAAGGCGTTTCATTTAAGTATTTCTTAATGTTAGTGAAACGGGCATTAAAGTTTTATTTGCTTTACTTACGGTTTTATTATTTGGACATCCACTACAAACCCCATTGATTAAACCTCACACTTGCAAACACATAACCCACCGCTTTAATTGGCTTAATCCAATCCAAAAGAGGTCGAATTAAAATTCAGAGCGCATATTTTGCTATGCTGCAGCTATATATTCGCAAACTGACCCATTGTTCAAAGGGCTAACTAGCGTTTCACAATTCGGTTGCTAAGCTTCACTCGTGGTTCGATAATCCTATGCAAATATTGAATTAAAGTGGCCTTAATACTCAAACTGTGGAAGTTTACACACTGTTGGGTTCGGCTTAATAGACTTCAATCGATACTCCATAATAGAGGTAGTTGGAATGGCTGTACATATTTTGTTTGAGGCTTATTTTATTGGGGGTATAGTAATTTAGGTAGTAATTAATGAAATACGTCAGGGACCTGGAGCAATTAATTATGTAGATAGGTATCAAGAGGAGGTATAGTATATTTTGGGGCATCGCCCAGCGGTTCGTCCACTTCTTCACGTGACCAGAGGGCTGGCCAATTTTTAACCGACGAAAAAAAAAGGAGGAGGTTCTCAAGTCGACACGTATATTTTTTTTTTTTATGTATGACCACGCATAACTTTTTAGTGAGTAGTCCGATTTGAAAAATTATTTTTTTATTGGGAAGGGTATACCTCGAAGTTGGTCCCATTTAAAATTGGAAACTATAATCCACCCCTAAAGGTAGAAAAAATGGGGTTGACTGATTTTTCACCATGGGGTTGACACAAGCACTCATCATCAACTCCACGTCTTTAACCTGGAGTAACCTCCTGGAGTACCCTGAAGTGGATGGTAACTCAAAAGTGAAAAATATAGGTAAATGATTGCTTTCCCATCCAACGTGGCAATGCTGCCAGCCTCTTGGACACTTTTCCCACTGACAGCGATGCAGAAGAATTTTTTGATGCCCTATGAGCTCTTCCTTTTTATTTTACTAGCTGATGCCCGTGACTTCGCCCGCGTGGTTGTCGGTTATTATATACTAAAACCAAGACTTGAGAACCACTCTATCTATTGGTGAAAATAGCATGAAATGAGCAGCGGTGCAGTAGTTTTTGAGTTTATCGCGTACAGGACGACAGACAGACGTGGCGGAGGACTTTGTTTTATAATATGTAAGGATTTGACAAAATAAATAATAGGATCAAGAATAAATAATGAAAACCTTATAAATATATTAGGTACCATGTGAGCGTGTCTTGTTGATTTATAGTGGTTGCAAGCACTACCGCTGAGCATGAGATCCAGGGTTCGATTCTCGGATTAGGCAAAGTGTTATTGAGTTTTTCCATCTGAAATTTCACAGTAGGTACCGGTCCGGAGTCTGAAATTGTGCTTGGATGATGGCAATAGGCTCGCGTTGTATTACATGGGACTTAAATATAACAGGCGAAATAAGGGTGTACAGTCGAACAAGCTATTTCGTATACAGGCAGATAACTTGCAACTACTTTAAACACTTTTGTGAGTGTTTTCAGCAGTCAACTAATCTAAAAGGCCATAAGCTCAAAAAGTTAAATTACACATACAATCAAAACGAATATTGGCAATGTACCGGTAAATGAATATATTTTGCCTGTATACCAAATAGCTTGTTCGACTGTACTATAGGTACACCTCTGCCTAACCCTTCGGGAATTACAGGCGTGATGTCATGTATACTATGTTAGTGTAAATTATTATAATATAGTTTGCAGTAGAATGTAGCTTCCACGAGTGTTGACACGGCTCAAATATCAAGCGCATAGGACGATTTGCGAATAGGTCATTTTGCTAAAGTGTCGATTTGATTATGGGTCGTTTTTGCTAATTAGGACCATTTGATTTTAGGACGTTTTGATACAAACTTTCAATAAAAAAATTAATGATTTTGAAGGATATTGCTAATCCATTCCTTCGGTTCGAAAAATTTGTCTGCCTAACAATGTCAATAAATGATTAAATGAATTTTAAATGAAAGTTGTTTAACTGTCAAAATGAAAGCCATTGCTACTGTAAGAGCCATGGTTACTCTGCGTCCGGCGCTCGGCTTGGCAACGCGTCGTGTTCGGGTTCGCGACTGGTCAATCGTCATCCTGAGGAAGCCTCTTGTTGAGCGGCGAAACACGTTTCAATTTCTTACAGGGTTTTTTAAAACTCTTAGAGGAATATTTAAGCGCAGTAGGTTACTAAATATATTTACGTCTATTGTATTTTATAATTTCCGCAAAGTCACGCCTGAATCTATCAACTACTGGGGGCTCAAATCATAATACAAAATATAATGAATCATTGTAAAATGTCACAAACTGACAATTCATAATATGATCTGCGTGCGATTCATATTATGAAATATTTCATCTGTTTGACAGTTTTCTATGGGGATTCGTAAAATGGTCCACACATTATGCATTGCCTTTGTGTCAAATTAGAGGAATTGCTAATGACAGCTGAAAATTCAGGAAATTAATTGCTTTTAGAGGAATTGCTAATGTGGCCAGTTTAGGCCCCCTTTTTTTTTTTGATTTTGGTAAATCATCCAATGACTTCTCCCGCTCTGGGCGGAGCGGAAGGGCGTGTAAGACTTTTACTGACTAAAACCCACCCGTGTTCCTTCAGTTGCCTGTTGCCAAGGTCCCGGTATCCCTTTCGGACCTTCCCGCAACCCTGGCAGGCATCGGTCCTACCGGACCCCGTCAATTGTGCTGACAAGTTTAGGCCCCCCTGTAAGTCACCTCCTCCTGCGAAGCAGTAATGCTCGCGAAGGAGGAGGCGGAACGCGTGAGGGAAAGGCAAAGTTTGCGCCCTCACGCCCCTAACCGCCGCCGTTGGAGACGCCCTGGGCGTCGGGAATCCCAGGCGGATTTCCGGCCACCATAGGCGCGGGCCTGCGGACGGCGAGCAACGGGCAGCTCGCCGTCCGATAAGGACCAGGCCCGGGTCGATGGCGCGTCGTGTTCCACGCGCGCCTCAAAGAGATGTCAGCAAAATTGACGGGGTCCAATAGGACCGATGCCTGCCAGGGTTGCGGGAAAGGGATACCGGGACCTTGGCAACAGGCAAATGAAGGAACACGGGTGGGTTTTAGTCAGTAAAAGTCTGACACGCCCTTCCGCTCCGCCCAGAGCGGGAGAAGTCATTGGATGATTTCCCACCCTCAAAAAAAAAAAAAAAAGGCCCCGTGTAAGTGTGTTGCGCAATACTCTCCCTGGTCAGTCAGCCTCGCAAATAGACATTGTCGCGTTCCAATTGTCATTCCAACACGGCGGTAACTCTTTTTAAATCACTGTCTATCGCTACTATTCCATACAGTCCCACAGTTTACAGTAACATATTGGATTTATACTCAATAGTGGAGCATGAATAGTGGCAACTTGCCAGCTAACTGCGATCACAATATCCATTTCGTGCAGTTGAGTCGTATGACTGGCGGCACTGGCATGGCAAGTGTGGCGTGAAAGCCGAGTACAGTCACATAAGTATTCAAACGAGTATCAACTCGTCATAGTTTTTTATACTTGTGGGATTAGTACCTGATTTCTGTCTTAGCTAATATCAAAACGTAGTCTTCATAGCAATTTAGCATCTTTAGAAGCGTTAGTGCATTTAGTATTCTCTCATAATTTGTCGTATTGCAATGGCACTTTCAAAGTTATTATGAAATGTTATTTCAGTGTGTATGTCGTGTGTGGTACCTTTAGAATGCTTACTAGTTGATTACGAAATTAGACTGTTACTCGACATATTAAATTGCATTGAAGCACACTACCAAATGTTGGACTGGCTAATGAAAGCATGGCGTCAATAACTCAGATGCCAAAGGATGCTAATGTTAAGATACTACCCATTCTTCCATCTTATAATATTCAACATTGTCAGTTTAAAGTATAAACAATACATCCTTACTAATATCATAAATTAGAAAGTAACTCTGTCTGTCTGTCTGTATGTTACCGTTTACGCCTAAACCACTGAACGGATTTCAATAATATTTGCCAGGGAGATAGATAACATCCCGGGGAAGGTTGTAGGCTACTTTTATCGACATACCACGCGGGCGAAGCTAGAATTTAATAATCGTAACAAATATTATAAATGCGAAAGTGAGTTTGTTTGTTACGCTTTCATGCTAAAACGGCTGAACGGATTTGGATGAAATTTGCCAAAGGGGTAGACCATAACCTGAGAGGACTTTGGATACTTTTTATCCCGATACTCCCACGGGATCGAGACTTCCGCGGGTGAAACCGCGGGGCGCAGCTAGTTAGATATAATATTAACCTGTCCTTGACATTTTCATGTATTTAAAGTGAGAGGGCAATACACTATACAGCATACACAGAAAGATGTGGTGAAAAGACCGTCCCATAAAAAACTTCAAAACCTGCTCGACCCAAATGTATGGGACGGCTGATTATTTTTTCGCGATTACGATATTGGTCCCATCGAGAAAGTTGTCCATACCTTTCTGATACATACATACAAACATACCACTTAGATTGTATGGTCTTTCTTTCTTTTTCGTGTGGTTAGTGACAAATCTGGTGCCAGAGTTTTAATGCCGCCCATGGGCCTCTGACTTAGAAAAATAGAAAGAACAGAATAACTAAATTTTGTTTGGATACAGTTCGTGAAGCACAAAATACAAATAACAAAATAAAAAAGTTAAACAATATTTTCATATTGATTAACAACAATAGTGTCTCTTGGCTTGTAAGGCAAGACGCCGGGAACCATTAGCCCAATTGTTTTCATAAATTATGTTCTTTTCTCGCAAACATTCAAGGGGAAGTCACACGTAACATTCATTATTATAACAACTACTATGATTCAAGTTAGACACGACTCGTTTGCACTGAAAAGTTTTGTAACGAGCTGTTACTCGTAGCTTTCACACTGTTGATAAAATATTTCAATGCAAAACTCCTTCGTATACAGCATAAAAAACTCTTTCTTGATTCAATTCTTTTTTCAAAAATAAAACACACCAAGCTTTTGGAACGAAGTTCTATAACACGGCTTGTGTTAGGGGTTTGATTGGTAGACATCGTCACGTGACGATTATGCCCTTAAAATGCGTGAATTTGGTCAAACTGAAAATCCAGGATTGCGGCTGTTAAATTTTCAATTTTTTGTTGTGGGAAGGAATTTCGTATCTTACGGGGTCCCCCGACCGCACACTCTTTTTTAAAGCGGATTTTATCAATCTGCCTGCCCTTTTCCCAACTGCGTTGGGGCCGGATTCAGGTCTAACCAGATGTAGCTGAATACCTGTATTTACATGGAGTGACTGCCTATCTGACCTCCACAGCCCAGTTACTGTGTAACACGATTCCCCATGATTAAACTGGTTGTTAGACTTTCGAGCTTCTCACTACTCGTAACGACTGTCACAAGATCATCGAGTGACAGCCAGGACCAACGGCTTAACGTGTTTTTCGAAGCACGGAGGGGTCTAGATATGTAATGGATGATCACCCATCCACGAACCGACCGCGGCACGCGTAGCTTAACCTTCGATTGACCCGTGGGGCTGTCATTATTTAGCCCTTAAAGAGAATGGGATAGACTCACGTATCTGAGTCTATCCGTAATTGCTATTATAGACTCAAGATTTTATACAAAGCCCGTCCCTATCTTAGTGAAGAATTGCGAATCTTGCTTGCGGTGTCTTTGGGTTTATCAAAGTTAAATTATACAGACACGGTGTATGGCCAACGACTATAGCCAAAAACTGGGGCTATTATTATTTAGCCCTTAAAGTGAATGGGGTAGACTTAGTAAAATGAAAAAAAAAAAAGAAAAAATTAAAAATGGTTTATTGTCCAGGTAATACAGTCAGCAGGTTTACAGGTTATATAATATTACCTATAAGCAAGATTTTACTAGGTTACAATATTTAGTAGGTTCGCAGGTTACAATATTACCTATACCTAGGTTACACAAATTGTTTACCAGTGAGCCCCAAACTAGACAAATGAAATCACGGTGACGCCTCCGCTGTTAAAAGGTGAAAAGAGAGTAGGCTCAGGTATGGCATACACTTTTTATGATGTACTTAATCCTATAAAAAGGCCGAAATCGTTCGACTCTAAGGACGTGAATTTATTTTAACTAAATATATTTTCACTAGCTGCACCCCGCGGTTTCACCTGCATAAGTCTCGATCCCCTAGGAATATAGAAATAAAAGTATCTGGCCTGTTCCGAGTCATGGTCGACCCATGTGCTAAATTTCATCCAAATCCGTTCAGCCGTTTTAGCGTGAAAGCGTTACAAATAAACTCATTGTCGCATTTATAATATTACTAGCTTCCGCCCGCGGCTTCGCCCGCGCGGTAAGTCCATAAAAAGTAGTATGTCCTTCCCCAGGGTGCCATCTATCTCCTTGCCAAATTTTGTCGAAATCCGTTCAGTGGTTTGGGCGTGAAAAGGTAACATACAGGCGGACAGACAGATAGACAGTTACTTTCGATTTTATAATATTAGTATGGATATAGTTAGTATATATTATAATATATATATACTAGCGAACCCAGCAGACGTTTTCCTGCCCGAACAGCGCCACTTGCCGGGTTCAATTGTATTTTTAAACCATCCACTCAAATAACACACAAAATTTCATCCAAATCGGTCGAGTCGTTTAGGAGAAGTTAGGTGAAAAGCACACGTAAAGAATAATTTCATATATAAAGATTTTAATATATATTTATATATTAGGTATATATATACATATATTTAATATATAGATATAGTTATAATGGTCAATGCGGCGGCCTATAAGAAGATAATATGACACCGAGTTCATATAGTGCGGGAATATTTTATGAGTTTTAATATTCTTAAAAATAAGGAACAGATACACTTACACACTTTAGTAGACGCGACCTACTGAGAATGTGTGGTTCATAAAATCTCTTACATAAAGTTGCCCTTTATCGAATAAACTCCATTTATGGGAAAAGGTTTTTAGGAATAAACAAGTCCCAACTTTCATTGAGTTTTACGAAACGAATAAAATTCTTAGATTTATGGAGGACTTCGTCTTCTGTTTTAATGTTAAACTAAATCAGTTTATTTTCAATTAGAAAAGAGTTTTCTAGAATAGGTGCGTCATAGACAATAAATCTATAGGTAAGTAATAAATTTATTATTAGGTACTTAGTGATGCCTCCATCATCATCATCAGCCTAGTCTTTTTCCAACTATGTTGGGTTCGGCCTCTAGTCTAACCGGATGCAGCTGAATATCAGTAGGACTATAAAATAAATAAATAAAACTTAATTCAGATAACTAGATCCATTACATGCATGGAGCGACTGCCTATTTGACCTCCACAACTCAGTTACTGGTTAATACGAAACCTCTTTAAAAAACTGGTTGTCAGACTTTCGGGCTTCTGACGACACGTAACGACTGTCAAAGATCCACGAATGACAGCCGGGACCAACGGCTTAACGTGCTTTCCGAGGCATGGACGGAGTGGCTACATGTAAAAGAATTTACAATATTGTATTTTTTCAACGATTTCAGAAAACTTTAAATTTTTGTCATGTAGCTCTTCAAGTAGGGCACTATAGTGTATCCAGCGGAGGTTGTTTTGCCATTTCTTCTCAGGGATAGGAAATGTCGACTCCATATAGCTTTTTTTTAACATGACGTGTAAAAGTGATTCCGATATCCTATTTAAAGAATGATCATTTTCATTTCATTTTATAGCAATCGGAAACGGTATGACCTTCACGGACTCTATTTTGCTTTGCCCACATGAAAAAAACCGGCCAAGTGCGAGTCGGACGCGCGCACGAAGAGTTCCATAGCATTATCTATCAAAACGGCAAAAATATCACGTTTATTGTGTGGGAGCCCCCTAAATATTTATTGTATTCAAATTTTTTGTATTTTTTGTTATAGCGGCAACTGAAATACATCATCTGTGAAAATTTCAACTATCTAACTATCACGGTTCATGAGAGACAGCCTGGTGACAGACGGACGGACGGACAGCGGAGTCTTAGTAATAGGGTCCCGTTTTAAGATCATTTAGATAAGATAAGATGATTTATTTGTCCAAAACATGAGTATACACACACATGGCATGCAACATGTTACAATTAAATTATATTACAGTCATATTTTGCCTTGTCGGCGCACAGTGGAACGAATGTATGGGAGCGGTTGGACGTAGACATGTCCGAAAAAAAAGAGTAAAATTATGCCAAACTAATGATGCCATCTTATTCGATTACTTAATGCCTTCATAACTTGTGGTGATGAATTTCTTCATAACTCCCATATTTCGGGAGTAATTTGAGAAAATGTGAAATTTTACTATGAAAATGAGTGTATCGAGCTCTCTCCCTCCTGATTCCGGGCTTGTTTCAAGTAGCGGTCTCTAATATCATAATGCTAATACTAAGAGCTATATTTAATACTAAGACACATAGTGCGCCAAATGTGCACTTTCTGGGATAAAGAGTGATGTTTATTTTATAACACAATTTTTTAATTTTTTGTTTATTTTGTTGATTAAAACCGTTTTTCTAAAGGTTTACCTTATTACAATAACATTTCTGAGCAGCCAATTAGAGAAGATATAAGCTAATTAGGATATATAATTAGGGACTTAAGGTTTACATATAAAACTGATGCACTAATGATTACTGATAAGAACATTGCTATTATTTAATTACTAAATGGCTCTTAATACACTAATTTAGCATGCATCATTTACTAATTATCACAATAACTAATTACCTTGCAATATTTAACAAAGGATACCTGGGATACCTGGATTTTATATAAATAGGTCACTATTAGTAACTTTAAAATCAGTGTTGATTTACACCTCGTTGTATCCAAGCTAATCTCGCAATGTATTTTCCAAATTTTAATACAAATCTTGATATTCACGTTGCTTTATGCGCACGCGCACATAAAGATTTACGCGACTTTAACTATTTGTTCAGTGTTTTAAAAGATAACAGTTGTGTTCAGTTATGTGAAAGTGCTGAAACAAGTTTAAAAGACTGGTGTCGTCGATTTTGCTACCGCATTTATGCAAAATGGACACAGTCTGGAAGAAGCACAGATAAGTTTCGGAAGAAACATGAGATTTGGCTACAGGCTGCAATTCAATGGCCGGAATTACAGAATGAAAATATGGAACCTTCTACAGAAAATATAAGTGACGTCATCGAGCCCATAATTTCTCCTGCTAAATCTGATGCTTCAACTTGTACACATCCTAGTCCTCGTAAATCTTTTGAGGACCTTAGTAACCGGCAAAAAAGAAGACGCACCACTGAAGATAGTCTTTCATGCAGCAGTAGCAGCGCTGAAATTATGTTTTCGGCCGAAAGGGCGCTTCAAAAGGCAGGACAAAGCGATACAGCTTATGTTATGAAATACTTGACGGAGAATCCAGAAGAGGCCTCAAAAATCAAAGCCTTCATTGAAGGTAAATCAATTCAGGTACGGGAAATATCCCCTTTGAAGGCATTGGCTCTTTATGTATCGATGAACTTATCGAAATGGCGCTATAACACTCTTCGGGATTTCAACACTCAAGAAGGAGCTCTTCAATACCCGAGTTACTACATGTTGGTTAAAGAAAAAATTAAGTGCTATCCGGCCAAAGAAGATCTCACAGTTACAGAGAGCTCTGCAAAAATCAAATTACAAGCCTTGATGGATTTAACCTCAAGAAGACTTATTAGGTCGTTAGAAACCCCTGTTGATCCCAATCAACAGCTCGTATTGACCAGCAAATGGGGTTTTGACGGATCATCTAGCCAAAGCATTTATCATCAAAGGACGAGTGAAGATGAGCAAATCGATCTTGCTAGTAATTTTATGATTAGTCTTGTACCACTGCGGCTCGTCTCAAAAGGTGTAACAATTTGGGAAAACGAGCGACCATCTTCCACTTCATTTTGCCGGCCAATATTGTTTAAGTTTATAAAGGAAACCAAAGAAAATGTGCAGAGAGAGATGGCTGAAATCGAAGCAGAGATTGAAGCCTTAACTCCATCCACCATCACTGATGGAATTAGTGTCAAACACCAACTGCTGTTGACAATGATTGATGGTAAAATTCATTCCATTATATCCAATACAGCAGCTTCAGTGTGTGACATATGCAAGGCTTGTCCTAAAGAAATGAATAATTTAGAGTTAATCAAAGATAAACACGCAAACGAGGACATGTATAAATATAGCTTAAGCACCCTTCACGCTTGGATTCGCTCAATGGAATGCTTATTACACATTTCCTACAAATTAGACATAAAATCATGGCAAGTAAGGGGTGATATAGCAAAAAGGCAAGTTGATGACAGGAAGAAAAGAGTTCAAGAGGCTGTAAGAAGAGAAACGGGCTTACTTCTCGATGTTGTGAAACAAGGCAGTGGATCCACCAACAATAGCAACTCGGCAAGGAGATTTTTTGAAAACTACACTAAATCTGCTGAACTGACCGGAATAGATGCTATGCTTTTAAGAAAAATCTGTGTGATCTTGCAGTGTATTTCATCAGGAGAGAAGATCAACGTAACTAAATTCCGAGAGTTCTGCTTTGATACTGCTAAGCTTTACGTGGAGTTATACCCATGGTATTATATGCCTTCTTCACTTCATAAAATTTTAATGCATGGGCCAGACATAGTTCAGAACATGTCAATTGTGCCCATTGGTTTTCTATCCGAAGAGGCATCTGAGGCTAGAAATAAAGATTTTAGAAAATATAGAGAGGGGCATTCTCGAAAGCATAGCAGTATCTCATGCAATGAAGATATTATGCACAATCTTTTACTGTCTTCTGATCCACTTGTTACAAGTATCCGTCCAAAAGGAAATAAGTTTGTAAAAAAATCTTCTTTTAAGGAATTTTATGAGCTTACGGATTCTGAGAAAAGTGATATCGAATTTGTTAACATAAATGATTTAGCGGACATCGATTCTGAATTTGAATTAATTGATGATGATGATGATGACGAAGATAATTAAATGATGTTATTGTTTTAAAATGTGTAACTTAGTAAATTAGAGCTTACATCTTAATTATTTATTGTACTTTTAATGAAACTAGGTAATTTATTATCAACTTACTTAAAAGTCATACTCTCATCAGTTCTTGTGAATATTTTTGTTAATATATATTTCTGTATATATATAATATATTTATAGACCTCTTAATAAGTCTGTCTGCGGTTTAAAGTAAATACAAATGGGGAAAAAACGTTTTTTTTTTTTAAATTTTCATTTCCTTTTATCCCAGAAAGTGCACATTTGGCGCACTATGTGTCTTAGTATTAAATATAGCTCTTAGTAATAGCATTACGATATTAGAGACCGCTACTTGAAACAAGCCCGGAATCAGGAGGGAGAGAGCTCAATACACTCATTTTCATAGTAAAATTTCACATTTTCTCAAATTACTCCCGAAATATGGGAGTTATGAAGAAATTCATCACCACAATTTATGAAGGCATTAAGTAATCGAATAAGATGGCATCATTAGTTTGTCATAATTTTACTCTTATTTTTCGGACATGTCTACGTCCAACCGCTCCCATACATTCGTTCCACTGTGCGGCGTACAAATATCCCCAAATTTAACCTTTGGGTACGGAACCCCAAGGTTCTATAGATACGATAACTCTCCGTTATCTAATGGAATGTTTTGTCTCAATATTTACCCAATATTCAATAGTGATATACGCTTGCCAGGGTTGGTCGGTGGATGGGTGACCATCTTTACATACCGAGACTCCTCCGTGCCTCGGAAAGCACGTTAAGCCGTTGGTCCCGGCTGTCATTCGTGGATCTTTGACAGTCGTTACGGGTCGTCAGAAGCCCGAAAGTCTGACAACCAGTCTTACCAAGGGGTATCGTATTACCCAGTTACTGGGTTGTGGAGGTCAGATAGGTAGTCGCTCCATGTAAAATACTAGTATTCAGCTGCATCCGGTTAGACTGGAAGCCGACCCCAACATAGTTGGGAAAAGGCTAGGCAGATTCAATAGTGATATTCATAACACGGTTAAGGTACCTATCGAGACAGTTGCGTGTGGCGGGCGTCGAGACAGGAGTAACAAAAATAATTGAATATATACATAATTGATTAATAGCCATTACAACGTGACAGATATTGATTGCTATCGATACGATGGTAAATGGTGTGTGGTGTTGACTCTTCCGTAATGTTGGGTTCCTAGTACTTGTTTACATTTCCGTGATGGCTTTTTTCAATATTATTTATTAATTTATATATACTTTATTGTACACCAGAAAATACAAAGCAAAAATAAATATATTTAACACTACAAAACATACAATGTTTAAATATTATTATGTTTTAATATTATTATTGTCAATATTAGGTACTTTAGTTAAATTATTTTTCAATTAATTCAAGACATTAAAATTGTATATGCGAAATGCGAAAATAAGTTTGTTTGTTTGTTAAGCTTTCACGCTACAACGATTGAACAGATTTGGCACAGGCTTTAGTAAAATATTTTTTTTCAATTTATTCTAGACATTAAATTGTAGATGCGAAATGCGAAAATGAGTTTGTTTGTTTGTTTGTTAGGCTTTCACGCTAAAACGGCTGAACAGATTGGGATGAAATTTGGCACAGGGGTAGACTGGAATAGGACTTAGGAAATTTCTTATCCCGATATTCCCACCGGATCGAGATTTACGCGGGTGAAACCGCGGGGCGCAGCTAGTTCTAAAATAATTTGTTTCCTTTACCACTACCGCGAGTGCCAAAATGTAAATATGACAGTGCCATAACCATCAATCCTAAACTTTTAGTCAACACACCAACAAACTACACAAATATTCAAAAAAATATGCGTGCTTTTTTTATGTTGATTGTAGCTATTCTGCCACGTTTTATATTTATTTAATTTTATAGATATTTATTTTACAGCCAAATTGTGCGGAAAGTGCCACTTTTTCGCACAAGTGCTTTTTACTTTTCAGTTTTTTTTTTTTAATTTTATCTCCTATGTCAGACTGACTTTGTTTTTGTTTTATAACATACGTGAGAAGGGACGAGGTCATGACGGGTGTTGACAGCCGTGTGCGGGGTCGACCGCCGTCAGGAACAAAGTTCCTTAGCAATAAAACTAATAATTTATTAAACGCGTTATTAGTTACCTACTGTAGGTTTTGATTTTGATCAATATATTAATTTTTCAATATATTTTTTTTTGTTTCCTCGACAATGCATAGTAAAACGTTGTATGAAACACGTTTGTAAGATGAATTCCGACTTGTGTCAGCTTATACTTTATGTTAAGACACACCTTTACAGAATGGCTAATCGTTTAGGTATAGACGTTTTCTAGTGTAGATATTTCGTACCAAAATGAGCAATCTGTCAGCGTTATGACGAGCTATTCCTACATAATTTAAAGTTATTATAGAATCACTAGCTTTTATCCGCGGCTTCGCCCGCGTGGATGTCGGAAAATATCCCATGAGAACTTAGTACCGGGATTAAAAGTACACTAAGTGGCTCCAGGCTCTATACTATTTGTGCGCCCCGTCGAACCGTTTTTGCGCCAATTCGGAACAAACATTAAGACAAACAAACGGACAAAAATTCTTCGTTACTATTTTATTATATGTATTGTTTTATTCTTTAACCTTTTGGCACTCACATAACAAATAAAATAATCACTACACACTCACCACTGAAAGCATTTTTAAATAGAAACCACCTCTCAAGTATTCTCTTTTCATTTGATTCGCAAAGCTTTAAATATTTCTCAGAACATTGTATCACTTCGTCCTTTGTGCTGACAGTCAGTAAATGAAAATGTGCATGTTTAAAGAGCTCTTTATTCTACAACCACAGAGCTTATGAATAGTATACTGTCAACAACTTGGCAGTTAGGTATCTAGAGTCTGGCCAACGAAAGTCTGACCTGAAAAAATGCGCGAAATTAAATAAAAACAAGACTTTTTGTCCCTAAACATAGTGCGATAATTCGTATTTATTATTCAAATTTAATTTAATTTAAATAAAATAAAATTTAAAGTATCAACACGTGTTATCGCACTATGTACAGGGATAAACAGTCTTGTTTTTTTTTAATTTCGCGCATTTTTTCAGGTCAGACTTTCGCTGGCCAGACTCTAGCAGTGTTATTAACCTTAAAATGGACTTACATAGTCTATATATTTTAGTAAGCTTAGTGAAATTAATCACTCTGACGATCAATGGCGATTTTTGTATTTAAAACTAGTCCTATAATAAAGTAGGTAAGTATAATAAATCCATCTACCTAGCCTTTTCCCAACTGTTGGGGTTGGTTTCCAGCCTATTCGGATGCTGCTGAATACCAGTATTTTACATGGAGCGACTGCCTATCTGACGTCCACAACCCAGTAACTGGGCAATAGGATACCCCTTGGTAAGACTAGTTGTCAGAGTTTCGGGCTTCTGATGACCCGTAACGACTGTCAAATATCCACGAATGACAGCCGGGACCAACGGCTAACGTGCTTTCCGAGGTACAGAGGAGTCTCGGTATGTAAAGATGGTCACCAATCCACAGATCAACCCTGGCAAGCGTAGCTTAACCTGATGGATCGACCCGTGCTGCTGTTATTACTTAGTATTGGAGCTAATGTACGTAAATATCCACATAATTACATATTAAACAACACATTACATAACCCTACAAAAGCGACACCGAAAAAAATTGACAATGAGTCATCAATTTCCATTTTCTTTATCTTAAAAAAATCTAAAAGTAAAAAAAAACGCGTTGACTCGCGATATCGACATTCCATTCAGTTGGGCACCTGTCATGGCGGTGATTGATTGCTTGCTATATTAAAAAGCAAATGAAGTGCCTTTTAAACGCACCACCTATATTTGACAAGGATAAAGTAGATTTACAGCGTGACTTGATGGAATTGTCAGAAAAAATTGTCGTAAGTTAATTTGAGTTTTTTGGGCGTTTGCTTTATGAAAATTGACAAATTACCGTGTGATTTTTGACAAGCAAGCACTAGGCCCTTAGAAGTCGTAAAATACGACTAAGGAATTAACATACTAATGGAAAACGAGCATTAATGCCTTCGTGTCTGCTAAAAATACAGCAGTTTGCTAAAATATAGCGGTACAAGCGGTAATACCGAGGAAAGCGGGTGAAACCACGGGGCACAGCTAGTAATAATTGATATGATATTGAAAAATTCACCCTACTTGTGAAAAATTCATCCTACTTGTAGACATAATTATCAGACAAGCTTTACAAATAGAATACCTACAAAGTAAGTGAATCTCTGATTGTAATGAGATTGCGTCAGTATAATACCGGACGCTTGTGCTTGCTAACTAGACCATAAACATTTTTATAGAAATAGAGATCTTATTTCTCAATACACAGTGCCACAGTATAAATAAGGAACAGTAGTCTTCATAGAAAATGCCCGAAACGACGCGCTTCGAAATCTCAGAGGGGAAATTCCTGCATCTCATTCGCAGTCTGTCAAAAATACCATCGATTTACCAAATTTTTTTACAAGTTTGACAGATTGCGACTTGAATTTGAACGTTTTATAAGTACGAGAATTGGCCTTCACTACGCAACAGTCTCGAGTATGCGGCAGTTACGTATGGATGCGGAAGGTTTATCTACCGAGCGACCGTAGATAATGATTACAAGGTCACTGCCGAGACATAATACTGTTACTTTATTATACTGTGACGATGCAGACATTCTTTCTATTTTTATTTGTTCTGTCTGCAATATAAAATGAATAGCCCTTAAACCTATGTACATAATTATTATTATACATTAATGTCGTTTTTCTGTCTGTCTATGTGACCGTGTTGTTCTTCTAAACTACGCTAATAAAAATGATGGTGAAAACCTTATTAAAAACCGTTTTTGATGCTGTTTTCATCATCAATTTTATTAGAGAAATTATTGCGGAAGGTTTATGTGTGACTTATATTGTTATTAAACTTACATATAATAAAGTCATTTCGATGTTTTTTCAAGTCATAAAAACCGTGTGAAGCAGGGGCGAGTCACTAGTGTTAATAAAAGTACATTAAAAAGGTTGCATCACAGATAGTAAAATAATGTTAAAAACATTTACGTTTTGGCAACCCTAAGCTAATTGTAAAAAAATTGACGGCGATATTTACTTTATATTCCGTGTTTCAACTGTATATTTGGATATTTAATATTTCACGACCAACGTTTATTTCCATAACTAGGTATTTCAGACCCAGACGAAAGGTATTATATTTCATAACATGTGTAAACCCTCTGCTTTATAGTCAAAGATTTGATACTTACTAATTACTATATAAATAAATTAAATAAATTCATGAGGAATTTAATATTGTTGTTTTAGTAAATATCATGTTCAGAACAAAACCTCGAAATTGCTTAATGAGTGTTGTTATACTTAAGGCTCTTACATACTGGGGCGATTCGTCGCGCGACGCGAATTTTAACAAAACAATTTCTCACGGCGAACAATGCGGCGGCGTCGCATCGCGCGACGAATCGCCCCAGTATGTAAGAGCCTTTAAACCTTTTCAGAAATAAATTCGAAATACTTATCCTTTATTATATTTAAAAGTTTCAGATGGAAACTCGTTGAGATAATCAACACATTATTAAACACAAAATAAAACGATAAAAGTTAGGCTTTTGCGTTTAGGGCTGTAATTTTATTTCAAGGTAACGAAATACTTATGTTTTTAACTCAATTTAACACCACTGAACACGGTCGTTTTCGTCTTCTCTTAGGGTATCGTAACTAATACATATTATAAATGCGAAAGTGAGTTTTTTTGTTACGTTTTCGCCCTAAAACGGCTGAACGAATTTGGAAGAAATTTGGCACATTGGTAGACCATGACTTGGAGAAGGACATAGGCTACATTTTCTGGATTGCAGACAAAGTCACGGGCTACAGCTTGTAGCTTATTAATTAAATTTGGTGGAAATTGTGATTACATTGTTGTATTGTGTTCCCACCTGTAAAAACTAATGTAAGTGGTAAGAGTAAATAAATAAATAAATAAAATTATTTTATCAATAGTTATACTTATTTTATCAGTAGTCCCTTCCAAATGTTAGAACAAGTAAAGCAACACTTGCAATGCAATTTGTTAAACAAGAAACTAGGTAGTTAACAAAAGAGGGTTTCTTTGTTAACAAATAAATAACTCCTTCAATCGATACCCAACAGACAGGTGTAAGATCCTTTTACGTCCAACACACGAGGTATTCTATTTTACCCAGATATCGAGCAGATCCTGCGGGAATTCTACCCACACGGAGTGGCAGGTATAAACCAGAGGAATTTAAAACGAAAGAAGAAAACACCGCGATAAAACCAAGCGTAGTACCTACCTAAACCCGACTCATTATCTGCCAAGATCCCTTTCAAAGTTAACAAAGATTGCGCCTTATCCAAAAGTTTGAATTGTAAAGTTTGTTTCAGTTAGCCGAAAATCTTTTTTGTTTAAAAATTCAATAGACACGGAAAGGATTTCTAAAATGAAGACGATAGCTCTGTATTTTTAAAGGTAATAGAATATTTTAGGTTTTTTCGACGACATAGATGCAAACTTTAAACCTTTTTGAGGTTCTGTGGAACCTCAAAAATCGGAAAATTATTTTAGTTAAAACTAAAATAAACTAAAAGCAACGAAACTTCATATGAGAATTAAAGTTAGAATTAAGCTAACGGCCCTGTCACTCAACGTGTAAGTGAAATGAAATGAAATTGTTTATTCTGTAAACAGGATATTGAAATCACTTTTACACGTGACCAGAGGGCTGGCCAATTTTTAGGTCAAAGAATCAGCATTGCCATTGAACATTCATTTGACGTTTTCAAAAACATTAAAAAAAAAATGGAAATGCTTGTACCCCACACATTAATGTTCAGTTGTCAAAACTCCTCATGTGAAAGTTAGGAACACGAACGAAATACTGACTAATTAGGAGCGATTGTTTGTTTGTTTACTTATTGTTGATAAAGCTGAACGATGAGATGTAATTCGTGAATTTGCTGCGTAATTCTTTCGGTTGATTCCGAGAGCCAATATTTTGGTAACGTAATATACCTTTATTTTTAGCAAAACGAATTAGATGTCTTGAATAGTTTTGTAATGGCAAAAATATCGTCGTTGCGCCTACAAAACTCGCTGTTTTTTTTTTCGATTTTGATGCAGTTTTGATCCTTATTTTAATACACGCAAGCTGTAACCGTTTTATGATAACTTCAATATTTACGCAGTTATAAAATGTGGCCAAGAAACTTATAGTGTTACAAATTACATGACTACATTTCTTTACTACAACACGTACTTACTTTTTGACTGCGCCCGATGTGTTTTATTTAATGGTCAATGTCACATTTTATTTTACCGTCTTTTTTTTTCTCATCTGATTGTCATTCTGTGACATTGACATTATGACAATAGAGATTCAGTAAAGTAGTAAAGCTGATTCTATTGTGTAAACAAAAATAGACGTTATGGAAGGTGACGAACCTATTTTTATGGTGACTGTAGTTATAAGTCATGAACATGAATAGATGACGTATTGAGAAGGCCAATAGATAGCCTTGGGGCTAATATGATAATAAACTAGTAGGAATTAACTTCACTACCTACAGTTAAACGATTTAACGATTAATCATTTCTATGAACACAATTGCAAATTCACATGAACTCTGTTACATGTTTCGCAGAAAGTTTGTTCCACTATTCTCTTTTTCCACGTTTAGTTAATCGAGGAAAATAAAGGTTTCATTCACACTGTTTTACTTTCGAGGAAAAATATCTTCCCACGTACCTTTTATTCCGTTTCGTTGGACAAAGGTGAGGTAGAATATAAAATCCTGAGGATTTATTTATTGACTTTAATAATGCCTAACATTTTAGTTAAATCTCCGGATAATAGGATGATAGATAATGTAGTAGAGGTGTCCAACGTGTATCAGAATGGTGTGGTCATATTCAAGGGTGTGGTACAGAACAACTTTCTCCATAAGACCACATCGTAATCGCGACAAAGTAATCAGTCGTCCCACACATTTGGGTCGAGTAGGTATTGAAGTTTTGTTGGTGGGGCAGTTGATAAATTTTTTGTGATTACGATGTAGGTTTCATGGAGAAAGTTGCTCGTCACCTTAACTCTACAGCATATCATTGTATCAGAAAGGTGTGGCAATATTTTAAGAGTAGTACAGACCATCAATTTGGACAACTTTCTCCATTGGACCTACATCGTAATCGCGAAAAAGTAAATCATTCGTCCCATACATTTGGGTCGAGTAGGTATTGAAGTTTTGTTGGTGGGGGGTAGTTGATAATTTTTTCGCGATTACGATGTAGGACCCATGTAGAAAGTTGTTTGTCACCATATCTCTACAGCATGTCATATTTAAGAGTGGTACAGTCCATTAAACTGAACAACTTTCAGTTCCAGTTTCCGTCCTTAAATATGACCACACCTTTCTGGTACATGCTATAGAGATTGGGTGACGTAATAAGGATTAGGGATGCACCTCTCCCTACAACGGTATTAGGAGATTAGTTGCCTCAGTAGGGGCGGTAATGAAAATAGCTAGCTAAGAACATTAATGATGTCATGGTGCATTTACTATTTACAACGTTGGATGCCACAACTCGTTGCAAGTTTCGTGTTGAGTTTGTAACAGGATTTGTTAACGGATTAATCCGTCACGATACTCGCAAAATTTTCAGTGAATCATGAATCTAAATAATTCGATTTGTAGGTAGATTTTTTCGTTTTTCTGCAAAACCGCTTACTGATACATAATTTCTCCACTGAAAGCTATTATTGCCCGTCGCTCTAAGGCGCTGAGCAGACGATGGATAATTTGTCCGAGGACAATTCAGAATCTAACGCGCACATGGTACTAAATACCGGGATTTCCATACGATACCAAATTGTCCGCAGACAAATTGTCCATCGTCTGCTCAGCGCCTAAATCAAGGTATTGTAGCACAACTATCACGTTAAAGAAGAAAAACAAAACATAATAATGTTCAAGGATTCTTTCCTCTGAGCAACACAGACCTTGTACTCAACCTAATTCAATATCCATTAACTCCCCAACCAGTTTACTCTTCAATTCATATTCCAAAACAACATTCAACACAGTCTATTATTTTAGTGGGTACTATCTATATGTATGTTATCAGTACGTCAGGTGCACCTTTCCAAATTGCTAGTGAGCCCGCCTTCCTGTCCCAAATACGACTGTCAGACCCTTATCAAGCTCTAATTATACATTACCGTCGTTTTCATTTGGACACTCCGATATTCTGGTGGATTTCTTTAGTGACAATTTACTGTGTGACGTCAAATCTGAGGTTGGCAAGGTTTTTGCATGGTGGCTTTTGAAAACGGAATGGTTATTTTGAATTTTTTTGTGTGTGGTAAAGTTTTTGGCTGTGTTGTATTATGGTTATGTTGTATGCATAATGGTTTTTAATGAGCTTACAAAGTATCTGTCTAAATAAATGATTGATTTTTTCAGAAATTATTTTCGTAGTGAAAATTTAATTATATGGATTTGCAAAATCGTTTGAAAGCAAGAAAAGAAAAGAATGGAAGTACATTTATTGACACAAAGGCACACAATATAATACACAAAATAAAAAATAAAAATAAAGTGCACTTACGTTACGTATTATTTAAAACCTGTCTGGAAAACTTGTTTGCTGAAACAGTCTCGAAAATAGGCCAGCGTGTACATCTTTAATGAGATAGTAGGTTCCATGAAATTTTTATTTTCATCGATACATTTCCGTAGCATAAAAATCAAGCCAATGAACATTAAAATAAATAGTAAAATGATGATTAAGTACTAATTAAAATAAAACTCAGTTTTAATAGTCATGAATTCATGAAATATTATACTCGTTAGATCATAAAAAGTTATTAGATGTCGTATTTTTATGGACAACAGACTTTTTCGTTCCAAAGTCGTACAACAAAAGCTGTTGCTTTTTACGATGACTATAGTCTTAAAACAGGAGTTATGATGTCATTAGTGTTCTATTATATCCTTGGAAATGAAAGAATGCCTCGCAAATATTTTTATTTTTGTGCTAAGATTTTTTTTTATTTAAGAGTATAATTACCTATGCTTTGAATTGATTAACGCCCGTCTCCTTTTTAAAGAAAATTCCTCGCCGAACTGCTATCTAATTGCATAACACATTTTCGTAAACGATTAAGACTAATCTGTTTCATTTTGACAGTTCAACAACATTAATTGCGTTATTTACGTTGTTGAGCCGATTTTTTTTTCGAACTAATGGAGCAATAGATTAGCAATCTGTTTCGAAACTATTCAGATTGTGAATGATCGTATATTACGCAATTAGGGTGCTGGTTGACACTTCACATGACCAGAGGTCGGGCTGGTTCGTTCTTTGGCTAAAGAATTAGCATTGCCATTCAACAATCTTCTTCTGGGCAGGTTTTCGGATGACAGCGATGCGTACGAGTACTTCGAGGCCTAAGTATCCTTTTGTTTTTGTATTTATTTGTATAGTTAGTCATTTAATTTAGAGTAAGATTGTTTATCCTACTAATCCTACTAATATTATAAATGTGAAAGTTTGTGTGTTTGTGTGTTTGTGTATTTGTGTGTTTGGATGTTTGTTACTCAATCACGCAAAAACGGCTGAATGGATTTAGATGAAATTTGGCAAACAGATAGTTTATAACCTGGATTAACATATAGAATACTTTTTATCCCGATATTCCCACGGGATCGAGACTTACGCGGGTGAAACCGCGGGGCGCAGCTAGTTGTATATAAGATTTGGCGTAAATTACCTGAAAATTAATGTCTAGACTGAGAATTTAGCTAATTACATTGCTTCCTCGTTCGTTGTTTTTTTTAAAGAAAAAACTAAGCACTTTGTGTTTAAAAAAACCTTACCTCTCATATTTTGCGTTAGTTAGAACTTTTTACGTCATAAATATATTAAATTATACGGAAGGATCATGTGAAAAGCCTAATATGACGCAAGATCGCGACTGCACTTTCAAAATAAATAGATATTCCCCACATCTCGCCTGAAATGAATTTATAATTCCCTAAAGGTAAAATTAAACCCCCTATATCTATCCTAACTAGGTACCGCTGGTTCTCAGAAATTAGTCACTCGGTTATCACTTTTTCTATTAGCTAGAACGTGTGGGTGGTGCAATATTCTACTAATAGAAACTAACTCCTAACTGATAAAATAGCAATGCGTACCCACGCATGCCATTTAATTAGTTAGGAGTTAGTTACAAAGAGTAACCATTCGTAGAAATGGTATTAATTTCTCTTTAAGCAGGAAATATCGTAAAGTAGATTATGCATTTTCTTTTGCTTCAAAGGAGGAAGTCGTGTGTTTTACTCAGTATAAATCCCGTGTAATCAAAGCTATAACAGTAATTCTGGGCAAAAAAAATAGTAACATAAAATGTTAAAAAAATATTTTTATCATTTAATTAATTGGACATTTTACAAAATTCTAGAAAACAACTTCTCATCAACTCCAATAATATTCTTTATCCATTTCAGACATCTCCAAATAAGAGTTATTTCATTTATATTGTGCAATATATGTACTTTAGATAAACCCATAAAAGTCATATTATTCGGGAGTCAATAGTACCGAACTTCCACATTCTCCTGGGAAATTCGTGAGACGCGCAGTTGTCGGTGCGTCGCCCGAGATTGCAGCTATTACTTCTAACACCCTCTGTTTGCCGCCAAATAGTTATGCCCTCCCCTAAATTATTAGCCCCAGGTACACACCTGAATGTATGTGGGCTACGCAGAGGGAATCAGAAAAATAGGGGACGGAAATTGGAGTTTACTAGACTGATACGTCTTCTAGGTACTTATTACGCTCACTTTGTATTGATATACCGTTTTAAGGAAATGATTGTCGGTTTTTTGGGAGGTTCTAAGTGGTCGTATATTTCTTTTTGTGTGCTTTATTGGTTATGAGTTTTACCATCTGCCTAGCCTTTTTCTTACTATGCTGGGGTCGGCTTCTAGTCTAATCGGATGCAGCTGGATACTAGTATTTTACATGGAGCGACTGCCTATTTGACCTCTACAAACCAGTTACTGGGTACCACGATACCCCTTGGTAAGACTGGTTGTCAGACTTTCGTAACAACTGTCAAAGATCTACAAATGACAGCCGGGACCAACGGCTTAACGTGCTTTCCGAGGCACGGAGGGGTCTTGGTATGTAAAGATGGTCACCCATCCACGGACCAACCGTGGCAAGGCTAGCTTAACCTGATTGATCGACCAGTGCGCCTGTTATTTCTTAGCTCATACTTGGTAAAACTCATGGTTGAGAGTTTTACCAACCATGACTATTGACAATAGTTAAATACATAATATGTACAGTCTTAAAAGTGATGGCCAGTGCAGCTATTCTGTAACCATCTCACCGTGAAAACTTATGTGAAGTGAGCATGGAGTGCGCTGGCATTGTCATCGTTACCTACTGATGCTAAGGCAGTGACAGTTCACTTCAAGCTCACTCCACCTACGTTTTTCGAGGTGAGATTTTTACAGAATAACACAACAGTATCTACTAAGCATATTCTTGTTTGCAAACAAGAGTGATAATTGATAATAGTACCTTACACATCGTCTGTTGAATATGCTAAATCAGCCATTCAGCCATAAAGGGGTGTATTAATATGACCTCTAGAAACCATACATAGTTTATTGTTTGGCTTCTTACGGAGAGATATTAGAGAAAGGGCAATGGCCGCTATTTCCATGCCAAAACGCGACAACCATAGCTAAATACTCATGGCATTGCCTCCAACGAGCTTACATAATAACAAAAATGTAAACAAGTTAAATTTAATTTAAAGTATAAAAAACCCCCGACAAAAATAAAGCATCTAATAAAGGTTTTTTTTATAGCTAAGAACACTCTCGATCAAGTCACCTATCAAACAAAACCAAAAAAATTAAAATCGGTTCAGCCGTTTGGCAGCTACGATGGCGCAGACACACAGATACACACGTTAAACCTATAACACCCCTCTTTTTCCGTTGGGGGTTAAAAAAACTTGATCCAACTATAGTCTGCCGCATAATTTCTGTCATTGATAACAAAAATAGGAAATGAGAACGATGCTTCTGCTTCGATATTTACATTTGAATAAACGGTCACTCTTTTGAAGTAACTGGATGCTAACAAGGCGACTTTGAAATATGTCTGAGTAAGTAGTATCGTCTATATTATAATGATATTTGAAAACAGTATTGTTGTAATGTTAATGTAGGCTTTTAAAGGATGGAGGTATTAGTTTATTAGTGAGTACATAGGTACATATTTATGTTAAAGTAATAATTTATATTTTAACTAAATTCGACTTTGTGGGTAGGATTTGAATGATACAGACGTTTGTGTTCCATTTAAACTTATCAATTACTTTAACGTATAGATATTTAATAACTACAATATATACTTAGGTTATATTTTATTCGTCTTAACCCGCTTAAGGCGTCATTGTACTCATCATTATGAACCACTTTTCACTATGAGAACAACCAGGAAATCGCGAGAAAAAATCAGCTGTTCCCTACATTTTGACGAGTTATGCGAACATAAATGTAGAGAACAGCTGATTTTTGACGCTAATCTCTGTTGAATTTGAAAAAATATTTTTGCAATATAGAGCCCAATTCTTGAGGAAGATTATAGGCTGTTTAATATCACGCTACGACCCTTAGGAGCAGAGCAAAAATAAAAAAGTCAGAACGCTAAACGAAAATGAAGTAGGTAACAGCGCGGGCGGGCGATGCGACGCGACGACCGCGGACCGAGAGAGTTTTATAAAAATGTGGCTCTTCTCTTCTTAGCGAGTCGATGGCAATTTATTTAGTCAGCCCAGAATTTAGCTGCGAGTCTGGCAAATCATTCATCATCATTAGGTCATTAGTGATAAGCCATGTGGCACCATTATTCGCATTGGGTGTGCATGTACCCGGTGCGTCAGGTGAGTGCAACAAATATATGAACAGATTTTTGTTTTGTATTATATTAGTTACTAACAGAGTTTTCAAGTAACGTGTATTACTATCATCGTGTGGATCAAGGTCCGAAATAAAGCCTCTTTTAAAAAAAATATTTTGCCCGCGGCTTCGATGGCGTGGTTGTCTGAAAATATCCCACGGGAACGTACAACCGAGATTATAAGTAGGTACCATAAGTGTTAATCCAGTTTGTTAATTATGAACTATCTGTGTGCCAAATTTTGTCCAAATCCGTTCAGCTATTTTTGCACCAATCGGGAACCACACATCCAGGCAAACGGACAAAAATTCTAAAAACGTATATTTTCGGCATCGGAGTCGGTCCCACACCTCGGAGCAATGAGTTAAAAAAATAAATATTTAATTGGCTTCGTTACTATTTTACTATAATATGTAGATAAAGATCTTACGACTTCCACGCGAACGAAGTCAGGGCAGAATCTAGTATATGTACTTTGATTATTTTCATTAACGTACACATAAATACAACGCATGTGACTACCGACTTTATTTCTTACGCAATGGCGTAAAAAAAACTGCAAAACTAAAATTGGCATATCCGAATATCGTATTACTACCGAGTCAATGCGTATCCATCCATATCCATATATTATACTATAAAAAAGACGATTTTCGCGTCTGCCTGTATGACCACGTTGTTCTCCTAAACTACGCATCATTTAGATATTTTTTTCCGAAAGGTTTATGTGACAATACATTAGTATATAACTTATATAAAGAAAAACCATGAGGAATTTTAATTAAGGAAGGAAATTAAAAGATTGTTTAGAAATCTTGATGTTTTGTCAAGTCAGAAAAACCGTGTACAGCAGGGGCGGGTCGCTAGTTATACATAACAGCGATTCACGCATTCCACATAACTGCATCGTATGCACTGACCATTCAGAAAATATACGGAATATTGCGTTTCATGCCCACATCTCTATGAAACAGCCTTTATTTGTAGTTCACTAAAGATTCAATGGATTGTAAAGAATGCAATAGCGGTAAAACACAGCGAGTCTCAATGCAGTACAATATTTGCAGTCGCCATTTTGAAATGCATTTCGACGGGACTCGACGTAGTGTCTTTTTAATGGTATTTGGTTTTTAGGATTCCGTACCCAAGGGGTGCCAACAGGACCCATTATTAAGGCTCCGCTGTTTGTCCGTCCGTCTGTTTGTCACAGGGCTGTATCTTTCGAACTGTAATAGGTAGACTTGAGATTGAGTAAAACTAGGGCCGCTTTAAAAAAAAAAGTTAAATATTAAAGGGGGTCCCCATACAAGTTTTTTTTTTTAACTAAAGTATTATAAAAAAATAGGTATGTAGTGTTAAATTTATTGTACGGTGTAAACCGTTCGTGTGCGTCTCGCACTTGGCAGCATTTAGTTACTACTAACTGTCTGATAAAGCTGGTTGTTCAGCTGTCTGTCTGCGCAAATACGTAGGTATAGTTTTAGCAAGCGAATGATGGATTTTTTTGACGTCGCTCTGTCCATTGCGGTTTTATTAACTTTGTTTCATCTGCGAATGAAAGGAAAGCTAAGTATAAGGATTTTTCATGTTTTTTTTTATATAGAGTTTTTAAAATATTAGGTACACAATGAAATAGCAATGAAGGCCTTTCAATATAGTTTAGAGAAAAGTGATATTTAGTGACGAATTCTGGGAAATAAAAAAAATAAACATAGAAATTGGGTTTTATCGTATCCCGTAAATTTTCGCCTAAGCTTTATGGTCCTTATTTGTTGCTAATGCATCATACCTTCACGTCATAGAAGGAATACGTGAAATTAAAAGTCACCCTGTATATACATGATGTAGGTGTTTTCAGGAAAAAAAAAGACGTCAAGCCGAAAATTTTCTAATTATTACGTGTTTTCTTTTTCTCAAAGTTAACTCTGTTTCTCTTTCAACAAATATTAGAAAACAAAATAATTGTGCACGATGCCCTAACATCGACTCGCTCGTGGGCGCAAGTGGCAGCGCTACGCCATAGTGATTTATGTGTAAAAGTGAAATTTCCAATTGGATTTACTAAGTTGTGAGTATTTTTTGTAAATCAGATAAGATTATAGTTGGATTTGTATTATATTTAAATGATCTCATTAGATTCTTATTAGTCATGTAAATATTAACGTAGAAAAGTAATGTTAAATTCATTTGATAAGAAACTTAGAAAAATTTTGTGTATGAAAAATTACGTAACTTTGAAAACCACTTTTTTGTTTAAAGAGATAATTAATTACTGTTTGTTGTATTGATTAACTATGTTATCAAAACCATTTTTAGCGTTGGAATTATGTAAATCGCCCCAACCAATCCACAGATATAAGCAAAAGAAAATGTGTGATATTAAAGTGTAATTATCTTGTTATGTAATAAGTCTAATTAGTTTCCAATTAGCTGTGAATAAATGTTGTAGCATTCTAATTAGAAAAGTAAGTCTAATAAAGCGATACCAACCCTTGTGTTTTATTATCATGCCTCTGCGACGTCAGCAGTACGAATAAGACGGTAGGGCGCGCTACAGCGCGCTTTTATAGTAGTGAGGCGGGGGGCAGGGTAAAAATATGTATATCCCCTCGCCACAGCTACACAAGACGTCGCAGAGTGCTAATTTATGTGTAACTAATTAGAATAGATAATTAGCTATAGGAATGTAATAAACAAAACACTGTAATAACGAGATTTATTAAAATAAAAATAAATAAGAGTTGCGGGGGTGAGGAAGGGGAAGTGACGGCAGAGGGGGCAAATTTAGAGTATAAAAGACGGGCCGTTTCGCCCAGTAGACACACTCCGATCCCAGCGCTCCACGAGTAAACAACTCTGCCAAAGCTCCCGAAGAAATTCCTCGCCGCCGTTTGCCTCCAGAAACAAGTTCTATTCGTGTTTTAATTATCCGGCATAAGCTATCCCCAACATTATTGGTCCTTCGTCGTCGGATTCAAGACTTGCGCCTAGAAGAATAGAAGATGGTTTTAACACGAAGTAAGGACGGAGAACAAGTGAAACGTCGTCAGGAAGAGCTCAGCGCGACCGGAGCCAGTCAAGAGTCTCCGCCAGAAGAACCGCCTGCGCAGGGCACGTCGAAGGCTGCTACCGAGAAAACGGGCACTAGCAGCGGAACAAGTACGACGACGGCTACAGAAGCAAGCACTTCTACGGGGACAGAAGAAACAAGCGATGCGTCACAGAAAGAGCGGACCTCTCAGCGTACATTGAGGCCCGCAGACGCACGATCACGCCGCTCCGTAACCTCCCGCAAGAAGCTCCTCGCGGAGTTGGAGGCGAAAGAGCGACTAGCCGACCTGAAGCTGAAGCAAGCCCAGGTTCAAGCTGAAACAGAAAAACAGCAGCTACGTGTACAGCGTCTTCAAGCAGAAGCAGACACCTCAGAAGAAGAAGAAGAAGAAATTGAAGATGATCTGGCGTCAGTCCGCATCAGCACCTGGTTGAAAGACACCGGGCCGGAACGACCACAGCCGGCGAATAAAGAATCACTTCAAGAAGAGGGCAAGAAGACGCAAGAAGATAGCACGAAAACAAGCCAGCCGCTGATAGACGTGGCTACCCTAGCCGCCGCACTTTCTCAAGCGGTACGAAGCACAAGGGAACCACCGAAGTATATTCAAGAGTTGCCACTCTTCAATGGAAGCAGCACAGAGTGGCTCGGCTTCAAGACAGCGTACGAAGAAACACTCAAGTACTTCACGCAGAATGAAAACATAGCACGCATACGTCGGAGCCTGCGCGGAACTGCAAAAGAAGCTGTTGGCTGTCTACTAGTAAGCCAACCGGATCCAACGATCGTCATAGAAGCACTCGAAAGAAGATTTGGAAGACCAGAAGCACTCATTCACGTCGAACTAGAGAAACTCAAGTCACTCAACCGGGTCAGCGACAACCCTCGCGACTTATGCATCTTCGCTGGGCGAGTCGCAAACATAGTGGGCACCATCGAAGCATTGAAGAAGCCGCAATACCTGCATAGTCCTGAAATGGCGCGAATCATCACAGAGAAGCTTACGCCTATATTGAAGAGCAAGTGGTACGACTTCGCATCAAAGAAGAAAGAAGATACTCCTGAATTAAAGAAGATGTCTACCTTCTTGAACGAAGAAGCAGACAAGTGTGGCGCCTATGCCCTACCAGAAGCTACCAACGACGAGGTCGGAGGAAGAGAACGCAAAAACAGAAGAGCAGAGCGCACATTCGCCGCAGAAAAGAAGACTTCATCAGAAGATCAATGTCCTCTCTGCAAGCAAGATCACAAGCTGCCAGACTGCAAGCAGTACTCCGCCCTCGACGTGAACGCAAGATGGGAGGTCGCCAAGAAGAACCACATCTGCTACCGCTGTCTTCGAAGCAGGCATCGCCGACTTCAATGCAAGGCGCCGCCGTGTGGAAGACATGGGTGCGTCATGAAGCATCACAAGCTGCTGCACCACGATAAAGAACAGAGCAGCACGAGTGAACCAGAGAAGAAAGAAACAGCAGCACCCACAGTAGAAGTCACATCAGCAGCGCAACCAGGCAACAACCGACGTGCATATTTGAAGATAGCGCCCGTAATCCTTAAGGGGCCATACTCCAGCGTTGAAACATACGCACTGTTAGATGAAGGCAGTACCGTCACTCTACTCGACGCATCGATAGCCGAGGTCATCGGAGCAGACGGGCCAGAAAATACCATGTGGATTCAGGGAATCGGCAACGAGATGAAGCACGACAACAGCAAGATCGTCAGTCTCAGCATCAAAGGAAAATACGCCGAGGAAGAATACCCAATAGAAGCTGCGCGTACTGTCAACAGACTGAGCTTCACACCAGAGACAGTATACGCCGATCATATAGAAGAATGCGAGCATCTGATCGACATCAAGGACAAGATCAGCTATCAACACGCATCACCCAAGTTGTTAATTGGTCAAGACAATTGGCATCTTATTGTAACCAGAGAACTCCGCACCGGTCGTCGCAACCAGCCAGTCGCTTCCCTCACGCAACTGGGCTGGGTTCTTCACGGCTGTCACAGTTCGCTCACAGCCAAAGTAGCGTTCTGTGGCAGACTCCAACAAAAAGAAGATGAACCAACAATGGAAGAGCTGATCAAGAATCACTTCAAACTCGAGTCACTATGCATCGAGCCAAGAAGACCGAAAGAAGATCCTGAACAGAAAGCTCTTCAGATATTAGAAGAAACCAGCAGAAGATTACCAGAGGGAAGATTCGAAACCGGCCTGCTGTGGAAAGAAAAAGATCGCCAGATACCAAACAACTATAAAGCGGCTGAGCGGCGCCTGCACTCCCTAGAGAAGAGACTGGATAAAGAAGACCTCAAAGAAAAATACGAAGAGAGGATGGAAAATCTGTTCCAGTCGGGTTATGCAGAGCCGGCGCCCACTCCAGCTCCAGAAGGAAAAACGTGGTACCTACCACACTTTCCGGTCATCAACCCAGCGAAGCCACACAAACCTCCGAGACTGGTTCACGACGCATCAGCCCAAGCAGCCGGCACCTGCCTCAATGACATGCTGTACTCGGGACCCGACCTGCTGCAATCTCTACCAGGGGTCGTCATGAGGTTCCGTCAACATGCATACGCAGTCAGCGGGGACATCAAAGAAATGTTCATGCAAGTGAAAATCAGAGAAGAAGATAGAGACGCGTTGCGATTTCTATGGAGAGGCAAACGGCGGGAGGGCAAACCGGAAGAGTACAGAATGACTTCTGTTATTTTTGGAGCAACCTCATCTCCATGCACAGCGCTATTCATCAAGAATAAGAACGCAAGTGAGTTCGCGAGCGACTACCCAGAAGCAGCCGCAGCGATACAAAGAAACCATTACATGGACGACTACGTCCAGAGCTTCTCTACTATTCAAGAGGCACGTGAAATAACGCAAGCAGTCGACTTCATTCACAAGAAGGCGGGCTTCGTGCTGAGCGGCTGGACGTCAAACGACATGAAAACAATAGAAGAGTTTGGTCCACCAGAAGGAAATAACTCAGCTACAGTAAGCCTGGGTGGAAAAGACGCAGAGAAGACGCTTGGTTTACTATGGCACGTGAAAGAAGACTGCATAGGGTTCAACACAAACTCTATGAAAATACCTCAAGAAGTAGAAGAAAATAGGCGAGCTCCATCGAAAAGAGAAGCTTTAAGCATCATAATGGCACTCTTCGACCCGCTGGGATTGATCTCACCAATCACCACGCCAGCGAAGAGAATATTTCAAGACACCTGGCGCTACAAGACCGACTGGGATGACCCGCTACCAGCTGAATTACAAGAAAGGTGGCAGAAGTGGATCACGTCGCTCATCACCATCAGACAGCTGAGAATACCACGATGCTACGATTACGAGAAGAGCATTTCAACTCAGCTGCACACCTTCGTCGACGCGAGTGAAGAAGCCTACGCCGCTGCAGTGTACTGGAGAACGATACGCGAAGACGGCAGTGTGCACGTGTCATTAGCAGCTGCCAAGAGTCGCGTCACGCCTCTCAAGCCTATCTCTATGCCCAGGCTGGAACTTCAAGCAGCACTATTAGGCGCGCGACTCGCACAGACTGTATTGGAAGAGCACGACTACAAGCCAGAGAGTAAAACCTACTGGAGTGATTCACGCACAGCGCTGGTATGGATAAGGTCAGAACCACGCGTCTACAAGTCTTTCGTAGCCCATCGTCTGGCGGAGATCGAAGAAACTACGAAGAAAAATGAGTGGAGGTGGCTTCCCTCCAGAGACAACGTAGCCGACGACGCGACGCGTGATACGCCCGACAACTTCGTCGCCACCCATCGATGGTACCAGGGACCCTCATTCCTGAAGCTACCGGAGTCACAGTGGCCACAAGAAGAGAACGTGGTAAAATACGACACGGGAGAAGAAAGGGAAAAATGTCATGCGTGTCAGCGAGAAGAAAATAATCAAGATCACCTGCCGAAAATCGAGAGATTCTCAAAGTGGCTTCGTTTAATAAGGTCGACAGCACGAGTTTTACAATTTATAGACTTGTGTAAACTGAAGAAAAATACCGTCGCAGCCACAAGAAAAAGAACAAAGAAAATAGAAACAAGTGATCCGTGTTGGCGCAACTCTAAAAAAGCGCTGCCTAAGTTGGTGAAAAGGGTAGTGCCCAATGAAACCCGCAACTACCTCGAAATACCTACTGCATACCTAACAAAAGCTGAACAGCTGTGGGTCCGCGCAAGTCAGCAAGAGAGCTACGAGACTGAGATAGAACGCATCAAGAGAAACGGCACGCCCAGTAATAGCGATCGTCTAAGTCATCTCAGCACGTACATCGACACTGCAGACATCGTGCGCCTACGAGGAAGAGTGACCGCAGCACAGGAAATAGCAGAAGACACGTCCAACCCTCCGATATTGGACGGCAAGCAGACCTACACACGGCTGTACATAGCTTATGTACATGAGCGCCTTCATCATGGCGGCGTGGAAATGGTCGTAAATGAATTAAGACAGCGACTGTGGATCTCAAAAATACGCCCTGCAGTAAGAAGAGTTATAAAGAGTTGTCTGCCCTGCCGCATAAGAAAAATGAAGCCAGCGAACCCTCTCACAGGAGACTTACCGCCGGCACGCCTCGCCCACCACGCACGTCCGTTTACCTTCACGGGACTTGATTACTTCGGCCCCATGGAAGTGACAGTCGGACGCCATCGTGAGAAAAGGTACGGGGCTCTCTTCACCTGCATGACGTCGAGAGCGATTCACATCGAAATCGCACACTCACTAAGTGCGGACTCAGCGGTGTCGGCCCTAAGAAGATTCATGGCCAGAAGAGGCTGCCCGAAGGAGCTGTGGAGCGACAACGCTACGTGCTTCAAAGCAGCTGATAAGGAGCTCGGCGCGGCGGCACTCGAAGCGCTGGAACACGAATCTACATGTCGGCACATCACCTGGAAATATATCCCTCCATCAGCCCCATTCATGGGGGGAACATGGGAACGTATGGTACGTTCAGTAAAAGAAGCACTGAAAATAACATTGAACGAGAGATACCCCAGCGACGAGACACTGGTGACACTGTTAACAGAGGTCGAGAACACAGTAAACTCGCGACCTCTCACCCACGTCTCCGTCGACCCACATGAACCCGAGGCGCTGACACCGAACCACATACTCATCGGACCCAACTCTCATGTACCAGTACCAGGTCACTTCGAAGAAAAAGACGTGACAGCCCGCCAGCAATGGAAAAGGGCGCAAGCCCTGGCGGACATCTTCTGGAGGAGGTGGGTCAAGGAGTACATGCCCCTGCTGCAACACCGGCGGGAGCCTACCAGCACCGGAGTCCAGCCCAAGGTCGGTGACCTCGTCATCATCTGCGACGGCAACCTACCACGCAACACCTGGCCACGAGGTCGCATCAGCCAGCTGTATCCAGGTGCCGACGGAGAGGTTCGAGTCGTGGACGTCACCATCAGCGGCGGCCATGTCCTGCGGCGACCAACGAAGAAGATCATCGTGCTACCAACAGAGTCGCAGCTTAGCGACGGCGGGAGAATGTGCACGATGCCCTAACATCGACTCGCTCGTGGGCGCAAGTGGCAGCGCTACGCCATAGTGATTTATGTGTAAAAGTGAAATTTCCAATTGGATTTACTAAGTTGTGAGTATTTTTTGTAAATCAGATAAGATTATAGTTGGATTTGTATTATATTTAAATGATCTCATTAGATTCTTATTAGTCATGTAAATATTAACGTAGAAAAGTAATGTTAAATTCATTTGATAAGAAACTTAGAAAAATTTTGTGTATGAAAAATTACGTAACTTTGAAAACCACTTTTTTGTTTAAAGAGATAATTAATTACTGTTTGTTGTATTGATTAACTATGTTATCAAAACCATTTTTAGCGTTGGAATTATGTAAATCGCCCCAACCAATCCACAGATATAAGCAAAAGAAAATGTGTGATATTAAAGTGTAATTATCTTGTTATGTAATAAGTCTAATTAGTTTCCAATTAGCTGTGAATAAATGTTGTAGCATTCTAATTAGAAAAGTAAGTCTAATAAAGCGATACAAACCCTTGTGTTTTATTATCATGCCTCTGCGACGTCAGCAGTACGAATAAGACGGTAGGGCGCGCTACAGCGCGCTTTTATAGTAGTGAGGCGGGGGGCAGGGTAAAAATATGTATATCCCCTCGCCACAGCTACACAAGACGTCGCAGAGTGCTAATTTATGTGTAACTAATTAGAATAGATAATTAGCTATAGGAATGTAATAAACAAAACACTGTAATAACGAGATTTATTAAAATAAAAATAAATAAGAGTTGCGGGGGTGAGGAAGGGGAAGTGACGGCAGAGGGGGCAAATTTAGAGTATAAAAGACGGGCCGTTTCGCCCAGTAGACACACTCCGATCCCAGCGCTCCACGAGTAAACAACTCTGCCAAAGCTCCCGAAGAAATTCCTCGCCGCCGTTTGCCTCCAGAAACAAGTTCTATTCGTGTTTTAATTATCCGGCATAAGCTATCCCCAACAATAATCCTTCTTAATAATAATGTTTTTTCTTGTCGGACTGTTTTATTACATTTAGAGCCAGTTTACATGGAAGGATTGAACCGATGAAACTGTTGCTGGATACTAATTTGACATTTCAAGTGATTGTTGTTTGTTTTTTCAATATGGAGTTTGACATTTGCACCTGTCAAATTAGTCTGCGAGACTAAAAAACAGACTTAAGTTATGTATTTTTTATGGTTTTTATATTATAAAGAGGTAAAGTTTGGAAGTTTGGATGTAGGAATTAGTCTTACAAACTACCCATCCGTTATTAAAAAATCTTTCACTACACTATTGGCCGTGTGCCATCTAATATATTATGTATTTTATGGTCTAATATAGTTGGTTTCCACGTGGACGGAGTCGCGGGCAGAAGTTATTTATTAATCATTTTCAAATTAATCCGTATGGAGCATTCAGTCGAGAGCTGGATAAAAATAAAACTAATTAAAATTGACCATCACAACTAGCGGAATATACAGGGTGAAATTGAAATCATGGGCATCGATTCAGTGTTGGTCCCATAGTGAAAGTTGTTCAAAAAGATGAGTACAATGACCCCTGAAGAGGATGCCCGTGAATTCAATTTCACCCTGTATAACATTTTATCCGTAGCAACTTTATTTGTTTAACCCGTCCACATACCTATTGTTCGTGATAAGCCTTGAAGTAGTTTCGTGTAAGCCAACAATTTATAGCCTCATTAACGTGATGTACGCACAATAATAACTCATTACTTTTAGTTTAGTATTTCAGTACTAATTATTCTATCGTAACGCTTACTAATTCAATTCCTGCAGGATAGATAGAGCTCACGAATCCATACTAATCATATCCCTACTTTATTATTATTAAAATTATATATGCGAAAGTAACTCTGTCTGTCTGTCTGTTACCTTTTCATGCCTTAATAGCTAAACGGATTTGGAATTGGCACACGAATAAACTATGACCAGCACCCTAATTGCATAACACACGATCCATCACAATTTGTTTCGTTTTGACAGTTCAACTACATTAATTGCGTTATTTACGTTGTTGAGAAGACAATTTTTTCGAATATAGCAATATCCTTATCTTATGCAAAATATTAGCAAAATCCTTTAAAATGATTCAGATTATAATTGGTCTTGTGTTACGAATTAGGGTGCAGGTTTTGGACATAAGATTTTAGGGATCTTTTTATCCCAGTAGTACGGGACCGACAGATTATTTGTGCCATCCACGCTTGCGAAACTGCTGGTATAACATTATAAGTACCTGATCGACCGAGTTCTGCTCGGGTAAAAATATAGGAAAAACATTTTTTTTCAGAAACGTGACCTAGCTAGGTCGATTTTTCGATCCCGTAATCCTCTATATTGCAACTTTCATCGAAATCGTTAGAGCCGTTTTCAAGAACGTGACTATAAATATAATATAGGTAATTTTAAACAAATATTGATCTTTTAATAGTTTATTATGAAACAAATATTGATGATTTAATAGTTTATTATGAAACAAATATTGATTCGTTTCCGTTTAGCTCTTTTATATATTTAGCTCAGTTCTGCAAGGAAAATATTACAGAAAACTTTATGCTAAAGTGAGAAATAATATCGGTCTGCTTACAGTTGCATTTGTGGTGAATTTTATATTATGTATGTGTAAGCCATTACCTTGCACACTGGCTTATAATATAACAGTAGTTTATTTTGTTGTAGGTAGGTACGAGTAGGCTTAGCTTTTCTTCATAAGAGGAAATATGCCAAGGTTCTTTTTAATAAATGATGACATATTTAAGTATTCCTACTCCATAACCAGTTTATGTTACTAAGTTAGTTTTCACTAGGCACTCAAGCGCAAAGTTTAGCGTTGGGGCAACCAGTGTTGCCCCAACCATACAATTTTGAGGCCACCATGGTTCCCGGCCGTTAATAAAAATAAAAAAAACACATTTACTTCGTAGTTTAAACTTTTTATATAAGTACAATTATTACACAACTAACTAATAACATTAGTAGGGTAGGTACTAATAATTCAATGACTTCGTGAACGGGCGCCGTCAGTAGGGACTGGTCATCTCTTAGCTGCCACGGCTTATTTTTATTTTTGAATTATTTTTGTTTCTATCTTTTAATTACGGACTTATTTAACGTATACGGCTTTTTACATTGTTCTCACATTTAAAATTTCAACATGAATGATGTAACCAAGATATTGTAACAATATGTCATCCGAAAATGTGCCCAGAAAACTGGCAGGATTGTCACGTTGAATAGCTATACTAATTCTAGTTAGTAATATATTAAATAGAGATAAATTAACTGCATATTATATTCACTAATTAGTAATTCCTCTGAATACGCCAGCATTAAAACCACCATGAATGGCGATATGAATGAACACATCCCAAAATGCATTGGTACGTTTATATCTTTATCGAATATATGCAGTTCATCACCTGCAAATCGGATTTACCCTATTGGCGCATTAAGCCACGCTAATTTCGCCAATCGTTGGGAAATTTCGTTGGTACCAACGCGATTTTACATTCAACGAGGAATAAATTCATTTAGCTTTGCATATTCAGAATGATATTTGGGAATATCTGGTTTTTTAATAGTTGCGTGGGAACGTATAAAAATAGCTGAAAGGTATGAATAATTTTGGTATAACGCGGTTTTTAATTGAATTGTAAAAAGTGGGTTGCAACCGTACCTACGTTTTGTTAAAATTGTCACGAACACTATTTACTACTGATAACATTGTTGATACTGTAAGGTTTTAAGGGAACAGTATAGCGGTTAAAAAAATACTCTTAACGAAGCCGAGAGTTACTTGTCCTTCTCGTTATTTAGAACATTTTTAGGGGTACCGTACGTCCGAATGAAAAAACGGAATCCTTATAGGATCACTCGCATGAAGTCGTGTGTCTGTCTGTCCGTCTCTTGCCTGTGACCTAATTATATTAAAAAAAATATATAAGGTACCTTTTACTAGTATAAAAACCCCACTCATAAAGGACATAACTATTACTATTTGCCTCAGAACACTTTTCCTGAAAATAATTCCATAAAGGATGCAATATTCATAATCCGATTTTCCGATACCGAGAATGCATTCACAGTATCTCTTTTATACACCAATAGCGGAACCCAATCAATCATTCACATAATATTTTCATCTCTTTATTGGTTATCGAACTATATTATTTAACGTCATTCTGAAGTCGACGGCTTTTCATATGGGGTATTGAAAAATGAACAGTCTCCAGTAAGTATAAATTATCCGCCTGGTATTCCGAAGATTAATGACTTCGGAATTTCTCTGAGGAAGTAAAGTCGATGAAGCTATTTTTCCTAAGTCCACTGCCAGAAAATGACATAAAGATTGATGTTTGCAGGCACTTTTGAAAACGGCTAGGCGCGAACGTGATAAAAAACTGTTTAATTCGATGCTGAATTTTTTCTTCGATGCTAAGTTTTTTTGTGGAAGTTTATGTTTAGTTCGTTATTGATGATTCTTCGGAAACGGGCGTCTATATTCTGTACTAGCTGCGCCCCGAGGTTATCCGCATAAGTCTCGATCCTGTGGGAATATCGGAATAAAAAGTAGCCTTTGTCCTGATCCAGGTTTGTCCATCTCTCATTGGACTTTTCACACAGATTTCTATTCACTAAATAAAAATAATTCCGATAAAATTTGTCACTAGATTTATTTTTTATTTTTACGTACACTAGAAGAAAATAATATTTTCTGCGAAAAATCTAATAGTCCTGGATAATAAGTTATTATCTTATTATTCTGGGCTATTAGCGGTGTAGTTTGTTTTTAAAGCGGCAGTAATAGCCCCGTTAAATATAAAATGCTTTAGTTCTAAATAACCTTTTAGTTCTACAAGTTCATTAATTTCTAACTCAGTTAAGTGCTTGGCCATGTTTCTAAAACGACTACATTTTTCATTATTATTATTTAGCCTGTTTTATTATTAAGGTAATAATTGTGGCTTTAAGTGTCATTTCGTGTTTACTTATTGTTAATTTATGGTATGGCGGACACTCGACTGATGATTGGCATTCATCTAATTCGTAGATGTGGAAAGCAAATTGGCCGAATTATCAATTTAACTACTCTAAATTCAGAGAGATGACTTTGGGCAAAATACTCGTATAAGTCTTTACAAGGACATTTATGTACCTAGGTACCACTTACCTAATTGTTTTATCGTGTGTAACACTTGGTACGGGTGTTGATGCAAAAATATTCTCCTAAAACTTGTCGAAACTTGAATATTATTGTGTTGTTTGCGTATAAAATATGCTTTTATTAAAAAAATCCTAAGCCTGTTTGGGGTTGAAACCCTAGGGCCCAAAGTGGGGTCTGAGTGCTCATGGTTTGTTCATCGAAATCTCCAAACGGTTGATTGAAACTTCCCGTGACCCAAGGACTGGATTTTTTACTTTTTACCTTGGCCAGAGGCTAAGCATTGCTATACAACGTGGCGATGCCGCCAGTCACATACGTTGCGCCGTTGGGTACATTACCAGCGGACAGCGATGCGGAGGATTTTATGTAGTACTGAATATTGAATACTCAATACGCATTTTTTCTAACTTCAATATAAAAATTATAGCAGACATTTTCAATTAGCATAACTATTATAAGTACCTAAGTCTGCAAATACACATAATATAAAAGTAACTTTATAAAAATAAGACCTTCTTACTGGATTGCTTTTTAAATAAATGGCACTGTTTCACAAATTGCTCCAATCTTTTCACTTCGTAAATAAATAAGTGCCCATAATGACTTTACTTTATAGCTTGCTTCAAGTGTACTCAGTTCATTATACACCGTTATTATAATAGCACTGTTTAAAAATATAGAAAGCAATCTCATCGTAAAAAAAATTGTGATTGAATCGACGTCGCCAAATCAATTTACCTTCCATCAAGGGTTTCGAGAAATCTTTTGATAAGAGTGCCTTTATTACGTTATCTTATGGCGCAATTATATCGGGATTGCTATGTTTAATGTTTCTGTAAAATAGGATTCGGTATCGTATATGTTATCTATTATTGTATAGGAGCTCGTGGCTAAGTTATAATAGCCGCACGGGTCTATCCATCAGGTTAAGCTACGCTTGCCGGGGTTGGTCCGTGGATGGGTGACCATCTTTTCACACCGAGACTCGTCCGTGTCTCGGAAAGCACGTTAAGCCGTTGGTCCCGGCTGTCATTCGTGGATTTTTGACAGTCGTTACGAGTCGCCAGAAGCCTGAAAGTCTGACAACCAGTCTTGCCAAGGGGTATCATATTACCCAATTACTGGGTTGTGGAGGTCAGATAGACAGTCGCTCCATGTAGAATACCTACTGGTATTCAGCTGCATCCTGTTAACTGGAAGCCGATTATTTGTTATCTTTGCATATTTTTGAAAAGAACTTGTAATGATTTGTGTGTACTTTATGCAATGAGTGTGTTTACGTACCGTTAAATACTTTTAAGTAAATGTTGAGTACCAACTAATAATTCTATTTCATTGTATTTTATCGAGCACAATGTTCAATATTGGGCACTTTTATAATTTCTAATTTGATGATTATTATCGTGGTCATAACACATAACAGGGAAGTAAAATGTATGAAAATATACGAAGAAGTTTTTAAATTTCTGTCCACGATAATGTTATAACGTCCCCATATTTCCATAAGTTTTATGGACTTGGATGTCCACGATAATAAAATTACGTTAGAAATTATAAAAGCGCACATTATAATAATATTATATAATAATTATTTCAACCAACTAAACTGCGCAATAAAATATAAATATTTCTTAGAAAATTTTACTTGTGCCCTTGGATAAGATGTCACCACTGATTCGTTAGCTATTATAAAAAAAAATGGCTAAACTTTAAAACACTCCCGAAGATTGGCTACCCCGAAAAAACATCTCAACGCAAATAAATAAAGTAATTCCACGAAAATGTTTACGACACCGCCGCTTACGTCTGAAGCGACAGACCATCGTTACAAAATAGATACGCACAGAAGGTCGGCTTCATACAACGAGCTAAAACAGCCACACGCACACAAAGACGTAAAATCAAAATATTTTACTTACTAAACTTAAATATTTTAAATGGGCACGAAACATCAGATGCTAGGTGCAGGGTTCCAAATGATAATTTCCTATGGAGAAGATACGTACGTCAATCTCTCAATCTCTCAAACTATCTCAAACGAATGCCAGTCACGACATGCACTTGCATACGAGGCTTTTGGCTACATACTCGTAGATAAATTTATGTTTATTGTCAAACATGCATCCTATTAGTGCAGAAAAAAAATACTTTCTTGCACTCTCTAGTTATGTGAACCATGTCTATATGAGCGTGTGTATTTGCTCGTTGTATGGAGTCGGCCTTCTGTATCTACTACAGCATCATGGCGGATCGGTCTATATTCAATCAACCCCTTCGATGGTGATAAATGGAAAGCGTCACTCCGCTGATCGATGCGGCCTTTCATATACCGATGTCGGCTTAATCCTTCGGTGATATTCTCAGTATAAACTCGTCATTATCAGCTCGTGAAGGATGAAGATTATTGATGTTATGTAGTTCAATGGTTATAAAAATTTATAGCATATTGATACGAGCTAAGGGAGAGTAAGCTAGATGGACCAGCGACCTATAAAAGGTGGTTGGGAAATAATGCATGGGGAAGACGGAGGACAGGGTAATGTTGCGCAGCCTGGGAGAGGCCTATGTCCAGAAGTGGACTGCGATAGGTTGATTTGATTGAAGGTAGAATAATGTTTGCGTGAGTTGAATATGAAATCTTCAACATCTAATGGATAAGGTACATAGCAGATCGATTAGATCGATTTTGGTTAGCCATAAATATTGTTGATAATTCTCAATATTAATAATCATACTTGATTCCCTTTTAAATTATTGTTGTCTCGAATAAATAAACTCATATAACATTACGTGGTGATTTCTATCTACTATCTGGTTTGTGGTGTACATAATGCATCAGGGTAATCTAAAATTCATTAAAAACTATTTAGTGGCTTCAAGGGATGCAAATGTTATTTATTTACTACTACAATATATTTTAAAGGTCAGACACTAAAGCTGTGTATAGATTTAAATAAATTCTATGGTTGACCAGCACGAGAGTGTAATACTGTTCTGTTGTTATCTAGTGATTCGCGAATTTCTATTCCGGATAAATACTGCTTCGTTGGTATAATGATCGCAAGCTCTACTGCTGAGCGTGAGATCCTGGGTTTGATTCCCGAGTCGGGCAAATTGTTACTGGGTTTTTTCATCTAGAATTTCTGAGCAATAGCCTGGAGTCTAGATTTGTGCCCGGTCGATGGCAATAGGCTCGCCCTCTGTGTCGTGGGACTTAAACATAGCTGGTGAAATGTGGGTCAACTAGTAGGTACCTACACCTCTGCCTAACCCTTCGGGGAATACAGGCGTGATAATGTTTATGTGATATCCACCAACCCGCACTGGGGCCGCATGTTAGATTATCGTTCACTCCCTCACACAGAGAGGAGGTCGTGTCCCAGCAGTGGGAACATTATAGGCTGATTATAAATCAAATTGGGCCTTACCTAATACCGTAAGTATATGCCAACTTAAAATGATGTTTGCTGTAGTATGCTTTCATTTCATTGTAATGTAAATGTACGAGTAATGATTATTTTATAATTTTGCCAGCTGATGCCGGCGGCTTCGCAAGCGTGGATGTCAGTTATTATATACTAAAACCTTCCTCGAAAACCAGTGTATCCATTGGTGAAAACAGAATGAAAATCGGTGCCGTAGTTTTTGATTTTATCGCGAACAGACAGACAGACACGGCGGAGGACTTTTTTTATAATATTTAGTGATAAAACACGAGCTTCCTTTCACGGGGTTCTGCCATAGGAAAAGTACATTTTAATCTTAACATAACATCACGCCAGTAATTCCCGAAGGTTTAGGTAGAGGTATAGGTACCTTATAGTATACCCACATTTCACCAGTTGTGTATAAGTCTCACGTAATAGAGGGCAAGCATCATCATGTCTTCGGTTTCCTGAATTTTGAATTTTGTTATCATAAATAATTGTTTCATGGAAACGTTTTGAAAATACTCAATTACTTCCATTGTTTTCGCCAAGAATATAAATAACTTGGAAGATAAACTGTTATTTGATACTTCATAAACACCGTTTAAGGAAACGGGCGAATTTATGTTTTTTGACATTCCATAACAAAGGTACGGCTTCAAAGATTAAACGCCTTTTTAAGTGGTCCGGGAGTTTATTGCGATTTTTATTATATTAGCCTAATAAAATTTAAAGTTAGCTATTTCTTCATTTGATAATTGTCGTGTCGGGGGGGTTCGTGGCTAAATAATAACAGCCGCACGGGTCGATCGCTGGCCGCGGCCAGTTCCTAGATGGGTGACCATCCGTTGCATATAGATTACAATCGTCATTCGTAGTTTTTTGACATTTGTTACGGGTGGTCAAAAACCCAAAAATCTGGCTACAGTCTTTTCAAGGGGTATCATTCTGAGCTTTGATTGTATGTATAAAGGCAGTAGGTATGTATCTATAGTTTCTGTTTAAAGGCAATTTCTTTGTTATTTAAATGTTGATGGTGTTATGGTCATCTTCTAGCAGAACCCATCTTACATGAAACTTATAATTTTATGACCAACCAGAGGTCGAGAGGTAGAGGTCGGTTTTGCTTTCTCGTTGCCATATATGGGTCATTGGTTCTGCTAGAAGGTGCTTCATTACGTAGGACTTTAAATAATTATTTACGCTTTCTCATATGGCAACGACATAGCAAAACCGACCTCTATAATAACAATGTTGTTGTAGAAATAGCTAGAGTTGCTACCAAACAGTCATTCTTGTTCATTCCCCAAGGCAAAACAACTGTGAAAATAAATTATGTTGGAAACGAGTTTTTACCCGAACAACAGCGCTAAAGTTTTTGAAATTATCAGATATTTCGCTGTGTGTGTGTAATGTTTTTTTTAATGAAAGTCACTTGTAAATTTAGATGATTTGACTAGAAAGGGAGTGACTAAGTACCGAGATGACGAGTAATAGAGAAAAAAGGAAGAAAAAGACATGATGCGCCAACCCCAAATAAATTGGGATATGAGCAGTAGAATTGTGATGATGATAATGTTGACTTGTAAATGTGTGATACACACGGTCTACGATATTTTACAGTAGTGATGGTATGCGTCAGATGTAGATCATTGTTGATGATCCTCCAGATGATCATTCCAGAAGAGATTTGTGAATAAAACTCACACCAAATACATTTCATAAATATAGGTACACACGGCTACACATCAAGCTATATATTTCCAGTTTATGCTGATCTCGCATTGTATAGGATTTCCGTACAATCCGAAGTCAGCTTATACTAGAAATGTATAGCTAGATGTATAGCCGTGTGTACCTGAATAAAATGAGCAACTTTGTTACTGACCGTACAAAAGAGGGTGACGGTGCTGTGAGTGGCCAGGGTAGGGTTGAACCAAATGACGTTTGCCTTTTTGCCACGTCTAGAAACGGATATGGAACCCTTAATTACGAGCTAAGCTATACTAATTATAAACTGAACAGACAGCTGTGCTGCTGGAGAGTTTGTTGCGCCACTTCTTCTTCTCAGCTAAAGCACTAGGAAGTGGTGAAGGGTGGGCGTTCTGTGGGACTGTCTTATGTAATTTGAAAAGTGCTGATTCTCAGCCTAGTTTGAATAAATGACTTTTGATTTGATTTTGATTTTGATTATGTAGTTGCATGTTGGCATAACGTAAAACTTGCAAACTTATTGCTACTGTCACAATAGTGGAGGAATTGCTAATAATTATAGTGTCTCCAGATACATAAATTATTATTATTGCTTTGGTAAGTAGGTACCTTATCTCCAACCTACTTCCACAGAATTTGATATAAAACATACCTATGAAAATTAACACCGCCAGGAAATGAACTTAATTGTAATTTACACAAAACACACTAATTTTAATACAGCTGTTAATGAGAACATGTTATTTTCACACAACCCGAAATTATTTAATTTAAATACGTAAACATTATATCCGTACAGGAAGCGTCATATGAGAGTAATTGCGTCGTTTCATAATCGTCGGCGCTTAATAAAGACGGCTACACTTTTAATTAAGCCAAATATTTAAATTAACAACGTAACAAAATACCTACCCATTAAAAATTCACCCCCAGTTTACTTCGTTACCCCACCAACACGGAATCATACAATAAATATCTTTTAAGGCGTCTTTAACCAGGTAATTGTACTCTTTTCTGAAACAAGAGAATGCAATTTTCAGGGCAACGTTATGCTTATAATTAAATTTTTTGTAGCAGAGTGTTGTCGTGTGAAAATGTCGTGCTTAGCGAGAAGATTTAATAAGTCCCGGCTGACATTAAAAATATTTCAACGCTAGTTCCAGCCTGCTACGCTCGGGTTAAATGATAATTGTTTGAAAATGTGACAAGATTTTTTACTTTTATTTCAAAAGGACGGAAGCTAATTAGCCGGTGGCCATTTTTTTATTATACCTAATAGTCCAGTCGAGTCTGGTTTGCCACTATGCTCTTTGTAATTTCATATTTCGTTTACGGTAGAGAGATTTCGGTAAGATGCGTGTGCATTCACTGCTTAGCATTGGTCTGCTGTTGAGCGCTCCAATGTAATAACGTTGAAACAACCAAAGTGCTTGGTAGACGATTGCAGACACTATCCACGCTAAAATCAACCAAATGATTCGGTGCCTTGACTATCTCATTACCCAAATAAAATGTTGAAAGAGTACAGAAGTGTCCAACTTTTTTATTTTCGCACAACTTAGGCAAAATACAAGCCAAATAGTACAAGACCGTCATATAACACATTCACCTACGAGTCCAATCTATAACATCCAAGCAAATAACAAAAACTTATTAAACTCTCAACACGTATTCCTAAGGAAAAAACAATCAGTAAAGAGCACATTAAGCTCACACTCATCAACCATTCATATCACCGTTCATAGCGGGCTGACGTTGATTTGTTTCTGTGTTGTCCAATCGAGGTGGTAAATCGTAATTACGGCTTGACGCAGGTCTGACGTGCCAGCAACTAACTGACGTACTGGAATTACGTGCAACTTTGACTTGCTTATATAGTCTGTTAGTCTTTGGATGTTTACTTGTTTGTGTTTGAAGGGGATGAGCAAAAAGGTGGTGTGAAGAAAGGAGCTCGATTAAAAGGTGTAAAGCGTGCGGTGGATTAGAAAGAGTCTGGTGCTTGTCTAGAGAAAATGAAAATACTTGACCTGAGGCCAATGATAAAGGTTGTCTATTACTAAGACATTTTATGTAGAGACATACTAGTACTACTAACTAGTACAGTGGTTCCCAAACTATGGGTCGGGATCTGCTGGTGGGTCACGAGCAAATATTGGGTGGGCCTTGAAAAATTGAAATTTCAGCTATGATTAATATTAAAACTAAATACCGAAATAAACTGGACGTATCAAACTTATTGCGATTAAAAGTAACTAAAATTGAAGTTGATGCTAAAGCTATAATAACAAAAAATAGGGAAAAAAATACATCAATTGTCCAAACACATAAATATGATAATACTATTAACGAAATACTGAGAAAACCTGTGAAATGACAAACGTCATCGTCTTTTTAAAGAAATATCATGACGTTTTAATACACTTATTCATCACAGAGCTGTATTGCCCGAAGGGTTAGGCAGAGGTGTACCTATAGTACAACCACATTTCGTCATTAATAATTGTTTCAATTATTATTTTCTAAATTTAAATTTTATCCAGAAATAACAAATTTATTCTCAGACACAATAAAATTGAAATAGGAAAATAACCACTTCTAAATTCAAGCATGGAAAAGCGCAATGAATACAATCATAAATGGAGGGAGTGTGAACTTCGTAGCCACAGACACTTCATAGATTGCCTTGATGTTTGCCATTTGTCTAATTAACTAGGCTGAAGTTTGACCGCAATACTAGCTTTCAAATCAAGATCCGTCATAGTTGGTGAAAGGTGAAACGTTGTATTTAACTATTTACGAGAATCACTTGAAAGTTTTGTTCCCAAGACGCTGTTGGAAGTTTCTAGGTCAATTTGAGGCTAGGTTTCGCTTGGTTCTTGAGACAGCTTTTGGTTGTTAAGATTATATAATGTTTTGATTAATTGTCTTTGTTAACATAGAAGAGATCGAAAATATTCGCTGATTATGCTAAGGTTTTTGAATTCGAGATGTATTTTCACAAGATTAAACTCTATAAATAAAGAAGTAATAATGAATAGTCTATTGGTTATCAGCGTAAATGCCGCTAAGATACCGCTAAGATAAGACTAAACTGAGAATAGCGTGCAACTTTAAACGTTGACATTTAAGTATACGAAAGTCAATCAATCTGCCTAGCCCTTTCCCAACTATGTAGGGGTCGGCTTCCAGTCTAACCGGATGCAGCTGAATACCAGTAATTAAGTATACAAAAGTGATATAACCAAATTATGTCAAATTCGTCTTCAAGTGATCCTGCTTATGTTTTGTAACATTCAAATCAGTTTACGCCTACAAAGTTATCAAGGCACTTAAACCTTTCCCCAAAGTTCTATTAAACTCCTAGAGCGTCGAGCTTTAAGGGAAAACGAAATTATTAAAAAGCAATTTACTTAGTATGTTTAATCGTTACTTGAAAATAACTGTTGACATGGTCCACATTGACAGTTTCAAAGAACCGTTCGACACGTCTGTCACAGACAAGTACAGAAGGTCTATTCTACAGGATGTAAGGGTATACACCGTTGTCACTCAAATCATGGGTAGTCGACATAAATATCAAAATAAATGACCGAGTAACAACAAAAAAAAAACGTTATTTTCTTTAAAAGATTTAAAAAAAGTTTTTATCCGACGCCGTTCGCAAATTCATAGATATGCGCTCGAGTGACGTAGGTACTGTAATGGTCGCCGCCCGTCCTACCTACCTACCTACACAACACATGAATAAATACACAATACACATAATCTGTGACACAACTTTCCCTTCATACTTTTCCTGGCTTAGGACAGGCAAAAATACCTAAGTACCTTAATTGTTGTGAGGAATCTACATGTAAATTTGATTTTCGTTTCGTTCTTCAAGATCAACTGGCAGCTGCTGGTTGCCACGATCCTGAGCGCGGGCCGGCACGGTGAACTGGCCGTAAGTAGGTACGCATCCTTTGTGTGGCCGCCAACATCGTTTCATGATTTAGCACACGTTGTTCAGGGAACAATTCTGCGTACATTCTACGAGCCTCGTTCAGCTTATCACCCGCGATAGCGTAAAGTGCACTGTTCATCCGCCCATTTCGGTGCACTGTTCATTCGTGTAAGACATAATCACATAACTACAAATATTATTTACGCACGAGAAATGAGCGGCGCTACGACGCCGCGACACCGCGATGCGGCGCGGCGTGACATTCCACGCGCTCGCTAGCGAAACAGCTGACTGGGTCGTGTTCGGCCGGTCAGATTACGTCCCGCGCCCCCGCCCGTATTGAGTCACAAGTTCGTTGCCCTAGCGCATATGGTGAAATACTCTAGTTGACAAATGTAGATTTTCTTTAAAAAAAAAAGTTGTAGTTTTCCATTGATTTTAGGTTCTATAAATGAAACCAAACCACTGGTTTCAAGGATATCGGTATTTACCCTAACACCCTGTATACATCGAGCGGAAACAGGCGCAAGCACACTTAAGACGAATGCCATGAATCCGCGAGTGCGCTTGAACTTGCTGTCCCTGAAGCGTGTTTATGTGTGCGTTGTCGCTTGTTGTATGGAACTGACCTTCTGTGTTATTCTGTGGCTCTGTTCCCGTCGCAAACCTTTTGTGTGAGACGTTCGTTGATATAAAGGATATTGTTATCTCTTGTGCGCTTAGTGCCTACCTTTGTTGTGTTTACCGTGTTTCTAAGCGTTCAGTTTTCATTCCAGTAAAGTGTGTACTCAATGGATTCTATCTATATAGGTCAATGGAAAATTGGAGGCCGTTTCCAATCGAAATGAAGATTGTGTTTCTTATTTGCGTCAGATATTTTTGTAGAAAATATTTTCTGATATTGTTGGGTCATTTAGAATCCATAACTATTGTGTTTATATTGAAAACTGGTTACTTTGATGAATCTTTTAGTGAGCGTATTTCTTCTTCTCGTTACGGCATTGTTTAGGGTAAATGAGATCTCATTAACGATTGGCCTCTGGTTAGTTGTTAAAACAAGTTTGAGTTTCTTTTTGAAGAGTTGAGGATTTAAGGTTGCACTAGTCGCGAGCTCTAACTCACTGGTGGGCGTGGCCAAAAAGCACGCTGTCTCACATGGCATCGTGTTCGATTGAAATAGTATCATTAATGAGCAGTTAGACGTTAGTCTATACGACCAACGTCTAGTTCACAGTCACACATTACCGTTCCGAACTATTTTAGTAAAACGAGTGTGTAAAAAATTATAATCAAAATTGAAATTGAAACAAAAAGTTGAAAAATGGAGTTTTATGAGAAAAGCACTACATAAATTAATTACAAATAAAGTTTATTGAACTTTGATGATGCCGACTTTGTTTTGGATATTTTAAACGTCTTTTATTACTTATTCACGCCCAATGTAGCGTTGAAATTAGCAAGAAAAACTAATCTTTGTTGGTTGTTTCCGTAAAATATTAGTTAGGATGTTACTTAGTGATAATAATAGGATACAGGAGATTTTTTTATTTTATCGGTCCATTTGTTTTTGAGTTTATCGCGAACAGGCAGACAGACGCGGCGGAGGACTTTGTTTTATAATATGTAAGGATACAAAAATACAAATCTTTTAATATAATATTAGTTTAATAGTAATAGTCGTTAACTTATAATATTATTGTTTTATAGTTAGAAAAAAGAAACTTCATAATCAAAGTAACATCAAAAACAAGTTCTTAAAACATCAAAGTTCCTAGACCTATTTAATAGATATGCCAGTTTCAGGGACGGTCTTGGTCCAACGAAGTCTGGGAATGTTTGAGAACTCTCCCAATAGAAGGTTTGCGTCCGAACTTGCATACCACGAAGTGAACTGGCTTATAACTTGTGCTTATACTCAATTACGTATTATTTACTTAAGAGTTGGTATTTCAATATTTAGTTTAATTTACAAAATTAAGTAATTTTTAGCTTAACGTAAAGGAAGAATTGAGCTCAAAAGCTTCACAAATAAAAGGCCAGAGATAACATAACATCACGCTTCGATTCCCCGAAGGGTTCGGCAAATACCTGCCACTTTAGTAAAGTGGTGGTGGTGGGAGGTTTTGCTATTTAGTACAACCACATTTCACTAGTTATGTTTAAGTCCCATGGATAGGGGGAGAGCCATATTGCCACCATCGGGTACAAATTCGAGACCCCGGGCTACTACTGAGAAATTCCAGATAGAAAAGCCCAATAACACTTTGCTCGACCTGGGAATCGAACCCAGGACCTTATGCTCAGCAGTTGCACTTGCAACCGCTAAACTAACGAGGCAGACTTGCCAGAGATATTATGGCAAAATTTCGAAAAGTCATCGTTCAGCGGTGGACGGTCCAAGGCTCAGCCAAATGATTGATTGGTTTTTGTGCGAAAATTTTACCCATATGTAGGTATGTGTTTGTAATAGGAAACTCAAATGAGTTCTTAAAATACCTAACCAATATCATGGATTTCTTAAAACGACATCATGAGTATCTACCATACTTTTATAACAATAAATTTTCAGCCGAACAAAGTCGAGGGCATCGTTAGAAGGTATCTATACAGCATGAAGGTATAATAAAGCTAAATGATCAATTTTCTATGCATGAATCAAAATAGAACAGAGTATAATTATAGCAGAAGGATTCAATTAATCAATTAGTAGTACCAAAGCCAATAGGAACTTTATTCCGTGCTACACAATATATTTCATTACGGATTTAAATGTAGCCTGAACAAGCCTTTACATAATTAAGGGCCTGCACTGTAATGTTCGATCATTTTCATTGAATTGATTCTCTTGGGACCGATTGAAACCTCAGAACAGTTATTGAGTCGCTTTAATTACAAATTTTGGTAATATGTTCGATAAAGTTCTCCGAATTCTCTTAGTAAATAAAACAAGAGGGTTTAAATACGCTGTTGCTGATCGATGAGGTTTTGCACATTCGTAAGTTTGATTCCCAAACTGAAGCACTATTTTGACATTTATATATTATGAGTTTTGTAAACCTACTAGCTGCGCCTCGCGGTTTCATACGCGTTAGTCTCGATCCCGTAAGAATATCAGGATAAAATGTATTCTATATCCCATTGCAGGTCATGGTCTACCCCTGTGCCAAATTTCATCCAAAACCGTTCAGCCGTTTTAGCGTTAAAGCGTAACAAACAATCTCACTTTCGCAGTTATAATATTGTTTGTTAGGATAGTTCGGATTAGGATAAGGCCGCGTCCTATTTAAAAAAGCGACCGTCGCACGCATACGCGATCGCTTGCGTGCATATCACTTTTTGTTCGGAAAACCGGAAAGCGCCATCTGTCGGAATGACCACGCGTTCAGTTTCACCGAAAAAATTTAAATAGGATGCGGAATACCAAATGTTTTATGTGGAGAGAAAATACACAAATTAAACGAGGAATAAAATAACGATTACGATTTAAATCAGCTCTTAAACTACAGTTTAAGTTCACTGAAACTGCACTAAACTAACTCGAAAAGTTTTACCCTTTTTGGTCTTCACACTAATTCAGTGTTGTCAAGAAGTTGGATCGCCTCAACATTCACGTGATGATGAAGTCTGTGTTCATGAGCTTCTGCATATTTTTGTATAACTATGTTTACGACAGCCATCTTGAGGTCCCGGTGGAGGTCACTTTTATAAAGAACACGTGAATCAAGTGTCTTCCCCTTAACTTACAGGGAATAAGAAAGACGTTATTAGACGATTTCTTAATTTTATAGGTACGATTTCTTAGTTTAAGTCAAATTTAAATTACTTATTAGCTAATAGGCTAGATTGTAATGTGAATAAAGTATCACCAATTGTGATACAAAGGAAAAAAAAAACAATTTATGTGTAAATATAGCACTAGCCAAGTTTACCCAAATAATATTTACCTACGTAGAACAAAATTATGAAAAGATGTTAGCACAAAACCTAACTACCACTAGAACATAAAACAAGATTCTATCCAGCATCAATATCGTCTATTATACCTTCCTAATAGGATACTTCAAAAATCTGATCCAATCTCACAGATATTCGATAATGGCACAACAAGCCATTACGGTCTAACGACTAAATAGCAATACGAATAAACACTCATTTAGAGTACCAACGAGAGGTATTCTACTTCTATTGAGAGTTGGGCTTTGCGGCTAGAATAGGCTCTTTTATTGGCCCATCGGGACTGTTCGGCTTCTATCGGAGGCTCTCGGAACCTCTCGGAGGCTGTCGGAGCTCTTCGAGTATAAACAATGTTCCTTTGTTTCAGTACTGTTAAGCAAGTTATTTATGTGATGAACACGACACGGGAGAAATGTGGGGTGCTAGCCCAGCAGATTTGTGATGTATGGACGCGCAGGAGATTGGTTTCCGATTGTATGGGAATTTTGGACGTGTGAGATGTGATATTGTTTAGAGGGTAAGCTTTCTGCGATTTTGTTTGTAAATAGTAGTCATAATTAGTAAGATATTGACGAAACCTGTTGAATGTTAACCGATGAAAAAATCTTTCAAAAATAAGTAAAAAACATAATGTATGTAATAAATTAATAATAGTAACAGGTGTAAGTAGGTATCTTGAAGTATCATTCAGTGGTATCTTCGAGGTATTCCATGAAGCACACCCAAACGAAGCACACCCAGACGAAGCACACCTAAAGTATTCCACTTAGCACACCCGTAGGTGGGCTTCAAATAAAAAATTTAAATAATTATTTTACTATTCCACGAAGCACACCTACGAATATCACTCGCATAGTGCGGGGGACTAGGAAATAAAAATGTAGATAGAAGAAAATATTTATTATTTAAAAGACTAAAATTGATTTTAAGTAACAATAAAAAATTCAACTTGGAAATACGAAGATTGCAGGTTTAAACGATTTAAAACGATTAAATAAAACGTATTTTTTTGTGTCAAAGAAAATATCATTCTGAGAACTGCGGAACCCATAAATATAGTTGGAGTCGCCTTTTTTCACGACACACAGCGAAAAATATCATATTTTATAACCGTGTAGCTGGTACGTCACATTCGACGAATTCGAGGCATGACCTAGTAATAACTTAATACATAAATAATAGCCTTGTATAAGCAATACACGCTTGTTTTATTTTCATCGTAAAGATGATATTTAGTCTCAATTTCATTTGGGATCAAAATAAGGACTTTTCATAATAAATGACAAAAATTGGCCATTTTTTTTTGAAAAAGCAGAGGTAACTTGCAAGTAGGTACTTAATTTAGCCTGCCCCAAAGTTAAGCATCAAATCTAAAGCTGAACGTCATAAATGACAAACAAATGTAGAGCTTTTTAAAACCTAGCTACTATTATAATAAAATGCCTCGTTGGTCTAGCAGTGGCAAACGCTACTGCTGAGTATGAGGTCCTGGGTTCGATTCCCATCTCGGGCAGAGTGTTATTGAGTTTTTGTATCTGCAATTTCTCCGTAACAGCTCGGAGTCTTGATTTGTGCCCGGTTGATGGCTCGTCCTCTATTACATGGGGCTTAAACATAACGGGCGAAATGTGTGTGCACTATATGTACACCACAGCCCAACCGTTCAGATAATACAGGTGTGATGTTATGTAATGTCACCTAAATATTTAGAATTTTCACAGTAACTTCAATAGTAACGTCTTCACCAACAAACTCCGTAATTAATCACCACTCGTCATTCCCTTACACAATCTCACCAAGATATACCTAATCATATTTGCACCAACTTCATCAGGCTCACAAACAATACTCGCTTCCTTTGTCCATGTGTCTGTGATACATGTCTGGGAACATAGATCATAGAAACAAAAGAGATACGTCATCAAAGATAATGGCTTGGAACAACTGACTTCAATTTATTTGTTGTTTTGGGCTATTCATTGTATTTCCTTACTTGTGCAAGTTGGGAAAGAGTTCTTTAAATAACCAAAGAGATTAAGAAATCTTACTAAGAAAAGAAAGAAAGAAAATACGTTTATTTGCGGCAAAAATGACGCTAAGAAAGGACAATTATACTAAAATAACAAGTTTGGGGAAAATATGCGTCACATTCACGCAAAACGGCCATCGCTCAGCATAATGCTGCGACCCTATGCGAGACAGAGCCCCAGGGCTGGTTTTCAGTGACAGCCGTGGGGTATCGTGTTACCCAGAAACAGGGTTGTGGAGGTCAGATAGGCAATCGCTCCATGTAAAATACTGGTTTCAATTCAGCTGCAACTGGTAAACCTGGAAGCCTACCCAAAAAAATTTGGGAAAATGCTAGGTGGACGAAGATAAAGACGCGCCCGGTTTCTGGTACGAAAATCAACACAAAAATGAACTAAAATACTGTGATTGGTTGAATGCACGGGTTACATGAATTGTCAACAGCCAATCGTAACACTTGATTTGCGTTTAATTTTGACGCACCAATGATTTCCGTTGCAGAAATTAGGCATTAATGAAGCGCTAACTGATGTAACATGTTTTTTTTGTAAATGTCAGTAAAAAAAAAAAAAGAAGGTGTTTCAAAGGCTGTTTTATCACACACCATTTCTAGATAAACTTGAAAGATGAAGAGTACCGACCCAACAGACAGCCCTTCCATTTTCCAACTTCCACAGGGCGCATGTCTTTTTTTTTTTTTTTTTTTTTTGAGGGTGGGAAATCATCCAATGACTTCTCCCGCTCTGGGCAGAGCGGAAGGGCGTGTCAGACTTTTACTGACTAAAACCCACCCGTGTTCCTTCATTTGCCTGTTGCCAAGGTCCCGGTATCCCTTTCGGACTTTCCCGCAACCCTGGCAGGCATCGGTCCTAGCGGACCCCGTCATTTTTGCTGACATCTCTTTGAGGCGCGCGTGGAACACGACGCGCCATCGACCCGGGCCTGGTCCTTATCGGACGGCGAGCTGCCCGTTGCTCGCCGTCCGCAAGCCCGCGCCTATGGTGGCCGGAAATTCGCCTGGGATTCCCGACGCCCAGGGCGTCTCCAACGGCGGCGGTTAGGGGCGTGAGGGCGCAAACTTTGCCTTTCCCTCATGCGTTCCGCCTCCTCCTTCGCGAGCATTACTGCTTCGCAGAAGGAGGTGACGGCTTCCCATGCCCTCTCGCTCCGTACCATGGCCTGAACCAGGGCCGGACGCGAGAGGTCACCGCCGCCAATCGCCTCCGCGAGGACACGGCGGTGCTCCGCCCAAGCAGGGCACACCTCAACCGTATGCTCCACCGTGTCCTCCGGGCGATCCACACAGTGGTGACACCCGGGCGTTTCCTCCCGCCTAATCCTACACAGGTACCTCCCGAAGCTGCCATGTCCGGTGAGGACCTGTGTCAGGCGGAAGGTGAGGACGCCGTGGCGCCTCTCTATCCACTCCTCAAAGAGGGGACTTATCGCCGCTATTGTGGCGTGCCCAGCACTGGGTTGCGACAATCGCACTCTCCATGCCGCCATGAGATCTTGCCGGAGCTCTGTCCGCTGTGCCGCGATTTCTCGCGGCAGCGGAGTTACACCCCGGCGCTTCACCTCCTCGCGCCACTCCCAGATGTGCGCGAGGACCTTCGCCTCCAGATCCCATGGCGGTAATCCGGCAAGGAGGCTCGCCGCCTCACGGGAGACCGTGCGGTATCCCCGGGCCAGCCGAATGGCCATGACCCTTTGGGACGCGTTCAACCGGCGTGCTGGCCGCAGCCTAAGGGAACGCGCCCACACCGGTGCCCCGTAAAGGGCCATGGACCGCACGACCCCCGCATAGAGCCTCCGGCAGGAGGCGTTTGGACCCCCTAGATTGGGCAGGAGCCGCCTCAAGGCGGCCCCAGCCCGGTCCAGCCTTGGAGCCAAACGTCGGAAATGCTCCACGAAGTTCCACCGGCTGTCGAGGACGAGTCCCAGGTACTTCATCGTCGACTCGACGCCGATGTGAACCCCTCCTACCGTAATTTGGGAACCCGACGGTGGCGCGTTCCGAGGGCCATGAAAACACATGACCTCGGACTTGTGCAAGGCCACCTCGAGTCCCAACTGCCGGATTCTATCGACGATTGTCGCAACCCAGCGTGTCGCTAGATCGGCCGCCGCCTGGTGCGACCTCCCCTGCGCCAGGACCAGCGTGTCGTCAGCGTAGCAAACCACGCTGACGTCGCTAGGGAGGTCGGCGCGCAGCACCCAGTCGTATCCGATGTCCCACAGATGCGGCCCCAGGACCGATCCCTGTGGGACACCGCACGACATCTCTCGCCGGTTCCACATTCCCTGGTGACCGGGGTAGATGACGGCCCTGTCCGTCAAATAGGCCTCGACCACACGACAGAGGTAGGTCGGCATCCGGTGGTACCGGAGTGCCTCCCTTATGCAACTCCAGGGCAGGGTGTTGAAGGCGTTGGCGATGTCTAGTGACACCGCCAAGACGACCCCGCCCCGGGCCACAGCATCCCCCGTCGTGAGGGCCCGTACACGCATGATGGCGTCCACCGTAGAGCGCCCTCTGCGGAAACCAAACTGGCTCTCCGCCAAATCCGGCCCCACCCGCACCAGCCGCCCGACGAGGCGGTTTGCAATGACTCTTTCAAAGAGCTTGCCCACCTCGTCGAGCAGCACGATGGGCCGATAAGCGGACGGAGAGTCCGCAGGGCGCCCCGGCTTCTTAATGAGGACCAGTTTCCCCGTCTTCCAACGAAGTGGGAACTGGCCCCTCTCCATGCATGCGCATAGGAGACCTCTTAGTCGAGGCCCGAGAGCCTCCATGGCCAGGACCCAGGCCTTCCCAGGAAGGCCGTCGGGTCCTGGGGCGGTATTCTTGGCATTCAGCCTTCGTACCGCCACTCTCATTTCTACCTCGGTCACCTCCGGAGCATCGTCGTCGTCGTCGTCGGCGGTGTGGTCCGCATCGAACACCGCAGTAGGCGGAGCCATGAGCGGGGAGGTATGTTCCCCTCTCGAAGGGAACAGAGCGCTCACCACGTCCTCCACAAGCTGAGGCCGGAGACTCTGCGTCAGCGGGGGAGCCCATGGGCGGAGTTTCTCCCGCACCATTTTGTATGGGCGTCCCCACGGGTCTCTGTTCAGAGTCTCCAGCGTCTCCTCCCGGGCCAGTGCCCTGGCCCGCAGGATCTCCTCCTGGAGGGCGGTCTTCGCCGCTCTGTACCCCTCGTACAGCTCCGCCTGAATGGCTTCCGTATCCGGAGGGCGGATACGGAGCCTGCGGTGCCTGGTGTACTGGCGTCGCGCAGCAACGCACGCATGGCGCAGCGCTGTCAGCTCCTGCGACCACCAGCTCACCTGGCGCGAAGCACGTCCTGGCTGGACCCGGGGCATTGCCACGTCACAAATATTGGACATGGCCTCCCGGAACCACTCCGCCTCGTCGTTGATGTCGGCAGGCCTGTCCGGTGATGACACCCAGGCCTGCACGATCGAGGCTTCCAGGAGAAGCTCCCGGTCCAGCTGCTTCAGCGCCCAACGCGGACCTCCCGGGGCCTGTCGGACCGGCGCGCTCGAGGTCTGGGCGGAGACGTCGAACCGGATATACCGGTGATCGGAATACGTCTCCACCCCCTCCATGACGCGCCAGTCAATGACACGCGGCGACAGAGCGGGGCTGGCGAACGAGATGTCCACCACTGATTCACCCCGCATCCGCACACACGTGGGGACGGAACCCCGGTTTAGGACGACCAGGCCTGTCTCCAGAGCCCAGTCCTCCACCATCCTGCCCCGTGCGTCCGTATGCCGGGAACCCCAAGCCACATTCTTGGCATTGAAGTCCCCCAGTACGAGCACGGGGAGGGAACGGAACCCGACGACGACGACTTTCAACTCCGCAAGGGAGTTGTGGAACTCGGCGAGAGTTCGGTTCGGGGAGAAGTACACCCCTACCACGACAAACTCCCCGAACCGTGCTGCCACGCAACCCCGTCCTCTTTTGACAGCCTCGAGGGACGGGGTACCGGCGGCGGCCGACGAAATAAGGGTCACTGAGCCGCTCAGGTCCTCCACCCAGTCATCCCTGGGCGGAGAGCGCATGTCTGCCTTGCATACATAAACTAATGCGTACTTCCCATGGGGGCAGGCAGAAACTACAGAACGCCACCTGCTACGATCCTTACCTACATAATACTTTTGCTTGGCACACGCACGTCGGAAAAGAGTACTACGCACCTGACCTTTCTGAAGAACATCACCAATTTCCACTCACATTTGCTTTGTAAACCAAGTAGTGTACCAAGTAGTGTGTAGTGTGTGTAGGGTACCCATTTGATATTTTCATATTGTTGCCATATCCTCAATTATTTTGTGATCTTTGTATGGAACTTCACGGTTCGGGACCAGGTGAATAGCTATACATCGACCACATGAATACAAATGTAGTCGCAGTAAGTGAGACAATTTAATAAACGCATGTGTTTCTAGCTGTTTGCGTAATGTTACTGAAATGGAACATACGTTAGATATTAATGAAACAATAACATGAGTACGTATACATATGCTTCAATTGGTATTTAATGATACTTTAGATGGAGGTACGTACAGCCAACAAATTGAAAAGAGCCGCGGATATTGCTAGCTAAAAAATAAAACTGTCAATTGATAGGAATTTACTAGATAGCCTAGTGGTGTGACAATCAGAGTGCCAAGTCATAGGTCTCAAGTTCGAATCCAAGAGACGCACCTCTGACTTTTAGGATTCATGTGCGTATTGTATAATTATCACTTGCTTCAAAAACGGTGAAAGAAAACATCGTAAGGAAGCGGCATGCCTGAGAGATATTTCTCAACGGCATGTGAAGCCAAGTCATAGGCCCATGGGCGGCTTTAAAACACTGACACCAGGTTAGCCACTAACCACATGAAAAGAAGACTAGATAGAACCATTTCATCTAGAATATTTACTAACATGAATAGTTTGACAATAATACGAGTACAGAAGAATCCTTCGACACTTACTCCTAAAGATAATACCAAGGTTTTTCGGGAATTCCAAGAAATGGCATTTACATGTTCCTTGAGACACAGAAACAAATAGTAGTGAAAGCAATAAAATTCGATCCTCTTCTCAAACAAAACCTTACATTATACATACATGTAGCGAATAACTCCCAGATTGTTTTATTTACAAGAGATCAAGAAATTTTCGTGACGAAAATATCTTAGTCAAACAAATCTGAGCTCAGTTTCAAGGATTTTGTTATTATTTTTGTTTAAGAAGTTAGTGAAACATAAATATTATGTTCAGTCGAACAAGCTATTTGGTATACAGGCACAAAGATTTTTTTTTTTACTACACTGCTAATATTCATTTTTATTGTGTGCGTAACAACTTTTTAAGCTTGGAATACTCAAGAGAGTGATGTAACAGCACTGTCTACGCAGCAAATAGTTATTTGCAAGTTATCTGCCTGTATACCGATTAGCTCGTTTGACTGTACTCTGTATGTAGTAGCTGATGTTCCACGTCTACTGGGAGCTATAAACCACAGAGATACGTTTCGCGACGACAGACTGTGTTATCGAAATTTTACATTCGTAATAAAGTACCAGGGGATTCTAAGTTTTCGTTCGTACGAAATAATATGCAAGATAATAATGTTCTGTTGTGGGTGATAATACTGATAATATACTGTACTTGATTATTGTACAGTAAAGAAAATAACAACGATTTTGTTGGGGAATCAGAACTGTATATTTATGTCTTTCGGCCTGTGTATCAGACGGATAGGTTGTCTCTGTTATAATTATACTCGTATGTAACATAGCTGATGCCCGCGGCTTCGCCCGCGTGGATGTCGGTTATTATATACTAAAACCTTCCTCGAGAACCACTCTTTCCATTGGTGAAAAACAACATGAAAATTGGTTCAGGAGTTTTTGAGTTTATTGCGAACAGGATGACAGACAGACGCGGTGGAGGACTTTGTTTTATAATATGTAAGGATATAGAATTAATTTGGGCCAGGCAAGCAAATTTTTGCTGCTATGATGTTAACAAAACTAATATTTGCATTAAAGTTCGATGCTTAAGCGTTAACCAAAGACAACATACACCTTCTTCTTTCATGCTGAAATGAACCTTTTTAGCGCAGCCGTGAGGTACACACTATTGTTGTAAAAACTTTTTTTTTAAATTCATTATTTTGTTATTTGTATTTTGTGTTTCATAAACTGTGTCCAAATAAACTTTATTCTTCTTCTTCGTTAGTTATTAAACTTATCAACTTTTAATTTTTGAGCATTACATAAAACGCACTAATGTCTTCCACACTTCATCGTCAAGCGAATGTAGAAATGATAAATAAACATCATACGCGAAGAAGAACCAAACATTTTACCGTCCCAACAAAGACGACCTACAAACAGTCCCACATATTGTTCAAGAACAAATACAAAGTGAACATATTGAGCGATATTTTGTCTCACTGGATACAAATGGATGTATGAGGACATTAGCTGAGCCTCGGGGAAGCAGCACCAATTTATAGTCGCATAAATATATTGGACAGAAAGCGATGGATGTGTTCGCAACAAAGCAGTAGTTGAAGTCTATTGCGCTGGGATGTGTAGTAATCTGTGGGTTAGTTGAAACAGTAATGTGGGTTAGTTGGAACAATAATGAGGTATTTTGAATTGAATTACTAGAGATATGTTGTGATGTACCGTACATTGTTTTAAACTTGCCTAAAAAAAGTAATTTACTTTCTGACTGATTCTACTTATAGCTACATAGGTCATGCATTTTTAGCGAAATTACTGACAAGAGCAGTTATGGGATTCCGTCAAGAGGCTAATAGTCCTTATTATTGGTAATAGTGAAGAAATAATATCTACTTGTCATTACTTCGTTTGTGAAGCGTGCAGTTTTTTGTAGTACGTCTAATAGGCTTTTCACGGCATTTTTTAGGCGCGTCCTCGACGCTGCAAACGCGTCCAGTGTAGTATTTTTGCAAGGTAGAAAACGCACTGTCAACGCGCGTCGACGTCGCGTATAATGAACGCCGAGTGTGCCCTTCGAAATTATCCTGAAGGTCGTAATATGAGGTCCATTCAAGGAGGCCGATGTGATTGTAGGTGGATAGGTATTAATATCAGAGGTGTAACTCAAATTATATCGAGCACTTTAGAGACCTCACTTGTTGGTGGCACGTAGGCCTTCAAGCCTCTTCAAGGGTAGATCTAATTTCTTTTCAATATTCGGGAGAATGTCTGGATATCATCTTCATTCCGCATACCTCAGGAATTTCACCAACCAAATTGTGTGAGGTTTTATTTATTTTTCTGATATAAGGTATTATTATATATATTAGGTATTATTATTTTATATATGTTTACATATCTCGGGACCATGGGGTCCCGGTCTTTTGGAAGGCGTACGAGGGGCCGAAGCCAACTCGCAGAGGCCCGTTAGATGTTTTTAATGGAATGGGGCACCAACCGACGATTATCCCTGTATGCACTATGCAAGTGCACCCAAGGACAACCCCCGGTTGGTGTTGGACTATTGCAAGCTATGGAAACAAAGATATTGGATTATCGATTTGGGTGGCTTAGTGAACTGGTTATCTTGAACTATGGGGAGACTATGGCCCCTGCCTGACCAATGTTTTATATAAAATACACAGATACAATGGCAGGGGGTGACTTGCACACTCAATAATGGGCCCCCGAAAACGGTCGCTAGCACAGAGTGTCGTAACGACAAGGGGGCAACATGTCCTGAGGTGCTTAAGAGGAGTGGAGAGGTATTCCACGGCTATCAGGACAATCCCGGAAGTACGGTCAAGATCTTAGGTATTATTATTATTGACAAAATCATTACCAAGTTATTTACAATTCAACTCTTATTGCAGTTTGCAGAAAAACAGATTGTTACTTGCCTATGGTATTTTATTTTATTTTATTCAATCGGAATAACAAACAGCTACAATATAAAAACACTAGCTTTTGGGTTGCGGCTTCGCCCGCGGTAAAGCCAGTGAAGCTCATAGTCGGCATGATTTTTTCTGAATGAATAATACTACACCTAAACCTTCCTCATGAATCACTCCGTTCATTGGTGAAAACTGTATGAAAATCTGTTTGTTTTTTGACTTTATCGCGTTCAGACAGACAGACAAATGCGGCGGGGAGACTTTCTTTTATAATATCTATACTAATACTCGTATTACAAAGCTGAACAGTTTGTTTGTTTGTTTTTTTGAACGCAGGAATCTCAGGAACTACGGGTTGGAATTGAAAAATTATTTTTGTGTTGGATAGTCTATCGAGGAAGGTTATAGGCTATATAACATCACGCTACGACCAATAGGAGCGGAGCATAAATGAAAAATGTTGCAAAAACGGGAAAAAATATTCCTTTTTGAGACCTTCCGTTGCATGCGCTGCGTAAACGGTTTAAGTTACGCAAATACCATGTATGATGGAATTGTTCCTCTTTAAAAGTTCAAAAAAAAAATCCACGCTAGCATATGTCTATCGTTTAAGATTGACTCACTATAACCTTTTTTTATGGTAATCAAGTTTTTTCGAAATTAATGCATTATTTGCGAAGGAGTTTTATCAACATAATATTAATTCTTATTCAAATAAATAGTTTTAACATCAAGGGTATTTATGTAGCAGTAAAATACTTTTTAATTCATTCGAATCGGTCATTTGATTTCGAAATTATCACGAAATGCAATACGCGAACCATTCGACGCTGACGCCGCGCCGCGCCGCCGCGTCTTACCCTACTCTAGAGAGGAGAGGATGGGCACACGGGTAAACCATGACCTGGAATACGACATAGGATACGTTTTATCCCTATATTCCCACGGGATCGAAACCAACCTGGGTGAAACCGCGGGGCACAGCTAGAGTAGTGATAAAAACAAGAAATACACAAAACTTATAGACAATATTGCAGCCCACAACGCTGTTCTGTTTAATCTCCATCAACCATCATGATTGCTGAAGATAACGCAATGCTATGCTATATGAGTTCATATACATTTTTATTCTATTTTATTTGGTCTGTTTAGTCAATTTATTTTTAATTTAATTTATTGTTGACATAATCTACTCATTACAATGTTTTCTATATGAGTTGTATTGCAATATGTGGTTAGCTAGCGACCTCAACAATAATTGATAATTATATTTTTTTTTGTCTGAGCAACCAGCAGCAGGTTCGTCATGCTCCCTTAGATGTCACTGCTTGCGGTAGCGTCGGGGGTCGGGTTGTCTCCTTCCCTCAAATATGGCGAGGGGGGTAATGGCTGATCTTTGCGTTATGCTCGTGAACGGGTGCTGCTTGTGGTGACTGGTCGTCTTGCTGATCTCGGTTTTGTTAATGTTATTAGTAATTAACTTTTTATTTATTTTACTTCGATGGTCCTAGTTTATCATGTATAACTTCCAGTTACAGCATTAAATGGCTATATGTAAGCGGGCACGCCCTTTGTGCCTGGAGGTTTTTATTTAGTCAATTTATGTTTACATTTACTTATTTCTGCTTGAGTACATATAGTTCTCGTTTTATTTATTTTTTTGGGTGGTATATTGGCGTGTGCTAGCTGACATATGGCTAATAATTCGATTTATATTTTATGTTACGTAATGTAAATGATTTTGCATACTTTTGTATAGAATCAATTGTTTCTAACTGAACAGACAGCTGTGCTGCTGGGGAGTTTGTTGCGCCACTTCTTCTTCCCAGCTAAAGCACTAGGAAGTGGTGAAAGGTGGGCGTTTTGGGGGACTGTCTTATGTAATTTTGACGTTCGAAAAGTGCTGATTCTCAGCCTAGTTTGAATAAATGACTTTTGATTTTGATTTTGATTTTGCTAATATGGGCGAGTTATCATCGTCATGGCCCAGGTGATTAAGATCAATGCAATGCAACAAGTTTCGAGCACAAACTTGTATGTGCAACCATAAAGCTAAACATTTGTTACTCTCGGAACCATCTCCAGTAGTATAATGGACCGTATCCCCTCGAGTTTAGTTATGCGAATCTAAATAACTTAGTTTACGACTTAGTATAGATTTATTATACACAACTAATTTTATTAATGACCGCTTTGGGGTCGTTTGTTTCGTGAGATGACCCCCCCCATGTTGGCGTGTTTTGGGTTTATGAGTTTGTTTTACTGGTTTCTCAATCTTAGTTTTAATAGGTGTTTGTTAGTTTTTAGGGTAGGCACTATCAAAAGCTTAGGTTTTTGGGAGTAGAATAATATTTTCTATGTTTGTTGCTCGAACGTTCAAGGATTACTTTATTACAAACTAGCTTTTGCCCGCGGCTTCGCCCTCGTAGATTTCGGAAAATATCCCACGGGAACAAACTACCGGGATTAAAATTACCTTATGTGTTAATCCAGGTAAACAATATATTAATTGGCTTACGCAGCGCACCCCAGTAAAGCTCCGAGTTGCCATGATTCTTTTCGACACCTTGAACGATTATCGTCCTATTTTAGTCAATTTACCCAAAACCTTAACTGTAAACCTTCCCCATGAATCACTCCATCAATCTTGGTGAAAACGGTATGGAACTTTATTCGGTAGTTTTTGAGTTTATCGCGTTCAGACAGACAGACGCGGAGGGGACTTTGTTTTATAATACACGATATGCAGAGAAGTAATATGTAGAAAATCCCAGATAAAAAAAAACTTTCAATGGTAACCTTGTGAGTGAACATGTATTAGATCAAACATTTGAGTATTTCTGGAAGGATTATAACTATTTCGAGAATTACAGTGCAATCATACAAACTGAGATACAACATAACATAACCGGTCTTTATGTATTACCTATTAACATATTGACAAACATGACGACCGCGTATTTGAAGCTACCGCTGCATATAAACCGCTTTTTCAGAAAAAGAGCATAAAAATTCTCTAAAATATTATTTTACAAAAAACTGAAACTAGTTTGACTACCACGTTACCTTGTTCTACCAGAATATTTCAAATTGTTACCGTAGCAACAGAGTTGCTTTGACATGCTCATCACAAACAAGATGCGACAAAGGAATAGTTAACGAATATTTGCTCTGCCCGCGTACTCGCGTACTGGCGTAGTGTCGTATGAGTAGGGAGTCCCTACAACTTCGCTTGCTTTGCTTGCGTCGTAGTCGCGTGTCGTGGTAATGTGAAATCGTATGAAGTGACGGAAATTATAATTAATATTATAACCTTAGGGGTATCGTGTTAACTGTGGTTTCATATTAGTTGACGTGGATTGGAACTTTAAGTTGATAAGTACAGCGTAAGTTTGTGGTTATTATATCTAAATCAGTACATAGTCATCCACAACTCATTCTTCTTTTACACCATTCTACGTTATCACAATCTTTCCCTAAATTATTAAGTTTATTTTTTGGCAACAATTCAATATATTTTTAACCCCCGACGGAAAAATAGGGGTGTTCTAAGTTTAATTATCTTATTAAGTAGGTGGTCTTACGCCCATGTGAACATTTTATATAATTATTGAGAAAAATTCTAAATATCTTTTGGTAAATTACAGTATACTTCCGCCATTCTGATATTACATTTTAATGTCTAGTCGAAGTCGTCAGATAATCGAAGCTTTTTCATTACTTTTTTTGTGATTTTCATTTATAAGTATGAGTTTGTCAAATAGGGTCACATGTGTTATTTAAATCGTACTAATCATTACCTTAGAAACTACTGGGTACAATTACGCTACTTGGCAGTGGAATTATGTATGAAAATAACTCTACCCCGAATGAAGTCTTCGAAGACCTTGAACTACTACTAAAAAATCCCAACATGCACATAATATTATTTAATTGCTACCTGAACAAACATAATTTCGAAAACACCCCTGTCTCAAATTCTATTTTTAAAATTCTACACGTGTTGTATACGACTTCTAAAATGCATCTCCGACTTCCCAGTTACGGTTCGCAGATTTGTTTACCCACTATATCGTCACGTAGGACATTCGTACGAGGATTATCTTATTTGTACTGGATCTCTTAAAGCAGTATGGAAAGCCTTATTTGGTGAACGGCGTATTGTAAGTAATCCTAACATCAGAGAGATTGTGCTTTTTATTGTCATGTGGCCCGTTTTGGTTTGCTTTGTGTGAAATTCAATAAGGCTTTTTCTCCATCAAAGGAATAGTCTACTATACCGAAGGAACCGAACCAAGTTAGTCAAAAATATTCCACCCAGGACAGCCAAAAGTTCTACTAAGCTTTCTAACAATTCCGGCCAAACAAAAGGTACAAAGCGTACCCTGTAAATTGTGTGTCGGAAACAGAATCGGATATCAATCGACTCAACTGGGCTCTTCTACGTCCAATGGAAATGTTCCGTTCGGTCAAAGTGATAGTTTAGAACAGGCTGTATACTTGAGTAGTATCTACCTACTCCCACATACATGACACGTTAGATACCCTATGTAGAGGGCATTAAACTTGTTTGGGTGTCTTCGCACTGTTCGTATGTGCAGTGTTGACGTCGCGATTACGCTATGGATCGTATAGAGAACTATGCCATGTAGAAGCGGTGTCAGCTCGCGTTTGCACAGCATCTATTTAATCCTTTAGTGGGCATTCCGTAGACCACGGCATCCTCACAAAACAGCTGTTAAAAGTGAATAATTGAATCACCTTGTGAAATTCATTCTTATTCCATATCTATTTGTACTTACTAGAAAATTAATTTTATATACGAAGCCTATTTTACAACTATATCACTATTGGAAACAAATAATTCTACATTACAGGCTGTCTTTTCTCCGTAAAGACAATTGTTCTTTAGAAATCCCGAACGAACTGGAACAGGCAGTTAGCAGAACAAATCTAAGAAAAACGTAGAAGCTTTACATTGTTCAGAGAATTTTATATTGTGACATTTCTGCCAATGTATGTTGAACACGTGTGCGATGTGTTGCATGGTCTGATAAATAGGTCAGTATTACCTTGATAAAGTGTCGTATGTCTTGATATTCACGGTTGATGATCACAGGTAACGTTGAGTTTAATATCTGTTGCATTTTTACTACTTTTGCATTGAATTTTATAGTACAGTACGACACAGCTTAGATGTAGCATCGGCAATATTCGTAAAACTGATCACCATCCGTACTGAGTGCGCCTTCAAAATCTCCAATTTTTATTACTGCTTTAGGTGAAAATGATCTTTACCCAAACGCCATAACTTATAAATTCATATAGCCAAATACATTCGTAAAGTTGAAATGAATTAATGCAAATTTTCAAAGGTCATCATTATGGGTTAAATATGAAAGTGTCGGCCAAACAAAAAAAAAATTATATTCCTTTAGAACATAATTATTATTTTCTTCGCTTTTCACTATTAGACCAAATCTGTAGGGCAATATCCTGCGCCGTTATACGATTTTGAAAAATACTGTTTTCAGTATGTTTTAGTTAAAATAATTAATAGTAAGTAATCTAAATAGCTGTAGTAATAAAAAAATAAAAATAAAACGTAATCTTTCGGAATATAGCCTTTTTTTGTTTGGCTGGCACTTTCACATTTAGCCCAAAAATGTATGGACGGTGAATGATCTCCTTTATGCTACATCAAAGTTGTGTCGTACTGTACGTGTGTAGCCATAGAAATAAATGTTCTTAGAATGCTGTGAATATTTTATGTGGAACTCTCTGATGTTTTTCGTTGTTTACGGTTGTAGACACGTAAATGTTTTAGGATTGCTTGGCAAATATCAATAGCGGGCTTGATTCATGAGCATATGCTTTATGTATTTATTGTATAAGTAAATGTCACACCACAGACTAAAGTAACATAACATCACGCCTGTTTCCTCCGAAGGGTTGAGCAGAAGTGTACCTATAGTACCTACCTACACCCACATTTCGCCAATTATATTTAAGATCCGATATAATAAAAGGGGCGAGTCTAATGCCATCAACCGGGCACACTGCTACTGAAAAATTCCAGATGGAAAAATCCAATATCATTTTGCCTGACCAGGGAATCGAACCCAGGATGCCTCATGCTCAGCTACTTTTGAAACTTTTTAGTGGTTGCAAGGACCTTTGCGACCACAAATTGTAAGGTGTCCAAAAAAAACTCGAATCGGAGGCTTAATTGAACGAGAACAGATCTTTTATCCTTTTATCGAACCAATGCGAAGTGCCAATAAGCTGTTTATGATTATAGACACAACTCCCAAAAAACAGAGCAATAATATGAAATTGCTCGTTACGGATCAGTTCCACTACTGAAAAAATCTGCGAATTTTATACATATTTTATTTAAACCATATTCGAACTTCAAATGAACGAAAGCTGATTCACAAATAAATAAATGCTTTTCCATGGAAATATTTTGTGTCCATTTAAGCTTTATTAATTATTCAAAAGAGGAAGTCTGTGAAGTTTTTCTGTGAATAATTATTCGGCGCTACTTCAGATCTATTCGAGCGTAGAGGTAGGTGCAATTACTTTGGCTGGCTGCCTATGCGTTTGCACCTTGCTATCAAAGTGGGGCTCAGACATTGTCATAGCAACGGTTGAGACCCGAGACGCTTCCTAATGACCGTCGTCTGGGCTGGTTTTGTCTTGTGATTGTGGCAATGACTGTGTCTGATACTACTTGAAGCACCTAGAAATATCGTACTATTCTCGGCAGGAATAAATACTAAATAGAATAAGGAATACTCTTTTTTGTACTCTTAAAGCACATATCAGATCAGATGCATCACTTTTTGTTGATTTTTGTCTTTCATTTTGCATCTTTCACTCGAAGTGAAACCAAGAGAAATACCAAATGTTTCAAAAATGAAAAATGAATTTATTAGTACGCCGGAATGCCGGTAATGCTGTTGGATTTCGGACTTCTTTCACTCGCCTACAGAAATATTGTAAAATGAATATAATTATGAACGTTCATTCCTATATAACTTTATACAGGGTGTAAGGGACAGCCCTCCGCAGACTGATGGGATGAATTCAGCATATCATACTGAGACGACCGGTACTATCGAAGAACTTCATATCTTAGCAGTTTCAAAACAAAATCCCGTGAACACGATGACCACATCTGTTACTGCCCCGGTTCTATAACGGCCGAGCGCTGCAAGCAGAAATAGTCCTTACAGTCCATAGATATGAATTATTTCAGGAACGTTATGGGAATCCAAAAAACCTGGTTTGTATTATTACCTCATGCGCAATGTATCGTCACCGCGGCAAAACCCACGTAGCCGCACTCCCCGTGTGGTCGGGGGGCGCTCGAGTATTTAAACATCCATTGTTGTTTTTTTTCTTTTAGCTGTTTTGTTTATATCAATGGAGTGCTGCATACAGAGAAATGTAATTTTACATTGAAATAAAGGAATAGTAACTGAAAAATCGATAAAAAAAAATGAAAACTTTCCTGAGAAAATTCCCGGTGGAATATGATTCAAAATAAGGGGCTGCATGCCCCGTGTTAATTTGCGGAGGGCTGTCCCTTACACACTGTAATATGAAATTCAAACAAATGAATGAGAATGTAGGTTGTTTTTTGTTAACTTTCGTCTGTGTCATGTCTGCCACGCCACGTGTTGGTAGATGTGACCCCAGCATGGTTAAATCCTCCGTATTCTTAATATCTAAATAATAATTAAGACCGTAATTGCTATGAATCCTGGATACAATAAAAATCTGCACCGTATAAGCCAACTCTGGTAACCTACTAATTTGTAGTTTGTATACCTAGTCTTGGATGAAATACAAGTTGTTTTTCTCGGCTACAATAAAAGTAAGACAAATAACCAAAGAAAAGCGAATCTTTAACGTAATCTAATTATATAGAGTAGCCAACTGTAATACGCTGAACATGAGAACGCTGAGCTTGGTTCGGTAACCAATTTGCCCCTTATACGAGTTTCTTAAAGTTGGGAGCTAAATCGTGTTTTCGTAATGTCTTTCGATTGTCACACACCGAGCGTACGGTCGATGTGCATTTGTTTTGTTTTGCTTAGTACTAGGTATTCAAAACCGAAGATAGGTGCGGTACAGAAAATCAAAACAAAAGCATGCCGACTGCACAGAACCGAACCGCACTGCGCCGTGCAGTGCTCCTTTATTTTGAAAAGCTTCTTCTGTATGAGGAATTGTGGAATAAGCAAAGATTTAAATCGTTGGATTTGCACATGTCAAAATATAATAAATATATTCATTTATTTCAGATAAATAACACCCACTGCCATACATAAAGTAATATAAATCATTAGATAAAACCAAAAATCTAAATAAATCAAATTAAATCATTCAAATCGTTAAAAAAGAACTTTTACGATTCTGTTTAGTTGACAATGACATTAGAATAGTATTCTAATATTATCACTCACTCATACTGAAAATTGAGCAAATCTAACGATTTTAATCTTTGGGAATAAGTTTACTTTCAGTAACTGGTCAGCCAGAATTGTTCCACTGCTGGGAAAAGCCTCCCAAATAGGCTTAGTTGCCAAAGGAAAAAAAACAGTTATTTAAGTAGGTAATTAAGATTCCGTACTTTTAATAAGAAATACTGAATATTAATTAAATAACTTTAACATAATTTTATTAATGTAGGTATTCATTGTTTTTGTTACAAACAAGTTTTTAGAAAATTCAAAATGGAAAAGTTATCCTACAACGGTTTCTATTGAATAAACATTTCCATGAATTTGATTAATTCTTAACCTTCGTCAGGAATCCTGACGAACGAAGCGTTTTATATTCTTGACTGAGGAATGGAAATGCTTTATATTTTCCACATACCTAGTAAATTATTAACATTCCTTTTAACCCAAAAACGGCCCTGAATACCATAAACCGTCCTTTGTCACCAGTCTCGAAAGGATGGCGTTGCAAGTTCGATGCTAGTTTGGAATGAATGCTTGTTCCGGGTTTTGAATGTTTGTGTCTAACTGTATAAACATCCCAAATAGGTTTTAATATTATGGTTTATAAAAAGAACTGTTTAAATTTGGAATTCACTGCTCTCACAATCTTTCAAATACAATGTTCTCTTAGTTGTTGAGACTAATGACTACTAGAGAAGTCATTATCTGCCTCATCTGCCTAGCCTTTTCCCAACTATATTTAGGTCGGCTTCCAGTCTAACCGGATGCAGGTGAATACCAGTATTTTACATGGAGCGACTGCCTATGTGACCTCCACAACCCAGCTACTGGGTAACACGATACCTCTTGATAAGACTGGTTGTCAGACTTTCGGGCTTCTGACGACCCGTAACAACTGTCAAAGATCGACAAATAACAGCCGGGACAAACGGCTTAACGTGTCTTGGTATGTAAAGATGGTCAGTCATCTACGGACGAACCGCGGCAAGCGTAGCTTAACCTGATTGATTGACCCGTGCGGCTGTTAATTCTTAGCCACAAGATGACTAATAGAGAAGTATGGAAAAAACCGGACAAGTGCGAGTTGGACTCGCCCACGAGGGGTTCCGTACCATTATCTATAGAAAAGGCAAAAAAATCACGTTTGTTGTATGGGAGCCCCCTTAAATATGTATTTGTTGTTACAGCGGCAAAAGAAATACATCATCTGTGAAAATTTCAACTGTCTAACTATCACGGTTCATGAGTTATAGCCTGGTGACAGACGGACGGACGGACGGACAGCGGAGTCTTAGTAATAAGGTCCCGTTTTACCCTTTGGGTACAGACATACTTCTTGCGCCGACCGCAAATAAATTGGGATGATATTGATGTTGAGTTGCTGAGACTGCGATGTATAAGGATTCATTTTTTCACAAACCAAAAAAAAATAACAAAATACCTACAGAAAACTGAAATATAACAAAAGACAGTTACAAAATCCGTAATATAAACTCGAATTGCGATGGTAGTGTTTCAGGGAAGTTCAACTAGAGCTGTGATACGTCGTGACAAAGGAATAGCTAACGAATGTTTGCCATTCTGCACTGACAACGGAACCTATCGACCTATATTTCTAAGAACGTCACTAACAAGACAAGAAAAAGAGTTTTGTTTCATCCAATAAGGTACTGGAACTCGTTAACATAACATGTTAATTAGTTAGAATATTCTTCTTTGATAAAATTGCTTTATTTTGTTGTTTTTGGAATAACAACGAAAGTGTTTGGTTTGAAAATTAAAGCACGGTACACATCTATTGTTTCATCTTACTGGTTTTTGAAAATCGAACGTGAATGTTCCGATCGTTACTACATGGCTTTAAATTCGATGTTATCTTTGAGATAACTGACATGGTCATTACGTGGTGGTAATTTGTTAATTATAGTTAAGCCTGATTGCACGCTAGCATTAGTAGGCATGGTTGGATCCTCGCCAGAGCCTTATCTTGAATCTAGAGTTGGCCAAACAATCGGATCTAATCGATTTTTTAGAGCGAGTCAATGGTATCAACTAAAATCGATTACTCGATTACAAATCGAACCATTACTAATTGCGATAAAACTTTCATGATTAGGGTAGTAGTCATTATAACTGAAACTTAAATTGCTCAAACATTAGTCATTTAATGACCGAATTCTTAAAGGCAAGTTTAAAACAGTGATCGCTCGAAGTACGTTGGTAACGAGTATTTTGTAGTGACATTATTAGTGTAATCAAGGTAGCAATTACCTACAACTATGTTTGTATTGTACGTTTTATCTTAGTCCACATGGATGTTTATGGCTATAGCTGTTGGGCAGTGACAATATTAAGGGCCTACCCTACCTCAGCTCAAATTAACTTTTTGTCTCGCTCGCACCATACTACTCGCGGCCTGAGTGAGAGCGAGACGAAGTGAGGTGCTAGCTGAAGTGGTTCAAGATAAACTCAGAAAGTACATTTGAATTGAAAAAGTCATAATTATGTTCGTTTATGAGAATAAACGAAATTTTCCTATCTTCCTATTTGTGTGAAGTAACTTAAAAGTCGAAGCTTCATTTAAACTCCAAATAAACCAGTGATTACTTTAAAAAGACTAAATAAACTCCATTATTTGACCGTTAGGATTCAAAAAACTAAAGGGTCAAAGCGTACGGATGTCGGAAGTTTGAAACAATATCCGGAGCGGCTGAAAACGATTTCATTTCATTAGTTTAGAACATGGGATATTAGTAACTGTTATGGCTATCGGTTTGTTATTTACCGAAGTTTTGGGATAACTGTGAGAGAATTTCGTGAAATGGAATGGAAGAGAGTTTTTTTTTACAGAGGTATTCTGTAATGTTCACTTCGAACCTAACTCAAGTAAGCCACGAGACCAGTTTGCTTATCAGTTGAGTTGACAGTCTGTACAGTCACTGGCTTTTCACTGGCATTGTGTATGAATATATTGAAGACAGTGTTCAGTGAAAAGTCGTCGTGACTAACTGAACTAATTCGAAAAGAGACTAGCTACTAAAGTAGTTGATCAAATCGGATAACGATAGCATCAATATTTAGAAGAAATTTCTACTAAATATTGGCGTACTCCAACATCTTACACATTCAGTATATCAAAAGATATTGATAAAATAAACATTCCATACGTCTGAATTGAGGAGCCACCTTCAATGCCCTGTAACTTTTTAAGGGTTTTACTACAAATTCCAGGATCGCGGCTACAAAATCGGACAATTTACTACGAAATATTGGCAGTACCCGCGTTTAAATATGAGGCATGGCTCCTCAATCCATACGCACACTATGTAAATAGGTACCTTGTTATATTGAATTCACATTACAACACCGTACTGTTAGAGTTCGGAGTTAACGAAGGCATATTCATTTAGAGAATCACAGAGGTTGTGTCAATCACGACGATATAAAGCCACTGCGTGCACTGCAGTACTGGTTTTCATTTAGACCCTGCCCTCACTCGACGTTAGATCTCTAGATTTAAATCCCATGTAAAGAAAATAGGTTAGTAGGTCACCTTTATACAGGATTGGCGAGTAGCCAAAGACTTTGAAAGCATATAGTGAATAAATCAAAACCTCCACAGTAACCTTGTGAGTGATGAATAAAACCGGTACTAACGATAAATCAACAGGCTAACGGAGCCTCCAAATGGGCGGTTAGAAGTGTTTGGGTGCACGTTTTGAAGCACGAGCAAAGACAATGCAGTTTATTTCATTTAAGATCAAGTTAAACAAGGTAAGAACAATTAAAGCGATTAATAGCCATAGATCCGAGAACATAAATCAACATACAACCTGACACTCACGTGCAAATTGCAAAAAACGTACGAAAATTTGAATTTCGCGGGATGTCTTATCGCATCCCCGCAACAAAGTAAACTTTCTGTTTCCTCATAAGGCTCAATTCACACCGGGAAAGCAGCGGCCGGGAGCTGCACGGCGAGCACTTTCAGTGTGTTATAATTTTAAACTTTATCTACATAATTAAAAGTCCAGAGGCTAGGGCCTCTGGTCTGGTCTGTTAATGTGACTTTGTCTAGGGACAAAGTGACATTCTATTAGCGATAACGATGATGGAAAAGGCAGAAATGTATAGAACTGACTTATGCTATCGAAAAGCATGTGTCAGTTCTATACATTATGGCAACCCTGTTGAGAGTCAATGTAGAAATACGAAACGCTTTCGAAGCGATTGTCACAAAAGCTCGAAAAGGTCCCGCAGCCACGCGCATCTTGTAAGCGGTACTGCCCGCGGCTGGCCTCGTCGCGTCGCGGCTGGCCTCGTCGCATCGCTGCCGGCCGCTACAGTATTTAGGTCCACAAGCCTTTTTCTGCTCATGCATTTTTACGAACTTAGGTGACGTAAGATTTTTCTTTCTCCGTTGTCAGCTTCTGCCGTTCCGGTGTGAATTGCCGGCCCAAAGTTCGGCCAAGCAACCATTCCATAATTTTAATTTTGGCCTTAGATTAGATTTTCTTTACGGTAAAGTTTTTACTCATAGCGTTGAACAATTAAGTGGCCAAAGCGCAGGAGGATTTATGATAGGCTCATGTAGGTAACTTGTATTTGAAACTAATTTAGCCTGCCTTTTTAAATTGCTAGGGAATGTGTATATCTTAGTTTTTATTATATTTTGTTCAACAAAATACTGCGTAACAATTTTTTTAAATGTTATGAAGTAAATTGTGTGTGCGAAAAAAGTATCTACGAAAGAAAAATGTTACAAATTTTAGTTTACAGTCTGCAAGATCTTGCCTGCATCCTACTAGCATCATAAGTCAAGAGGATAGTACGAGTATACGCATTCATAATTTTGAATAATGTTGCAACATTTCACAAAGTGTAATTGTAATACCGAATTAGAGTTGAGCCCAGGTTTTGAATGACCACGTACGTTGCACATACGAGCCTGCTTCAGTGGCCAGTCTGCCATCGGAGATGAATTTTAGATGTCTCTCCTCTAATTTGTATAGTTTGTTGTACTATTATTTTGATTTGGATTTTACGGTACTGTACTTTCAAAAGAGCCTTTGTCTTTTTTAGGGTTCCGTACCCAAAGGGTAAAACGTGACCACACACAGTACAGACCATCAAACTTAACCCCTTTCTCCATGGGACAGACAGCGTAAATTGCGAAAAAAATTATCAACTGTCTCATACGATTTTTCAAAGTCATTTAGATACAAGTCACATAATTATACAAGAGAAGGTACACAAGTCAAAACAAAAATCTTATTCATACCTACAACAGAAATCATAATACCAGGTTTCGAGCTTGGAGGAAAATAACAATGAACTTAAGAATAATGCTTGAAGATACTACTCTCAGAAATTCACTCAATATAATATTGTATCCAATTGAATTTTCTCTACAAATCGCATTGCAATATGGGAATCACAAGCACCACTAATGTGTAATAATATATATAATATGCTAACTGCGAACGGAATACAAATTGCTAGCATGTGCGCCGATGCCGGCATTAGTAATACGTACTTTGAGAAATGTTAGCTCTCGCTGAAACACCAATTACTGAGAAATTGAAAGGATTCAGTGTTTTAGAGAAGTGTTAGGTACATATGTACCGAATGTTGTGGCAACATTCATCAAAACTATAACTTCTTTTTGAATCGACAGCAGGCGGCTAAAAATAAATAAAATTAGGTACTTGTGACCCACACCTCTTGTAGTAGTACCAGCTGCGTCTCGCGGTTTAATCCCCGTAAGTCTCGATCCCGTGAAAATATCGGGATAAAAAGTAACCTATGTCTCATTCTGGTCTACCCATGTGCCAAATTTCATCTAAGTCCGTACAGCCATTTTAGCGTGAAAGCGAAATAAACAGCAAACAAAAAAACTCACTTTCGCATTTATAATATTAGTTAAGATTATTTTAAAACTAGCTTCCACCCGCGGCTTCGCCCGTGCGGTATGTTGATAAAAAGTAGCCTATGTCCTTTCCCAGGGTGCCAACTATCTCCTTGTCCGTTCAGTGGTTTAGGCGTGAAAAGGTAACATACAGACAGACAGACAGAGTTACTTTCGAATTTATAATATTAGTATGGATTACTTCAGTGTGAAAAAGACGGAGCTTTACGTCCTGTATAGCTCTATCTCAGCCGTACAGTCACAGGTACCTAATTTTATTTTATTTACCTTACTAATAATATCAAGAACTAGCTATTTCCCGCGACTTCGTCTGCATTTGTTTTGTATTTTATCATTTATTCCAGGAAAATATGATAACTATGTCCTTCTCCAGATCCCAGTCAACCTATCTGTCAAATTTCGTAACGATTGATTCAGTGGTTTAGGCGTGAAAAGGTAACAGACAGACGGACAGAGTTACTTTACCTGCGGTTTTACTCGCAGAAAGCCTCCTGCAAACTGACGCGATATCGCGTCTGTTTGTGGGAGGCTTAAGTCTTGATCCCGTGGGAATATAGAGATAAAAAGTATTCTATGTCCTAACCTAGGTCATGGTCTACCCATGAGCCAAATTTCGTCCAAATGCGTTCAGCTGTTTTATCGTGAAAGCGAAACAAACAAACTCACGTTAGCATTTATAATATTAGTTAGGATAAGTAAGTGTGGACCCATGAAGTTCATCTTTTTAGTTGACTTTTTTTATCGTATTTGGGTTTTAGTTTTATATTTTTTTTTTTGGGGTTTTAATATATATATAATTTGAAATGTGCTAATTAAGCCCTTCAATTAGATACGACACAGGGCATCATTAAAAAAAAATAGTTCATGACTTTTTGTCCCCTAGAGGGCGCCATATTCAATTTAATGTGAAGTCACTACTATAATCAGCGGAAGATCACGACCCTTCCAACAACACCTCATTTGTCGAATTATGATGAGTACTTAGATTATAAAATGGAGTAGTTTAGAAGTTATGAGGGAACACATGAACATACATACATACCGGTCAAAATCATAACCCTCGTTTTTGCTTCGCCTTAGTCGGATAAAAAGTAGTTAATCATAATGCATTCTGTCTTGTTCCCTACATTATTGGCTGTACGCCAACTTTCTGTCTGGAAACGGCACCGGAATCATGCTGGGATTTTTATCGTACCTACCGCTTAAACACTGCCAAAAATACTACCCCTGACCCGCCAATGCTTCGTTTCCTGTATGGTGCAAGCTTATTTAAACAAAGTAATACCTACATCATTTGTTGTGGAAAAACGGAACCCAAAAGTAAAAACGGATCTCATTATAGATTATCTCCGTTGTCCGTTTGTCTGTCAGTCTGTCAAGACCCTTTTTCTCAGAAACGCGTGGAGGTATCAAGTTGAAATGATTAATAAACTAGCTGTAGCCCGCGACTTCGTTTGCGATCCAAGATGAAAAGTAACCTATGTCCTTCTCCAGATCAGGCCACCCATGTGTCAAATTGCATCCAAGTCCGTTCAACCGTTTTAGCGTGAAAGCGTAACAAACAAACTCACTTTCACATTTACATAATTATCCTACTAATCCTACTATATAATATAATATATTATATAATATATTATATAATATAATATAATATTATAAATCTGAAAGTTTGTGTGTTTGTGTGTTTATGTGGTTGTGTGTTTGGATGTTTGTTACTCAATCACGCAAAAACGGCTAAATGGATTTAGATGAAATTTGGCAAACAGATAGTTTATGACCTGGATTAACACATAGGATACTTTTTATCCCGATATTCCCACGGGATCGAGACTTACGCGGGTGAAACCGCGGGGCGCAGCCAGTAACTTTTAAGTTAGGATACGTAGGTCTACGGACCCTTGTAGCTCTAAAAAAGTCAAGCACCTGCTTTACACGGTTTTTATATAACAATGATATTTTTTTATTTCTACTAGCTGATGCCCGCGACTTCGCCCGAGTGTATGTCGGTTATTATATACTAAAACCTTACTCGAGAACCACTCTATCCATTGGTGAAAACAGCATGAATATCGGTGTAGTAGTTTTTTAGTTTATCACGTACAGGACGACAGACAGACGCGGCGGCGGACTTTGTTTAATAATATGTAAGGATACATATGTATGTCAGTTTAATATTAACGTATTAAGGCTTGTAAAAAAAACAGGCGCGACATGCAGCGCTACCCATGTTGTGCCCGCGATATCTCGCCTGTTTGTGAGAGCCTTTATACACATAAATCTCCCGAAATAAACTCTTTAAGCGATGATGAAAACCGCATCAAAATCCGTTGTGTAGTTTTGAAGAACAACGCGGTCACACTGATAGACACGAAGAGATACTTTAATTTATAATAATTATTATGTACCCTTCTGTACCTCTATTATTTTAGTATAATAAATAGATAATAACTGCGCGTAATAGCTTCATTTTTCTAGATCAGAGATATCCGTAAAATGACGCAAAAATTCTCCCTTTCACATCCTCTCTCTCTAGAGCACATTGCAACATTCATTCCACGTCTCCTTGTTAATCATAAAGGTTACAATCAATATTTCCATTATCCTTCCGAAACCCAATAATGCCTTAATATACCGTAACACGAGCACTCGAAGCCCAGATCAAGCCTTTGTTTAATAATAGAAATATCTATATATAGGTACTAGCTATAGGTCGGAAGGTATGCCAGTTGCCATAGGCTACATTAAGGGGCGGAATGTCGGAGTGCGTGGGATGAGGGTCGTCACGACAACCTGATAATAACAGAGGCAGTTCGTGATTAGATAATGTTAAAGTATTTTTAGTTCAGTTTGAAGAGCAGTCATGGTGGCCCAGTGGTAACGGACGCGACTTACGAGTTGTACGTCGTAGGTTCGAACCCAAACATGCAGTCGCTTCACTTTGTGTAAATTATTTCATCACCACTGCTCTCAAAAACGGTGAAGGAAAACATCGTGAGGAAACCGGCATGTCCTAGAAATAAAAAAAATTAAGACATGTGACATCTACCAACCCGCACTGCGCCCGCATAGTGGACGGATTACGGCCCACTCCCTATCACTGAGAGGAGGCCTGTATCCCAGCAGTGGGAACGTTATAGGCTGATTATGTATGTATGTAAAGTATTTTTAGAGTCTGTTTTTGACGTATTTAATAAAGGATGTTTACCAACAAAGACGACTATCACCCATTTTTTAAATTGAGCATATGAAGTGAAGTTTTGAATTTCGCGGGCTTTTCTTATTATCTCAGTTTTAAATTAGAGTTTGACAAGTTCTCAACTTCAAATTCAGAATTCAGAAACGGCGGTTGTAAGTACATGTGATTGGCTTCTGAAAAGGAATGGCTAGCGCTTGGATGTGAACGAAAAAGATGAAATATTTGTGAATGCCTTCCAGTATGTAGGTAGGTAGTATTTTCAGCAGGAAAAATGGCATACGCGGATAAGGGATTAAACTGCACTCACCAAGCATCTGTTGACTCTAATATAATGTTATGTACAAATGGTTACAAAATGTTGCCTTTGAACTACTTTATGAACCATTTCGTCAGTTAAATAAAACAGAATATAATATAATTTTATTGATTGTTGTTTACACAATAAAGCTAATATATTTTTATTTGTTTGAAACGCCGTTGTAAATTAAACTGAGATCAAAGTTAATAACATCTTAGATGAGAACATTTAAATACGATACAACAACAGTTTAAATATGATGAAAAATTAAAACAAACAATTTTTCTTATCATTCTTGCCACATGACACGTTAAATTATTCTTTCTATTTCGCCTAAAATAATAATTCAAATATCAAATAGTTCTAAGAGTATAAATGATTATTTATCATCCGCTATATATCTGAGGCTTATTGTTGACAGACATAAATAAATAATAATGAATATTTCATACAAAATATTGTGGCGACGCGCGATGCATTGTGGGTGACATTAATCGTAACTATATTTTTTATGAATCGTATTTCATCCAATATGAGTCTGGCTGGTACTTTATTACTATATTTTTCAGGTACAAATCAGTAATGTAGGTATCATTTATCTAATAACATAGTAGGTATGCAAATGTCAATTTTAAGAATACGACAATATTGAATAGGTTTGTTTAAGATTAAGAAGAAATCTGCTGAACATTATTAATCAACTATTCAATCAATGAGGGTTTTCTGTAATGCTGTTAACTTGTGCCTACCTAACACGTGTTATGGAACAAAGTGCTACGAGAAACCTCCACGTATCAACTGTGTATTTGAATATTAATTACACGGTTAATTAATAATCCATTGTCAAAGAGAGCAGGTGGTTAAGTGATATCAGTTATAGTTGGTATAAAGTGTAGTTAACTATATATTGCAGTTAACTATTTTAATTTTTAATGAACAACCATTATGAGGATTTTCAATAAACTACAAGAACGATTTTTTTATTTTGAGCTTTTTTTATTTTATCTTTCAGGCTGCTATCCTACTGGCGTTTTACGAGTGTTGGCGTTTCTGCAACGTCTACGCAGTGCCAACGTTGCGCAGACGCGGCATTAACGTCGTGAGTTTCTAGTGGTAAAACGCCAACGTTGCGCTAACGTCGCGAGTTTCTTGCGTTTTTTGACAACGGGTGCATTTGTGCGACGTTAACTTTGCGTTCAGCGGATGTAACTCTTACCATTAGGAACTTGCGACGTTAACGTCGCATTTGCGCAACGTTGGCGCTGCGCAGACTTTGGGGAAGCGCCAATGCTCGCAAAACGCCAGTGGGATAGCGGCCTAGTACCGAGCCGACCTACGCCTTGAAAATATCTATCTACTAACGTGGGTATCGAAGTACCTATATAAATGTCGCTGATGTCATGCTTTTTCAAAGAAATAAAATTACATCAAAATTGTAATCACAATGTCGAGATTTCTAGACCCGCATTAAATTCCCAAGGAATCTTCGGTCATTTATACTCAGACACACCCCACACGCCCTAGATAAGAAAGTTAAGATAAATTACAATTAAATCTGACCACTCGGCGGGCTTTAAAAAAGCTTAACTTGACGCGGCTCGCATTACTAAGTACCTACAGACTGTCATTGGACTTGGTGCAGCCAAGACGAGACCTACTCGTCTAGGAACCATCTCGAATACGCTGCTTTGCGAAGCATAGGTATTCGAATTTATATATAGACACTTGCTAAGTTTATCTTGGACATCACTGACATCGGTGAAGGAAAACATCGTAAGGAATCCTGGACTTACAATTATTACCTAAAAGTCTGAAATAGAAAATCCGCCTTGAGAAACCGTGGTGATCAATGCTCGTGTCTTCTCCGTTGAAGAGGCCTTAGCCCTGCAGTGTGAGTGACAATAATACACTGGTATTATTATTATAAATCACAAGGCATAATAAAAAGATAAGCCAATCAACAAAACGATTCTAGTAAAGCTTATTTACGAAGTGGGTAGATGCGTCATAATGACAGTCGTGTAGACCCTATGGCAGTATCTACATCGCCACATGCGAACTACGCATCTCACTAATGTCCCACGAAATCCTGCATCGCGCAATAAGCGTTTATCGTGCGACCAGCATGTACAGTGTGTCCGGACATGGACTGACAATATTCTAAACACTTAAATATAAATTACTTTAAAGTACAACTTTGATGGTTTTTTTCTTTTATGGTTTCCTGTTTAGGGTTCCGACAATTGCCTTGCAAAAAGCACAAAGCTTGCGCATTCGCTATGTTCCGTCAATTGCCTTGCAAAAAGCACAAAGCTTGCGCATTCACTATGTTCCGTCAATTCCTGCTTAGGGTTCCGACAATTGCCTTGCAAAAAGCACAAAGTTTGCGCATTCGCTATGTTCCGTCAATTGCCTTGCAAAAAGCATAAAGCTTGCGCATTTGCTATGTTCCGTCAATTGCCTTGCAAAAAGCACAAAGCTTGCGCATTTGCTATGTTCCGTCAATTGCCTTGCAAATAGCACAAAGCTTGCGCATTTGCTATGTTCCGTCAATTGCCTTGAAAATAGCACAAAGCTTGCGACTTTGCTATGTTCCGTCAATTGCCTTGCAAATAGCACAAAGCTTGCGCATTTGCTATGTTCCGTCAATTGCTTTGCAAAAAGCACAAAGCTTGCGCATTTGCTATGTTCCGTCAATTGCCTTGCAAATAGCACAAAGCTTGCGCATTTGCTATGTTCCTTCAATTGCCTTGCAAAAAGCACAAAGCTTGCGCATTCGCTATGTTCCGTCAATTGCCTTGCAAAAAGCACAAAGCTTGCGCATTTGCTATGTTCCGTCAATTGCCTTGCAAAAAGCACAAAGCTTTCGCATTCGCTATGTTCCGTCAATTGCCTTGCAAAAAGCACAAAGCTTGCGCATTGGCTATGTTCCGTCAATTGCCTTGCAAAAAGCACAAAGCTTGCGCATTTGCTATGTTCCGTCAATTGCCTTGCAAAAAGCACAAAGCTTGCGCATTCGCTATGTTCCGTCAATTGCCTTGCAAAAAGCACAAAGCTTGCGCATTCGCTATGTTCCGTCAATTGCCTTGCAAAAAGCACAAAGCTTGCGCATTCGCTATGTTCCGTCAATTGCCTTGCAAAAAGCACAAAGCTTTCGCATTCGCTATGTTCCGTCAATTGCCTTGCAAAAAGCACAAAGCTTGCGCATTCGCTATGTTCCGTCAATTGCCTTGCAAAAAGCACAAAGCTTGCGCATTCGCTATGTTCCGTCAATTGCCTTGCAAAAAGCACAAAGCTTGCGCATTTGCTATGTTCCGTCAATTGCCTTGCAAAAAGCACAAAGCTTTCGCATTCGCTATGTTCCGTCAATTGCCTTGCAAAAAGCACAAAGCTTGCGCATTTGCTATGTTCCGTCAATTGCCTTGCAAAAAGCACAAAGCTTGCGCATTTGCTATGTTCCGTCAATTGCCTTGCAAAAAGCACAAAGCTTGCGCATTCGCTATGTTCCGTCAATTGCCTTGCAAAAAGCACAAAGCTTGCGCATTTGCTATGTTCCGTCAATTGCCTTGCAAAAAGCACAAAGCTTTCGCATTCGCTATGTTCCGTCAATTGCCTTGCAAAAAGCACAAAGCTTGCGCATTCGCTATGTTCCGTCAATTGCCTTGCAAAAAGCACAAAGCTTGCGCATTCGCTATGTTCCGTCAATTGCCTTGCAAAAAGCACAAAGCTTGCGCATTTGCTATGTTCCGTCAATTGCCTTGCAAAAAGCACAAAGCTTGCGCATTCGCTATGTTCCGTCAATTGCCTTGCAAAAAGCACAAAGCTTGCGTATTTGCTATGTTCCGTCAATTGCCTTGCAAAAAGCACAAAGCTTGCGCATTCGCTATGTTCCGTCAATTGCCTTGCAAAAAGCACAAAGCTTGCGTATTTGCTATGTTCCGTCAATTGCCTTGCAAAAAGCACAAAGCTTGCGCATTCGCTATGTTCCGACAATTGCCTTGCAAAAAGCACAAAGCTTGCGCATTCGCTATGTTCAAACAACAACATCGTTGGGCAGCTAGCCCTCCTGACACAACACCCACCTGGTCGGAGGATCCTCCCTTTTCTATGGAGGATGAGCAAACTTTACACCCTGTTCCTCATACCTCTATATTTTACCTTTACCCTTTTAAATTACCCCAGATAAGTATAACGTACACTCGTACCTACATAATTACTTTTCTGTATGACTTACTAAACTAATTAACACAGTTTTTCAAAAGTTCACTGTAATATCTCATGTGATCCCGCTTTATTAAGACTTTCGTCCGTCAAAGGTTACATAGTCCATTCATAATTCATAAGTCTTCAGAACAGATTAGACTTAAGTAATGGTCCCAAAGAGCCAAGTATTAAGAAAAATTGTGTCATAAAATAAGTAATTTTCTTAATATTTTTATGCGCCTATACTTAATTATTTTATTTGGTCCTTCATTTAGCGTGGGAGTTAGAACTTTGCCAGGGTCTTTTGCATGTTTGACACTTTTAAAGAGTTAGTCCCATCAGCAATCTTTTCCAATGTCAAAGTAAAAGACATAATTTTTTTTATGAAAATTCAATTTCTTTCATGCAATGAGGCTGAGAATCCGCAATTTTTTTAAGGTTTATAAGGTCAACCTTTCAAAATATAATCCTGAAAATACCCATCCACCACCACCACCGTCCATTTCACCTTTAATCTAAACTGAACAAGATAAGGAATCTAAACAGACGAAAATTTAAAACAGTTTTTGAACAGATGAATGGCCACGCTCAAAGCTGTTCACAATCTTGTACAGTTCCTCATTTCCTTGCAAACAAAATGAGCATCCAACTTATTTATTCCATGTAATCCCAACATTGTCTTCGTAGATAATGCGACGTGTGCCAATGTCGTGATACATAATAAACCGTTTGCTTAGCTAGCGATCAATATTGTTGACGGAATTACGGGAAAATCTCATGTTATGGTAACACTATGCCTATAAGACATGTATTTATTAGGTGTAACACTATACCTGTTTGTATTTGTGGAACTATGATAAATGATAATGTTATCTCGTTCAAGGATATGTTTCCGGGATCTATTTAGAAGCCTTCTTGAAGTTTTGAATTGGTCTTTATTTGGTAAGATGGTGTCAAATGATTTTATAAAATCCAAATGGGTTGCCATATTATGTATGATTTTGTTCCTAAACGCTACTTCATGATAAGACTGTTACTGACATGTTCGTTCTACGTACAGAAACCAAGTCTAAGGTTCAGTAATCATTTTTTTTAGTTCGATGATTTAAGGGGGATCTACTCCTTAAGTTCATATAAGTGCCTAATGTCATGATTTGATGAAATAGTCATTCAATACACTTAAATGTTTATAATTCTGTAAATCCATATGTCCTACGATCGTGAATTATATTCCTCTCATCGGTTGCTGGGTCCCTGTGAACCCTTATTCTTTTTCTAAAATAAAACTCCTTATAACATCAGCTACCTGCCAGTGAAAGTTCCATCAAAATCGTTTCAGCCGTTGCGGAGATTAGCCGGAACAAACCGACAGACTTGTTTTTTTGTTTTGTTATAAGTACTTTTATAATTATGCATTTAGTAAAAAGTTTTTATTTTGACATTACAAACAGACACTTCAATTTTATTTATTGGTATGTCTATATTTATAGATGACGCTTTGATTATGGTATTATACATTTTACTCACATCACTACATCCTCTCACCAAAACATTCATAACACATCAAAGCCTACTTTACATTCTATGCACATATAACGTTCCAATCCTGAATAATCTCGTGTGCGAAGCAGAACGGAAGAAATACAATCAGAGCCACCTAATTTAACGTGCTCTAATGCTATGAATATTCGACCCATGTATAAGTAGGAAAGCAAACGAAATATTCAAATACATGGGGCTGAAACCACAGGAATCTTGATTAGGTGAAGTAGTGGTGAAATGATTTTAAAAAGACAGGTGCAGCCTAACGAAATACTTGAAATAACAGTTCTTGTTGACATTAACATCGTTTCAGATGATAAGCTTAATCTATAATACCGACATTCTAAGGCCTTTGTCGCCTGAAAATAAACGGTATTATAATAATAATTAATACTGGTATTCAGTTGCATCCAGTTAGACTGGAAGCTAACCCAACAGAGTTGGAAAAAGGCTAGGCAGATGATGATGATAATTTTATTATTATTTCTAGCGACCTGCTTCTGCTTCGCACGGTTTTTACGACTTGACCAAACATCAAAATTTCTTTAATTAAGTAAGTTCAATAAAAATATGTTACATGTGTACAGTCACGGACTTTAATTGATGAGCCACTTGGCACTGTTCGTATTTTAGCCGTGTAATGCAAATCGGGGTTAGTCGGTTATACTCTTACATCCACGGAAAGTAATGTCTTCGTAATAAAGAAGAAGAAAATTGTATTTAATATCTTTACCGGTTGGCTAACCTGGGAGCCAGAACTACAAACTTGACAGCAGAGTGACTACCCGAAGTCAACCAATTGCAGGTCTAGCAACCGTAACCTAGCGACAATTGTTTTAGCGTAGCCATAGTAACGGTAGCGTACGGAGAAACTTTTATTAGTCATTTCGACAAATTCGAAAATCACGCCTCTGACATCGTCATTTCAACTGTCACTGTCTTCGGATAGGTTTACAGAATTATCGAGTTAATGAGTTCTGATTCAAAGGAGGTCAGTATGAAATAGATTGGATAAACATTGTATTTATTTATCATTGTGAACTTATTAGTCAACGTCTATGGATAAGACTAATTCCGATTACTAGCAATTTCTCATCTTGTTTACGAGCATACGATTTGAGTTCGTGTTTAATCGTGTAATCTCGTGAATGTATGGAAATGCAAAATTGAAAAGTTTGAAAGTGGCTCATCAATTAAACTCCGTGACTGTACATAAACCTTCCGGAATAAATTCTCTAAATGATGGTGAAAACCACATTAACCTCTGTTGCGTAGTTTAGATGAAAAACGCGGTCACAACTTTCAAAGGGTCACAAAGACAAACACTTAGATTTAACCACCACGGACTCTGGGCTTTGATTGCTGCATGCTTAAATATTTCATGGATGGATTGTGTGAGAGATGATATCATTGAAGAGGCAGTCATTAATATCGTGACAGCTAACAGAGGAGAAAGAAAGAGGGAGAAAGTAATAGGGATTTTTTTTCTCTGACTCCATGTAATATGAGACAAGTGCAGTCAGAAGAAGCAAAGAAGATCTTCTTTCATCTTCTTGACTTTTCTTTTTTGCTACTCACGACAGACTATGGTTGGAAAATGACTATCATGAAACGTATGTTCACACATTATTTTCGGAATAGTGCTCTTTTATCCAAAACTTGACGTAGATTTAATCGACCTCGGAATTGCCAGGTTTTACGTTCACTAGGTGGCAGCAATGAGACGTCAGGTCTGGGCACCTGACAGAAGTGCCGAAGCACCTATATTTTCTTAAGTCGTAACTGAATGATGAACGAATGATGAACATCATCATATTCATATTCATTGTCGAAATGGAAGACCTCTTGTCAAAGTGGCGCCAACTGGTGGCGTGTATGTGTATATTCATGAAAACCCTCATTCCTAGTAAATTCCAATTTCATTCATCATCTGCCTAGCCTTTTCCCAACTATGTTGGGGTCAGCTTCCAGTCTAACCGGATGCAGCTGAATACCAGTATTTTACATGGAGCGACTGCCTATCTGACCTCCACAACCCAGTAACTGGGTAATACGATACCCCTTGGTAAGACTGGTTGTCAGACTTTCGGGCTTCTGACGACCCGTAACGACTGTCAAAGATCCACAAATGACAGCCGGGACCAACGGCTTAACGTGCTTTCCGAGGCACGGAGGAGTCTCGGTATGTAAAGATGGTCACCCATCCACGGACCAACCCCGGCAAGCGTAGCTTAACCTGATGGATCGACCCGTGCGGCTGTTATTACGTAGCCACGAGCTCCTCAAATTCCAACTTCATCAAAGGTTGGAAAAATCTAACTGTCACACAAAACAATAGCAGTGGTGACCCAGTGGTACCCGCCGCAACTTACGGTTCGAACCTAAGCAGGTACTTTACGTTGTGTAAGTTATTTCATCACCACTGCTCTCAAAGTGGTGGAGGATAACATCGTGAGGAAACCGCCATGTCCTAGAACCAAAAACTTGAAGACATGTGACATCCACCGACCTGCTTGGTGAATATATTTTATATCAGCACCCCGCATTGGGTCCGCGTGGTGGATTACGGCCCACTCCTTCTCAGACAGAGGCGGCCTGTGTCCCAGCAGTGGGAATATTATAAGCTTTATAAAAGAAACTACTGTGAGTGACAAATAGACCTTGTCGTTTTATGACGTGCTACTGACATTCAACCTTAAGGTCGTAAAACAGATACCAGGTCGACAGGTATACCTGCAGTTTGAAATGCAACCATGAATCTACCGTATCAACACAGCATCGTTCGATTGTTTCCTTTGGGACATATATCGGCGTCAGGCTTTGCGTGACTTCTATTTACTTATTTAGATTTCTGTGGTCTGAACGCATAAAAGCTTATACGGAGGCAAAGTCAACATTCGTTAGGGAACCCCGCGTGTGTCATCTTTGACAGACGTGACCAGCCTGAATGATGTGAACGTCGGTATAGCAGAAATGAGGAGTTTCTTTTAGTACTTTTGTTTGAAAGATAGTCTATAGAAATTGATTGGAGATATTAACACAGTAGGAATATCAATATTTCGTTTCAATAGGCTCGTCCCCTTTCACATGAGACTTAAATATTACTGTTCAAAGTGGGTGCACCTCTGCCTAACCCTTCGGAGAATACTGGCGTGATGTTATGTTATTGTATCAATATTTCGTAGGACTAAAAACGTCATAACATCAGGCATCAAGGGTTGTATTCTCGCAAAAGGTAGACAGTGGCTATATTAGGTACACCCACATTAATAGCCAGTTATGTAGGTGATAAGTCTTTTGCCACCAACTGGTTACAAATTCAGACCCCAGGAATTTTTTAAGAATTTCTGAGTAACAACTCAGGAAAGCACTATTGAGTTTTCCATTTCTTGGAATATGGAAAAACTCAATATTAGTATTTTCCAAGATACGGGGATTGAACTTAAGAGTTATGAGGAATAGGGAGTAAAGTACTCATAAAGAAAAGGGTGGATCCTCTTCCCAGGCGGGTGTTGTGCCCAACGATTGATCTTGTATAAATGTTGATCGCGCGGTAAACTCTATTTGTGCGATGCAGGATTTTGTGTGACGTCAGGTCTTTGATGCGTAGTTCGCATGTGGCGATGTAGATGCCGCCACAGAACTAAATCAAAGAGGCAATCACTGCTCCTCATGATTGTTAAATTGGGAAAATAAATACCTACCACTGCTATCTATTTCATATATTGTACAGGATTTTCCTATTTTGAAAGAAACGGTCTTAGGCTAAGCGCGCACTACGAATTTTAATCTTTACGGATAGTAATCGCCAATTTGTGAACAATACCAATATCTAGAGTCCGTACACTGCGAAAAGAAATCGTTTGTGATTTAAAATAGCGATATCGTATGTATGTTTTGTACACAATGAAGTTGTATCAAGGCACGCGCACAGCGCAGCGTTCAGTCGACCCGACCGTCTTTTTACCCGACTACGGCGAAGAAAAAAGGAGGGTTATGATTTTGACCGGTATGTATGTAAGTATGTTCATCTGTTGGGATCCTATCTTCTAAATCACTCATCACAATTTGACAAATGAGGTATCGTTGGAAGCGTCTTGATCGTCCGCTAGTTATAGGCTGCTTGATTTATGCCCTAACACGTGTGACTCTGGATTTTTAATTTATCTGTCTGTGGTGTCTTGTTTATACCTTTTTAGTCGAAGTTGGGTTTTAGTTTTTATTACTTTTTTTTTTCTTCAAAATAGTTTTACGTAAAATTATGTAGAAAATAATATAATGGTTTTTTTCTTTTGTAAATCCATGTTCAGATTTGCACTCCGTCTTTCGTAGTGGCACAGTACTGACTGTCCGGGCTCCGCTATTTTACTGGCGATAATAAATTGTAGTGCGCTTACGAATAATATTCGTACTGCGCTCTTAGCATCTTTAATAGCCATTCTTTTATTGAAACAACATTATGAGAGTTATTTTTGTTACCTAGGCAACTTTTTTGGTAAATAAATGATTACTTACTTAGGTAGGTAGGTACTTACTACTTCGTGCTTTGGTCTAAAGCACATAAAACTTCTCAACTTTGTCTCTGGGTGTGACGTCACGTCCAAAGATTACGTGACCTACGTGGTATTGCAATTTTAAAAGGCAAAGGTTGCGCTAAACATCACGTGGGCTATATACCAGTTCGTCTGTTACAAACGCGTTTAAAAGAACTTCTGAATTATGTACACATTGTAGACATTGTAATCTAATCATAACAAATATTTATAAGTGAGTTTGTTTGTTTCGCTTTCACGCTAAAATGGCTGAACGGATTTAGGATAAATTTGGCAAATACGTAGACCATGACCTGGGTTTGGACATAGGATACTTTTTATCTCGATATGCCCACGGGTTCGAGACTTATCAGGGTGAAACCGCGGGGCGCACCTAGTAATTACATAATTATAAGTTTTGAGGAATTAGATCTTTCTTTGCGGAAATCCATGTCAAAGAAAAGCTGATGCAACTTTAGCATTTAATTTTGATGCCGCTAAGTACTTGATTCAGGCTTGGTTGGAGAATGCAGTAGCCCCCGCAAAAATATGCACATGTAGAAGTTCCAATAAATATAATTCAACATGTAACTCCAAACCTATACTCGATAAGTGCTTCATATTTACAACTTACGAGTATACTCTCGAAATGTCAGTGAGGCTGACTAAAGAACAGACAAAATTCAAACCAAGATTTGAATGAGGTTTGAATTGTTTTGTCTGTTTTTGAGTACGGAGGTAAATTATGTGAAATCAAGATGCCGTGAAAAATCAAGTGTGAAAAAATTGTTAACTGCAATAGTCTGTAGAATGATCATCAGTCTTAGAAAAAATATATATAGAGCTGCCGTACAATAGCTTGTTTTACAAGAAAGTGCCTGAGCGACCGAGCTCTGCTCGGGAAAAATAGAGAAAACGAATTTTCCCAGATATGAGACCTAGCTAAATCGGTTTTTCGCCCCCGTAAAGCCCTATATTGCAACTTCCATCAAAATCGTTAGAGCCGTTTTCGAGAACGTGATAACAAATATATATTTATACTAACTGATGCCCGCGACTTTGCCCGCGTGGATGTCGGTTATTATATACTTAAACCTTACTCGAGAACCACTCTATCCATTGGTGAAAACAGCATGAAAATCGGTGCAGTAGTTTTTGAGTTTATCGCGTACAGGACGACAGACAAATGCGGCGGAGGACTTTGTTTTATAATATGTAAGGATACAAATATTGCCAATTTAATATTATAGTATAGATGAGGGATTCATAATTGCTTGCCTGGTGGTTAAGGTAGGGGCAGACTGAAAATGTGACTGCATTCATAATAATAAATTAATTTAACACATAATAGTTGAGGAATACAGCATTCATGCTGTTCTGCAGCATTCATAAACCTACGAATAAAAGGAGAAATCTAGGTTCTAAGACTCGCTCTTCATAACTTGCTTGTCTATATTATTCAACACCCCAAACGTAAGTTTGCTGAGAACATTAGCGTTATATACTTATACTTGCAGTTCCAGGTCACATATAAAGTAGGTCACATAATTTTAAGCGCGCCAGCATAACAACAAACAGTACACCCGAAGCACAACATTTTTTGAGTTCCGTAGGTACCCAAAGGGTTCCAACGGGACCCTATTACTAAGGCTCCGCTGACAGTCCGTCCGTCTGTCACAGGGCTGTATGTTTTGTACTACTAATAGCCGCTCAACTGTTGATAGGCCTTTAGAAAGCCGATAACAATTAAAATTCTATTGTGTCTCGTTAGTGACAGTTGGAGGTATATGGCCGCTGTAACAAAATAAAATAAAGTCAAAAGTTAAACCAATTCAATCTGACATACAGTTATCAAAGGAGCGCTCTCTTGTGTTCGATTTGTCAAGTGTGCTAACATTATCCGATACGATAAACTCCTAAATAAATTAGCTATATAAATTAAATTGCCCTTGTTATCATTTCCGCCCTACAAGAAACGTGTGTTTTTTCGACGTTTTTTTTTTCATCTTAATAATGGCAATAACAGCAACGGTAGTGCGGAATCCTTCGTGAGCGAGTCGGTCTCGCACTTGGCCGCTCCTTGAATTTAGAACCAGAAACAAAAGACATTTATGTCCATTGTAGCATACAAAGTCGCTAGCTGTGTGAGGACTTGTTGCATGAAGTTGGAACCAAGTCACAATGCAAAATATAAGTCTAAACTGCACAGGTAACTGGTTTCTACATACGAAATAATTCAAAAGATGCATCGCACTTCTTCGAAGTACCTAAGTTTGTTCCAGCATTCGATATTGAAATATTGTATCTGCTATTGGAAGTACGGCCAATTTAAAGTTTTGAATAAGTAGGTAGCTTGCTGAATAATTTGTATGGCCGAAGCGCGCTCTTACATATTGCTTAAATTGCATGTTTTGATGTCGGAACTTTGTAGGAAGTAGTCTTGTTGTGACTTAATTATGTATATTTTATTTTATGGTGTTCTAGCTGTGCCCCGCGGTGTCATGCGCATACGTGTCGATCCCGTGAGAATATCGGAATAAAAAGTATCCTATGTGTTAATCCAGGTTATAAACTATCTGCACCCATATCCGTTAAGTAGTTTTTGCATGAAAGAGTAACAAACTTATAAAATATTGTGAGATATATAATATTTGTAATATTTATTTATTAACTCATCATCACTATCATTACAGGAATTTCCCAATTCAATAGCGTGGCCATAATTACAGTTTTATTATTTACAATAACATATTCTTTTCATCGTGGTTTTTGTGAACTCACTCAGAGAACAAGTAAAAAGATCTATGCTGTCCGCTACGTCATTAAGTACACGCAAGGTACGCGTTATAGGGGCTTTACTCAGCAGATTGGTCCTACTACTGGGCACCGCCAATAGCTGTGGCCGTCGCCTTCGCAATACGTAATTGTCGGGCACACACAGGTTTATTTCTTTTAATATACCTTTTTTTTTTTTTTGAGGGTGGGAAATCATCCAATGACTTCTCCCGCTCTGGGCGGAGCGGAAGGGCGTGTCAGACTTTTACTGACTAAAACCCACCCGTGTTCCTTCATTTGCCTGTTGCCAAGGTCCCGGTATCCCTTTCGGACTTTCCCGCAACCCTGGCATCTTTTAATATACCTGGGTTTGAAGTCTTACCAGGCAATAATTTAAAAATATAGGTAGCAAGAGCTATGTCCCTCCTTGTTTCCAATTTATTGTATCCCACCATGCCTATAACAAACAAAGTTGGATACATCAATGGATAAAATGGATATACACCATACCACCTTAGGTACAGAAACCTCATAAATTTATTTTGTATACGCTCCAGCATGAGACTGTATTTAGCTTCATGCAGAGCCCATATGATTGCGTTACATTTGAGCTGACTTCTTACCAGTGCATTGTACAAAGAAGTTAGCGCAGCGATGCTTGTAAAACCCTCTGCTCTTCTTAGGACGAAACCTAGGCTCCTATAGGCTTTTTTACAAACATTTACGATGTGATTACGAAATGACAGGCCCGAGTCAAGGCGTACTCCTAAATCACGCACCGTTTCCGTTCTTTTCAATAACGTGTTGTTCACTCCATAGTCATATTCCTTGGGCATTTTCATCCTACTAAAAGTTATTACCGAACACTTTGACGTATTAAACACCAACTTATTCTTCTTCCCCCATTCAACAACCCGGTCTATGTCTTCCTGTAAGCGCTCAAAGTCCTTTTGCTCTTTCACAGCTAGTAGTAATTTTAGATCGTCAGCAAACAACAGGCACTTGGCATTCCTGACAACCTCGGGCAAGTCATTTACCATTATTATAAATTGAAGTGGTCCTATATTACTGCCCTGACTTACGCCTGACCTCGTAAAATAGGGCTCAGATTTGTACCCAGCATATTCTACATACTGCTTTCTGTTACCCATAATTTGATCAGCAAAGAATTTCAGCAATTTAGGAGTGCATCCGACTGCTGCAAGCTTTGTCAACAAAATGTCATTATCGACCAAATCAAAGGCTTTTTTTAAATCAAAATATGCAGCATCGACCTGCACTCCCAAATCAACGCTCGGAACCACATATGCCATAAAATTCAGCAGATTTATAGTCGTGCTACGAGCCGGCCTAGACCCATGCTGTGAGTCGGACAACATGACTGAAACCTGTTTTAAGACACAATGATGAATTACTGACTCAAATACCTTCGCTGGCACCGACAGCACCGCCACCGCCCTATACCCACTAAATTCACTCCCTGCTTCGCCCTTAGGTACTGGTATTACTCGTGTAATTTTCCACAGTTCCGGAAATTATGACTGTTCAAAACATACATTATATACGTACACTAGCGGTTTTGTTAAAAAATCCCTGCAGTCTCTTATAATAAAAGGTGGGATGCCATCTGGTCCCGCCGAACGCTTAGGTTTAAGTTTAGTTAGCGCCTCCCTGACCTGGCTGCTATCAATACTCCCTATATGTACTCGAGAACTACTTGTGTTACTCTCGGCCATGGCGGCTTGTACGTCTAGTTTTGCTTTCAGAGGACAGTATACGGACTTGAAAAAACTAGCAAATTCGTGAGTGAACACATTCGGTGTCCGATAAAATTTGACCATCTTTAGTGATTTTTTTTATGGTTCACGATACCCTTTTTGCTTCTCACATATTAGTAGGATCAGTAGGAAGTAATAGGATGTTTTGAGGAAGTTAGTGAGAGTGGTGACACAAAACTTTTCTATAAAACATTAACTATTACACTCCTCAAAGTTATTTACTATCTACTTGTCATAATGCCATAGTATACCTACCTACTAACCGATAGAAACAAATATGGAAATACAAAGTTAAACCACTGACAACGCAACGAAGTATTGAAGCTTGTATGTGGGCGACAAAGAAATTGTTTACTTTTACCCGACTACGGCGGAGCAAAAAGGAGGGTAGTGATTTTGCCTATGTTCATGTGTTCCCTTATAACTTCTAAACTACTCATCATAGTTTGACAAATGAGGTATTGCTGGAAGCATCTTGATTGTCCGCTGGTTATCCCCTTGAATATGGCGACCTCAAGACATAGTGAAGAAAAAAAAATGGTACCTTGTTGTTTATCAAATGAAAGGGTTTAATTAGCGTCATTATTATACACTCAGTTCCAAAATTTCATCTTCTACCTACTTCAATTATGAAACAAACATTTCATGTACACTAAAATAGCAAATCGACCTGGCCAAATATTTTTTGATATTCGGTTAACCAAAGGAGGTGCCATAAAAAATATGAATTAATGACCGACTTCAAAAAAAACAAAACAAAAAAGGACTACTGTACTAAAAACCAAAAGACAAAAGTAGTTCTTTAATAATAAGAGAAAAATAAAAAAAATAACTTTAATTTCGGAAGTCGGTGTCTTTGCTTTTAATTTTAGTTTTCGGCCACCGACTTCCGAAATTAAAGTTATTTTTTTATTTTTCTCTTATTATTAAAGAACTACTTTTGTCTTTTGGTTTTTAGTACAGTAGTCCTTTTTTGTTTTGTTTTTTTTGAAGTCGGTCAATTTTTTTTTTTAAGTTTTATTATTTTTCCATTTTTTGTGTAATTTGATTTTTGTAATCATGGGTAGACCAACTAAAGGAGCCACCCGCATGAAGAAAAACAGAATTAAAGAGACTAATACTGCTGAAAAAGAACGCCTATCTAAGAATCGCAAACGGAGTGCTATGTCCGGTTCCCAAGAATCACCGTTAGCTTGTCATGCTAGGTTATCTCAGATGAGAAATTACATGCATTCTCATTTGTCACAGGAGTCGCCAAATGATAAGATCTGCCGACTCAATCTTATTCAAAAACGATTAAGTGGCGAGTCGTCTGAACAGCGCAAGTATCGTTTAGATGTTATACGAAACCGGCTGGCTAATGAGACTCCCGTGCCTTCTCAAGAATATAAGGGTGAACACTATACATTTGCTTACACTGTATAGTTCCCCTCATCATCATATTATAAGGTGACCATAATCAGATCTGTAATGTCACTTACAACCTATATGGTTGCAAAGTTCTTATCAATATAAATGAATTAAGTCCAAACACAAGGTAATTACTGTGAACCGTTGAGGAGTTCCGTTAATCGTCCTTCGTCTTCATCATCAGACCCTTAACGACAGTCACAACCCATCCAAGTGTAAGGTTCTTATCAATACAAATTAATCAAGCCCAAACACAAGATATCTGCTCTAAACCACTGAGGAGTTCCCTCGACTGTCTTTCGTCTTCATCATCAGACCCCTAACGACAGTCAGAACCCATCAAAGTGTAAAGTTTTTATCAATACAAATTAATCAAGCCCAAACACGAGGTATCTGCTGTAAACCATTGAGGAGTTCCCTTGACTGTCTTTCGGCTCCATCATCAGATCGACTCCAGGCCTTCATAAAATTGTAGTGCTGTAAAATACTTAATGAATAAATTAAGGAATGCACTAGTTGCCCTTACGATTTTTGAAAGTTCCCCTCGATTTCTCTAGGATCCCATCATCAGATCCTGACTTGGTGACAATGGGACCACCTCAGAAGTATAAGCTTTTGAACAAAAAAAGAATTTTTTAAATCGGTTCACAAACGGCGGAGTAATCGGTGAACATACATAAAAAAAAAAAAAAAAAAAACAATCATCCCGAACATAGTACCTCCTCCTTTTTTGAAGTCGGTAAAAATGTAGAGTAATTAAAAGTTATACAAAAAAACGCGAAACACGGGTATTCTGGTATAATAAACTGTTTTAAATAATTCGAAATCAATTCAGAGTTCTTGCGACTAAGAAACAATGCCACAAACTTTGCCTCTTCATGGTATCAGGTTTTCTTCATTCGGCGCCTCCTCAACTAACTGCCGACAGTTTCCGAACTTTAACGAGAAACTTCCTTAATTTCTCGTTTTAAGTTTGTCTTACTTATTGCACTGTATAATTTATTCAGAATTTCGGTGATACATTTGGACGTGCCTTTAATTTTTTTATGAAAGAGTTGAATTTGGTGAGGTTGAGATGGTTCGCACTTAGCAACGCAATTGGTGACAAATGACGTAGCAGAGAGAGATTTGCAGGGAAATGGATGACGCACCTCCAAAGAAGACATTTCCAAGGCAAAGGTATTAAGGGGTAAAAATATTATCATTCTGATATGTTTGCAGTATCATGGTTGTTAACGCTGTCTATATTTGATCTGTTTAAATGAGTTTGTTAGTTGAGTTAACCCGGTTGATTTGTTTGGTCAAACAGGCTGTCTACTAAATTCTAAAAAGCTGCGAAACTTTTAAACATAATTCCGTAATAAATTAGGGATAAGTTATAATAATAATATAATATAGCCTTTATTTACATAACCAAAAAAAAATGATGTAAGTGTACAGGTGGATTACAAATAAAACATTACACAAAAAAAAAAAAATACACTAAAAACAAAATTTTTTTTTTTTAAACAACGTTCACTTTTTCACTTGATTATGGCCCCTTTCGGGTACAGGCTTCGGCTACAGGTTGCAATCTTATTGTGGTTTTATTTAACAATACAAAAATGGAACTCCTGTACTTATAACTTTAAGATAAACCCCTTCTTTGCACTGCACTAACCATTTACAACAAACTACAAACAAGCGTATTCTCCATTTCCTTTATCAATCATCTGGGGTTGACGTGACAAATATACCTCCTCTCAAGGGCTGATGCCTGATGTATGTGAGCGTGTGTCAGAGATATGCCAATGTCACGTGCAAGCTTGTAACATGGGTTTAGACATAGAATAATATTGGATTTGCACAGACACGACCCGATCGCATCAATTTTAAAATATTTGCTTCAGGGAGTAGTCGCTGGGGCCATCACCTTGAGGTCGTAACTATCACTATCGGTACGGATTTTGATGAAGTCAGACGGATTTGAGAGTAACATACTATGTAGGCAGACAGCCCATAATTTTGGGGCGTAAGATACGTTCAACACAGTCAGGACTTTGTTTTAGTTTACAGCGCACGTAAGACGCTCTCTGCATGATCTTCGATTACTAAAACTGACAACCTTGTTTTGGATTTGGCGATCACGGATCGTATCAGGGTAGGTAAGTATAGTATTTTTATCTCACGAAGCGACGCGCGCTTTACTTGTGGTAACCGTGTGGTAACCTTTAAATGTGTGTGTCAGCGAACAGGCTCTGGGTGCCGCCTGAGACACGAGCGAAGTCGGAAGTGTGTGAGACGTGCTGACGCTACTTGTCTTTCACACACTCTTTCACAGCGTGTTTGTAAACTTGGTTACCGCAAGTAAAGGACGCATCGCTTCGTGGGATAAAAATAATCTAGTTTCTCTCTCAAAGGATAGTACAGTACAACTATTTTCTTAATGTCCCTCGGGAAATATCGCATTTCCGAATACAAAACAAATGCTAATTTTCATGTCCATCAATTATTAGATTTATCGTGTATAATAATTTGAATTCAGAACTAAGTACTGTATTGCTGTTTTGTTTTGATTTCCGTGTGAACTTTAAAGAGCTGTAAAACTATTTTCCTTAAACTATTTCCTCCCATTATTTTAATAAATTACATTAAGTTTACGAACTCTATATACTTCCAAGTCGATTGAGATCGTCCGGTCAAGGGCAACTGATAAAAATCGACTGACGAAACACGAAGTTTGCCGAGGGACATTAAGAAAAACTGTTGTACTGTATAAAAGTATCGCTTCTATTCAGTTTTGTTATTCTATGGTTTAGTTCTCTATGACTAATGATTATATTGTTCTGTGTATACGGGTTGAATTAGAGCAATTGTAGTTGTGGTTGAGCGCTGGATTGATGTTCGATTTGGGCGGTGTGTGGTTTATAGTTTATGCAATTATTGTGTCGGTATCAATCCCTGATTTTAAGGGCATTGGCAGAGATTGAGATTTTGATTCATATGTTAAATAAATGATGATAGCTTTATTACCTATACATACTCCATAACAAGCACGGCTGTTCAATCTAAGGTCTTGATTAGGGGAAAATATTACAAAAATAAACTATTCTAAGTAGAGAAAAGGATGACTTAGTGGTCGCCATTAGATTCTACTTAATTCATAGCAACGAAGATTAGAAATAGGTAGTTGAAACAATATCTTACATAACCAATAAAATGTATTCTTAAAATCTGCAAAACCATTTCAATATTATTTACTATCAGCGTATAAACAATACGAGCATTCTGGTCGTAACTGAAACAATGTTAGTTTTTATCTGCAACTGTTGTTTTAACCAACAGAATTGTATTCCGGCATTTGCTGAAATTCATTAACATTCGCCCGAAATATTACAATGCGAAATAACATGAAGATTGCTGCTGCAGATAACGTAACCATAACCACATACAGTAACGTTACGTTACGATTACGTTATAGTTACAAAAAGCTGGTGAAATATTTGACACCGTTAATTTATTCTAGGGCATTGTGTATGGGGTTTATGAATCGTAAAATAGAAAGTTATATTTTTGAGGTTCAACAACCGCGGTTTAGGGAAATTGTTACACGAAGGGCTTTTTCAGTACTTACACGTGTATTTTTTATGGGTGGGTATAAAAAGTTTTTTTATGAGAAAAACAATAATTAGAAAGTTATGGGTCGCTGGAATTGTTAAAATTCAAAGAAAGTAAAAAAAAATTTTGATGTGGCAACTTTCAAGTGTTGCTGAAAACCAATAATAATACCTATGTAATAAAAATATTCTAATGTGTGGTCAAATACATGAGGTATATGAAGAAAACAACGCGTTTACGCGGTTTATTCGAGACAGCCATGACAATCAAAGTCCTCTGACAGCCCGCCAACTTGCCAGTGACAGTTGACATAAACAATTATAAAGTTGCCGTAACTACATTACAATTTAAAAGGCCCAGAAAGGGACGCTAATCTTAAGTGTGCCAATGACCACGGTCTTTATAATATTATTCATTAAAACCATCTTTATATGAGGAGTCCCGAAGAAAACCGTTTTACGCGATTAATGGTATAGACTGATTTAAACTGACTGGTAGATAATCATTTCCAACTAAAATTATTTGAGCAGTGGCGGCCCAGTGGTAACGGCCCTAACTTACAAGTTGTAGATCGTGGGTTCGAACCCAGGCGCTTTACTTTGTGTAAATATATTCATCACTACTGCTCTCAAAACGGAGAATAAAAATATCGTGAGGAAACCGGCAAATCCTAGAATTTAAAAAGAATCGAAGACATGTGACGTCACCAACCCGCACTGGGCCCGCGCGTGTTTGATTGCAGCCGCAGCAGCATCAGTCTCACCGAGAGGAAGCCTGTGTCCCAGCAGTGGGAACATTATAGGCTGACTAAGAACCAAAATTATTGATATTGAATATTAACAGAGAATACGGTATCAATAAAAGATCAAATAAATGCGATTCAAATTCAGTATTAATCAATAAATCCATTTATTTGATAAAATATTTAGACCATTTGAATTGGAAATAGCTATCGTTTGATTAAATACTCTCACTAATACTATAAGTGGACTGAAACCGAGTTTAAGCCCGTTTACACGGAGCGAGTTTCTTGACCGTTTTATGACGAGAACGTGTGAAGACTATATTACGAAACACTACTTCTATTATTATACTCGTGAGACAATTATCGCTCACATCATCACAATCCACTTTATCTCATTTATTTGGGGTCACCGCAGTCAATCAACTTAGCCTATCGCAGTCCACTGCTGGACATAAGCCTCTCCCAGGCTGCGCCACATTACCCTGTCCTCTGCCTTCCGCATCCAGTCTATCCCAGCCATCCTTTTTATCGTCAGTCCGTCTAGCTGGGGGGCTTCCCACACTACGCTTGCCGATACGCGGTCACCTCTGCAGGACTCGTGTACTCCATTGGACATCGATCCTTCAAGAACCATGGCCAGCCCACTGCCACTTCAGCTTGATTACTCTGTAAGCTACCGGTTTTTTTCCAGATCAGCGCAGTACTCTTACTTACAGCAATCTTTTTCTTTCTACTCTTACTCCTTTTTACTCATACAGTCTTTCTCTTTCATACATCTCTATTCATTAGCAATGACAGAATTTCTTTTGCGGCGAGAAACGAACTCGGTGTAAATGAGTTACAAGCTTTCTAATAATCTCTAGTGTTTAGCCATTGAGACAATCTAATTCTATTGAGACATTTTCACTTGATTATTAATTCATTCGAAAGACAGTTCGTTGTTCTAATCATTGCCCTTAGAATTTAACAATAGGTACCCACAATTTGTTCAGACGGTTGGCCCAGAGGCTGATCATGCACTGTTCACTTATGCGCTATGGCACGTGGGTTCGATTCTTAACATTGAACAAATATTTATACGGCCTACCTACATAACTAAAAGCAATTGACTTGCCAACTTTAATGATTTCAAATTATTTGAAAACATACATCTAATTCTAAGATAATAATTCTAATTTAATTTTTATCTTTTTTTTATATGGCGTCGAAAAATTCCTACGCATCGCTGTCGGCTGGTAATGTATCCAGGAGACTAGCGCCATTGCCGCGTTGTATGGCAGTGCTTAGCCTCTGGCCGTGGTAAAAGCCAGCCCTTGTACCTACTGCAAATAGTCAGTTGTATAATAATTGTGTATGTAGATAGGTATAGTTTTAACCAAAGACATAAAGTAAGACGACAAAGAAAAACTAAGAATAATAATGTACCTATCAACTTTGTGCAAATACGCAGTGTGCAACGGACTCCATTCTGCAAATGATCGGCCATGCGAATTTCTACATAATTGTATGCCACAAATGTAGTTTAATTTGCAGTAACTGTCACAAGATGGGTCCCCGTGTAATGCAAACCTGGTATCTGTGATTTAACTGCAGAACGTGGGTATATTATTGTGCTCCTATGTGTAAAATGTAAGTTTACTGAAATTACCAGAAGAATTCGTTTAATTCACAATAGGGGTAAAATATTAGAAAATGCCAAAAGGAAAACAACACAGTTTTGGTTATTGTTACAAGAAATAAATAAATTAAGAGAAATATTGGCTGATCCAATTACCTAAAGCTTGGGATTTATTCAAAACTAGTTTCTGCTCGCGTATTCGTTCTTTGTTACTTCGTTTTCGTTTTGCATTCTTTATGACTTTTTTTCAAATTGTATACGCAATTTGTTGACAAAAAAAAGCAAAAAAAAATCCGAATGGATGTTCCAGACATTAAAGCGTTCAAACAAAAAAAAAAAAAACTGTATTGATAGGTCCTTTCTGTTAGGTTTTTTTTTACATTGCTCAAAACGCCTGGCTCCTATATGATCTCCATTGCGACATAAAGCTAATTAAACTATGGGCTACTTCTTTTTGAAATACAATAGGTACCTGATCCAGGGCCTCTTCAATTGCACGCCATTGACCTCAATCCTCAGCCACTGTCATCAATTTACGACCATGTCGGTGTACATAATAGTAGGTTATACTGTATACAGATTAACCATTGATTAAGTGGCTGCGTATACCAGGTACACATACTTAATCAAATTCAATTATCGAGGTGAACGCTTGGCATTCAATTTAGTGAAATCAAATCACGGCTAAATCCTATTATAACAAGTCATAATCTATTGATGATGTTTCAAGAGTTACAGCCTGAATGATGTGACTCGTTTTTATTTCGTGAAGAAAATCATAATTTCTACATATCAATAAGATGCGACGAACGAGAAAAGAAACTTAGGCCTGAATAGACCCTGCCAGGTTTGCGGGAAAGTCCGAAAGGGATACCGGGACCTTGGCAACAGGCAAATGAAGGAACACGGGTGGGTTTTAGTCAGTAAAAGTCTGACACGCCCTTCCGCTCGGCCCAGAGCGGGAGAAGTCATTGGATGATTACCCAACCTCAAAAAAAAAAAAAAAAAGGCCTGAAAAGACGACGATAAATTCCCATTTATGTCCATCACAAAGACAAACAAAATGTAGCAAATAACTGCTTTGTGCAAGATTTCGAGTGACGATAAGTACCTTGTCGAAATCCTGTGTATACATTTTGAGTTATACATTACTCGATATACATGTTGTATTTGACACTTTGGAGATCGCAAGCTTGATCGCACAAAAAGTCTAGCTTCAGAGTTGCCCCAAATGATCAAATTGCTGGACGAATTGGCATCCATCTGCGCAGCTTACGTCATTATCACAGTTCCTCAATATCCTCTACAATAGCAGACTCATAATCTAGTATTGAGATTGGGTGTAGCTTTCAATACATTGATTCTTTTATTGTCGTACTGCCTCAGCTTCATCTAAAACCTGAATCTAAAGCCTTAGAAATATGGGTTACTTTTGAGAGTTTCTTCTCAGGAAATAGAACCCTGCTTAGAAGTTATGCTTTGAAGATTGTACGGTTTTATTCTATGAATGCGGCCGTACCTCCTTGAATGTAATTAAGCTCATAATGAACATGAGCCAAACAGCTTTGTGTGAAGCTAGAATAATGGGTGTAAGGATGGAGTAGGTAAACCTTGCAAAGCTGAGCTGTCGTTAATCCTAAGTTCATAGTGCATAAGAAAAAGTGCTTAAGTTCAAAGTGGTGACGCTGGAGAGTGGCCTATGTCCAGCAGTGGACGTCTTTCAGCTGAAATTATGATGATGATGTTCTAAATACCTTCCTTATTCAAACTAATGAGAGATATCAACTTGCTGTAGAACTAAGTACTTATGAAAGTACGTGCGCCTATCTCGGTAATTGATATACAAATTAGTTAATACGCTCTCGGCATTAAGTATGAATTAGTGAACAAGATTGTTTACATAATGTAGCACTAATTATTGTTAAGAGCTGATTGGTAAGAGGCCGCCATGAATATGCGATATGCTGAATAATGTTAGGCTGTGATTACTGGGCAAAGGTATCTTCACATACAAATAAAAAACGGGCATTGACCAACACGCTGGCTCTTGCTTGGAGCGTTTTCAAATCAATCTGTACAAATAAATAAAATTTGGCATGGAGATAGATGGCATCCCGGGGAAGGACATAGGCTACTTTTTATTGACATAACACGCGGGCGGAAGCTAATACTTTTTTAATTAGGTTACAGTTTTTTCATGTTACGGCCATCATTTTAAATAGGCAGCTAGCTTACTCAATCAAAATTCGAAGCTCATAATTCATCTATAAAAAAGGTGATATTTTTTAAATTGTTACACTTTATATTCGCGTCACGCCAGCAGACTTGCCTTAGAATTTAGATGAGGTTGTCACCAAAACGTTTTTCATTTCATGAGAAATAAATTACCGAAATGTATTGATTATCGTTAGAGTAGATACGGAATGAACAGCCTACTTAGTAAGAAGTAAAAAGGGTCTTGTATGTCGAACTTAGATAAAAACACAACATAAATAGAAAAATGTTTTTGCAACGAGCAAAAAGTTTTTTGGAGTGGAGTGGACTGTGGTGTTTCTTGCCGGCTCTTCTCCATAGGAAACGACCAATCGGAACCGTGCACCTAGCTTCTGACTTTTCATAAGTGCCCATGTAGGTTTATGTGAAATAAAATATTTTGATTGATTGATTTTGAAAAAGGCTCTTCGATGTCAAACCTAGATTAAAAATACAATAAAAACACACACTCTTAGCAAGGATCGAAAAGGCTCTTGCATTTCGATCTAAGATAAACACACAATAATAAAGAAAAAACTTTTAGCTCGGAGCAAAAATGCTCTCGGATGTCAAACCTAGACAAAAACACAAGTACAAAAAATATTATTTAGCTTGGAGTAAAAAGGCTCTTTCTTGCTTATCGAACCTAGATAAAAACACAGCAATAAAACAGAAACTTTTAGCAACGAGCAAAAAGGCTCTTGGATGTCTAACCTAAATAAAAACATAATAATAAAAACAAATCCGTTTTGTATTTACCTTAAAAAAAATATATACGGACATTTATTGAGCAAATTACCTATAAAAAAAAACTGTTGAAACAGTAGTTATCACGCCATTAAGGAAAAATATGTTTTGTTGAACTGCAATTAAGCGAAATTGCAAGCGTTCCCTTGAGCTCCAATTGCTTAACATTTTATGTTCATGTACTTATTAACGTATAGGCGCAAATATTGGAACTAATAAACATACAATCACGGCTATATCGTACGTACAACCCTATAGATTTCTAGATAAAGGTCAATCAATCTGCCTAGCCTTTTCCCAAATACGATAGGGTCAGCTTCCAGTCTAACCGGATGCAGCTGAATTATATGGAGCGACTGCCTAACTGACCTCCACAACCCAGTAACTGGGTAATACTCTTGGTAAGAGTGGTTGTCAGACTTGGCTTCTGACGAACCGTAACGACTGCCAAAGACCCACGAATGACAGCCGGGACCAACGGCTTAACGTGCTTTCCGAGGCACGGAGGAGTCTCGGTATGTAAAGATCACCCATCCACGGACCAACCCGGAAAGCGTACCTTAATATGATGGATCACTCGTGCGGTTGTGACTACTTAGCCACGAGCTCCTCCTTGATTCTAGAAAAGGTCTAAGTTTTATATAGCCTTGATGGTCTAGTGGCCGCAAACGCTTCTGCTGAGCATGAGGTCCTGAGTTCGATTGTGTTATTGGGTTTTTCCATTTGGAATTTCTCAGCAGTAGCCCGGAGTCTAGATTTGTGCCCGGTTGATGGCAAAACGTTCGCCCTCCGGGGACTTAAACATAACTAGCTAATGTGGTCGTACAATAGGTACACTCCTGCCTAGCCCTTCAGGGAACATAGGCGTATGTTATGTTTTATATTGCCTGCAAGATAATACTATTATTATACACTTGTGAAGCAGTGATGATGAGAAAATGTGCCTTATGGTCTTGAAAACGGTTATTTCTTCCCCAAAATTCGAACGTCATTTTATGCCCTAGACAATGCATTGTCCGCTCCGTTACACATCAAGTAATTTAGCTTAACGTCAGTTACACAAAATTATGGCGTCCATTTAACGGCGCCACCTGCAGATGGCATAGCGGCTTGACGTTGCCTACTCATTCGCCTAGAATTAATTCCACCAGAATTAATTCCGAGTACCTCAACCACTTTATAGGTAACAGTTTGTTCTTATTACGTACCCACAACGGATAAAACAGCGTCTGAGACGGAATTAAACCGGCCCTATTGTTGTGAATTACTATTTAGTCTGGATGTCTTAGGCGAAAAGTTTAGGTTATTTTTATTGTGGAAATGAGGCTGGTGTTTCGTGGGATTAGAGCTAGAATCAGCAATTGATCAGTTTATGGTATCCTGTATAACATGATGATGGACATAATGTGTAAAAACGAGCAGAGGGATCAATAAAATATTATTAGCATACAGTTTTCTTAACGGGAATTGAAACATAAAATGTTCGTGGCCCTTAAGGGCCCGGAGGTAGCATTACGACCAAGATGCTTTTCGGTAAAATTATTTATTTTCAAAGGTTGGTTAAACACCATCATCACCTAAAACCTGACCCATAAGTAGGTGTACCAAAAACCAAATTCAAAGGAAAAAAAAACAAAAATAAATGAGACGACAGGTAACGATGAAAAAAAAAATACCTGCTCGTTGAGGGACATGATTCGATAGTACTTAATTGTTGTCGTACTTTTCTATTCTAAAATGACATTAATATCTAGTTCTAGTTAGTCTGTTGTGATAGTTTATATTTCTTGATCATTTGTTACATACGAAATTAAAACATTGTTAGTACGTCTCTCATAATAAAGTTTCGGAGAAGTGACGTAAAAATCCATGTGAATAAACATCTAATCTTATTAAACTGCTTAAAATCTCACTAAGGTTTTATTGTAAGTACGATTTCTGCTTGAATAAAGCAGAACAAATAATTTAATTTATATAATTTGGAGCTAAAAAATATTTGTAAACAATGCAGTATCGTGCATGTCCGTCATGGCCGTGACAGTAATGGACGTATGAAATATAGTATAAACGGTAGTAGAAATTAGTGTTTTTTTTTACGAACGAGCAGTTCTTAGTAGAAGGTTTAAAAAAAAATAACATAACTGTTTTACATGCATAAATTGTAACAATATAAAATAATACAAATGAATGTGAATGTTACCATCTGAATAAATTAAAATTGTTAACAGTGCAATTTAATTAAACAAAAACCGATTTATAATAGTTTTCTATTAATTGACAAAAACGTTTTAACACGTTCATGCTATTATTGTGCACATTTTAATAAACAGAAACTTGAAATCAAATCAGTCGGTGTCGAAGATTCAATAATTAAATTAAGCTTGAGTCAGGGGGACGATCAATCGTGACTCCCGGGATTATGAAACCGTGAAGAAGCCAATTAATTATGTGAAGACGCCTTTCCTGCGAAAACTATTTAATGCTTTACACGAAAAGTATGTATAGAGAAAACTATTGTAAAAAGTTATACTAAACGTTAATCGTTAAAACTCACAAATATGGATTATTACCCTTGCTAATGTTAGTAAAAAACTTTTTTACAAAAAATTAAACCGACGAAAAAAGAACTGAAAAGCGAAAAATAAATAGCTTTATTTTCGGAAGTCAGTGTCTTCGGTTTTCAATTTTCGTTTTTGCCACCCACTTCCGAAATTAAAGTTTTTTATTTTTCTCTTTTGAGTTACCATCTACTCCAGGGTACTCCAAGGGGTTACTCCAGGTTAAAGACCTGGAATTGATGATGACTGGTTGTGTCATCAGAACTATGTATGTGTGCGAAATTTCAACAGAATCGGTTCACAGTTGAAAATTCAGTTGGTGAAAAATCAATCAACCCCATTTTTCTACCTTTAGGGGTGGATTATAGTTTCCAATTTTAAATGGGATCAACTTCGAGGTATTCCCTCTCCAATAAAAAAAGAATTTTTCAAATCGGACTACTTACTAAAACGTTAGGCGTGGTAATACATAAAAAAAAAAAAATATACGTTTGACTTGAGAACCTCCTCCTTTTTTTTTTTGTCGGTTAAAAATAGGTACTAAAGGGACGTCAAAATTTTATTTCTAAAGCATATAGGAATATTAGCAATAAAAGTAATGACTAATTACTTAAATGTTTTCTTTTCGAGGAAGCGAAACCACCTTCATCACAACAGAATGGGCTCATAAAATAGTACATGACGCCTTTTCAATCTCATCAGCGTGACATAGATTACAAGTGCGGGAACTGCAATCGAGTAGCGGGCCGATTAATTAAGAGTACTAATTGATCGTCCCACAAATCCGATGGTGTATGAATTTAGATTGCCCGTACTCTTAATGTACTTTGTGATTATAAACACAATGTTTGTATGTTATCATTTTCATTAGCGCTAAAACTAATATTCTTGCTGAAACACGTAAGACCCTAACCTATTTCTGAAGGTAAATAAGGGGTTAAATCAAGATTCCTAAGCAAACAATTGAAGGTTACATACGCTGCTTGCGTACATAAACTAAATGCAATAACAATTCCCTGTGGATTTTGAAGGAAACTGTATTATACAGGAAGATTTTTGGGTTCGTGAGATTAGGTACTCGTAAACTAATTATAATAACGGAATCAAAAACAGACTACAATGGATAAGGAAGCTACAAAGTCAATAACTTGTATCTATTTATGGTGTATCTTTTTATACACGAATTCTTTTAAGGGTCATTTTATTCATCATTATGAACAACTTTCACTGGGACCAACCCTGAAATCGCGAAAAAATACACCTTATATACAACGTGTTTTTTAAAATCCCATAAACTCTAGGGTATTAATGAGATCATGTCAAAGAAACAACTGGCACATGTTTTTTTTTTCCACTCTGATTTTTTCATACTTCCAAAATAATTCGACAAAGTCACGATTATATACATAAAACACTCCCTTAAGTGAAAATAGAAAAAAAAAAACGATTCTGAGCGATTCCGAATTTCATAATGTTCATTATGTTACATTATAGTCCTCCAGACCGTCCTTCAATCGTAACGGGTCGTCAGAAGCCGGAAAGTGTGACTACCAGTCTTACCAAGGGGTATCGTATTGCCCAGTTACTGGATTGTGGAGGTCAGATAGGCAGACGCTCCATGTAAAATACTGGTATTCAGCTACATCTGGTTAGACTGGAAGCCGACCCAAACATAGTTGGGAAAAGGCTAGGCAGATTGATAGTCCTCCAGACTATAGTTTAGCCACGGTGGCCAATTTCAACGGAGATTGGCCTTCGGAGTGGGAGACATTATAAATTGAATTCAAAATTAATTGAATTCAGATACACATTGTATACAGCGTGTATCAGAAAGGTGTGGTTAAAGCTAAGTAATAACAGCCGCATGGGTCGATCCATCAGGTTAAGCTACGCTTGCCGGGGTTGGTCCGTGGATGGGTGACCATCTTTACATACCGAGACTCCTCCGTGCCTCGGAAAGCACGTTAAGCCGTTGGTCCGGCTGTCATTTGTGGATCTTTGACTGGTCGTCAGAAGCCCGAAAGTCTGACAACCAGTGTTCGGTTCTTGACCAACCTTTTTTAAGAAAATATTTGCTGGCGGCTTGTGACGTGTGACCCTTAAAGTGTTAAAAGTAAAGTATTTGTGGGTAAAAATCGTTTGTTCCTACTATCTCTAAGAAGGCAATTGAACACCACACCTACCTTGTCTCAGCTCCCGGGTCAGCAGGAGAGCTTCAGCGTGCACAGCACTTCACAAATAGACAGTTCACGTCTAGTCTGGGTTTAAGGGTCTTGATGATCACACACCACACGGTAGTAAGTCCACAAACACTACAGATGCTAAAACGTTTAGCTTGAAACACGACCACAACAAGAGAGGAAGAAACGTTCATTCAGCTCAAGGCGCAAAATCATACTGCCCATCACGGATGTAGATGGCCGCGACGTTGGTAGTGAGCAAGTTCAGTGATGATTTACCAACTACCCTCAATTCGACAATATGAATCGAACAACCAGTCTTACCAAGGGTTACGCAATTACTAGGTTGTGGAGATCAGATAGGCAGTCGCTCCATGTAAAATACTGGTATTCAGCTGCATCTGGTTAGACTGGAAGCCGACCCCAACATAGTTGGGAAAAGGTTAGGCATATGATGAACTTTCTTCATAAGACCAACATCGTAATCGCAAATAAAATAAAAGTACCTACAAGTAGGCCTATACAAAACTTCACCAGGTACATAATCGACCCAAATGTATGGGACGACTGATTATTATTACATGACAATGTTGGTCCCATGGAGAAAGTTGTTCAGTTTGATAGCCTGTACCACACCCTTAACTCTGACCACACCTTTCTGATACATAATTATCTATACATCTATACATCATCTACCTAGCCTTTTCCCAACTATGTTGCGGTCGGCTTCCAGTCTAACCGGATGCAGCTGAATACCAGTATTTTACATGGAGCGACTGCCTATCTGACCTCCACAACCCAGTAACTGGGTAATACGATACCCCTTGGTAAGACTGATTGTCAGACTTTCGGGCTTCTGACGACCCGTAACGACTGTCAAAGATCCACAAATGACAGCCGGGACCAACGGCTTAACGTGCTTTCCGAGGCACGGAGGAGTGTCGGTATGTAAAGATGGTCACCCATCCACGGACCAAACCCGGCAAGCGTAGCTTAACCTGATGGATCGACCCGTGCGGCTGTTATTACGTAGCCACGAGCACATCTATACATATATTATAAATTAAAGTCGCTTTTGGAGTTTGTCTGTATGTCCGAGTTGTTCTTCTAAACCACGCAACAGATTTTGATGAGGTATTTACCTAGTCTGGACAAAATCAAACTGGTTGCTAATTTAGTTGTATATTTTATTATTTGTATGTCATAGATTTTTACACTCTGTGATTGCTTGGAATCACGCACTGACTTATTAGTATTACTTGTAAAGATGTTAGGAATATTGTAATATCGTATACTTTTACAATGTTTGTAAATATGTGAGCACCATGTACCTATCACATAACTGATTTATTTGTCATTGCTCCATTTATAATGTTTTTTTGCCTTTTGTGGGACAGTAATCTTATTGTGGGTGCATGGTCTTCACATATAATTATATAATTCATGTATACAAAATATTGTAAACATTTTTGAAAAGAGTAACGGTGGAGTTTCTTGCCCATTCTTCTCCATACGAAATCTACCTTTTGGAATGGGCAACTAGAATCAATTCTATTTCTTTGTTTGTTTTTCATTGACGTTCAAAAGTGCCTTTTATGTGCCTATTTGAAATAAATTATTTGACTTGACTTTGACCATCGTTTAGAGAATTCATTCCGGAAGGTTTATGTGTATAATACGTTAATATTAAAGTTACATATAACTAAGAAATCCCGATGTTTTTTCAAGTCATAAAACCCTTGCGAAGCAGTAGCGGGTCGCTAGTGCTGTATGTATATACCCTAGTTTTAAAGAAATCTTATTACTGTTTTCCAAGAAATTCTTGTTATTCTTTGACATAACAAACGTTACACCTAAGAAAAATACATTACCCTGCCATCAATATTGACCCCATATGTTGCCCAAACAAGCAGCTTATAACGCAGTATCTACATACATGTTTTTCTTTCATTTTCACCCCTTAAAAAGTCAAAAAATATCCATTTCCCTTTATCTGACAGCACACATTGTTTCAATTTCGTAACCACACCTCTAACCGGAGATAGGCGGTTCAAACTTTAGCATTACATACGTGATACGTACCCATACATTGTGAGAGTTATCATAACGTTGTACAAACTCGAACACTGAAAGCAATTTGTCTGTTACATGAATGTTTCTCATGTTGACAAGGACTCCCATTTCATATTCAAACTGGAATGGGCTTCTTGTTGGGCGCCAATTTGTGAGTGAAGATTTTGTAACGAAGGTTTATTTATTTGGTACCCCAACAGCAGTACATACAAAAACAATTAAGACAGAACAGTACGTTAAAAAAAATACTGGTATGAATGCCTATTATAGGTTTTTTTTTTGCTTGTTTAGTTTCTTGGTATAATCGTCTTTTGTTTCAGCAAGCAGTTTTAGTTCAAGGCGTGGTAAAATTATAAAAGCCAGCCAGCTACGATACACAACAACTGGTTTGGGCTACTTTAATGCACCCGTTTTTCATGATACTTTCATCAGACGCAGTGCCTATATACATGCTTTGGCTGCCGAATATCGGGAACCTGGAATTAAATGTATGGGCACAGTATAAATACGTAACAGTATTATGTCTCCACAGAAAACGGCCGAAACGAAGAGCTTCGAAATCTCAGTGTGTATATAGTTATGCACGGACGCGGAAGGTTTGTCTACCGAGCGGTGGTAGGTAATTATTTCAAGGTCACTGCCGAGACATAATATTGTTGCTTTATTATACTGTGGCATGGGAAAGCCCACTAAATGTGCTGTTGCACAAAAAACATTGCGTGTATATACATTTGCAGATATATTTTTAAACATGGTCATCCGTAGCAAGCAAAAAAAGAGTATGAAAAAGATGTATTTTACTATACCTACGAGAGTCTATCATATTATGAACCTAACTAAACGTTTTGCGGGAAAAAGGGATACCAAATTAGATTTCCTTTTTCTAGATAATAAATTACTTTGCCCGCCTATGTCTGCCATACTAAGATAAACGTTGATACATGTGTTTTATCTGGATATTGACAGCTTGTAATAATATTGGCTAAGAGAACAAAGCTTTGCGGTACGGTTAAGTAATCCCTACACTATTATTTTACTTAACTAGCTGATGCCCGCGGCTTTGCCCGCGTGGATGTAGTTATTATATACTTAAACCTTCCTCAAGAACCACTCTATCCATTGGTGAAAACAGCATGAAAATCGGTGCAATAGTTTTTGAGTTTATCGCGAAAAGACAGACAGACAGACAAACGCGGCAGAGGACTTTGTTTTATAATATGTAGTGATATCGTGTACATACAAAAGTAGGATATTATATGTTCGGTATGGTGAGGAGCTCGTGGTTAAGTAATAACAGCCGCATGGGTCGATCCATCAGGTTAAGCTACGCTTGCCGGGGTTGGTCCGTGGATGGGTGGATCTTTAGATCTGTGGATCTTTACATACCGAGCCTCCTCCGTGCCTCAGAAAGTACGTTAAGCCGTTGGTCCCAGCTGTCATTCGTGGATCTTTGACAGTCGTTACGGGTCGTAAGAAGCCCGAAAGTCTGACAACCAGTCTTACCAATGGGTATCGTATTACCCAGTTACTGGGTTGTGGAGGTCTGATAGGCAGTCGCTCTATGTAAAATACTGGTATTCAGCTGCATCCGGTAAGTCTGGAAGCCGACCCCAACATATTTGGAAAAAGACCGGATTTGTGCATTCCATAATCAGTCTATAATTTTCCCACTTCTGGGACACAGGCCTCCACTCGGTTTGAGGGAGTGGCTCCTAAGCCCCCACGCGCGGGCCCAGTGCGGGTTGGTAGATGTCAAATGTTTTGGAATTGGTTCTAAGACATGCTGGTTTCCTCACGATGTTTTCCTTCACCGTTTTGGGAGCAGTGGTGATGAAATAAATAATTTATTATTTATTTATTTAAACTTTTCGCACTCAAAAAAAGAGGTACATAGGCGGACTTAAGGCCTTAGGCATTCTCTACCAGTCAACCAAGGGTGGTGAAGAGATTAGATGGCAGGTGCTCTGACTGTGACGAACAAAGAGAAAAAATAATAATAATAATATGATATTATATCATAATGCATAGATAAGACAGGTTTTACAGAATAAGAAGCTATAAACTTATGATAAATTTACTTACATACTGATTCACTATATATATACCTATTTGTATATATATATATATTAATAATATACAAATACGATTTACACAAAGTAAAGCGCCTGTCGGGGTTCGAACCTACGACCTACAAATTCATAAGTCACGGCCGTTACCACTCGGTCACCACTTGCTCTAGAATAATTGTAAGACAATAATAATATAACATTTGTATTTTTTTATGGTAGTTAATTGATTCAGACGTGACTTAGCGGAAATCCATTATAAAATACAATAGACGTTTATAAGTCATAAAAAACAAGTTTATACTTAAGAACATAATCAGTATGTTGGCTTAACGTTACTGTTTTGAAACATTCAGCTTCAAATATTACGAGTAACAATCTAACATCAAAAGAGTAGTCAAATTTTAAATAATTCAGCAGCTGTGAAAAGCGAGTCTTCGTTTGCGAGCCAAGAAATAGTGAAGCGCATTCCAGCGTAATGAGCTCCCGTAATGAGTTGTCAAACGTCTTTGCCCCCGAGCTCGTAGTAAAATCGTAATTTGTATCTTATGTTTAATTGAAATTATGAACTGCTGGACCAATTGAAATTGTCGACGAGATTCTTTTTTGTTTTTGCTGCAGTTACGAAGATGTTAGTTTAAATGCCATTCCTTTTATGTTGTTATTATGGAAGTAAACTTTTGTCTTTTTGCTAGAGGTTTCAGAAGGTGAAGAGAATATACGTGATGAGAGTCACACCTTTGAAGACTAGATTTATAGTACCTTAACCTAATGCTTTTATTCAAAATAAATTACAGTACCAAGGAAAAGTTCACAATGAGACAAAAACGGATTTTTTCAATTCAATTCGTACAAAAAAAGATTTACCAAGGGAAAACGCTGCCAAATTGTGTGCCAACAATTTTCATTCGCACCCTTCCGCTAAATCCACGATATTTTAAACAAAAAAAAGCAAAACATCATAAAAGATTTGAATAAATTCGTATTTGTTTGTGTATAGAATTATTGTATGATGAAAATTTGCAAGCGGGCGGTAACGTAATAAATTTCATGCTCTCATAATTTTGTGGCATGATTTATACAGGGTGATTTTCAGCGACACAGCCCCAACGTTTTTGTACAATATGCCAATTAAACCTCAGCCTGTATATTATTTAACTGAAAGTCATTATATTGAGACAATTATGACGATGTTATATTGATTAAAATGGTTATGAGAGTTGTAAAATTTTAACTGATGTAGCTTATTTAACTTCGACATATTTGATGGAGTCTAATTTAATTGAGTGTCGTTTTCGTTGCAGTTATAATCCGTCATATTTGACGTTTTATGGACTTGTAAAATATGACACGAAGGCTCTTAACGCCAAGAAAAATACCTAGCTAGATCCATATTTTTCTGGTTGTATGTATTTTTTTTCTTGCATGATCATCTTCCTGCGTTTGTGCCATGTTACTTTCTTTTTTCTTTTTCCCATGTTTCTTGGCATGCAACACGTAAATAAAAAAGAAACGTTCTTGGCAGTCTCTAAGAACCCCACGCATGCCCGGGGCGCACGAGTAAATAAATATGTATGCAAACACTGCAAACTCATCAAATGGAACGAGCCGAAAGTTCAAAAAGCTTTGCAAATGAAGTCTCAACGAAGAATAGTTTTCAAAGGAATATTTTGCTTTGTCCCGCTTCCTATTTCCGATATTTTCTATCGTACGCTTAAAGTTTAATGGTTTGTGTAGAAGATCGATTGCAGCGTCAATATATTTTTATTTCTGCACACAATTTTCAGTTCGTTTGCTTCGTACTGTGGTCGCAAGAAAGTAAACAAGTTGTGTAAAGTTTGAATCGCTGATATGTACCATTGTTACTTTACACACGGTGCGCGCTCGATCGAGTGTGAAAGTCAATCTTACGTTTCATGTGTTACGGTAACCTTTTTAAGTAAATTGTGTAAAAGTGAATACTGGAGCTGATAAAATCGGGGTTTTCCGATAGGGTTGAAAATGTGTTTGGATTTTTCGTGGAAATATTTTCACTGAATACAAGTAAATGTTGCGCGTTTGTTGGACTTTTTTACCGCTTCATATTTTTTGAATAAAATTTTATGTCTACAAAGTTGCTTGATTGCGACGATTTATAATGTCAAACGATTGATTTCGATTGATTGATAATGGTCGTCGAGCAGCATTATTGATCAATAAAATCTTGCTTGTGATTGATTTTATGCAACAATTTTTCCCAACACATTTCAATACTATTTTATTTGATGTTAAAATATCAACACATTTTTCAAGGTATATAAACAAGTAATCCTTAAAGAAAAACAAATCAAACCAAGAATAGATGAAATAAAACTCACAAACAAAAAATATTTGTATACTTATTAATATCGTACAAAGTTTGTTTTAAATACAACAACGATCGTGAAAAAAACAATTATGGAAGATTTGGAGTGAGTTCTAGAACAATTTTCTAAGTACTAAACTAGATGAGGTTAACTTTAGTCAGGACACAAATACTATGAACGGATTTGTTAAACTTTTCGATGTTATCCTAAACTATGTGGTGTAGGTAGTTGATAACTCTGACGGGAATATTGTTTCCATAAAACTTACCGGCTAAGGGATCTTTAATAAAGTTTTAAAAATAAATTATGTATAAGTAATAATTTATTTAGCTAAGGCTTGGGTAAATGAATTATCATACAGATTAACTTTTCCAACTAATAATGTGATTCCGAATAAAACACATATTATTCTCACATGAATTATATATACCATTGTGCTCGCTGTAATCTTTTTCTCAGTTATCTAAGTAAAAAAGTAATGATACAAATTAATCTCAAACGAAAACAGACATCAGGTTCAAAAAATAAAAAATCTTCTAAGTACTCATATTATTTGTGTTTCAATTTCCTACGAAAAAGTATCCCATGGGAAATTACAATAACTCAACCGCGTTAGGCGATTTAATAATAAAAACTTAAGGTTGGGTGTACAACCAGTCGTTAGCAGAAAAGGTGAAACACAGCTAACATTGCTTTCAGATCACTTCACGGTCGGAAAATGACGTCATCAAATTCGTTATTCTTTTACATTGAGAGTATACAGGCATCGCTACTGTGGACAATTTCGTTTATCTGGGCTCTAACATTAATAATGAAGGCAGTTGCGTCCCAGAAATAAAACGGAGGATAGCCATGGCTAAAGATGCTGCGACATTCCTTTAAAACATCTGGAAAAATCGTGGTATAAGCTATAAAACGAAAACCCGATTGGTCAGAGCACTAGTTTTCCCGATTTTCCTCCATGGAGTTGAGTACGCGGACAATCCGAGCAAGAGAAAGACAGAGGATAGACGCATTCGAAATGTGGTGCTGGAGGCGGATGCTCCGAATTCCATGGACAGCCAAACGCACAAATGTATCTATTCTTTCCTAGCTCGATATCAAGACCCGATTGTCCACAGTTTGCCTACAGCATATTTTGACCTAGTAGGGGAGATAGCAGTCTAGAAAAGCTGGTCATTTTTGGCAATACCGAAGGAAAGAGAGCACGAGGCCGGTCGCCAACACGATGGTCCGACCAAGTAAAAGAAGCTGCGTCCTCACGCAAATTTCATCAGGTGGTGATGGCAACTTTGGACCGGAGTCGATGGAGGCAGATTGTCCGTTTAAAGGGGTCCAGTGACCACGATCCTCAGTAATGAGGGACCGATTGAAGAGAGAAAGTAAAAGAATAGCAAAAAATTGGTAGTACGTAAGCAACACTAGCTTGAATGCAGCAAATCAGTCCTACTGTAAAAATCTCACCGTAAAATCTTAGGCGAAGTGAGCTTCAAGTATCACTTTTGACACATAATACCTAGTATCAATCCCTAGCATTAGATAGAATGACAGCTCAATTTAGCTCACTTCACCTAAGTTTTCACAGTGAATTATTTACGGAATAAATCGTTTGGGCAAGAGTTCACTTTCCCAAGACGTGAAGGTGAGTATTACCTATTTTATTCCTTTTGAAAAAGCAAGTCTGATGAACAGCCCAACCCATACCATGTTACAAAATAATACTTTAGAGATTGGTGGTGCACTGCTCGTTGCTGGAGATAAGATCAATATTACGCCTAGCTGTAATAGGCTAATTCAGTGATCGACTGCTGGTTGTAGATACACCCTTAAGTCTGATTTACACGGTGTGATTTTATTGCCTGTGGCATACCGGCAAAGCAACAGTAACATTTGTACCGTCTAAACAGTATTTAGACGATGCAAGGCATTTACTGCTGCAATTTTATTTTATTTCACTGGCAAGAAACTTTTATTGTGTAAATGGGGTTTTACGAAATACAAGCTTACGAGTACATTTGGTTTAATGCTTATAAAAGTGTTGAAAACTTTAATAACTATGTATGTAGGTGGTGGGTAGGTATGTAGTGGTAAATCATGTCCTTAGTCGTCCTTGCGGTCATCGTTGTGAAGGAGAATGATGCTCTCACTTGGCGTAGGGGTGTCGAATATCGGCAGATTTTCTACCTCACCTGAAAAGATAGAAAATAATACAATTATATTTATTTAAATTTATTGGTATAGTTAGTTCTTTTAGTTTTGTAATTAATTTGGTATAAGAAGTTAACCCAATGTTTATATTTTATCATATCACTACATATTATAAAACACGAGTCTTCCGCCTCGTCTGTCTGTTCGCGATAAACTCATAAACTACTGCACCGATTTTCATGCTGTTTTCACCAATGGATAGTGGTTCTTGAGGAAGGTCATCAGCTAGTTAACAATAAAAAAACTTGATAATTCATTTTTCTCCATAAAATTATTATAGCATTTGTAGTTTTTGTAAGTTCGCGTGAGCATGTTTTTGTAGATTTAATAATTGAGCTTATGTTATTATTTTTATAACGTATGTTGGCTGCTTTTAAATTAAGTCGTTTGTCATGGCATCAGTGACTTGAAAGATATCCATAGAAATTCGATAACTGTACAGGACGACACAACTTAGATGTAGCATAAATTTGAAAATGTGTATTCAATCATTTCAACTTTACGAATGTATTTGGTTATATAACTTTACAATTTATTGCATTTGCGTAAAGATCATTTTCACCTTAAGCAGTAATAAAGATTATTGATTTTGAAAGGGCATTCAGTTCGGATTGTGATCGGATTTACGAATTTTGCCGATGCTACCTATAAGTTGTGCCGTACTGTACGTACTTTTAAATAAGATACTTAAAAATGCCATGTCCTATAGAAATCTTTCCGTGTTTTATAATAATATATACTTAAATAGATGTACCAATAATTATTCCACGTTACCAATTAAATTTTAATCTAAAAAAATAAAGGCTCATACTCACATTACTCACTGAGTAAAGCGGTGTAATTAATTTTGTAATTTTGCCTTATGTTTCGTTGTGTGAAAACCACCATTTTTCTACAAAACGCATACCTAAATCTATATTAGTTGTTCTAGAATTTACAACATGTAAAAAACCCCTGTCCGATCCGAAAGGGGCAGATAGGTACTGGAATAACATTACCAAAAAGTAATAAAAATCTTATTGTTATTGAAAAAATAAAAAATCACATTTTTTGTACCAAAATTAACCCAAATTAGAAAATTTTGACTTGCTGTTAAGCGATTGCCGCTTGCGCCCCACGTAAATTACCCGGAAAATTCCCCAAAAAAATTTACTACAAAAATCGACTCTAGTACTCGTACGTTAATTTACAAAACCCTCACGGATCGGATACGATTTTTTTTACATGTTGTATATTATGGTTAGTTACATCTTAATGTCACCCATTCAATAGCTCTGGATTTGTTCAATATCCTTTGAATCAGACAGATACAATCAAAGAATCTCTAGCCTCAAAACCGCTTGCTGTCCATTAATTCTCCAGGAAAATCCTAGACCATTTTGAGCCTCGCAAATTATACCAGATAACGTTAGCTTAGTAACTCAACTCCTCCTTCTTTCTTGAATTTTAAATAGGTACACTCATCTGCAATTGCATCAAGTATAAGCCAGCCATCGTATCATAATAAACATAAATCATAGATAAACTTTTTTCCTCATTAGGGTACTGAATAGTTGATCCTGAAGCGTTGATTGGGTGACATCATTTCTTATTTAATTCTTACCAATTCTGACGATGAAGTTGACAGATTCATCTTCGTCTAACATAGAGAACACGTTTTCTACAGGAATGTACACGTTTTGGGTGTGCTCCAAGAAGTCTGCGTCCTTCTCGCACTTGCAGGGCCGTCTGGAAATTAAATAATTAAGAATTTAATAGTAATATACATATTTTTTTTGTTGATTCGTTAATTTACATAAAATATACAATCTAACACTAACATTATGTACAAGGGGAAAAAATAAAATATAAAGGTAGATATAGGGCCTCATAGGGCATCAAAAAATTCTTCCGCATCGCTGTCAGTGGGAAAAGTGCCTAAAAGGCTGGCAGCATTGCCACGCTGGATGGCAATGCTGATTCTTTGAACTAAAAATTGGCCAGCCCCCTGGTCACGTGAAGAGTCGACCAACCGCTTGGCGATGTCCCGAAATACTCGATGAGCACTCGGACCCCATGGCCCTAGTATCAATAAATTAATTTAATTACTTTTCCGAACTGTTTTAAAAGAAAAAACGGAAACTTTAGAACTCTTTCTTGTCCGTCTGTGACAAAAGATTTTTTTAACTAAATTCATGATTTCTTATGTTATTAAATATTATTAAAATTGTTTGTCCTACAAGAAGAATATTGTAAGAGCCGCCTTTACTAAGTGTCGAGTCGGGACTTGGGACACCTCGACTCGGACAGGTTAGGTTCGAAGGGGATGGCGGAGCCCCTACCTCCTGTGATACAGGTTTATCCTATTAAAGCATGTCAAATTGCATACCTTTTTTTATTGTATTTTGCCAATTTTAATTTTACATATAAATATTATTTGGTAAAAAGCTGAAATAGATCAAGGGATTAATATGTAAACCCTACACATTGCTTTTTACCGTGTGGAATCGGGGTCAACAATGGCTCCTAAGTATTAAATTGAATTTTTACAGCTAGACTCCAAATAATTTGAACTATTCTCCAAATCAATCAATCTTCCTAGCCTTTTCCCAACTATGTTGGAAGTATGCTCCAAATATAGACTTATGTATATTTAAATAGACTGCAAATAGTTAATCACTAGCTATAAAGCCGGGTATAGTGTTTTGATGTCAATGACGTACCTATCCCAATATTAGTAAAACAAATAGCGGATGTTCGAGCGGTTAATGTGAGTATAACACTTGAAACAGTGCCCACATAAATGTTTATGATTGTAATAGCATTTGAATAGAAACACATAGATCCGGAATAATATTTGTATGCCAAATGCCTATTTGCCTATTTTTTTAAAATAAATAAATAAATTTGTTTTGTGTGGAAATCGAAACCGCAACCTGCAGGCGTAGCATGGCGCTTTCTATTTCTACGAAGAATAGACATAGCTTTTTCTATACAAAGTGACATTTCGTTTCTTCATTTTTGACATCGCACCGTAGAAATCCTTCTACAATCTATCATTTTGTCTTTCATTTATATCGATCTTTGTCTAGGTATTTTAATATTTAGACTATTTCGGAAGAAAGTTTTCTATCCTTACTGTCAAAATCACACCGACAACTGAAATTTGTCTAAGGAAGTGAAGACAATTTGAAACAAAACAAAGAATTCTGAGTCGAATTATGTAAATGAGTGAATTTCGTTAAAAGTGCAGTTGACTCTTTTTACTTATCTGCCGTCGTACTGTCTACACGGAACGTCATTTTTGTCTACTCTTCCGTCGACAAAACGGTGTTCATGCTACGCCTGCTGGGTAGGTATCGAAATGTAGATTTAAGAGGGCATAAGGAGTCACAACTGAAGGGATAACCTTCAGTTGCATAAGTATAATCAGTCTATAATGTTATCACTACTGGGACACAGGCTTTCTCTCTGTGAGAGTGAGTGGGCCGTAATCCACTACACGGGGCCAGTGCGGGTTGTTAGATGTCACGTCTTCGAATTCTTGGTTCCAAGACATGCCGTTTTCCCCAGGATGTGTTCTTTGACTGGTTTAAGTGATGAAATAATTTACACAAAATGCCTGCTTAGGATCAAACCCAAGACCTACAACTCGTAAATCACGGCCGTTACCACTGGGTCATCACTGCTCTTCCTTTAGTTGAGGATAGGCTAGAAAGCTATCTGAATAAAAATTATCGTTTTGACAACGCCTACAAAGCTTTAAAGAGACGAAAAAATAATCAAATTGTATAAATATGTGTATGTATGCGCGCAAGAATCGTCTTTATTATTTACTCCTTCGCACAACTAAATGTTACAAAATATTAGGTACCATTTTCTGAAAATCTCATAAGACGTATATAACGTCGTAGGAGATTTTCTGAAAATCTCATACATATAATAAATAGTACAAGCAAAATTATTTTATATTCAACCTATGCCGTCAAGATGAAAAATCTCTGAATGTTTTATAACCAGACAAAACAATTTATAACGCTTGTAAGAAACATTTTTTGTACAATGGAATTTTATTTATCCCGCATGTATGGTAATTTAACAAATTGTGGCGAAAGGTAGAAAATTTTGAGATTGAGTCTTGGTTTTTACCCGACTACGGCGAAGAAAAAGGAGGGGTATGATTTTGACCGGTATGTAAATATGTATGAATGTATGTATGTATATATGTATGTTCATCTGTTTCCTTCTATCTTCTAAACCACTCATCACAATTTGACAAATGAGGTATCGTTAGAAGTATCTTGACGTCCGCTGGAAATAGGCTATGTGGCGTCACATTAAATTAAAAATGGCGCCCTTTAGAGGACATACAGTCAGGAACTTAAAAAAAAAATATTGTCTAATCGTACCATGTTGGGTATCAAATGAAAGGGCTTAATGAGCACATTTCAAAAATATATAATATATTATAACCAAAAAAGAATTTTAAAAAAATTAAAGAAATATAAACTAAAACTCAACTACGACTTAAAAGGTATAAACAAGACACCACAGACAGACAAATTAAAAATCCGGAGTCACAAGTAATCTGTTCGTGTTAGGGCTAACACGTGTGACTCCGGATTTTTTATTTGTCGGTCTGTGGTGTCTTGTTTATACCTTTTTAGTCGTAGTTGGGTTATAGTTTTTATTACTTAATTTTTTTTCAGGACAAAGTACATGAAACTTCATGAACCTTCTCATTATGAACAACTAGTCTAAGGATATTTGTAGACACCGCAATTAGCACGCAGATTATCAGGGAGCTTAAAACAGTCACTTTGGCAGAATCATAATAGGAATATATTATGAATCATCGTAAAATGTCACAAACTGACAATTCATAATATGATCTGCTTGCAATTCATATTACGAAATAATTCATATGTTTGACAGTTTTCTATGGAGATTCGTAAAAGGGTCCACATATTATGAATTGCTTTTGTGTCTAATTAGAGGAATTGCTAATGACAGCTGGAAATTCAGGAAATGAAATGCTTTTAGAGGATTTGCAAATGTGGCCGTTTAAGGCCCACTGATCTTAGAAGTTATTTAGAGGTGTCTCTGTCAGACTTAATGAAATTAGAGTTTGCACAAAGTAATATTCTGTTAGCGATAACGTGGAAAAGTTATAAATGTATCCAAAAACTTTTGGCTAACAAAAGTGTAGAAATACGAAACGCTTTCGAAGCGATTGTCACTTGTCTAAGCCCTCTGAGGCCCTAGTGTGAGTTTCTTTTAACCATCTCGACTTTAGGCATCGACCGCGTTCGCCGCTCCGATTGGCCCTTCACCAGTGAAGGTCACTGAAGGGCCAATCAGAGCGCCGAACGCGTTCGATGCGTAAAGTTGAGATGGTTAAAAGAAACTCACACTAGGGCCTCTGGTCACTCTTTACGTCATGCACGGTGAAAGTGAAGGGGTGTTAAATATTTGGCAAGGTTATAGTTATCATCAATACTTGCCTGTAAACAATCCTTTTGCTCGGCAAGTTTGGAAGGAATATGTCGACTTCAAAGTAATATTTCTCAGCAGTGTCATCGTTTACGAGCACAGTCCACATCATTCTTCCTGAAAGTAAATGAAAACAATACTTAAAATGATTGTACAGATGATAAGTAGCGTAAAAAATTTAAATTAAAATGACGGACTTTAAATATGACGGATATGTTCTGAGGTGGACTTTTGATTTAAATTGACACCGTAAAGGTGTTGGAGGAGCTCGTGGCTAAGTAATAACAGCCGCACGGGTGGATCCATCAGGTTAAGCTACGCTTGCCGGGGTTGGTCCGTGGATGGGTGACCACCTTTACATATCGAGACTCCTCCGTGCCTCGGAAAGCACGTTAAACCGTTGGTCCCGGCTGTCATTTGTGGATCTTTGACAATCGTTACGGATCGTCAGAAGCCCGAAATTCTGACAACCAGTCTTGCCAAGGGATATCATATTACCCAGTTACTGGGTTGTGGAGGTCAGATAGGCAGTCGCTCCATGAAAAATACTGGTATTCAGCTGCATTCGGTAAGACTGGGAGCCGACCCCAACATAGTTGGGAAAAGGCTAGGCAGATGATGAAAAGCACTATTCCGTTGCTAACCGCAGGCGGCAACTGCAAGTGTCGCCGCGACACGACTGGTTTCTGTGAAATCCTTTCCGTAGCTAGCGACACATCATTCGGCTACGGAACTGTACCTTCATGTTTTCTTATCCTGAGATTATCCTCGCAATTAAAATACGCATTTGGCCTTTAGCATTATATACATTTTTTTTGTTTTTACTAAGTACTTTTAACTCAACAAATCTGGCGTTTTTTTTTTAAGATGACTGAAATGGATACACTGAAATCTACCCCTCTTTCTAGGTCAGAGGGGTAGGACAAAGTGACATTCTATTAGCGAAAATCATGATGGAAAACCCAAAATTGTATATGAGTAACATTAGCCACGAAATCCTGTTAAAAGTCGCTGTTGAAATATGAAACGCTTTGAAAGCAATTGTCACTTTTTTTGCATCTTTTCCAAAGTTGCTATGTATAAATGGGCACCTAAAATGTAGGTACTAAGAAGGTATTGCATATTCAAGGCAATAAAGAAGTCAAAACCATGAATCGTCTGGTTTCTTGCACAAGGGTACCGCAGTCGCTGAAAAAACAGCTTAGTATAATTGTGTCTGGAATTACAGACAATGCTCTGTCTGAGCTTCTAGTGTACTTTACCAGCAGTCATAAAAACAAAGAACGATTTTCGTCGAGTTATTGGCTACTTTTACTTGACTTTACGTTTCTTGTTTGTTTGTTCTCTCGTTGGTTTAGTAGTCGCAAGCGCTAACTGCTGAGCATGAGGTACTGGGTTCAATTCTCGGGTCGTGAAAAGTGTTATTGGGTTTTTCCATCAAGAATTTCTCAGTAGCTGCCCGGACTCTGGATATGAGCCCGGTTGATGGGCTCGCCCCCTGTTACATACTTAACATAACTGACGACGTTGAGGGTGTTCCTACAAAACCGAGTGAATCTAGTATAAAACAAAGTCCATGTATACTCAGTTACACGTGCACTATAACCTTGTCTAACTCAGTAATGCTAACACATCGATGTGAATTGCGCTGACCCACTTCAATTGTTCGAGATAACACAATTTCAACAAAGTTATCTATACCTACAACAGATTTGTTGGTCAAGTCTTATCAAATCAATTATGCACTTGAAATGGTGACTAATTTAATTTGCGCATTATAATTATAATGTCACACCTGTAATTCTCAATAAGGTAGCCAAAAGTATAGGCTTGGTTAAACATAATTTCGCCAGTTATGTTTTAACTTCCGTGTGGCGAGCCTTTTGCCAGTAACTGGGCACGCAACCAGGGTGTTACTGAGAATTTTATGATGGAAAAACCGTAACTTATTGTGCCACGCACAGAATTTCATCGCACAGGAGGTACTTGCGATCATTAGGCTTGCAAGGTCATTCAAAACCTCATTATAAATTAAACCTATCGGTCCTAATAGAGAATATTTATATATATGATCTATTCATGGTAGAAAATATAATAACATAACATCACGCCTGTATCCCCGAAGGGTTAGGCAGAGGTGTATCTATAGTACACCCACATTTCGCCACTTATATTTAAGTCCCATGTAATAGGAGGCGAGCCTATTGCCATCAACCGGGCAGAAATCCAGACTCCGGGCTGCTACTGAGAAATTCCTGATAGAAAATCCCATTAACACTTTTCCCGACTCGGGAATCGAAACCAGGACCTCATGCTCAGCAGTAGTGATTGTGACCACTACACTAACGAGGCAGTCTGGGAGAAATTATAATAAAATAGTAACGCATTGAAAACTGTACATTTAATATATAAAAAAAATAATTTTAATACGAGGTGTGTGAGAACGAGTCTGATGCCAAAAATATAGTTCTTAGATAATTTGTCCGTTTGTCTGATTGTCTGGATGTATGTTCTGGATTGGCATAAAAACGGCTGAACGGATTCGGAAGAAATTTGGCACGCAGGTTATTTATAACCTGAATTAATCCCGGTAGTATGTTCCCGTGGGATATTGCTCGTGCTTTTTTTTTTTAATTTAGTATAAAATTAAAAAAAAAAAAAAAAAAATGTCACTTTTCGTGTCTGTTTATGTCATGTGACCGTTTAGTTCTTTTAAACTACACATTAATATTGATGCGGTTTTCAAAATTATTTAGGGAATTTGTACATTGATATTTAACTTAGATATATTAGAGGAATCTCGATGTTCTGACATCTCACCATTGCACCCGTACCTACAAAGCTTAGGCGGGTCGCTAGTGTTATATAAATCTCTTCGACTTAATTGAGTTATTTAAATAGTAACAGTTTGTTTAAATAGGTCAGCGATTAACGCCGTCGGGAGAAGCCCTACACTGGACGGTTTAAAAATGACACTTTAAATAAATATTTTATACGCATTTTTCACATAGCAGTCGAAGAATGTAAAGTCAATAATATGTTCGTAAAACGCAATTCGTATGTTTGTAATTTTTTTCACAGTTGTATGAAATTGCTATAGCACTGGATATTGACGTGGTCTGTCAATTTGATAAAGAATTATTTTCTCTGACTACACATAATTTGATTTTTATCTTGAAGAAGTTCTGAGTTGCTAACTAATTTATAGCTTTCGCGTGTAGCCATACATAAAGATCATGCCAAGATGAACGTATTCAACCTTTATATTTCTCATCACACAATAAGCACGTTCCCCCTCTAAAATCTCAAATCGTGGTTCATCCCTTATTTTATTAAAATAAAATCCTTACCTCCTCTTTTATCATAAATCTGGTAAACATTGAATATTCGGTCGTAACACCGGAGTAGAAAGTAGTTCAGTACCGGCTCCGTTCTCTTCGCGTCCCATCGGTTTTTCACCGTGATGAATGGTAGCTCTGTGACTTTCTCACTATGTTCCATGAAACAATGGTCCATCCAGTCACCAGCCCGCCCTTTCCACTTACAGTCCCCTGAAATTACGAGTTTTTTAGGAAAGGAAAAAGAACAATTTTCTTTGTATTCTTGGGGATAGATCGGACTGTCGGGTTTGGTGGACGTTAAAAGAGGTGGATGCAGTAGCTTTGTTTAGATACACGCTATTGTGGTGCGCATTTAGGAACAGGGTTCTTGTTTTGCACAGCTTTTTAGACACCGCTTTTTTTCGCATAATTATTACGGGGTGAATTTGAAAAGATTCGACAAAATTTAAGGGGATGTTCTAATCATCAAATATAAACAAAGTTGTTTACATTATTTGATGGGTAGAACGCACCCGTAAATTTTGTCGATTATTTTCAAAGTCACCTTGTATAAGTCCTTTCTGTTTCAAATTAACTCAATATTAAGTAGGTAGGTATGCTTAAAGGTAATTAATTAAAAGCTTACACGAGTTATGTTATTCGGTCAGCCAGGTATTTTTTAAATTGAAATTATAAAATCGCTTATGAAAAAGTAAAGCCGCTACGACCATACGTAATTAAGTACCATTTATTTATGTTACATCACGCACAATGACTAATGTTGTGACGTATTTCGTTTCACATCCAAGACACGAACCATTTGGAACTTGTCACTAACTTGTAGGGACGTTTTCTCATGACGTTTTCCTTAAAGAAAAACTGTATTTTACTTACAGAGGAAGAGAGGTAAACAAAATGGTTGTGTTTATGCCGCGGTGTTAGCTACCTAAAGCCGTGTACTGACCGGTGTTACGGGGCGTAATGTACCATTCGCAGCGAGCATGTTATTATGCCGTGTTCTTAACTCCGTGTAACATACGCTCGTTGCTCGCGTGTTCGTGCTCGTTTCCACGTACTGACTGCAGGAATGCTCGCTTTGTTACATTACACCCCGTACCACCGGTGAGTGGCTTTAAGATATTGAGCGTTCCAATGAGAGATTTTTTTTGCATCGTAGGAGAAATTCATTATCGATCTCTTTGTGCTGGAACAAATTTCTTTTTTTTTGCGAAAAAATTATGTTTCTAAGATTTATCGAAAGACTGCTATTATAGCTCCGTAACCCTGCGTTAACATCAAGGTATAAAACATGTATTCTACATGTTGCATCTTCTGTTTTCGTTTATAGTTTACACTAAAAAAGTTATATAAACAAGTTTTATACAACATATCAAATAGGTGAAAAAAATAGTTATAATACATGTTTCATACACAGCATGTTTTTGGCAAGTCTTTAACAACAAGACTTTTTAGAAACAAGTATTACAACTTGTTTATTGGTGTAGTTAGTAGCTACAGTTTTTATAATACCTTCAAGAAGGTTTTGAACCTTAGCTAAGAGTACATGACGACGTTTATTACTGTAGTTAGTTATTCAAGGGTCATGTTTTAGTTTGTACAGACAACAAAAGAAGTAAATAAACAGACAACTAACAGGTTCTTCATTATGTCTGAGTTATTTGTGTGCTTAGGGAGTAGAAAGTCCCTGTCAACGCGAGTGATAAAGTGTAGAGTCTTGTCTATGAAAAGTGAAAGATGTCATAAATATTTTTTTTCACAATGCTTGAATAATAATCACAAATGGCTCCTATTTATCCTGGAATAATATAACAAAATGACTTAGATTTTTCAAAAAATTCTATACTCTTCTTTGTTTCAAAGTAAAATCACCTAACCTGTCGTTTGTCACGCCTGCGCGGACACTGCGCACTTGTGTTAGGCCATTTCTGGGTGGTCTGTAACCTGATACCGAGTGGGACCACTTGAGATTATAACTACGATAAGTGTTAAGTTTTGTATAGGAGGTGTTTACAAAGCATATGTCGTTGGAATCGGAATCAGATAAGCTCTCTTTGTAAAAATGGATAAGAGCTGTTTAGCTTGGTACAATATTTTTAATATTAATGTTAACTGAAGGGAGGGGTTTTTTTTTTCAATATACCGTCAAATAAAAGTAAATAGGAAAAAAATATGTTTTTACATAACGATACACTATTTAACACTATTAAATAAAAAGAACACACCTTCGTAACATTTTTTTTTTAATTATTCGATTATCTGCTTATTAACTTACCGTAAACTCTAGCCATGAAGCAGTTGATGATCCGGAACTGGCAGTGAGCATAGTGCTTGTCCAGCTGCGTGAGCACTGCATGTTTCGGGCAGCCGGCGTTTGTGCACGGGAATAGCACCTTGTTGGCCAATGACTCCAGAGCCGTCGATTTAGTGAGGGAGAACTCTTTCTGGAAAAAAAAGAGATTATTTTAAGAATCGGGTGGTATGGCTGTACAAGGATCTATTGGCGCATGGCCAAAATCGGAACTAACGCCGCCATCTTCATTTTTCAATACATTTTGCAAAACAAATTGCAGAAATGTTTACCAACAGCGCTACTCTGTCAACGTCATTCAAGCGCAAAAACATCCTTGTAGCACTGTCACATCTTTCATTGTGAGAATAAAAAAAAAAACCAAACAAGCTATTGCATTTGATTTCTGCGCCTCCTTTTATTCATTAAATATTTTTCTATTAGCTTGTATTGAAAGCTAGAAGGGTTAGCGTGTAGCACTAGCAAACTTCTAAGCAAAACAAAAAATTACTGAAACTTGTTTACACATTTGAATAGAAACCGGTCAGAAAACCGGTAAACTATGGATTTTTTTCCCGTTGCTTTACATGCTTCTCCTATTCGGCGGTATGCGGTCGAATTCCTCGTTCGCCAAAAGCGTAGGCCATCTATAATTTGCCAGCTTCAGTTGCCATCCGGTTCGATGTCGGTTTGTGCAACATGTAGGTCGGTCGAAATGCAAAGGGTTTGGTTAGACCTATTTTTTACCAACATGAGTTTCGCATGTAAAGGTTGATGAAAGACCTTGCCGTTGCAATACTCTACTGTTTTTACCGAATTCTTGTTGGTACCGAGACCCGTATCTACGTGATTCTGGGTATTTGGGATTTTTAGCTAGCTTGTATAAAAGAGGATTTTAATACTTCGCGTCGAATTGGAAGAAAACGATTATATACTACAAAATAAGAACGAAACGAATGTCCAATTCAAAATCAGCGTAAAGGCAAGGTAAGAAAGTCTACCAATTCTAATTTTACATTCAAAACCTTTGAGACTACCTACTCACTTTAAATAATTTATATTGTGTCAAGAGGCAATCAAAATATTCTGCTATAAATAAGTAACTTGACCCATAAATAAATACAGCTCATTCTTATGAAATGTCGAATATTTATGAAAATAATGCCATGAAGGTATTTTATACAAAGCTTTACTAACGTGAAGGAATGCCGTGGACATTCAATTACTCAGCCTTTCAAAGAGTTTAGAGTATTTTAATTTTCTTCAATATGTATGAAGCTTTTGCTACACAAACTTTACGTCTTGGGAATCAATGTCGATAGAAAACTAGATATTTTTACAACTTTTTAGTACCTATACAGAGAGTAATGGATTTTTAGGATACACTTTGCTACTCTCATGGGTAACGTGCATGATGCCGAACTAATCACTGATGTTTTATGATAATTACGCCTGCGCGAATTATTATTTGGTGCTAACATTGACAAAAAGTATGGCTATCAATAATACCACTTCCTGTTATCACAACTGAATTTTAATATTCAAAACTTCGACCTCATGTCAGTCAATAGAAAAAGTGCCCAAAAGGCTAGCAGATTTTTTGGCCAAAAAATAGGATAGCCCTCTGGTCAGGAGGCCTACCACCACCGCTTACAGCAGTATTATTTTAATCTTACTCAGTGGGGGAAAGAGATGGAGCTATACGTCCTGCACGCGTAGCATGATCACCGTAGAAACGGGTTTTTTCGACGGAAGGGTAGACAAAATGACAGATAAACAATCGCAATCTGTCATTTTGTCTGTTCTTCCGTCGACAAGACCCGTTTCTACGGTGGTCATGCCACGCGTGCTGTAGAGCTTCATATCTTTCCTACACTGAAGTAATAGGTCCCAGGTCTTCTGATGAAGGGTCGACCAAACGCTTGGAGATGTCTCTTATTTAGAAAATAACCTACTTTATTTATTATTCAATATGCTTCAACACTTAAATATACGAAACTGAAAAGATTTGCAGGATCACTCATAAATCTATGCGGTTTTTTTATTTATTTAACCTCATGATTCTTTTGATGGAGATATTCAGTAGTTAGTTTCTAATAAAATGAGATATTGCTTAGCAACCACTTTTTCCTCTATTACTAAAGCTTTTTACATTATGTTTTTGTTGCGTTATCCTCATTTCTTAAAGATTTTCTATGTTATGGGGATATTACACAGAAAAACTTATTGGATTCATAAATAACACCATACTTCCACATTTTTTCTTATCTATTTGGACTAACGACTGGTTTTCGAAGATTTCTCTTTGAATAGTCGTTTTACGATCAAAACATCAAGTGAATACTTAATATTTATAGTAAAACTAGCTGCGCCCCGCGGCTTCACCCACGTAAGTTTCGATCTCGTGGGAACATCGGGATAAAAGTAACCTATGTCCTATTCCAGGTCATGGTTTACCCATGTGCCAAATTTCATCAAAATCTCTTCCGCTTTAGCGTGAAAGCGTAACAAACAAACAAACTCACTTTGGCATTTATAATATTACTAGCTGATGCTCGCAACTTACCCCGCGTGGATGTCGGTTATTATATACTAAAACTATACTCGAGAACCACTCTATCCATTGGTGAAAACAGCATGAAAATCGGCGCAGTAGTTTTTGAGTTTATCGCGTACAGGACGACAGACAGACGCGGCGGAGGATGTTTTATAATATATAAGGAAGTTAGGATTAGGATATACCGTAGGAACTGCAGTACACACTGTACTTTTTTTTAAATATAGTTCAGTAGCTGTCACGTAGCAGTCTACGTCTACAGCCTAGAGATATTTTATGTTCCAGAAATATGAACGTAGAAGGGTATGCTTCGAGTAAAAAAGAAAAAAATCAGCTAATTTGACTGTTTTTACATACATTATGTATTCGGAATTGTAAATGTATATTTTACAACAAGACGGACACAGCAAACTTCTATAAAAAAAAAAAAAACTATTATCGTCAATGTGATAGTATTCTGGCGATGAAAACTGAAAACCATGCACTGTTATGCTCCCATGTAAATGTTGCCATCTTGCCATGGCCACATAATAAAAACAAAGAATTAAAGAAAATTGAAATCACAAGCCAGCATTCAAGTCTTATATGGCCTCAAAAATGTGTTAGACTACAAACAACATAAGTCTGCGCGCAGCTGAAATCGAAACTAATCGTCTCGCCGTCTTATCGCTTATGAAAGGTCAAATTAAGTAGAATTATTTAATTAATAAATATGAATATTAAATTATTATTTAAAAAAGTATTTTTGCGACGACAATTACATTAATAATTATAGATATTGTCTTTTGGAACGATATTCATTAAGTGTGAAAAAGCGAAAAGCACTGTGTTCCGACAGGTGATCCACTATACCTCTCGACTGTTTTTTGTTTTTGGCAGTATCAGATCATCTTTGAAATTACCTGATACTGCCTATAATTTTATAAATTTATTGAATTAAATAATCAGTTGTCCCATACAAACCTTCGATACCTACTCCACCCAAATGTATAGACCAGCTGATATTTTTTTCGCGATAACGATTCTGGGCCCATTGGGAAAATGTAAACTTAAACATGACCACACCTTTCTGATGCATGCTGTGAATATAACTTTTATATACTTAATTTAATAGAAAGATAACAGACTCATTGCTGTTATGCATGCTAGCTTATTAGTAAAAATATCATTTCACCAACTAAAACCAATCCTACATCATATTTTATGTCCCGTCCTTGATATTCGACACACCTAGGCACGTAAGCAGAGCAGTGGTTGGACTTAATTTAATTAATTACGTACACACGGCTACACATCTAGCTATACATTTCCAGTATAAGCCGACCTCGCATTGTACGGAAATTCTATACAATGCGAGATCAGCATAAACTGGAAATATATAGCTTGATGACGTGTAGCCGTGTGTATGTGGAACACATTATTTTAGCACAAAATATGAAATTAATTCCATTACCGTGGTTACGTCAATAGCAACTAGGCGGACTGACAGGTGTGTGTAGAGCAATGATAATTACTACTACTGATTACATCTTGCTCCCGTCACTATCAGCTTGCCAAATTATTAACTCCAATAGGTATAGCACACTGGAACTGTTGTAATAGTACCTACCTGCCACAGTAACAAGATCATACTGCTTACTTATGTGTAACAGTGGACCAAAACTGACGTCATAGGAAAGAACGTAGTAATGCCCGTGTGGCGGTACCTACATCGCCACATTCGAACTACGCATCAAAGACCTGACGTCACACAAAAATCCTGACGTCACAAAAATCCTGCATCGCGCAATTAGAGTTTACCGTGCAGTGAACATATATACAAAAATCCAATATCAATCATTGGGCAGTTGCCCGCCAGACACAAAACCCGTCTGGTCGGAGGATCCTCCCTTTTCTATGGTGGATGAGTGAACTTTACACCCTGTTCCTCATACCCCTAAACCCGTGTTATACTAGGCTAAGTTTTTCAGGTTCGGATAGCAATAATTTGCTAGTACGCTAGCAAGCTAGACATTCTGGCCTCGTGTATCCTAATATTATAAATGAGAAAGTGAGTTTATCTATTTGTTTGTTTGTTACGCTTTCACGTTAAAACGGCAGAACGGATTTGAATGAAATTTGGCACAGAGGTAGACTATGACCTGGAATCGGACATAGGATCCCGATTTTCCCACGGGATCGAGACTTACGTGGGTGAAACCGCGGGGCGCAGCTGGTACTGTATAAAGAACTATCCTCATGTTTAGGCTAGTAAGCCAATGAGAAATATGGTGCTTTTGTGTTTTGGTTTTTTATTTGGTCTGAGGTAGCGCCTAGCTCAAACATAAAACTGCTATCATACTATCACCATAGCTTACTATATTATATTATTATAACCCGTTGTGTACTAGCCTCATCTGACCAGCGAAGCAATCGGTTCATCTAACTCCACGGCCTACGTCACTGCAAAGCTAGTGGCTTAAAATTTCCTAGCATCGTGTAAACAGCCCTAGCATGTGCCAAGCCAGGATATAACTGGTTTCCTATCCTAGTTTGAAAAACTAGCCTCGTATAGCCCTAATGAGAGTAAAACTTGTGTTCCTTTGAAAAAATAGAATTTAAGCGTGGAAAGATGTCACTTATCTAATATAATTTCAAATGATACATATTGTGTCTTTGCTGGTGATTCAAAAGACATCGTTTACAATAAGTATCTCAAAGAGCCTTACCTGACAAATATGACACTGAAAGCTCTTCTCGAAGCAGCGGCCGCAAAGACTGTGACCATCCACACAGAGGTGGATGGGCGGCCTCATGTAAGTGTTACATTTGGTACACGTCAGCTCCTTAATCAGGCCCCCGTAGTGATCCGTCTCGAGCAACGTATTTAGGACTACTGGAAATAAAAGAAATAATCGTCAAGTATAGTAGTAACTTTGTTTGATTATAGAGGTCAGCTAGGTAGTCGCTCCATGTAAACTACTGGTATTCAGCCCCATCCGGTTAGACTCGAAGCCAACCCCAACATAGTCGGGAAAAGGTTAGGCACATGGATTGATCGTAAACTCATAAAAAACTCAGACACTTATGTGATTTTGACGGCTATACACAACACTGAAAATGTTCAAATCATAAGAATGTTAAAACTTTATGAACATGTGAAATAGATGGTGGATATGTAATAGGTATACTCCTGAGTACTTATGTAATAGGTACCTGCTCATAAATGAACTACAAAAATGTATCTCATTTCTCTCAATTCATAACATTGCATAGAGAACTAATTTCATAGTCAATATTAACAGTATCGAAGCCACGCATTTTATAATGATCATGACTAGCCACTCGTACGAGATAATTAGCTTTAAGAAATTATTGGCTTTCGAGAAATTAACAAAGGAGAACATTGTCTATTCGTAGACTACTGCAGTCTATACCCTGTTTGTTAATCTTGCATGTGGCTTGCAAGCCTTATATTACCAAATGTCGTTATTTAGTTCACAAGTACTTATATTTTGGCACTTTTATTCTTGATTTTGTTTATCAATTTTTACAACTTGTAGAAAATCATAACAAATCTTGAGAGTATCCGGCGACTCTCTATTCCGTCTTACAAGCTTACAAGTGTCGTGGTCAGTACCGCAATAAATGTTTAAATTCGATTTTCTTTTTTTTTAATGTTGTAAAAAGAGAGAGACCACCTGGTGCCCTTGTCCCAGCAGTGGGAACATTATGGCTGATTATGAATATGGCGATGAGCTATAGATTTAACGGAAATTAACATTCTAGGTAACTTGTGAACGTGTAGACTTGTAACTTTTGATAAACAGGGCCCAGGTCGTCACTGTCTATACACTGTGATATAACATGGGTGTGTTTGTTGAAGACTATTTATTACAATCTGAATGTTATTATTATTCTAAGTATACGCTTCAAAGCGCAAATCGCTTTGATAATAATAGGATTAATGAATAGTAAGGTTGACAGCCAAATTAAAAGCCAATTCTATGAACAAGTTCAGTTTATTGGAACTCATGACTTGTTCATAGAATTGGCCTTTAATTTTGCTGTCAATCTTACTATTCATTAAAAAATGTTGCCGTTGAGGTTGAGATAAGCCTAATAAATATGTAAACTTAGAATAATCTAAGTATGTATAGACTGAATGAATTCGTCTATTGCAAAATAATACAAGGATCTTAGAAATGTTCATAATTAAAAACACCCGAAAACACTGTTAGCCGTAAAATAATAATATATTAAGTAGTCACATCCCCCCATAGACCAATCCATACCTAAACATATATCAATTAGGTCATATTGACTATTACCAACACACGGCAATTTAAACAGATTTATTAGAATCCGAAATGATACATTACCGATTTCCACTGGAAATCTCAAAATAAACATAAGTGGATATCTGTCGATTCCAATAATAAGCGTAACCGAGCAGAAAATTTCGATCATTTATTAGAAAGACATTTCTCTCACAATGATCGCATTTTTTGTATCATCATAAAAATATAATGAGAAAAATTGGAATAGTAATCGAGATAGTGATCATTATATTCATTATAGGGGGCATAGAAGTAGAAGAACATGGAAAATGGTGATAATAGAGAATTAAATGTCAGTCACTAGTATATGCCCCACAAACAAAGAATTAATTTGCGTTTATTGATCGAAATATGAAAATAACACAGACGGCCGACGTACATTCAGTAGTATTCGTGCTGTTTAATACGCTATATTAGCATTCACCAGGAAAACGAAACCGAATAAAAATATGGATTGAAAAATGTGCATTTAAATTTCCATGTTAACTTTCGTTCGGTGAAATCCCATTCATATTTTAATGCACATATCGATCGACTAATACGATTACTGGCCTTTGGTGGATGTAATCAAAATATGGTAAAATAAAATTCCAACTAAAATTAAGTTGGAGACCATTTAAATCCTTCATTGAAATGGTAAAAGCTGAAGCACGAAACGACTTAAGAACTTTTAATAAATAGCTGTCAAGAACTTAAAATTAGTTGTAGTTTATGTAAACTTCTGAGTATTGAACTTAATTTAAACATAATTAGCGTAATTAAACGACAAATGGCAGACATTTACAGGAATATTTGAACTAATTGTTGTTATTAATAGTATCCGAGCGTAATAATAAGAAAGACAGATGCGAGAGTTCGGGAGTTTATTGTTAGAAGTTCAAGGTTTTGAGAGCAGACGAAGAGAATTGGCTCAGACAATATAGAAAAACTGAAGAACGCTTTACCTTAGATTGTGGTATAAATGAATGGAGAAGAAGATCTAAATAGGAATGTATCGGTAATGATGTTAAAATGACGAGTATAAGCAATATCCATTTTTTTTTAAATCAACACGCCTCATATTTACACAAATCACTTCACAAATCGAACACTATGGAAATTATAGTAACGTAACCATCAAAGCACTTATAACTACGCTACTAATAATAACACTAACTTTTTCTCCCAGCCGGCGACGTTGTGGATGACATTCTGAAAATAACGCTGAACGCCACAACAAACGTAACTAGTCCGCGTCCAATACAGTTTTATACTTCGTAAACACTTTTTGATTCACGCGGACTGGTGTAAACCGATTGGAACGCAATCGTTTAGCCATTTTCTTTGATAAGACAAGTTGTATCTGAAGCGTGATTGTGGTAACTCGGTTTGTTGTTGGCGACACTGAACAAGTCTATATTTATGCGGCAAGGTCGCTACTAAGGGCCGCAGTGGCGAGTACGGCTGACCAACTACGCTTCGAATAGTCGCCGATCCAAAGGGATATTATGTTTACGTGAAGGCTTTACTAAATTAAGTGCTACTTTTTACCCGACTACGGCGAAGAAAAAAGGAGAGTTATGATTTTGACCGGTATGTATTTATGTATGTATGTAAGTATGTTTATCTGTTCCCTCCTATCTTCTAAACCACTCATCACAATTCGACAAATGAGGTATCGTTGGAAGCGTCTTGATCGTCCACTGGTTATAGGCTATGTGATAACACATTAAAAATGGCGCCCTCTAGAAGACATAAAGTCAGGAACTAAAAAAAAATATAGTTTAATCGTACCATGTTGGGTATCAAATGAAAGGGCTTAAGGAGCATATTTCAAAAATATATATATTATAACCACAAAAGAATTAAAAAAAAAATTAAGTAATAAAATCTATAACCCAACTAGGACTAAAATGGTATAATCAAGATACCACAAACAGACAAATTAAAAATCCGGAGTCACACGTGTTGGGGCATAAATCGAACAGATTACGTGTGACTCCGGATTTTTAATTTGTCTTTATTACTTAATTTTTTGTAATATGGTGCAATATTATGAAATTGATTTTTTATATTGATTGTCGGTTGATTTATAGATTGTTGTTGAGATATCTTTTATTCATTTCATTTTATGGGTTTTTTTTACAACTGAACGTGATTTCCTGACTTGCCAGTTTCACAAACACTCATATCCACATTGAATATCCATAAAAACCGGCCAAGTGCGAGTCGGGCTCGCGCACGAAGGGTTCCGTACCGTGTTAAGATCGCGCAAAAAACGCCGAAAAACACCACGTTTCTTGTGAATCTGTAATATTAACTTTATTGTTGTATTATTTGTTGTTAAAGCGGCAATAAAAATACACAATCTGTAAAAATTTCAACTGTCTACGTATTACGATTAATGAGATACAGCCCGCTGACAGACAGACGGACAGCGGAGGCTTAGCAATAGGGTTCCCTTTGGCATTCACCTTAAAAACTAAGCTAATTTCCCTTCCATACGAAATCCATTCCATGTCACATCCTATTCGGTATTTGACTTCATTACTAAAACCAGGCTCGTACTCCAATCAATTCTCTTCAGTTAAACTAGCATGGATGGGTGACTACGTTTAAATTAACGAAATGGACACGTCAGTTTTGTTCCAAAACACTTCATTTCTACTGTGAGTCCGTGACGCATATACTGCTCCAAATTATGTAGTGTTAGTACTACGCAGGTATCGATAAAACATGGATACCTATGTCCTGATACCACCTTATCGTAAAAATACTGCATTGAATGTACGTAAATGTATTATCTGGTTACCTGATTATGTATTTTTAATTTGTTTGTTAATATGACTTGTTTTTTTTTTTAAACACTATTCGCAATTCACACACTTTGTCTTCACTATTATTCACTCAGATCGATGTCTTTTAAAACCGATCACAGGCAACTGTGTTGTTGGACTGATCGCGTAACAAAACTGACTGCCAAAAACGATTTTACAATCGTATTTACTACTTCAACTACCTACCTTTTGATACAGTGGTCAATTAACATACTGATAATAAAAATCATTTAAAAATATCTTTAATTTGAATGGGTAAATCGCAGTTGACTCTTTTTAATCCATAAATTAAAATTTTAAAATAGAAATTAAGCGTTCATAAATGTTGCTTTATGAATAAACTAACGACGTCTGGGTACTCAACTCTGCCTATCCCCTTCGGGGAATATGACAGGCGTTATATAATCTATTCTGTTCTATTTTTTATATTAAATGGCAAAGCAAAGCTGTTTTCGACTATTCTGCCAATGACTAGTGCAATGGATAAACAAGCTGCGAGATTTAAAAAATAAAAAAAAAACTGAACAGAAGACACAAGTAAAATTCTTCGATTGATACAGTTAAACACAATGTGTAGGGAGTTCTTTTATATGTTACTAGCTGATGCCCGCGACTTCGCCCTCGTGGTCATCGGTTATTGTATACTAAAACCTTACTCGAGAACCACTCTATCCATTGGTGTAATCAGCATGAAAATCCGCGCAGTAGTTTTTGAGTTTATCGCGTACAGGACGACATACAGACGCGGCGGAGGACTTTGTTTTATAATATGTAAGGATAAGGATGTGAATAAAAGAAGGATTTTTTATTTACCTGTAGGGTCCAGGCTCTCTCCCATAGTTTTTTACACTTCCAATAGGTATGTTATAACAGTTGTCTACATTAACTTATTGGTAAAAAAAATTGAAATAATTTAATCTTTCGAATAATCGGTTTACAGGTAGCTGCCTGGTCAGTGTTGCCAGCCTACTCACTAGTAATAAGAAAGATAAACGTTATACTTTTGTTATTTGTCCTCGATTTAAGTAATTAGATGACGTGATTGCCGCATTATTATATAGAGCAATTCTTAGATAACGTAAAAATATATTAATCTATATAAGAAATCTTATCTGAAAATATTGAAACTGTCATACGCATTGGAAAAATTTGTGATCATTTTTATTTTGCTTTACCTGCGTTATCAAAGCTTTGTGAATTTGTGAATGTAGTTAAAAATATCGTATACAGATTCATCAACATGATTATTGATAAGTGATCCATCTATTGCTGAGAATAAGGTATTTTCCGTTTTGTGCCATACTTCTCCGATAAGAAACAAGAGTTCCTTAATAAATTCATGGGATGTAAAAGACAAATACTTGAACCTAGCTAAAATATCGGCATAATCCTATCTACGGATCTTTGAGAAAACAAACGCCCGACCTTAGATAGTACAATCTTTAAAGTATGACATCGTTTTACATAAAGTCAAGGGAAAAATAGACAGGCACGTAGAAAAGCGATGTTATTATCTAACTCATGAGACAGCGGATCAGCCTAGGCTTACTATAATAGTCCAGCCCCAGATATCTTGGGTTGGGTTGAATGAATGTTGTGAATGTGAATGAATGTGTTAGTGAATGAAGATCGCGATGGACAAAGGTAGCATCTGCTTGTTGAGACCATGGTCGTGTGTTTAGGTATCTTGGCGAATACAAAAGTGTCTTTAAAAAAAAAATACCGATACCAAAATATATGACGTGATGTACTTTCTCAGAAATTTATCTATAAATATGAGCAATTATGCAATTATGAGGAAGAGAACAGCGTCAATGATCGGAAGGTTGCGCTGAAGCTCCAACAGCATCCTAAACACATTATTAGACAAAGTACACAGTACCTTTATGAGGCACTGGGTACGGAGGCACGTGCCAACGGGTGTTGGGCCTCGTCAGTTTTGGTTTGTAGTTTGTAAACTCACTTTACTAACATAGTTTTTTAAGCCATTGTTACTAACACTATATGAATTGTGTGTACTTGTATGTGTAGTCCGAAATAAAGCATATATTATTATTTTTCGGTTCTTTACGTTTCTTCTCATGATGAGAGGTTAAGAAACCTTACACCCGTGTCGGGACCAAGTATGTAAGGCGAGATAGAAAAGGTGGATGACAATGTTGAAGAAGTCAGGAACTTTCGGGTGATGCGACAGATGTTATGGATGGTGGCTTTTTGGAGCATGTAAAGTGTGTGAGTAGGCATCTGTAGGGTGCTAAGGCTTTGTGTGAGAGATTTTGGTGTTATACCAGTAAATGAAAGAACAATGGGGACAATATGAATAGTTCGTATGTTCCATTGGGTTTTAATTTCTATGGCGAGATCTTGATACTTACTGAGATTTCAGATTTTTATTATAAATCTTAGTCATAATTGTTAGGTATTGCGCTCTCTAGCAAGTCAGGCATGCTACTATCATACTAACTTGCTAACTAAATAATATTTTACACCGCGGCTTGTCTCACTTCGACTCGTGCCGACATAAATGAGAAAAGAAACGGTCACTCCTAAAGTATTCAGCAGCATCTGGTTAGACTCGAAGCCGACCTAGAATAAAAAAACATTCACTGAATTTTTATTAAACATTGTTTATTAATTAAACTGATTGTAGAAGTGGTCACATTAAAAATATACGCACGCACACAGTCATTACGTATAAGGATCTAGGTACTTCGTCCATTTCGGTTTGTTTTTACTGTACGGCGGAAGTGTGACTATAATTTATTTACATAATTTTAAATATTTTTAATAAAAAATTACCTTTATTAAAAAAATTACAGAAATCCATTCATTATAAGATTCAGAACCAACTACGTCCATAATGTGCATTAATTCAGTTACACATTATAAGCACAAGCTGATTCCTAGATAAATCTTGAAAAAAGTATCATTTGATTAAACTCGTTAATTTGAAAGCTTTCGGTTAATTAAGATCAATATGATAAGATCGTTACTGTAAATGTTCAATTCTAATAGAGTAATCAGATAACTGTAATTGGCTTGGTTAATAAATATTGGTATATTTTGATTAGGTTTACACAGATTTACACACGTACCTAAGCTAATAGCAATTACATTAAATATGTAATATCTAGGTATTTTATCTTTTGGTTTAAGAAATACTGATTGATGCAGTTGTGTACTAAGTTGCTAGTTTGGAAAATCTTATTACGATTTTTGAAAGTCAAGATTCGGTCTCATGAAAATACAGAGTTCAATAAGACGATGGGTATTGTTCACCGAATTTCGACTTTCAAAAATCGTAATGAGGTTTTAAAAACTAGCAATTACTAGCCATTATGTACGCATTCTGTCCATCAAACTATACGAACTCTTTCCGATTTAGTGGTGAGTGTCACTAACCACCTTCTTCAGACTTTTTTATAACCATTCATCACTAGATGGCGTCGATCTTTATAAAAAAATCTGAAAGATGTGGTTAGTGACATTAACCACTATAAACTAGAAAGAGTGAAGCAAAAATTTCTGGGACACTACTTTTATTTCTGGTGTGAAAAAATTGCTGTTTTCGGCAGCACGCAATGTAATTCCTTCTCACAGAGAGAAGGCCTGTGTCCCAGCAGTGGAAACGTTATCGGCTGATTTTGTGTTGTTGTGTGTGCAATGTAATGCAAGCAAAACATTGTGCATGCCACTTTACATGAGTTGAAAGGATTTTGAAAGTTTAGTTATATTATTTAAAACTGGTTTCCGTGAAAAACGTCATTAAAAGATGGATTTTGATCTTCAATATCCCCGTAACCAGAAGGATCCCAGTTAATTATTACGTTTACGTTAATTGTTATTACGTTTACGGTAATTATTATTACTATATAAACAAGACCTTAAATGTACCATGTTTTAAAGCAAATAAATATATTATATTCTATTGTGTTCTATTCCAAGATATAGTCCAATACAAAAAAAAAAATCACAATGAAGAGAAGAACAAATGAATTTCGGCTTCGTTCAGTGTATTTTTACGTCCTTTATAAATATAATATTATACTCTTTCAAAACACATTTGTTCCCAACTCATTTTGAAAGAGAACACTTCATCTGCCTAGCCTTTTCCCAACTATGTTGGGATCGGCTTCCAGTCTAACCGGATGCAGCTGAATACCAGTATTTTACATGGAGCGACTGCCTATCTGACTTCCACAACCCAGTAACTGGGTAATACGATACCCCTTGGTAAGACTGGTTGTCAGACTTTCGGACTTCTGACGACCCGTAACGACTGTCAAAGATCCACAAATGACAGCCGGGACCAACGGCTTAACGTGCTTTCCGAGGCACGGAGGAGTCTCGATATGTAAAGATGGTCACCCATCCACGGACCAACCCCGGCAAGCGTAGCTTAACCTGATGGAACGACCCGTGCGGCTGTTATAACGTAGCCACGAGCTCCTCCTTGAAAGAGAACACTTATTAACTACTAATAAATGAATAGGTTTAAACACTATTCTGAAAATAAATAAACGCTAATTCTGCCACTCAATAGGCAACAACAGTGTTACATTTCACATTTGGTCCCATTCTATTCAGAGACGGTCCCTAATTGGACGGTTGCAACTCCATCAGACCCAAACAGCGTAAATGTACCTACATTGTAAATTGCTAATTTTGCTGCAGTACGTACTTATGTACGTGTATTGAAAATGGATCATTTACGTCGCTTTAATATGGATAATGTCAGACTGGTAAGTTGTAATAGAATTCATGGTGCTATTGTTGTGCGGTGGCCGCATGCGATTTTGGTAACACGGACAGCCGATAATGCTATAAAAAATCTAAAAATATTCATTGAACTCGTTCCAGCATACGGTAGCAGTTTTCCACGGTCCCAGAATACCAGCATATAATGAACCGAGAAATATTTTAATCGAGTACACACGCCTATACATCAAGCTATACATTACCAGTATAAGCCGACCTAGCAATCTCCGGAAATCCTATACAATGCGAGATTAGCTTATACTGGAAATGTATTAGCTTGATGTGTAGTCGTGTGTACCTATGCCGGTGGCGTGCTATAGTTTCTGAATACCCCTTTTTTTTTTTTTTTTGATGGTGGGATTCAACCAATGACTTCTCCCGCTCTGGGCGGAGCGGAAGGGCGTGTCAGACTTTTACTGACTAAAACCCACCCGTGTTCCTTCAGTTGCCTGTTGCCAAGGTCCCGGTATCCCTTTCGGACTTTCCCGCAACCCTGGCAGGTATCGGCCCTACCGGACCCCGTCAATTGTGCTGACATCTCCTTGAGGCGCACGTGGAACACGACGCGCCATCGACCCGGGCCTGGTCCTTATCCTACCCATTCCTCGCCGTCCGCAAGCCCGCGACTATGGTGGCCGGGAATCGTCCTGGGATTCCGACGCCCAGGGCGTCTCCAGCGGCGGCGGTTAGGGGTGTGAGGGCGCAGACTTTGCCTCTCCCTCACGCGTTCCGCCTCCTCCTTCGCGAGCATTACTGCTTCGCAGAAGGAGGTGACGGCTTCCCATGCCCTCTCGCTCCGTACCATGACCTGGACCAGGGCCGGACGCGAGAGGTCATTGCCGCCAATCGCGTCCACGAGGACACGGCAGTGCTCCGCCCAAGCAGGGCATACCTCCACCGTATGCTCCACCGTGTCCTCCGGGCAATCCGCACAGTGGTGACACCCGGGCGTTTCCTCCCGCCTAATCCTACACAGGAACCTCCCGAAGCTGCCATGTCCGGTGAGGACCTGTGTCAGGCGGAAGGTGAGGACGCTGTGGCGCCTCTCTAGCCACTCCTCAAAGAGGGGACTTATCGCCGCAATTGTGGCGTACCCATTCTGACTACCCCTACGAGAAGAAGGCGTGAGTATATATATTTGTATATTTTAATCATTAGCAAATCTTTGGACTGATTGACAGACTTGAGAAACAAAAATAGAAACATTAAATATTTGGGACTCCGTACTTATCAAAAATTTATGTAGGTATGTAGGTACTAGTTACATAAACGCTCCCACAAACAGGCGCAATATCGCAGGCGCGACAAGAGTCGCGCTGCCTGTCGCGCCCGCGATATCGCGCCAGTTCGCACGAGGCTTTAAATGAGCTGCATATTACCCTTCTAATCTTTACGGAAAACCATGAAATTGAGTAAAAACCGCGCTGCAATTTGACCTTTTACGTCTCATACCTAATTTAAATATCAAATTGAGCCATACCCAACTGAATTACAGTTTAACCCTGCAATGAATTATTACTCGTAATTCATGCCTGTCCGTATCAATCAGACTAAGGCCGGTCAGTTCTAATTGGGGTACAAATGTCCAGTCATTCCTCTTATTGGATGCCCTTACTAATTTCACGGGTAGAGACGAAGATACTCCAAATAGTTTTATCAAATACTCTTTGGTATTTGGGTCAATTAAGTGTCAATCAATCAATGTATTGTTAACTTGTGGCAATAGATATGGATGCTATTTTCTAATACTTGTTTATTATGATTGGAGTCAGTATTTAATTACTGTGCTTCTGTTAATATTATTTGATATACTTGACGTTTTTAAGGGAGGAGCTCGTGGCTAAATAATATCAGCCGCACGGGTCTATTCATCAGGTTAAGCTACGCTCGCTGGGGTTGGTCCGTGGATGGGTGACCATCTTTACATACCGAGACTCCTCCATGCCTCGGAAAGCACGGTAAGCCGTTATTCCCGACTGTCAGTCGTGGATCTTTGACGGTCATTACGGGTTGTCAGAGGCCGAAAGTCTGTCAACCAAGGGGTATACTAGTATTACCCAGTTACCGGGTTGTGGAAGTCAGATAGGCAGTCACTCCATGTAAAATACTGTTATTCAGCTACATCTGGTAAGACTGGAAGCCGACCCCAATATAGTTGGAAAAGGAAAAGGCTAGGCAGATTGATTGACTTGATTTTTTTTAGGTTGGTCTCAGAATCCTACAAATTCTTCTAATATTAAGAATACTACGACAAAGCAAACAGAGCAACGGATCGACGTGATTGCGTGAGATGCGTAAGGGAAGGACAAACAACCAAATACTCTGTATCATTTATAATATTAGAAGAATTTGTAGGATTCCGAGATATCTGAGATCAACCTAATAAATTGGTGAGTAGTAACGAATTTAAGTGATTTTGTGCATACAGATACAGGTGCAGCTAATGAGCTTATAAATGGATTTTGCTTTGACTACAACAAAATTTGTTATTCACTTTGAAATCATTCCTGTTAGCGAACTATTGATGGCTACCATTTGGAAATGCAAAGCTTGTGCAGCTAGGAATATTTTTTTCCATTTTTATAGCGAAAAGTACCAATTATTTTCTTTCGAACCAAAGGTTTGTCAAAGACTGGATAGGAATAGGATTTGAAAACCTTTGTCATTGCACTAATTTGATTGGAAGAGAAAATACAAATCTATAAATTTAAAATATAAAAATATTCTGTTTTTGAAAATGGAACATGGTTGTAGCAAAGGAAGGGTTATTTTGTCGGTATGTGCATGCTGGTGTCATAGACAGTGTCTCCATTCACAGACCATTAAATCCTACCGCAGGATAAAGGCTCCTTTTTAATTGCTATTTGCCTCGTTTCAGTGCCATTTGCATCCACGTTCCATCTTAGGATCTTCAAATTTTAACCAATTTTATAGCTGGAACAATAACCCTCACCAACCGGTGTTAGTCTTATGACACACGATTGTTAGTCTTCTCGAAAGACAGTCAAAGACGTGTCAAAATTAAGGTCACGCTGTCTATTAGGTTAGACGTAGTGGCCCAGTGGTAACGGCTGCGGCTTACGAGTTGTAGATCGAAGTTTCGAACACAGCCAGGCGCTTTTCTTTGTGTAAATAGTTTCATCTCCACTACTCTCAATACGGTGAAGTAAACTATCGTGAGCAAACCGACATGTCCAAGAGACAAAAATTCGAAGACATGTGACATCTTCCAACCCGCACTGGGCCCACGTGGTGGATTACGGGCTACGGCCTACTCCCTCTCACAAAGAGCCCCGTAGAGCTTGCGAGAGAGAGTCTCACAAGGAGACCTGTGTCTTAGTGGGAACATTATAGGCTGATTTTGCATAATATACTTATGTCTGCTCTGTCGGGTTGGCAGTTGATAATTCAATCAACCAAACATAGCAGCTGACATCCGTGAAATTTAGTTAATTTTTGTGTATCGTTCCAGATATCGGGTGTATCACTCTGCCTTACCTCTTCATGAACACTTTAATTTAATAATCCTGAATACACGTACTCTGTAAAAACGTGGACGTCAGTTTAAGTAGCGGTTTTTCACGTATAACTTTATAATGCTCAAAGGTTTTATGGCATTTTCACACCAAGGTTAATAAAAAATTAAATTTTAAAGTTAATTGACGACAAAGAACCTTTTGCCCGACGTTTCCGCCGTCAAGTTTACTTTTAGTCTCTTTTATTTTATGCCTTCATAAAGTTATTTAATTTTTGTAACAAAAATATTTTCATCATGGTATGAATGCATTGTGAAACTTTGACTCCTTAATACAACGGTATTTTTATACGAACTGAAAAAATGATTGATGTTATTATCTGTTTCTCAACATCTACAAGCAATCTACACAAACAAATAAAACAAAACACACACGCACACATATAAACAAATAAAATTGAAGTGTCTGTTTGTAATGTCAAAATAACAGCTTTTTACTAAATTCTAGTGAAAGTATATGACTATGGTTCTTATAAAAAAAAAAGTATCTGTCTGTTTGTTCCGGCTAATCTCCGAAAAGACTGAACCGATTTTTCTGGGCTTTAAAAATTGAGTCATATCATCTGTAAGCCCCGCGGCGTGACGTTCACGCGCGGGGCATACACACATCTCTTTCAAATTATTATTTTTTATTTTTCGGTGCTCCTAACGATTTTTGGATTTGAATGGTCAGGCCATAGAGTGAAACTGCCCACAGACGATAGTAGCCCTTATTTACCAGTAAAAATAGAGATTTCCGCCGCGTGAATCGGCCGTCAAACATGTTAGACAGTAGTTAATTGATTCAGCCGTGACTTTGCGGAAATCTCTTTCTCTTTCTAAATCCATTTACAATACCTAGAAGTAGATATTTTATATTTAGTAACCTATTCCGCTTCACTATTCCTGAAAAGTCATAAAAACCCTGTAAGAAATCGACACGTGTTTCATCTCTCAACGAGGTATCCTCAGTATGACGACTGACCAGTTGCGAACCCGAACACGACGTATTGCTACGCCGAGCACTGAACGCAGAGTAAACCATATCGCTCGGCACCCCCTTTTATTCAGGATGAAATTTTATTCGTTTTAATTCTTTTAAGGAATCATTGTTGTACTTATCATTATGAACAACTTTCACTATGGGACCAATCCTGAAATTGCGAAAAATAAAACATTTTGACGAGCTATGTGAACATAAATATAGGGAACATCGGAATCATTAAAACAGATTGTTGTTTTTGGTAACTTACTAAAATAAATACAATCCGGCTCGAAGGTCCATCAAATGAGAACTATGACTTCTTAATATTTATAATTGAATTCACATGTCAATTTCTGTAGCTAGGACAGACTTAAAATTCCCAAACCGAATATCTTAACATTATCGCAGAACATAAACCCAAACTGAATGTAGGCAAAGGAATGCTATCGGCCCGGCTGTTAACATCTACATGGGAAGGCAATATGTTGTATATTGGAAATTCTTCCTCTCCGTTAATACCAGTCGATGGTGTAAGCCTCATAAGCCTTGGGCAGAATGTTGTGATAAAGTGGCATCGATGTTACATGCAGAAAATCGATGGCGAGAGGATGTTCAGAGGAAAATCAAAGAATGCCTAATCAAATAAGGGAGGAAATACACTTTTTTTTATCAAAAAATATAATAATTAGATAAACTGTGCCCGCGGCTCCGCTTTTGTAGATCAATAAAAGGAATTTATGCTGGAACTGAGCCAGAAAAAAATAATCTTCACAGAATTTTTTTTTTCATGCATGACACACGTTTTTCAATTATTTTACTCCAAAAAGTACAATGTTGCTTTTCTGTTAAATTTGTTAGTGAACATGCTTTAATTCCCGCCACGGTCATCATCTGCCTAGCCTTTTCCCAACCATGTTGGGGTCGGCTTCCAGTCTCACCGGATGAAGCTGAATACCAGTATTTTACATGGAGCGACTGCCTATCTGACCTCCACAACCCAGTAACTGGGTAATACGATACCCTTTGGCAAGACTGGTTGTCAGACTTTCGGGCTTCAGACGACCCTTAACGACTGTCAAAGATCCACAAATGACAGCCGGGACCAACGGCTTAACGTGCTTTCCGAGGCACGGAGGAGTCTCGATATGTAAAGATGGTCACCCATCCACGGACCAACCCCGGCAAGCGTAGCTTAACCTGATGAATCGACCCGTGCGGCTGTTATTACTTAGCCACGAGCTCACGAATTCCCGCCACGGTAAAAGATGACTGATGAAATCGAAACAACTATTTTAGCTATGCACTATGTATATAGTACAGTCAGACGAATCAATAGCATTCCATTAGATCAGCACATACCGAATGCAGTACCGCGTTCGAAACGAAACGAACGTGTTAAAATTTCTTTTTAAAAAAATATGCGCGACCCACAACGTTTTCCCCGTTAAAATACGTTGCGTTCAGATTGGATGCCAATCACGATTCTGCGTAAAAAAATATGTAAATAGACATGCGAAAAATAAAAATAGTCATGCTAGAATTAACGCTATAGTAAAATAATTAGAAGTGGAAAAAATATTGAAAATACCTTCTTACCTAAATGAAAGTAGAGTCATACATTATTTAAGTAGGATTTTTTGTATTCCTAGTGCCAGAAACAGAATGTCTAATGTTTAACTTAATTTCTGTTTCTAAACAAAGCTAAGACTTTTGTTCAAGTTTCAAAAACGTTTGTATACGTCCATCAATTAACCTGTATGACCCGTTCCCTCTATGCTACCGCGCGGTACACCTGCGTACCAAAAACCACTGTAGTTGCTACCGCGCGGTACACCTGCGTACCAAAAACCATTGTAGTTAATTAGAATGTCCTTGAAGAATTAAGCTAAAGCATTTTAGCAATTATCTTGACAAGATAAACAATATCTAATAATCTTTTTTTTGGTAATTTATCGTCGTTATATTTGGTGTCTGGAATCTAATTACGATTCCAGACACCAAATCAAACCGCTATTTACGATTAACAGTATGTATTTTACAATATTTAATCAAATATAACATGTTTGACATTGTAAACCTTCTTATTATCGTAGTTATAGAATTTGATAATACAATTTATTGTCACTTTGTAATTTTGCAAACTTAAACAAAGATGAAATTCGAACAAAATGTGCCCAAAACCTTTACCCAGGAGTTACAATTTTTCAAAACCAGAATAATTTTACAGTTACTTGATGGTAGGTACAGCTTTTTGTTTCGAAAATCAAGTAGGCGTTCCTTATATATTAAAACAAAACATACTGCATAATCATTATATTGACAATTAAAGCCGTTTTGTTAATAATAATATCCCTTTAACTACTCACTGCTGCTAACCCTAACTTATAATTTGTTTGAACCCATCCAAAGTTTTTTAAATCCAACCCCGGTTTATAAAATAGTAAAAAAAGAGTTAGAATGTTAATTCAACCTATTATGGCTCAGAAACCCACACATAAAATGTTCTGCCAAGATTATAAAATCTAAAAGCTAATTTTCTTACTTAGGTAGGTACAACAAGATATGTCAGACATTCGCCCATTAAATTCAGTCTACAGCCTTTTACAAGACAAAATTATTTTCAAGTCGTTTTTATGATTCAGCCCTTATAGTTGGCATTTTAATGAGGGTTTTAAAAAGGTCTTCTCGGATGATTTATGGTGATCTTCCAAATCCCCCGAACGACTTTTGTGCCAACCTTATTATATTCTATTTTTTTCTTTCCAAAACATCTTTCGAACTTTGATCTAAGAGCTTAGAATTATTACATAATATTTCGAATTTATTCTTCAAACTATTTAAATATCGCACGTCAACAGCTTTGTCATTCTTATTATTATCTTTTAACATCTTAATAATATTTGTAAAATTATTTCTTTCATTTTTCATATCAATCCTCTTTGCGTTCAAAAATAAAGTTATATTTAAGTATTTTGATTTTGGATATGACACTAATAATAACTAACACAGTATATGCAAGCAATTATATAAACCTAGTAATAATGGATCTTGTGCATATCATTAAAATAAACGATTCTTTGCTCAATCAATAACCTCATCCATTCGTTTACTCCTAGATATTTATAAATTGCATTACTTACCAGGTGTATTTTTTTAACAGCTTTTAAATTAAATTTACTCTAGCTTGTTACTCCCTATATGTCCCCTGAGTCCTTCGGAATATAGTCGATCTAAGCTTAATACAAAGTTGAACAGGCCATCGATCCTATCATGCACTATGTGAAAAAAAAGAAATAGTATCTTCTTTGATAAGTGCCCATGAATTTGAATTTGGTCGAATGTATTTGGTTTTAAATTCAATGTTTTTTTTTTCATAAGATTATCAAACTTTAGTTTTATTCCATCCATTCTAAACCATCACTTAGTTAGTAGATGAGTCGCCACATTTAATTCGTGAATTACTTTTATTAAGCCCTAACTAATGAGGGTTCTCTCGGTGCAATGATCACGATATTCCTTAATTATGTTATGGTTACTAAACACATATTACATTTAAGTAAAATAAAATCAGCTGTCTGAATAAAGCTACATAATTACTAATTACAAAATCAAATTAAACTGTTTCATTGTAAAGTAATAAAATGCAAACAAAACACCGTATTGCATTTAATTAAACTTTCATTAGTAATGGTTTGAAAACGATGTCTTAAAGTTCAATTACTCAGCTTATAAGTAAAGATAAAATTTTACGAGACCTATCGTAAACAAACAATTGCGAAGTTTAATTGACTTTTAACAGTTTTTATAGTCTCATTGTTTTCTTATTAAAACGCTGTAGTCCGATTATTTTTAATTCCATTGATATAATTATGGTTTTGATTCCACTCTGTGCTGTGTTTCAGATTTTTTTAATTGGGTGGCAACACCTGCCTACACCATCAATACAGAAGTATCGCAGTTAAGTCGTCATTCAACAGAAAACGTTGAAATATATCTATGTGACGGCGCAGCAAAATGGCGCCGTCTACTTTTGTTACGAAGTTACTGGAATCACCGAAAAGGTCGGATAAGAGTGACACTGGCTGGTGACTGTCATTCTAGTAGAGCGTCGCATCGATGGTTGCGTTGCGGCTGTCTTCTGATGACAAAGAAGATGATGTGATGAAGCCGCTATCGTACCACATCCACGACGAACTACCATATTCCGGCACAATCCTGATGATATTGAAGCTACTGAACCACTTATACGATGACCACTTCTGGTAAAGGCTATCCAGCACCATTATTTGTATGAAAATGAGGGCTAGAAAAAACACAGAACACCAGACCTTCCCTAGATCTTTAATGGTGGCACATACGATGCAGTTTTAATTCCACGCGAGTTCAATAAAAAATATTCTTGTGATGCAATTCGTCAATTATAGCAGAACTTTATGTTTGCGATAGGCCCCCGAAGCGACTAAGTAGGTAACTATAAACATATAACGAACGGGTTTAAAAAGACACTTAACGAAGCCGAAGTCACTTGTTATTCCCGGCATTGTGATAATTTTTTTGTTCTGGACCATTCCTGGGACCTTCTGGTTACGGAGATATTGAAGGACAAAGTTACAACTTTTTCAGACGGTTTTAAAAGAAAGCAAGTTTAAAATGTTAAAACTTAATTTTAAATACCCCCATAAACCCTGAACCGTTCCATGCGCCCATAAACACAATGTTTTGCGTACGTTACGTTGCGCACAACGGCAAACAGCGATTTTTCACACCAAAAATAAAAGTCGTTTCCCAGCAATTATTTTTGTGCAATGTTACTTAATTTGATGTACAGAATGCGTAGTTGCCTATGGGATGGGTCTTTTTACATCATGTATCTACACTGTTTATAGCAATCCATTTCTTCATAAATGGTCGAAAAAAGAGACAGACGCAATTTTTGCTGTTTTGCTCGTAGGTAGTGTTGAGAATGAGCATTTTATTCGCTTAAATCTTAATTTCACAGACTGTTTAAAAACCGTTTCAAAAAGCTAAATGTTGGTAAGCGTTATATTAAATTTTTGTTTTCGAACTTATTAATTTTGGTCTGCTGCATATTTTAATTGGGTTACTTTGTTTCTCTTGAAATTACTGAAATTACACTTTTTGTAAGTATAATATGAAATTATAAAATAAATTTTGTTTATAAAATAGCATGTAACTTGTCCATTTATCTTTTTCAGATTATCTCGAAAACACATCAATAGTATAGAATCTAATTCGGAAAAAAACTCTCAATACATAGTAATTTTACAAACGAATGGTCATAGACCCTCCTCGTAGTCTAAAAAAGTATTCGTCTGAAAAGGATTTAAGGGTCAGTCTAGAGTAAACCCTACTTATCTGTCTGGACAAGAAGTTCATCGATAAGTATTAAAGTTTAGGTCTCGCTGTATAAGCATTTATTGTGAATTAAATATTGATGAAATCTCAATACATACTTTTTCTGTTATAATAATAATAATGATGTCTAACGGGCCTCTGCGAGTTGGCTTCGGCCCCTTGTACGCCTTCCAAATGTCCGGGACCCCAGGGTCCCGAGATATGTAGAAGATAATAATAATAATATTCATTTATTTCAGACTTACAGTATCCATAAATTTATAAACATGAGTGTGTAGGTATTATTCTATATTAGTTACTATATCTAATTATTTCACTAACATGAGATCAAAAAGTTACAATTAAAGCAATAGGAATAATATTTTGTACCTATATAAGAGTACAACATTCCAAGAAAATCGAATGCGAAAGCACTAAGGTTACATTACATGCAAAGACGCCCAGCGCCTTCGCATTGGACTATCAATACTTTCATAAATTGCCCTCAGAATGCTGTATGCTGTGTGTGCTGTGTGTTATGAAGGCTGGGAGTTAGCATATTACCATCCTTATTGAGAAGGTCTAACAACAAAGTGTAAAGTCTTTTTCTTGTCTCATAATATTCTAATGCAGCGTTGATCATGAATGACCATCAGCAATTTTGTAATGGGGCTGACTGCCAGCTCATGAATGCATCACGTACACAGGTTCATTTAGATATCTTCATTCATTGATAGCGCTCGTGATTGGCAACTAACATAATTATACAATAATAAAAAATAGCAAAGTCTATGAAATGTCACAAATTACTAGTTTCTACAAGTTTCTACGGATTGGACAACGAGGCACATCCCTCAGCAAGATCTGCACTATCCCATAATCTCATTGGTATGTACGAACAAATATTTAGTATCCGTCCGTGATATTACCCTGTCTGCCAGTATTTATTGAACAAATAGTCGCTACTTAGCAACACAGATAACAAAACTAAATATTATTCCCAAGTTATGCCACTGACATTTAAATTTAGGTGACACGTGACAAAAGCATGTGTAATCCGCTTATCACTTGTTTTTGTACTCAGATGTCGGGTTAAGGCGTGTTTCCAACACGCGAGACAAAGTCCGAATGCATTTAATTCCGCGTTGATGTTCATTAAATATGTGTGCACTTTGACTTTTTCTTAGAATGCTAATCTGTTTGAAGTGAAATGTAAGTAGTTAGGTATTGTTTTGTTATCTCATAGATTGTTTAAGATTTACACGTGTTGACTATAAAGTTTTATGATAAGACTCATGACAATTTTATCATAATTATCATGTTGATTTTCTTGCCATGACGACCCGGAAGTGTATCTATAGCTACATTGTAGAATAGGTATGTTTAACAATAGTTAATATAGTTAATATTTCAGACTATGCAGGCTTAGCTAGCGCAGTCTAGATTTTCACAATAAAAGCTATCAATAGTTTGATGAATAAAAAAACCTTATCTCTCTTTCAGCTCAGGATTGTAACCACACCAACAGAACTAAGCCCATATTGTTACATTTCATGTCTACATTTGGCTGGCGTTAATCCCGGCTTTTAGAAGGGTCTGCCTTCATCATAATGTACATTTTCAATACAAAAGGTAGGCCTAACAGCCTAACGACGTCATTAGGCAACATTTTATTTTGGTTTGTGATATTACTAATTAAAGACAGTACCTATCTATTATTGTTTTCTTTACCTACACACATCTTATTCTATAATTTTGAAATTAGAATATTCAAAACGTTTGCTTTTCATTCAAACTCAAACGCAAAGCATTTATTTCAATTAAACCATTTACAGGCACTTTTGAATAATCAAGGAGTCGGTCAGTCAGAGATATGAAGCTTGTTGCCCATTCCAAAGCGTAGTAGGTACTTATGGAGAAGAACGGGCAAGAAACTCCACGGACACTCTTATAAATATAAATAAAAATTATACAAAAAGTTGGTTACATCATTCATGTTGAAATTATACATGTGAGAACAATGTAGAAAGCACGTTAAAAGCGTCCGCAATTATAAAATAAAACATAAAACAAGTCAAAAATTAAACTATGCTATGGCCGCTAAGAGATGACCAGTCACAACTGACGGCGCCCGTTCACGAACATGACGCATGGATCAGCACCATTCAACTCGACCATTTTGAAGGGAGCTAAATGATCCAATACACGCGCCACCATCAGCGAGACATTTGCACAGTAAGTGAAGCGTAATTTAGCTTCGTAAAAATGATTAAAATTGTTAATATTATACCTAATGATTGTGCAGTGAAACATCTCTTTAATATAAGTGAGGCCGATTTGCTGGTGACAATGAACTATGACACAGGTTGAGATATCTTCTACATACATAATATTATTTGAATGACTATTTAAAAAAGTAGCATTTTAAAAATAGCTGCGAAAGAGTATTTTGGTAATTTATAATGACAGCCTTATTTATAAAAATCTCCCTAATTCCTGTTTAGCCACTGATTAGCTTACTGATGAGTTAACTCTTAAATCAATGATTACCAAACTTTTCTTTATCTATACACACGTGTTAGAGCATAAATCGAACAGATTACGTGTGACTCTGGATTTTTAATTTGTCTGTCTGTAGTGTTTTGTTTATACCTTTTTAGTCGTAGTTGGGTTTTAGTTTTTATTTCTTTAATTTTTTATTATTATTTTGGGGTTATTATAATATATATATATATATATTTTTGAAATGTGCTCATTAAGCCCTTTCATTTGTTACCCAACATGGTACGATTAAACAATTATTTTTTTAGTTCCTGGCTTTATGTCCTCGCGAGGGCGCCATTTTTTATTAAATGTGACGTCACATAGCCTATAAAACATCGGACGATCAAGACGCTTCCAACGATACCTGATTTGTCATTGTGATGAGTGGTTTAGAATATAGGAGGGGACAGATGAACATACTTACATACATACAGCAGTGGTGGCCCAGTGGTAAAGCAACGACTCGACTTACGAGTCACGGTCTAACGGTCACCGACTTACGGTCGTAGGTTCGAACCTTAAGTTCTGAGTTGAGCTCCACTATTACTGACAAGTGCTTGCACTGACTGGACAGGTCCACTCAAATCGTTGTGGTTCTTTCCTCAAAAGACCATGTCAGACGCTAATCTACATGGTCCTCATATGGTCTGACCAAGATTATGTCTGGACTTTAAAAGAGACTGCGACCTCTGAGTTTGTTTCGGCCTTTCTTCTCAGAGTAGTCAGATAGGAAACGCCGACCTCATCTAGCTTATTTTTAATATTTTATAATATGACGTGTAAAAGTGATTCCAATACCCTATTTAAAGAATAAACAATTTCATTTCATTTCATTTCAACCTTGACAGGTGCTTTAGTTTGTGTAAATTATGCTCTGCAACGTTATTATCACCACTGCTCTGAAATGGTGAAGGAGAACATTGTGAGAAAAGCGGCATGTCCCAGAACCAAAAAATCAAAGAAAAGTAACATCTACCAACCCGCACTGGGCCCGATTGGTGGATTATGGCCCACTCCCTCTCATAGAGAGGAGACCTGTGCCCCAGCAGTGGGAACAATACAGGTTGATTATGCTTTTTTCGCAATTATAGTGTTAGTCCCACGGAAAAAATGTTCATAAGGATGAGTAAAATGGTTCCCTTCTCAGGTTTTCAGGAATAGATTTTTGACACTCCTACCGCCAAAAGGCAACTGGGACCGAATGCGACCACAATGTACGCCATGAAGTGTGTCGTAGACAATATTGTCATCACAGTGTCATATTTTCTTTTATTGTTGTTTTTTTTGTATAATGGCACCTTGTAGCTATTTATTTATGTAATTAGTTATTATTTAACCGTGCTTTCGTATGTTGTGCTATGTCTTTTGGGTGCACCAAATAAATGTTTTATCTATCTATCTATGATGGGCCACAGAATGTCATGAAGCAACTTTGGAGGGGTCCATCATGTCCAGGGGACTGTGATAGGCAAAAAGTGAATCCGCGAACAAAAGTACAAACGTGACTGTTTCTCTGTTTTGCTTCATTGGTATTTTCCCTAGAACTAATTAATTAATCTGCATATATTTAGCTATAATGATAATGTATGACTCAGTTCGAGAAATTTTTCCACGAGATAATTTTTGAGCTTTCCTTATAGATTGACTAGCGATTCGCCCAGCCTTCGAACGGGTGTAATTTAAATGACGTGAAGAGGACGTGTTTGTTCACGTCCCGACACTTGTGCACAAGTTTTAGAGGCCAATACTCGTACTTAAAAAAGTTCACATTCAAGTCTTAATCTGTCAAACTTGTTAAAAAAAGAACTGAAAAGCGAAAAATAATTAACTTTTATTTCGGAAGTCGGTGTCTTCGCTTTTCAGTTTTTGGTTTTTTGCCACCGACTTCCGAAATTAAAGTTATTTTTCGCTTTTCAGTTCTTTTTTCGTCGGTTTAATTTTTTGTAAAAAAGTTTTTTATTTTTCGCTTTTGAGTTACCATCCACTCCAGGGTACTCCAGGGGGTTACTCCAGGTTAAAGACCTGGAATTGATGATGAGTGGTTGTGTCATCAGAACTATGTATGTGTGCGAAATTTCAACAGAATCGGTTCACAGTTGAAAATTCAGTTGGTGAAAAATCAATCAAACCCATTTTTTCTACCTTTAGGGGTGGATTATAGTTTCCAATTTTAAATGGGACCAACTTCGAGGTATACCCTGCTCAATAAAAAAAAAATTTCAAATCGGACGATTCACTAAAAAGATATGCGTGATCATACATAAAAAAAAAAATATATATATATATATAATATATATATATATATATATATATATAATATATATATATACGGGTCGTTTTGAGAACCTCCTCCTTTTTTTTCGTCGGTTAAAAATGTACATTGATTATATTTTTGACAGATTGCGAATGAGATGCGAATGCAAACGTTCTTAAAAATACGGGAATTGCACCTCAGAGCAGTAACCTAACAAAAAATACTAGGTTTGCATGAATTCAAGATAGTATTTCATTGGTATTATTATAATATACTTATTTGTGTATAATTACATTATAAAGCACATGCACATGCACGTGCACATCTGGAATAATGTAGGTACCTTTCAATGACTGTGGTTTGCAACGTATATTAACCCAAGTTAATTAGTTGTCTGTATCTGTCTGTATGTATGTTCAGTGTATCTCATTTGCTACCCGTGGAAACTAAGTGGAACGCACAGTAATACTTCTTTAGATTTTAATATTTTACTGTACATGGGTGTTGAACAAGTAATGTTTGTTTTCCCGAACTAAATAAAATACTTTTAATTTACGGCGTTACCACAAAAACGCCAACAGAACTATATTTAATCAAAACGACAGCGCATCTCCTTGGTTGCCGCCACGCAATTCATACCACCCCACCCACTACCTGTACCCTACAACAGCTAGCAATTCCTCATCCCGTCATACATATCGTATAGCGTTTATCTAAGAGGTGCATGTGTGTCGGGGTGAATATATTGCCGCTCTACATCAACGGATGCCGACATTCGTGACACTTGCGACACTCACGACATTCGCGACATACTATGCTTCTTATATTATGTATTTCGTGTCGTTATTGTTTTGCTTATGCAACTGTGTTGCGATGTTTTGATGTTCTTTTTTTCGACTTAATCCTCTCTCTCTTTTTCCCTTTAGTGCTTGGTGTATTATTGTTACGAGTAGGTATTAAAAGTTGGTAATCTCAATTTTGATTACTCCTATTCGTTGGCCAATTTATTTATAGCATTATTGTTGAATTTTAATTTGTATTATAATAATACCAGCTTTTTACTGTCCCAAAGCTGGGCAAAGGCTACTTTTCATACAGAGAAGGCAGGATTGCTCCTGCATTGATCACCAAATTGCTCAAGACGGGTTGGCTATTTCAGACTTATATTGACTAATAAGTCAGGTTTCCTCACGATGTGTTCCTACACCGATGTCACTAATTTCCAAGATGATCTCAGAAAATACATTATTTGTGTACCTATTGAAAAAGTCACAATACTGGGTGCTGTAAATCCAGACTTCGGACTGCTACGGAGAAATTCCAGATTAAAGGGGGTCATTTTTGTATTTTCAACTCTTTCGTATTTTTACGCTACAATTTTGCCCATAGAAATCTATAGCCCACCCCCTACTCGGTTTCTACAACCCTTTTATCCATTAAAGCCGTAGCACGTAAATGAATTCAACACGTCTGCTGCAGTCGTCATTTCAAAATAGATACCTACCATTACTAGTACTGTTGTCGACCCCATCGGCCAGTAACACCATAATAACCCCTTATCTAAGGCATCTGTCCCACCGCCGACGAGGAAGCGATTCGCTGTCAATCTCTCAAGAAAAGTACACGTGGTCCCGTGTAAGTAAACATACCGGTCAAAATCATAACCCTCCTTTTTTCTTCGCAGTAGTTGGGTAAAACCGGCCAAGTGTGAGTGTACTAAGGGTTCCGTACCATTATCTATAAAAACGGCAAAAAAATCATGTCTATTGTATGGGAAATGTCCCTTAAATAGTTGTTTTATTTTAATTTAATTATTTATTTTTAAGTAAATATATAACTAAATATTCTGTGAATATGTCAAGCATCTACCTGTTGCCGCTATCAATATTGAGCAAAAACGAGCAAAAAAAATCACGGTTGTTGCCCCCTTAAATATTTATTTTGTTCTGTTTTTTAGTATTTTTTGTTATAGCGGCAACAGAAATACATCATCTGTTTAAATTTCAACTGTCTAGCTATCACGGTTCATGAGATACAGCCTGGTGTCAGACGGACAGACAGACAGCGGAGTCTTAGTAATAGGGTCCCGTTTTACCCTTTGGGTACGGAACCCTAAAAAGACACAGTATATTAATAGTTGATCGCTCACTGTTCTCACCGCAGTCGAGTACTCCTTTGTCGTAGCAACATCAAGAACTAGCAACGAACACTTGCTTGTTGGTGGGCAGAACACTCGCCGAGAGAATCACGCTTGGTGCATACGCTTACGCTTATCAGAGAGTAATCGCTTATCAGAGAGTGATCGCTTGTCACCGTCTCTCATTCCTCGCTCATTTTAGTTGCTAGCTCTACTCGCTTCTCGTTAATCGCCGGCGGTGAGAACGGTTCCTTTAGGTGTTTACTACTTCCGTGAGAAAGCAAGCAACTGTTCTGTCTGCCATTTTTTCCAAGACTGGAAAAAATATTAATACACTTGTTTGTAAGTAGTAAGTAAAGATAAAAATATTTTTTATTCTGCTATAAATATTACTACGACAGTTTATTTTTAGTAAATAAGGAAAAGTTTCCAATGTAAACAGGGGCAAAAAGTTGGTTTTTCCAGAGTAATATAACTGTCCATCATATTTTCTGACTGTGCGTAAACTTTTTCATCAAACAATATTTGACAGCTGGTAAACAAAATATGGTCAACAATAATGAAGTTGAGCAAACGGGTTTGTAAGAAAAATAAAACGATCTCATCGGTATAATAAACATTTTAAATGTGAATACACTTTTCCTGTTATCAAAAGTCAGACGAAAAACCTTTTCTTTAATTTGGTTTTACTTTTAAAAATAAGCTTTGGAACTGAATATCGAAAAAGTAAAAAAAAAAATTAAACCACAGTTCTCCATAGCAAAATAATTTTGATTAACTTGAAAATTAAAATTTTTGTGTATTTTCAATGTTCTATTAAAAACTATACTAACTATTTACATTATATACTAAATAAAATTACTGATTAAAACTACTCGTAACTATACAAAAAAACAATTGATTAAAATATGACGTCGAAAAATCCCGTCCGTAAAGTAATTTAAAAAAAAGATTGTGATTTGTACAATGGAAAGTTACATACAGTTCAGGGTACATTCCACAATTGCGTGTCAACGTGCAAACTATTCCCGTATGTCCTTCATTTCTAATAATTACGTCTGCTAATTATAACGTCTCCCGATTGTGCCCAGTATTGGATAATAATACATTGTTATCTCAACAAGTCTAGACAGGGGGATGAATGTATATTTATGACGTGGCTCCGTCTGACTATTTCGATTCCATAGCGATTATTTTGGCATTTCAAAGACTGCTAAAAGGGCAAAGACCTACGCTAAAAAATAGAGACCATTTAAATAAATACTAACCCTATTATAGAAACCTTGTGTATGTTTTTTTAAAGTTTTATTTCTTCGTGAGTAAAACCGGTTTATTCAATTGGACATCATTATTCGGCTAGGAAACCAAAAAAAAGCAAAATAAGGGCAAATAAGGATGTTTTTAAATTTCCGTCTTAAACTCTGGCTTTTATTTTTTTTATTTTCTCTGTAGCTTTTTTCTTATTAATAATAAATCATTTCTTAGAAGTTTTTCAACATCGTGACATTCCATTCATCTGAATGGAATGTTTTTCAATGTCGTGACATTCATCTGAATGGAATGTCACGATATTGAAAAACTAAGAAATTACTCTATAAAGAGAGAAGTGGTAACTATAGCACCAACAATAGCATAGCCTTTGCATTAAAAAGGAAGAATAAAGCTGTAGTCTAGCTGACATTAATCTTACCATTACATTATTGACAGTCCTTCACCAGGTCAGGTACAATTGCAGTTTTAAAATTGGATTAAAATGTCAAAGGCGCTAACGAGTCTTCACCTCTAGCTTCCAGCTAAAATAGTCAGGAAGCTAAAAATGAAAAATCTCTGACATCAGACGCTCATTTTTACTAATGAACTAACAGTTTGTCAAGTCAAGAGGAGTAAATATTATTACCTTTGCTTTGTTTATTCCCTCGTACGACATTCGACATAAATTCAAATTAAGTACACAGACAAATCTACTCGCAAAACAATCAGGGTCCGTTGTACCAACCACGAATTTCTAAAAACAACTTGTTATCTAAATTCTATAAATATCGAATCGTTACAGACTTGTCTTGACACCGAGGGCCCTCCAACTTGTTGTTTTGAACTTTTGTATGTTCTGTTGTCACCGTTGACACAGGTTATCGAATCTATTTATTCAGAGACATCGACTGTATCGTACTCTAGACGGAAGCGCCAGTTTCTCCCCCGCTAGTCAGCAGATACGACCTAAGCTCCGCTCAAAATGATCCCTCCGAACGTGAAACTCTGTATGGTGATTTACGTTGTAATTTTGTACACGGAAATTGTTGTCGGAAATGAAAGGAATTTGGGAAAGTCCCTTTCCATGGATACGATGATAAAAGATGTGTGCAGCAGATCATTGGCAAGACTGATATTCCAGATTTGTACGGGAAATGTGCTAATTAGTGATTTACCGTCTGACAGACTCACGAAAGTGAGGGGGAAGAGAGCAGCTTTGTTATTCAAAGAGAGACTGAAAAGGCAGGTTGCCGACGAGTGTTGCCAAAATTCATGTTCTGTGTCGCAACTGATGCAATATTGCCCGGATACTTGGTGAGCACGCAAAGAGACTTAAGACTTATCAGTGAAACGAAAGTGTAAGTGATTCGTCAAGCGTCCACGTGGAGCGACGTTAACAGCAAAATCGATAAATTGCCATGTGAACATTATCGATGACCCTATATATTGAGCAAATTTTCCTCTGTACACAATCAGTGGGGTCATCAGAACAATGTGACTGTAAAGTGCTGTGCACGTGTATGAAGGGTCCTAACCCTTTGAACGTGGAGTTGAAAAACTTATGTAAAGAAGCGATAATTCTCTGAAAATTCACGTGAAGAGCTTTTAGAGAGCGCTACATCGGAATCGCGCTATTCGAAACACGCGAACCGTGCGGATTTAGTCCGGAGAGGATTTTTGGTACATACGCTTTGAGTTTAAGTGGAAAAGTATACGACTTGTGTTTTTAATCCTGTAGGAGGCTGAGCTGTATTTTTATTACTCTGTTACCTAACTCCGTCCAAAATAAGCCACAAAAAGGTTGGTTACATTATTTTAATCTTTCATTAATAATCTCTATTTACTCTGTAAAGAAATACTTAGTGTTTACTTGTTTTATCACTGTATAAAAGTATTCTATACTTAGAGCAATTTCCTATAAAATTCTACAAACTTTTTTTGAATGATTGTTATTTATTAGCTTTTGAAATACTTTGTGAGAGGAAGTCAAATGATGAATGCTTCTTTTGAGACATGAAATACACTCCGAAATGAAACGAGAGAACTTTAGAATGTGTTTTTACTGCTTTAAATAATAATGAATGAAAAACATGTATTGGAAAATTGTGTTATTTCTGATTACGTTTGTTTTTTATTTTCAATCAAAGAACTGAATAATTTATTATTTAACAGATTTGTAAGTATACTGTAAACAAATATTTCATAACTGTTTACCTGCTATCTATTTAGGTACTTAGAGTCAATTACCGATTTTATTTAAACGTCCGTTAATGAGAGTAAGATCTCAAAAAGATTCCACGACAGTATCTTGGAGCTATTAATTTACTACATAAACTTGTATAATTACAAAACAATATTATGACTGAACAAATGAGTAATTTGTTATGATATACTCGTAAATCCTTGTACGGACAGGATAATGAGTCAGTTACACTTGGTTGTATAAATGTATATTCGCCCTACATTTTACATAATAATATGCTTTGTTTACAACGTTTATATATAGTTGACCGAATTTAATCACAGTGTGCTAATAAAGAATGAAGATACACATAATATTAGTAATGTTGAAGATAAAGATGTGGTTAAAAACAAAATTGTGGACTGGCGATGGTCAATTATAAAATTAAGATATTGATGTTTTTATAGTCATAGCCAAGTGTGACAAAATTATGGAAGTTGTGGAAGGAATAAGTGTGGTTTTCGTTTATTGAAAAGTGGAGATCCCTAATTGATCTTCAAACCCATTGAAGAGAGAGGACAACTATACCTCATTCCTCCACAAACAAAAATAGAATAATTGTGTGTATGTAATTCATCATCATCATCATTTCAGCCGAAAGACGTCTACTGCTGGACATAGGCCTCCCCCAAGAACTGCCACTTCGACCGGTTTTGTGCTTCTCGCATCCAGCGCATTCCCGCGCCCTTCACCAGGTCATCGGTCCACCTTGCGGAGGGCCTTCCAACGCTACGTCTTCCGGTACGCGATCGCCACGCCAGAACCTTTTGGCCCCATCGGCCATCTGTTCTGCGAGCATTGTGCCCTGCCCACACTGCCACTTAAGTTTGGCAATACTTCGGGCTATGTCGGTTACCTTGGTTCTCCTATGGATCTCTTCATGTCTGATTCGATCACGCAGGGAAACTCCGAGCATAGCCCTCTCCATTGCCCTTTGAGTGACTTTCAGCCTTCTAATGAGGCCCATTGTGAGCGACCACTGTTTGTGAATGTAATTTTTTTTATTTAAGGCCGACGTAAATCATCATTATTTATTTATTAAACAACACTTTGTAATTAATTGTATTTTTTTTTTAATTTTCCCTTTATCCTACTAAACTATAATAAAACAAAAGGTTATGAAATATTAAGATTAATTGTATAGTTGGCAACAATGTACGGACTTGTCAATTCCATGCACGCTACTTTGACCTTTATAACCAGTACGATATTAAATCGAAAATGGGATACCTAAATCGTCATAGATAACACACCGTGTGTCTTCGTGTACAGATTTTTATGTCCCTATTTTTCCGTATCTAGGTCATGCATCGTGGTAGAGAGTCGTCTAATCGGCCTTTAATTTGATTTGCGTGCAGAATGGCCGTCCGATAAAGCGCTTAGCTGAGGCAAAATGGGATTTATGGTATGGATAACTCCAGCAAAAAGGGCCCGAATAAATCTTCGCCCTAACTTAATAAAGTCTCCGTTGACGGCTTTATCTGAAGCTGTGACCACGAACAGAGTTTTTTGAATAAAGTAGTATCGTATTTTTACCGAGAGAAGCGGGATTTTCTGATATCAGATATTTGGACAGTTTAACTTTCACTTCACTTATTTTTCGACACAATGGAAATTTGGGACGGTATTGTGGGGCTCGAAATTCTTATTTTATACTTTGTTTGAATTTAATAATGTCAATACATTTTGTAAAAGAAACGGTAACGTAGATAGTCCCGTACAACAACATAGACGGACGTCACAATTTCAGGTGTAACGTTTGCAACGGCTTATAGTGATATATATTATATGCATTACGTTGGTACATTAACAAGCTTCTCAAACTGAACGAAGATATCGATTGAAATATTCCCACAAAATAATAAAAACGATGAAATCTAACATTTGCTTTACCGCGTCGGTGTCTGTGACGTTTCGTATGCGATTTTTTGTTCACAGAATCAAATTCAAATGCAATCATAGTATCCACGTATTCGTTTTCAATGCGTCTGTGACTGCGATTGGATATATCCAATATATGCCTTGAGGCGAGACACAGGAATCTCATATCCTCCACGTCAGGTGAGAAAATCTTTTAAAAACGACGCTACAATTTCTTCTTGCTTGTAAAACGTATTGAAAAAAACGTAAACAATTTTTAAAAATAGGAATAACTACAATGTATAATAATTAGTTAAAAAAAAATGTAAAAAACAAAACCAGCGAATTAATTAATAATGGTTTTTTTTTTGGAATACATAAAAATTTTGTATGAAAAACTACCTTCTCATTTTTAGGGTTCCGTACCCAAAGGGGACGAAAAAAACGGGACCCTATTACTAAGACTCCGCTGTCTGTCTGTCCGTCTATCACCAGGCTGTATCTCATGAACCGTGATAGTTAGACAGTTAAAATTTTCACAGATGATGATTTCTGTTGCCGCTATAGCAACAAATATTTAAAGGGGCTCCATTACAACAAACGTAATTTTTTTGCCGTTTTTATAGATAATGGTACGAAACCATTCGTGCGCGAGTCCGACTCGCACTTGGCCGGTTTTATTTTGTTTATTGTTTGCTTATTTATTAACGAGTGTTCATTTTACTTATTTATTCAAATTTCTCGCACTCAATAAGGTACAAAGGCACACAAAATTTATTATGAAAAACTACCTTCCCATATTTTTGGTTATTTTTGGCTTAGCTAATCGAATGCTCACTTATTTATTTATTTAAATTTCTCGCACTGAATTAGGTATCTACAAAGGCGGACTTAATGCCAATGATTTTACTAGTCTATTTTTCATTTATTGACATATTTTCTGATTAGAATGGTAATAATTGGCATCATGTTAAAGGTAAGGATTATTTAATCAGGCTATTGTTAAGTAATCTAATATTTTGCTAGCCGTCGATCCATCTCATCGTCTGCTGTAATTGGCAGATGAAACATCCAAACACAACTATGATACTAATTGACGTGGATTTCTGATATGTGAACATAATTAATTAATTTAAATAAAATATGTATTTTTTTTTTTTTTTCTATATTTGCACGCCGAAATTAAAGGCAGAATAAGAGAACAACTCTGTACATTTTACCAACATTCTGTAGCATATTTATGCAAAAAAAATTTTTTTTTTTTTTTTCATGAATCCATTTATATTATTTAAACCCGTAATATTCTTCATGTATAAAATCGTGACTGAAAAAAATGACGGATTTTGCACTGTTGTTTTGTTTTTGTCATTTTTTTTCACAATCGGCAACGATTGGTATGTATTTTTATTTTTTCCATAATCCGGTTATTTCTTATACACAATATTATCCCAAAATCTCATCCTGTATCTTGATACAATATTCTAGACTAAAAACATGATTAGCATACTCACAGAAAACATACAGCTGTATTCACGAAGAGACAAAATTGCGCCGAGACAAAAATAGAAGCTGGAATTAAAATCTGCCTCGTTATAGGGGGGGACTTGGTAAATTAGAGTCCTATTCATCCGCGTAGTGATAATCTGCGGGCGACGCATAGTTGATGAAGCGATGTACCAAGAACTCATCTCGGTGGATATGGAACTAATATCGGTCGGTCGAGAACGGGATAGAATGTTCATGTATGATTAGTCTTTTGACTGGACTGAAAAAGAGAACGTAATAAATGCCATGTTGGATTATTAAAAGTAGCTAATGGACGGCAAAATGACTCTTATGGAAGAAGTTTTCAGTTCGACTGGAAATGTGCACCTAGCTTCTGACGTTTCATATAGGCCCATGTAGGTTTATGTGATATAAAATATTTTGATTCCGATTTTGGCTGAATTTTGTAAAAGTTAAACTTTAACAAAAAAATCTTTTATTTATTCATTAATTTTTGCTAAGCGTGGCTTTCTTTTTTTAGGCTCCAACAATGGGCTAGTTAGAGAAAAAGTAAGAAAATTTCTTTTGATAATTAATTCTTGCTTTTTTAAGCCTTTTCAAATAAACTGTATTGTAAGGGCACTCCCAAGTAAGTAAGCCAGCAAATTACTATAAGCGTAAATATCAAACATGAGGTATAATATTGTCTGCCAATTAACATCTTACGCGTTAATTAGTAGTCTGCCAAAGCAAATGATGAGCAAAGCAAAGTAATCCATATCGTGCTAAGATTGGAATTACTCGTGTGTAGTCGAATTAACTAAATTTAGTATTGACATAGTAAGATCCTTTGTTCTTGATGTTAGTGTTGTGTTTGAGCTAGTAGCTAATGGTACTTAAGAAGGTAAGACTCAATCAAAAATAGTTTTGAAGCATCATCATCTGCGTAGCCTTTTTCCCAACTATGTTGGGGTCGGCTTCCAGTCTAACTGGATGCAGCTGAATACCAGTATTTTACATGGAGCGACTGCCTATCCGACCTCCACAACCCAGTAACTGGGTAATACGATACCCCTTGGTAAGACTGGTTTCCTGACTTTCGGGCTTCTGACGACCAGTAACGACTGTCAAAGATCCACAAATGACAGCCGGGACCAATGGCTTAACGTGCTTTTCGAGGCACGGAGGAGTCTCGATATGTAAAGATGGTCACCCATCCACGGACCAACCCCGGCAAGCGTAGCTGAACCAGATGGCTCGACCCGTGCGGCTGTTATTACTTAGCCACGAGCTCCTACCTATTTTTGAAGCATACATACATAATATTACAACTATGTACCGAGAGGGGTTAGGCAGGGGCTTACACCATAATAATACTAAATAGAATAAAAACTTAAATAGTTTTGGTAAGCCCACTGATCTTGACGAAAAGCGAAAAGTCTAGAATGGTGACTGTGGATTATGTAATATTGGGTAGATACAGTCGAACAAGCTATTTGGTTGGTAGACAGGCAGATAAACTACTACTACTAAACTACTTTAAACAATTTTGTGAGTGTTTTCAGTAGTCAACAATCCTTTTATGTCACTCTACTAAGCCATAAGCTCAAAAGGTTAAATTACACTCGCAACCAAAACGAATTTTGGCAATGTGGCCGAAAATTAATATATTTTGCCTGTCCGCCCCACGCCCCGCGGTGTCTATCAAATAGCTTGTTCGACTGTACCTAAAGATTTCTGGGGTGACTTCATTTTAACCGAATTCTTCAAAAAAGAGGACGTTCTATGTTCGTCTGTATGTATTTTTTTTTCGCATGTTTAGAACCGTGCAAAACAATAATAATTACTCCTGCGTAAAAAGTGAGCAGCGTAGGAACGAGTTTTGTCGACGGAAGAATATACTAAATGAGAGATTGTGATTGTTTATCTGTCATTTTGTCTATTTTTCCGTCGACAAAACCCGTTTCTACGCTGCTCACTTTTTACGCATGTCATGCTACGCGTGCTGCACAGACTTTTGTAGGACAATTTTTATTAGTCCAACGATATCAGATCTTATCCGCCATCTGCTTTTATAGGTATTTTATAAATAAGGGCAAAATACCATTCACTCACTTGAGTGACTGAATGACAACGAAATTTCTGGAACTAATAAATGATGTTTTTAACATTGTATGCGCACGAATATAATATATCGGCTTTATTATATCCAGGGTATTTTAAATAATATAATAAATAAAATTGGCCATACTTTATTTGAGTGTTCCTAGTTAGTATAGAATGGACAATGGGTATAGAGCTCGTTAATGGAAACACATTAATTTAAGCGTACGTGGTCTGGGCGGCTAGCTATCTGGAATTCGAAGTTTTACCAATGAATTTTATTTAGCCAAAAATAATGAATAATTATTATGTATATCCTAAAAGTTTTGTGTTTTGAGGGAAGTCGTTATTAATTTATTGAAATGTTTCCGAGGGCGTAAATGGTTACGATTCAAAGCGTAATTAGAAAAATACATGGAGTACAAAATTTCTAAGCCTGTTTTGTATACCCTACTTTACCTATTTTTTCACTAAGTTTTTGACTATTCATCATAAATAGGTAATATACATCTGTGTACAAGTATATAAAAAAGGGGGGGCAATCTCAAACTCAAACTCAAACTCAAAGCATTTATTTCAAATAAACCAATTACAGGCACTTTTGAATTGTCAAGGGGTCGGTCAGTCAGAAAGATGAAGCTAGTTGCCCATTCCAAAACGTAGGTTCCTATGGAGAAGAACGGGCAAGAAACTCCACGGACACTCTTTTGAATCAGAATATTATTACAATAATCTTAGTTCATCAAAAACTTCGTCCACGTCTCTATCAACAGGAAAAGTGCCCAATAGGCTGGCAGCATTGCCACGTTCTAAGGCAATGCTGATTCTCTGGTCAAAAATTAGGCCAACCCTCTGACCCACACTTATTAAGTGAAGCGAATAACCTTTTTGTCTAGGCCTATACGCATACATGCCAAAAAAAGATAATAACGAAAAAATTGAGCGATTGCGTGTCAAACACACATTATGGGCGGCACATTTTTCTTATAAACCCAAGAACATCCTAGGCCGTCATCATTATGTTAGTCCCTAAAGATAGACCCGACAACTGAAGACAGATCGATGAAACTAGGCTTAAAGAAAAACGGCGAAATAAAATGGACGGAAAATCGGCGCAGGGACGGAATGAATGAAGGCTGAACGGAAGGAAGCAAAGCCGGGGGGTATAAACGGTGAAATGCAACAGCCGCACAGAGCTATCCAAGGCGAGGCCGGATATGACAAAATACGGGTAGCGGGTAGCTGGTAGCTATATATTGTTTTTGAGGACAATTTCATAGAACACTATAATTTAAAAAAAGGTGGAAACAAAAGAAGGTTGTGATTCAAAAAGGTTAAAATCCTAATATATAAAACAAAATCCTTCGCCGTGTCTGTCCATCGTCCTGTACGCAATAAACTCAAAAACTACTGCGCCGATTTTTCATGCTGTTTTCACCAATGGATGGAGTGGTTCTTGAGTAAGGTTTTAGTATATAATAACCGACATCCACGAGGGCGAAGCCGTGAGCATCAGCTAGTAAATACTATATTCTTGATATTGATGCCATTCTTGTTTATTATGATGATATTACACTGTCTTTTACATATCAATCATAGATCTATGAGTTATTGATATAATTGTGACAAGGTAATGTAGTTATATGAACCATTTATGTGCTACGGTATAATATAATATTATATATATACGAGTATGTCGTAGATGTAGTACTAAGGTGAGGGTAAATGCCGTGACTCGCTCGCTAGAGAGGGGCGGCACGTGGACAGAGTCGTGTTAAGGGAAGTGGCTGAGAGATGAGTCAGTCTTGCGAGGGCAACGAACGAATGCGGACCTCCACTTCGTGACTTTCTACGTCCGGGCAAATGTTTCGCATAGGTAAGCGAAACTGTCGGTTTGCCCGAACGTAGAAAGAAGTGCGTGAACATTATTAGTATTGTAACTACTGTGATAATTATTCTGAAACTGAAATACTAACAGATTTGCTGTATCGTCGTGTTTAATTGTAAACCTGCACTATGGATTCCGTACCACCTAATCGAGATGATGACGGCACTATCGCTCAGTCATCGCTGACACCGTCATATATATCTTTTATTTTGTATACGATAGGAGATATGATCCTATATAATTATGATCCTACTTAAATGATATTATCGTTATTTCCCCCTTAGATTATGCTGGCTACTGATAATCTTCTTCTTTTCGTGTGGTTAGTGACTAACCTGGTTTCAGAGTTTTAAAGCCGCCCAAGGGCCTCTGACTTGGCTTCACATGCCGTAGAGAAATCTCTCTGGCATGCCGGTTTCCTCACGATGTTTCCTTTACCGTTTTTAAAGTAAACGCAAGCAACAACAAGCAAGTAACTGATAATGAATATTTTGTTCCATTCTATTCCTGGAAATGCGTTAACTTTCTCAAAAATTGAGTTAGCCATTTAAAATCTTTGGTTGAAAATAATGCTATGATAATTATGTAAAACTTGTATGTACCTCTTGTATCTCCAAAGACTGTAGATACTTACCTACACACCATTTTTTTTTGTTTTAGGTACCAACAGTTATTTACTTTAAAATCTTGTTCGAGAAGGTACCAGCTGCTTAATGCCCCCTGTAAATTGTGACGTAATTGAGGAAAATTGATATCAAAATGGTTGGGTGTAGGGTTATCAGTCTATACCAGACCCAGTGATCTATTGTTATGATGAGTAGATATTAGGAGGAAAATCAACAACTTTGATTAAAACACTACAAAGTGAAAAATAACTTTAGTTTCGGAAGTCGGTGTCGAATACCAGTACCTGCTATGTAAATAATAGTGACAGAAAGTTATTATAATATCATCCACGTATACTAAGTGGGAAAAATACGTACATACAAGCTAACTCAAAAACTACCCAAGAAAAGTTTATAAAATTTATAGGGAACCTAGGAAAAACTTTGGGAAAACTCAAGAAATATCTTAGAGGACACGGGGAACATACATAAAAAATAAAAATAAATCGATGAACTGAGAACATCTGCCTTTTTTTGGAGTCGTAATACCTTTCCGTTAAAAAGGGCTCATAGTACCTTTAAAAGTCTAAAGAAACATAATTATATAAACATAACACCTCATTCATAGCACATGAAGACTACGAAGCATTACCTCATACTCGATACATATTTTATTTTATTAACGTGGAAGATCAACTTTATCATAACCTGGCCTTTCCCAGTTATAGTGAGAAAATGAAATTCTATTTACACAATAAAGTTCCCATATAAATGTTATGTTTATTTATCGCAAGAACAGTCGACGGTGTCGGTAAATGTAAAGTTATGGCACCCATAGGAACTCTCGTTGTAAACATGTGCTGCAAAACACCGTTATTTATGTATGTACGGTTTTTTGTTACGGTGCTGTTGCAGTTTTGTTTTGTAAACAAAATACTTCGAAAAAACAAAATAAACGAGGGGAGACCGTTGCCTGAAAGTAGAAACTATTGGAGGCTACAATAAAATAAATAAGACAATATTTTTGATTACGTACTTAGTTATAAAGAAATTAAATATGGCTCGTACATAATTTTTGAATTTTTTATGGTGTATAATAAAAAGTATTCCATCTATTCATCTAGGTATCCATATTGAGGGGCAGCCTAATTACGTAACGCAATGGCAATCGCTTTCATTTTATCAATTCAAAAATAGTAATTGCGTTTTTTATGTTCGAATTTTTCAAATATATGAAGCAATAGATTATGAATTTCCTTCAAAGTCCTTCGAATAGTGATAGTACTTACTATCACTATTCGAAGGATTTTGAAGGAAATACACACTTGTGTTGTAATACAATTAGGGTGCAGAAACAAAAATATCTGAGAATCAATAATTACAATCATCATAAAGGTATTTACGGTTTATTCCAGAAATCCCCACCGACAAATCCCCACCAGTGGGGATTGTTACTTTTTTTTCCAGAAATCCCCACTAATTTAACTAACTCAGCCTAGTGGGGATTTTTGGAAAAATAAGTAACAATCCCCACCAGGTGTTGCTGTTTCTAAATTATTAAACAAATATGCGTTAATCAATTAATTAATCTAGTTAATCAATTAGTTAATTATTTCAGAATTATTTATTATAAGAATTTGCACGGTAAAAAATATTGCAAAACTTCAGTTACCTGAAATCAGTCATAAAATTTATAAAACATTTTTTTGGGGATGGGACGTTCAAAAGCTGTTGTTTTCCATTTTATCAACTTTATACAGTACATGGTGATCATGGTAGCACCAATGAGAAGACACATATCGTGCCACTGTTGTTCGTTTTGATGAGTGACAAAACACAGAAATCTTATCACATAGTTTTTTCCATGATAAAATCCATTATACCCATGTGGAACCCCCAACGTTCAGATGCGATTTTGAAAAGGCCACGATTAATGCTATTCAAGAGGTCTTCCCGGATGTAACTGTTAGAGGTTGCTTTTTTCACTATAAAAAAGCCATTTGGAAAAAGGGCGAGAATTGAATCTGACGAAATCCAAAATTTTGAAGAGACAAGTTGAACTTGCTGCAGTACTACCACTTTTACCGGAACATTTAATTATGGGAGGCTGGTTCTATGTTGCCAGCCAAAGCCCAGACAATCAAAACAGTGACAGTTTTCGCCGGTATATGTTAAGCCAATGGGTAAAAGAAGATTTTATAAAAGTATTATGTGTTTACGGAGAGAGGCACAGAACCACAAACTTTTTGGACGGGTAGCATAATAAGCTTAATGCAGCTATATCAAAGAAAAATCCAAGTTTACTGAAACTACTACATTTTTTGCATGAAGACGCTTTGTTTTTTGAAAATAGTGCTAACAAAAGTCACCGTCGGAACCCGCGTTCTCAAAGAAGCAAAGAACAAGACCAGTTCATCTTAAATGCTCAGGTAGAGTTAATGCATGGCAGCATTACAGTACCGCTTTTTTTGGAAAGAATGAGATAAATTCAAAATACAACCACAACCAACCGGTTGTGGTTGTATTTTGAATTTATCTCATTCTCAAATAACACCATTTGTGGTTACAAATGGTGATATTTGCTGACGATACTTCCTTATTTTTTAAGATAAATAGAAGAGCATCAAATCTTGACGACGTGACGACGACATCAAATGTCTCGCTGGTGGTGGCGTGTGTGTTAGATCATTAAGTTCCCTTCAAAATGGTTGAGCTGAATGGTGCTGATCCATGGTTCTTTGATATAGCTGCATTACGCTTAATATGCCACCCTTTCAAAAATTGAATTTAAATCCAGACAATTGTTGTAAATATTTACGTTTCAATGCAAACAATTTATAATGAAACTTCATTATAATTACTTAGGGTAGGTACTTAACTAATTAAACGTATTAATTAACGCATTTTTGTTTAATAATTTAGAAACAACAACACCCGGTGGGGATTATTGATTTCCAAAAATCCCCACTAGGCTGAGTTAATTAAACTAGTGGGGATTTCTGGAAAAAAAAGTAACAATCCCCACTGGTGGGGATTTGTCGGTGGGGATTTCTGGAATAAATCGTATTTACATGTGACTCAGTCAGCGTCAGCGTTCTTCCGCAATCTATTTAAATCTATAGCTGCTTGGAATTACTAAGCGCAGTTTTGTTTGAATAAGATAATTTTAAATACAATTAATTATAACACTGCAACCTTTGAACTAATGTTCAACAAAGTGATTTATCTGAATTGTTGTTTTGTAAAATTATTATTCATAAATTTTCCATCCGGGTCTAGTATTGAACTGCTGAGCATGGCATCAGTATAGGACATAGATTAGTGCCGGTTATTATTATTATTTTAAATAATAATAGTTAATAACCCTGTTCCCGATATCGGTGGGCTACCATTTTTTATATTTTTGAATGTTTTATGTAACATTTAAGTAAATAGTGGAATAATTTAATTATTAAGAATCTTTTAATTTTTACATAATTATTATTATAATTAATATCATGACATGCGTTTGTCAGCTTAGGCTGACCGTAAATTTTTTTCTTATTCTCATTTTAAATTAAATAATTGTTTCGTATTAAGTAATAGATTCGCTGAGGTTATATACAAATACCATGTCAGGTCCAAGGTCCTCACCGGACATGGCAGCTTCGGGAGGTACCTGTGTAGGATTAGGCGGGAGGAAACGCCCGGGTGTCACCACTGTGTGGATCGCCCGGAGGACACGGTGGAGCATACGGTTGAGGTGTGCCCTGCTTGGGCGGAGCACCGCCGTGTCCTCGCGGAGGCGATTGGCGGCGGTGACCTCTCGCGTCCGGCCCTGGTTCAGGCCATGGTACGGAGCGAGAGGGCATGGGAAGCCGTCACCTCCTTCTGCGAAGCAGTAATGCTCGCGAAGGAGGAGGCGGAACGCGTGAGGGAAAGGCAAAGTTTGCGCCCTCACGCCCCTAACCGCCGCCGTTGGAGACGCCCTGGGCGTCGGGAATCCCAGGCGGATTTCCGGCCACCATAGGCGCGGGCTTGCGGACGGCGAGCAACGGGCAGCTCGCCGTCCGATAAGGACCAGGCCCGGGTCGATGGCGCGTCGTGTTCCACGCGCGCCTCAAAGAGATGTCAGCAAAAATGTCGGGGTCCAATAGGACCGATGCCTGCCAGGGTTGCGGGAAAGTCCGAAAGGGATACCGGGACCTTGGCAACAGGCAAATGAAGGAACACGGGTGGGTTTTAGTCAGTAAAAGTCTGACACGCCCTTTCGCTCCGCCCAGAGCGGGAGAAGTCATTGGATGATTTCCCACCCTCAAAAAAAAAAAAAAAAAAGGTCCAAAGCCTCTACAGTACATCTGAGCCCCTAAACAGAGTGACATTCTATCAGCGATAACGATGATGGAAAAGGCAAAAATGTTTAGGACTGACATATGAGCTATCGAAAAGCTTAAGTCTATCCTGTTGAAAGTCGTTGTAGAAATACGAAACGCTTTTGAAGCGATTGTCACTTGCCTAGGCGCTCTGTCTATCAGTTTGGAGAATACGTGAGCGTGATTAATGTTATCAAAGTTTATTCCAGCCACATTATTCAGTATTCAGAAAGTAGCCTAGTATTTTTTTCTAGATATAACCAGTAATGCGTATAGTTTTTCTATCGATTCAGTTTCAGGGGCTTTCAATAGCGATTCAGAACTAAACGATCAAATAAAACAAAGATCATAGTCTCATCACGTGGCGAGGGATTGAAAGTTAGAGCAATAACCTCGTAGAGCACGTTCACAGTGTTTCTTGGTATTTGCAACACTTGTGTGGAAAGAAAAGTTTACGTTGCTAATATTGCGGGCGTGAAATGAGATGACTTATGTATTACATGTCAAAATATGGTGATTTCAGTGCTATAATATTTATAATATTTAAATAAAATAAATATATGGTTATAAACCCTCCGGAATTTTCTAAATGATGGTGAAAATCTCACAAGTCTTTTTTTTTTTTTTTTTGAGGGTGGGAAATCATCCAATGACTTCTCCCGCTCTGGGCGGAGCGGAAGGGCGTGTCAGACTTTTACTGACTAAAACCCACCCGTGTTCCTTCATTTGCCTGTTGCCAAGGTCCCGGTATCCCTTTCGGACTTTCCCGCAACCCTGGCAGGCATCGGTCCTATTGGACCCCGTCATTTTTGCTGACATCTCTTTGAGGCGCGCGTGGAACACGACGCGCCATCGACCCGGGCCTGGTCCTTATCGGACGGCGAGCTGCCCGTTGCTCGCCGTCCGCAAGCCCGCGCCTATGGTGGCCGGAAATCCGCCTGGGATTCCCGACGCCCAGGGCGTCTCCAACGGCGGCGGTTAGGGGCGTGAGGGCGCCAACTTTGCCTTTCCCTCACGCGTTCCGCCTCCTCCTTCGCGAGCATTACTGCTTCGCAAAAGGAGGTGACGGCTTCCCATGCCCTCTCGCTCCGTACCATGGCCTGAACCAGGGCCGGACGCGAGAGGTCACCGCCGCCAATCGCCTCCGCGAGGACACGGCGGTGCTCCGCCCAAGCAGGGCACACCTCAACCGTATGCTCCACCGTGTCCTCCGGGCGATCCACAAATCTCACAAGTCTATTGTGCAATTTAGAAACTAAGTGGTAACGACACAGACACAAAAAGCGACTTTGTTCAACCATCTATCTATCTAATAAAAATTATTAGCCGTGCCGTTAGTCTCGCAAAAAATCGAAAATAGGTCGACCCGCTACGCGGAAACTCAACATGTTCTATATCGACCGAGTTATCAACTAATGAAAATGAGCCATAAAGTATAAAAGCACCGCTCTTAACACAATTTTCATTAATATGTATAACTAGCTTATGACCTCGACTTCACCCGCGTGGATGTCAGTTATTATGTACTAAAACGTTATTCGAGAACCACTATCGATTGGTGAAAACAGCATGAAAATCGGTGCAGTAGTTTTTGAGTTTTTCGCGTACAGGACGACAGACAGACGCGGCGGAGGACTTTGTTTTATAATATGTAAGGATTTCAGTTACCTTTAGCCATCATCTAAGAATTCACTTTCTCACAATCCATCTTTTATTTTAAGGGTTTCGTAGTCAACAAGGAACTCTTATAGTTTCGCCATGTCCGTCTGTCTGTCCGTGGCTTACCTCCAAGACCGTTGGTACTAGAAAGCTGTAATTTGGTATGGATATACAATATATAAACCACGCTGACAAAGTGGTTTTTTTTTAGGGTACCTCCCCTACATTTAAAGTGGGGATTGTTTTTTTTTTCTCGTCAATCCCATACTGTGGGGTATCGTTGGAAAGGTCGTTTAAAAATAATGTGAGTTTGTGAAAACTATTTTTGGATTCAGGGATCCGTTTGCGGAATATTAAGCTTTAAAGCTTTGCAAATCTCCCATACATTTTGTATGGGAGAACAAGTTTTTCAACTACAATGTTAAGTTTGTTGGATAAATTCATCCCATCTACGGAACCCTTCATTGTGCGTTGTGCGTGGTTTGACATGCACTTGGCCGGTTTTTTAATTTTATATTTAATTCTTACATTATGGCGAATAAAATACTTTTTCATTACATAACGTGAATGCTTACTACTTTTTTCAAATTAACCTATAATGTCCCACTGCGGGGGCTGATACATGATTATTTATTTATTATTTGAAAAGACCCAGTAAATCATTACCAACTTTTCCCCGCATTCACATAAACGCATGACGAGGCATGTAAGCTGTTTTGCTCAAAGTTTACCCAACAAAGTCGTAGGCAAAAGTTGACTATAAATAAATAAAAAAAGAGATGTCCAGTGCAAATAAGCCGAGGTTTTAACACACCAGGCATGTCCTTTAATTCTAAAGTTTGTGTTTGTTTTGGTAGCCCGCAGAGGATTGAGTCTGCGAAACTTTTTACGGGACTTTAAAACTTTTTTTGCGACGTGATCACTCGCCCAGCGGTGAAAACTTATGTGGGTAGCCCAAAAAGAGAATTATTTTAGTTTGAAAAGAACGCGAATTTATAGTGGTGGAAAATTTCCCAACCTACCTACTCGTGAGTTCGTGCAAAGGGAATCGAGAAAAGTTTTTTATACACCACTATTTAGCCTTATTTTTTCGATCTCAAAAACTTAAGGCGCTAATCCTGAATGTTAAATTCCTGATTGAAGCTTCTATAGTTTAAATTTTAAACTTTTACTTACTTTATAGCACAGAAGGATCAATCAATCTGCTCAGCCTTTTTCCCAACTATGGTGGGGTCTGCTTCCAGTCCAACCGGATGCAACTGAATACCAGTATTTTGTATGGAGCAACTGCCTATCTGGGGGCTAAAACCGGCCACTTTAGCAGAATCATAATATGAAAATATTATGAATCATCGTGAAATGTCACAAACTGATAATTCATAATAATATGATCTGCGTGTATTACGAAATAATTTATCTGTTTGACAGTTTTCTATGAAGATTCGTAAAATGGTCAACAAATTATGAATTGCTTTTATATCAAATTAGACGAATTGCTAATGACATCTGGGATTCAGGAAATGAACTGCTTTTGGAGGACTTGCTAACGTGCCGGTTTAAGCCCCTGACCTCTATAACCCAATTACTGGGTAACACGGATATCCCTTGGTAAGACTGGTTGTAAGACTTTCGGGCTTCCAACGACCCGTAACGACTGTCAAAGATCCAAGAACGACGTGCTTTTCGAAGCATGGACACCGAAGGACATAGACTTAAATAAAACATCAATTCCTACCTCTAAATAGCAGAGTAAGCACGAAATATCATATCTCTTACTTGACGTGCAGACTCAACTTTTTTCCAGAAAACCAAACTTGTGTTATTACTTCATTCGCCTCTTTATATTCATTCGACGATCCCGCTTAGGGGGCTACATTATTGGCATCGATATAACACGAAGCATCCCGCATGTCATTTTGTTGCCTCCAGGCGCAAGAAATTGCATGAAATACATCTATGATACTCGACCAAGAATGGTAGACCTGCCGCGGGCCCCTCAAGCAAAGTAAACCATCTATTCTGCGGAGCAATGATGTGTTAAATAAGAGGTCTTTTGGTTTTGGTCGTGTTGTGCTATTCGTGTGTGCTTCGTGCACCCCTACAGGGCATATTGGACGCAATCTGTGATACCTGACGTGGCTGGGAATTTCATTATAGTCTATTGACTGCTCATGACGAGAGCCTAGATTGAAGTTTGACGTCATTGTTTACTGGAAATAGTAGATGCGTGACGCAGTGTACGCTTTCGGAGATTATGGATTATGGTTCTAGTGCTAAGCTGTAAATATCCAAGGTTTGTCGAAGTCGTGAAGGCGAGAGAGCTCGTTCTGTTACTAAATAAATAAACTGTTTTATTAAAGAATCGTAGTTCATGTTACTTCTAGTCGTAATATGGTCGCTTTCGCTCAAATTACTCGTAAGCAATGCCATCTATCGGTGGCGCAATGTAAAAGTAAAATTATTATGAATATTTGTTCTAATTTATGTAATTAATTATAACACCAACATTTTATTGAAGTTATATGTGAATGTTAAATCATATGAAATATGAGGTGGCATTCGTAGTACTAGTAGGTACTATAACGCTTGAGAGCGTTATCTTGGTGTGAGGGTGTGTGTGAGGTGGCAAATCCAAAGACGGCGAGGGTTCAAAGGGGGTTTATTCTAATATTTAATTTTATAAGAGACGCGTACAAGTTCTGTAGCTAAGACTAGACTGATCAACCAAAACAAAAAGCACTCCTAACATATTTTAATCCAAATTGTTGGAACGTTTGAAACACACGGCTGCCCTCTAGCCAGCCTGTACCACGCGAGGTTGCGCCTCGCATACAAACTCCTTACAGTACTGACACTGACATACCTTGGAGCATTAATTGTTTAGATTAGATGTTAAATTATTTATTGGGTTTGTCTATGTTACCATACAGTCAAGCCCTAAAAACAGAATGCACACAACATTTTCGTTTTTCGGTATTTTTTAACCAATATGCAGCATCCATTCGATGACACACAACAAACAGCACTATTTGAACAGCACTATTTTGCCCGTATGGATAAACGGACACACTGAAATACAAACGAATCTGAAACGTACAGAGCAAGGTTCCAAATTACATACTTAGATTACAACGAAATCCCCCAACAATATCCGGGGAGTTATGTCAACAAACCTTCAGTACTATGTACAGGGTGAATTTTTCAAGTCAGCGTGGACGGCCAAGTCCGAAACTATACAAAATGGCGAAAAATATTTATTTATTTAATACTTTAAGCACATAAATGTACAGAGGCGGACTTAATGCCATAGGCATTTTCTACCAGTCAACCTTTGGGTGATGCAGAGACAAACAGTGGTAGGTGCAATAGCGAAAAATTGTGGAATAAATATTATTTAAATACGTTAACATATTTAAAAAAAATGTATATATATAAACCTAAATACCTAAATATATATAAAATATTAAAAGGAGAAGAGGAAGAGAAGGAAAGGAGGAAAGGTGAAGGAAGAAAGGAGGAGTTTTGGTAAAAGGTCATCATCAATCGAACCCATTTCGAAAAAGGAACACTTCCATTTTATAACACTATCTAATAGTGTAGCAACAATCACATTCTGTGAAGTATTGTCAAACGGCAAACTAAAAATTCACCCTGTATACTAACGGACATCCGTAGGTAGGAAACTGTACCCTTAGGGGACATGAAACAGCATTTTCATTGATTCCCACCGCGGTCATTGTCCCGCAATAGACGACTAGCACTAACATTTACCGCTGCATAATTTTACTGCTATTTTATAACTTGAATTTTTGTTCTTTGGGGGACTGATAAATCTATAGTTTTTGGGGGCTGTTTGATTGTGTAAACGCACTCGGATTCGTAAATCCTGTCACTATTTTGAATGACAATTTGTTTGCCTCCTCTGAATTTATTTTCATGCCTCATCCGTATTGGAGCAACCATGACACCAACTCATACTGGTACAGGCCAACCTCAAGCTAAAAAAAAACAAATGGAGTAAATCTTTGTCAACAGCATCCCATCACAGTGAAAATCGCTTGACAACATAATAAGTTTTGGAAGAAACATCCTTTTCTGAATCTATATTGTGATGTGTCTTGTCCCGTAGTTGGCATCACGAAACATTATAATATTATTACAACAGTATTTTCTAATGTGCAATAATTTCCCGGAAAAATCCAAGCAATACCGAGGTACTTCACTAGTGGTAGATAAATATTTTATGGACAATTTGTGGCTATAAAACTTCATAACAGAAGTTGGAGTTTGTCGTTGAAAGATAGTTGATTTTACAAATGTTTTTATACTTTTTTCAAGCTATACTGTTTTAAAATTGTTGTTCTATTTCAAGAAATATGCTTACAGATGATGGCAGCTCGTAAAACTGAACACAATATATGATACAGTGTGACTATACTTAGCTATAATTTGATATGTTATGAACAGTGCACACCACCCTCTTCTTGAAAAAACGAAATCATGTTCACAATGTTTGCAAAAACTAAGTTCTTCTTCATTTTGTGTGGTTAGTGACTAGCCTGGTGTAGAGTTTTTATGCTGCCCATAGGCCCCTGACTTGGCTTCACATGCCGTCGAGAAATGTCTCTCAGGCATGCCGGTTTCCTCACGACGTTTTCTTCCACCATTTTTTAAGTAAACGGTAATTAACTACAGTCAGTTTGCCATGCGTCATCTTCATCATTTCAGCCCAAAGACGTCCACTACTGGACATAGGCCTCCCCCAAGCACCGCGACTTCGACCGGTTCTGTGCTTCTCGCATCCAGCGCATTCCTGCGGCCTGCACCAGGTCATCGGTCCACCTTGTGGGGGGCCTTCCAACGCTACGTCTTCTAGTACGCGTGATCTAATCAGAAATGAAGAGATCCGTAGGAGAACCAAGGTAACCGACATAGCCCGAAGTATTGCCAAACTTAAGTGGCAGTGAGCAGGGCACATTTTTCGCAGAACAGATGGCTGATGGGGCCAAAACGTTCTGGAGTGGCGACCGTTTGCCATGCATCCCTTAATTTTTTAAACAAATTCTACTTTCTGCATAAATGACCGAACTCCTTGACAGTTTATTAGATATTTATTTATTTATTCTGCGGTACACATTGCAAACATGTATTCAAAAGAGTCAGTAAGTGTTTTAATTAAAATAAATGCTCACAACAAATACCTACCTACCTAGTAAAAATAAGCTCATTGCCAATTCCTATTATTTCAATAAACCGAAATTAGTTACCTATTTCGCAGAAAAACTATTGTGTCTTGTTAATAACCCAATATGACCGATTGTCCTCATATCTTCTGTAGATGCAGTGATAGGTGATCGTCCATTAAACCGATAGATCAGACACAGCACCAACCCGTGCACTGAGCGTATTATACTGTGATCATCAATCTGCTCGCCGGCCGTAATTACCCCTGGGAAGGTTCTATATATCGATCTATGGGATGGAAGGCGTCTCCAACAACAGCCGTCCATGCTTTGTTATTGTACTTCTGATAAGTCTTTTTAATATAGTACATAATCTGCTTGGTTACTTGAGGTTAGGGGTATAAAGAACTCGTAATTTAAAGTCTGATAAAAAATGTATCTAGTAACTATAAACAATAGAGAACCTGCACACGGAGTGGACCCATACGTATAGACATTCGGGGCACAAAGCCAGTAATTTTATAAAAGAAATCACATTTTACCTTCAAGAACCTAAGTAATTTTTACTGCAAAATTAATTTTCAACTGTAAAAATCATTATAGGGAGAGGAACGAACTAAAATTATTTAAAAAATATATAGCTTAAATCACTCCTACAATTAAGACGAACCTAAAGACACCTTTTTTTTTTTTATTATAATTTTTTTTTTTGAGGGTCGGAACGAAACGGATCCTAACGACACCTCGTATGTTAAAATTCATCAAGCCGTTTAGGCTACAGAGCGTGCCAAAGAAATAGACATACTTACATACCTACAAACATACTAAATACATACTCTCGTAAAATATTACCCTTTTTCTGGGGCAGTCGGGTAAATAACGTACATTAACGATTTTTCATTATCAAAGAAAATCTTCATTTAATATAAGTAAGTATTTCTCTAAAACACTCGATAAAGTGTTCAACAACTGCTTTCAACTTTACTCAATTTATCCTCTCGGCTCAAACTCCCCGAGCTGTTATTACAACTATCAAGTACAAAGAAACTATTGAAACTGAACCTCACTGAAGGAAAGTTCTATTCAACATGATTGCTTCCGGCCAAACCGTTGATTGTAAAAATGAATAGTTTGAAACAAACTTTGCCGGTTAAGCGGCCAGTAACTTTTAGATTTAATCTCAGGTAATTTTGTTATAATTGTCTGCTCATTTTCAAATGACTGTGTACTGGGGCCCTATTATGAACTCTTATTTCCAGGCAGTTTACGGCGTAAACAGAACTGCCTTGCAATTTCGTATTATGAACTCGTCAAGCAAGCCAGTCAGCGGTCACGTGACGCCCTGGCCGCCTTCTGCCCGAATATTGCCTGGCAATATCGTACTACGAACGTTCGTTTGACATTTCTTGACATACTAAAACTGTTATTATGTAACCTCACAATCCATTCAATAAAAGCTGCTTCAGAGGACCTTTTATTGAATTGTTTTGGATTTATTTGGCGAAATTATGCGAGCGTTATCCAGCTAACAATAAAATATCAGGTGTGACGAATATGTACTGTTTGAGTTTCTGGAAACTCTAGAAAGTGGCACTTCTGAGTGATAAAAATACCGAAACAACGATCAAATTGTAAAACTCCCACAACTTTTCCAACAGAACATAAGTTAGTCGCCGACGAGGGCGAGAATTCTCATCCACTGAACTATGTATAATAATTATAACTGCCTTTTAATATCTTGTTTATTTATTTTCATACATAATTATACATTTTTTAATATTTTATAAAAGTCATAAAAAAAATCATTTGAAAATATAAAAATAGATCGCCGGTATCGGGAGCAGGGTCTAAGCTATCAGTGGTTAAGGCTGCAGAGACAGGAACCTCCTCACAATGCGATCCTTATCTGCCTTCTGAATCAGGCCCTTGATTCAACTGCATAACGAGAGCCTCGAGAGCTGTTGGTCGAGGCTTTCGGCCATGAGCCAGGCCATTGGCCGTTCCGACAATCGGCACAATGCAATTATAGCCGAGATCACATTCCACATGTCAATAACTGCCTCTAATTCTAATATTATCATGATGAAAACTGATAATTAAAAACACTTGAAAACACCACACGGTGGTGTGGTGTAAGTATTTTCATCCACCACCATATCCATCCCTAACCATATTTTCGTTTATACTTCGAAGCTAATACGTACTTAAAATTATACATTTGTTCATTTATTTGTGCAACAATGACAACAATATGTACATGAAGTTGTCAAATTCCCCGCTGAACTTCAAGTGGAGTACATTCGGAAACTTAATAACTTAACAATTTGCAACCACACAAAATTATTAAATTAATTAATAATATAGCACAATATACATTGCGTTCATATTTTAACCTACTTTTAGTAACAAGAATGATATATAATTTATTATTTTTTCATAAAATACATGATTTAAATAAAATCGTAACTTACCGATAAATATTTGATTGTGTTTCTGAATGTTTCGGCAAAAAATTACAAGCCAGCCATAGACAAACTACCCAGCGTGAAATCGGTCAGAATTACGAATGTCATAATACGAAATTTAACCATGCCGGGAAATGAATTGCCTGGAACTTGCCAGGTTTTTTTAAAGTTCGTAATAGGCCCCCTGTAGTGTACGTTTAGAGGCATTTACTTCACCGAGTGCTTGTGACTTTGTGTTAGAGTAGACGTATTATTAATAAGGGTGCATCCGATACCGATAACGATATATTGAAAAAAGAAAGAAAGAAAGAAAAATTGTTTATTCTGCACAAACTAAACGCACATTACAAAAAAAGAATAGCATTCGACGACGATATTTTATTTGCCGATAAACCGATACATACAAAATTTCGCGCGTTTAAAAATCGTACGTAAACACGTATTGGCGGAAAGGTAATGTAGTTTCCAAATGCGTTCTGTCGCATCCGAGAGACTATCTTCTAAAGCAGGCCTCATACAAACGGACTTGTGAAATCATTTCTCTCCGCATAACTTGAGAATGATTTGTTAAAAAAAACTTTTTAATGTTAAATTCTATTATATTAATCTCTCAAGTACATTGCGAACTATAGTTTTGTATAATTTAGAAGCATTTTTTCAATTTTGTAAATGTGAGTACTGTGAGGAGGTTGTATGCGATGCGCAACCTCGTCAGGTACAGGCTGGCTAGAGGGCAGCCGCGAGTTTCGAACGTTCCAACAATTTGGTTTTAAATATGTTAGGAGAGCTTTTTGTTTAGGTTTGTCAGTCTAATCTTAGCTACCGAACAGTGTACGCGTCTCTTATAAATTTAAATATAAGAATAAACCCTCTTGAACCCTCTACTTCTTTGGAATCATCTCCTCGCACACATAAGATAACGCTCTCAAGCGTTATAGTACCATGGAGCCGTTTCATAATGTTATCATGTTGTATGTTGACTTGAAAGAGCATGGCAGATGAGAGTATGTCATACTCACTTAAATGTCTCGCTGATGGTAGTGCGTGTGTTGGATCATTCGGTTCCCTACAAAATGGTTGAGCTGGATGGTGCTGATCCACGTGTCATGTTCGTGAACGGGCGCCGTCAGTTGAGACTGGTCATCTCTTATCTGCCAGGACTTATTTTTAATCTTATATTTTGAATTGATTTTCATTATTTTTCGTTTGACATTGTTCTGACACATAAAAGCACCAAGAATACTGTACCCAGGATTTTGTAATATCTATATACATTTTTAAAAGAGTGTCCTTGGATATTTTTGCCCGTTCTTCTCTATAGAGATCTACGAATTGGAATGGGCAACTAGCTTCAACTTTTTTACTAACTGACCGAATCTTTGACAATTCAAAAGTGCCTGTAAATGGTTTAATTGAAATAAATGCTTTGAGTTTGAGTTTGTTAATTTTAATTACCGAGCTGCCAAGGAACGGTTATGTTTTTCGTGCGTATCTTGTATGTGTTTGATTGTAAATTTCTTTAGTACCTCGTATCTTCCAAACGGCTGAATGGATTTCGACAATTAAGGTATCGTTATATTTGTCTTAAAAACCCAAGTGTCCGTCGACAGGTGTTTGAAAACAATAAAAAAATGGCAGATTTTTGGCGCCAAATAGTAATTTGTTAATTTTAAAAAAATAACTAAACCCGTCGAATAGGGTATCAAAATAAAGGAAATTAAAAGGGGATTACAAATATATGTATAAGTTACATGTTTAAATTTAATTAGGAATAGGCAAATAAGTTTAAAAAGTTTTTGATAGCGTAAAAATGGGCCATGTTTGTGTCGGACCTCATAAATGACCTGCTAAGCCTTGCACAAGCTAGTTTATAAAAAACGAAAAAACTGAAAATAAAATCAGTTTTTGTTTATATCTTTTTAGTTTACTTTTTTATCGTAGTTCGGTTTTAGTTTTATAACTTTTTTTTCTATCTCCAAAGCATTCAGCGTCTGCTTTGGGCAGAACCGTGACCATAAGCGAAGTCATTCTTCTACCTGCTTTAAAATGAATCATATTTTATTTCTCATCAAATAAATCAACCAGATTGGTGAATGTCCTTTCCCAGTTCAAGAACCAGCGGCGTACTTATTTACGAGGATTGTAAACAAACCATTACTGTATCAGTAAATTACCTCCCAGTTAGTAGTAAGACTCAATTGGAAGTAGTTTTATTGCACTCGTCTGAGGGGTGCTTTGCAATCTTGGAATCCCAAAACATTTAATCAAGAGGGGAATTGAATGGTTAAACATTACCTTCTTAAGTAATATCGATATTCGTATGTAGTTTTCGAAATAAGACTACTTAAAGCATGTATAGTCGATCTTTCTGTTCTAAATAGAGTTGATCTCTCTGTTCTAAGCAGAGTTTATCTCTCTGTTCTATAGCATGTACTATCGAAGAACTTCATATTTTAGCAGTTTCAAAACAAAATCCCGTGAACACGATGACCACATCTGTTACCGCCCCGGTTCTATAACGGCCGAGCGCTGCAAGCAGAAATAGTCCTTACGGTGCATAGATATGAACTTCTTCGATGGTAGGTACAGTCGATCTCTCTGTTCTAAGCAGAGTTGATATCTCTATTCTATAGTATGCAGAGTCGATCTCTCTGTTCTACTGCAAATTATGATGAATCCACAAAAAAGCATAACGCCAACATCACGCGATATTCTCAGGCGGTTACCCATCCAAGTACTGAACGCTCCCGATGTTGCTTAACTTCGGTGATCGGACGAGAAACGGTGTATTCAACATACTATGGTCGTAGGCGATAGCATAAATGGAATTATCAGCCACAATGTTTTTCAAACAACAATAAAATAGAAAGAAAAAAATTGTATTGACAGTTTGTTTTTACAAACATTTAGGTAGGTAGGTACTTATATTTTGGCAAGAGATTACTGAAACATCTAAAATTCTTTAACACGCCAATCAAAAGAATCAAAAGAAAGCAAGCTCACCCACACTTCTTAGAACCAGATATTTTGAAAAGAAAACATTGAAAGATAATCTTCGAGTCTCGTATGAGTTTCAAGCGAGGCCTTGATTAAAAGTCTTTGTTTCTAAGAAAGCCGAGCTAAACAAGAAAATGTTTACTTTCCACTCACTGCAGTCTCAAAGAAGTCGCTAATAACTCTATTACTAAGTTTCTAACACCACTCTGCAGTGTTCGAGCCTCGTATTGCTGGACAAAGGAGATTTACAGCTGTAGTGGCTTTGCTAGGCAGTGTGTTAACGTGATAAATTCTCGAAAATGTGCGAAGTGACCAATAAAGTACACTTGAGGACAAAATAACAGAAATGAGTTGGGGGTGAGTTTCACCCTTATTTATATGGTACTACATGGTTGTGTTATATGTTAACTTACGTTACATAATATGTACTATAACCTAGTTATAGAATTTTATTAGCTATCTAGGTATTACTGATAAAAAAACCAACGTTAATCGGATAACAGTTTCTTCTACAGTTAAAAACAAATTCTAAGTTGAAAATATTCAAGTCGGGACTGAGAAGCGTTGTTTTTACAATAATTGTGTAGGTAAATGAAAAAAAAAAAACTTCCGAATTTTTAACCCACTTTTTGCTGTTAATAGGTAGTTATAATAAGTATTAGACTATCGTAATTTCACGTGATTTCTGTGGTTTTTGTATAAAATAATAATCATAGTTAGAAATAGAATTGAAGAAGTAACAAGTGACATTATATCTTTGCGAATCAGAACGAATAATAATTATAAGCACGTATCTCCTGTTGGGAATCGAACCCAACACAACACTTTGCGGGCGGACTGCATCGACGCAACATGGACAAGCTGAGGCGTGCCGCGGCGGCGACACGGCTCGGCCCGACGACCACTCGTTTCTTCGGACTCCACCGCAACGGACAATTCTCCTCTTTAATTGTGATTCCGGGAATGTTTTATATTTTGTAATAAGCACGGCAGTAAATAAACCATTGCCAAAATACAGTCCATTCTTTTATTGCTCCCCGACATAACATTTCATTTCTTAAGCTGCAAAAATCACAAAATTCCCTGAATAAAATAAATCAGGAAAATCTATAGAAAAACACAGTCATAATTATTTTGATGAGTCAGCTGTAATAATTGAAAATTGAAGTATGGATAGAAGGTTAAGATTAGGTAGGACTGAAGGTTGGTAGGTAAAAAATGCGGCATTAAGTCCGCCTTTGTACGGTATTTATTTTTTACTTGTGCATAAAGTTTTAATAAATAAATAAAATGCCTAAAGCATAATGATCGATTTTACGAGTAATATTACAAATACATCATTCTCGTCCTAAAAGTATTCAGATCGACTTTTACGACATATCACATAAAAGTGGCCATTATCATTATCATTACTTCTCGCCCCAAATGTAACGGTGGCGGAATTTTCTCTGCTAGTTCACTATGTCAAGGTCGCCATTTTAAATTATCTTGAGTAGTTGTAAGATGAAGACGAGAGGACTGCCTCGTTTGTGTATTAGTGGTTGCAAGCGCTCCTGAGCATGAGGTCCTGGGTTCGATTCCCAGGTCGGGCAAAGTGTTATTTGGTTTTTCTATCTAGAATTTTTCAGTTGCAGTCTGGATTGGTGCCCAGTTGATGGCAATAGGCTTGCTTTTTTTAAATAGTATTATTAGCCACGGTAGTGTTTCTGTTGTACAAAAGTTTACATCAGCGCTAATTTTGACATATCCGTGGCAGTTCCTATGTTTAAATTGGTGATTGTTATTTTTTTTCTCGTCAATCCCATGAGGTATCGTTGGAAAGGTCGTTTAAAAATAATGGGAGTTTGTGAAAACCATTTTTGGATTCAGGGATCCGTTTGCGGAATATTAAGCTTTAAAGTGCAAATTTTTGGTAGAGTCAAGTGTCCCCCCCTGCCAGCTAAATTGTTGGGTTTGGAATAGTGAAAAAATTCACGGCATTAGTATATATAACGAAATTAAAAGGAAAACTATCACCGCTACGAAGGCTCCACCAGTTACCGAGTAATAATCGACCAACTTTAATTTGCAGTTGCAAAAACAATCATGTTCTCCCATACATTCTGTATCGGAGAACCAGTTTTTCAACTACAATGTTAAGTTTATTGGATAAATTCATCCCAACTACGGAACCCTTCGTTATGCGTGGTTCGACATGCATTTGGCAGGTTTTTCTTTCTAATTGATGATTTTATCCTTATTACTTACTTGCGTTACGCAATTATGGTGCAGCACCCTATTTGCCTAACACACGATCAATCATAATCCGTTTCATTTTGCCAGTTTAATAACATTAATTGCGTTATTTACGTTGTTGAGCACACTACTAAACTTTTTTCGAACATTATGAACCAATCGATTAGCAATATCCATAAAAATGATTCAGATTTTGATTGATCGTGTTACGCAATATGCTTTTAATTTTTCGTTGCTCGTAGCAACAACAAAAATATTTCACGACAACACTAAAAAATATTCTCAATAAGTCAAATAAGTTTTATGAAGGTACACTTATAATACTCATTGTCCAGTCATAAGTTTTAAAAGTTTAAACTTCCAAATTATGGGCATCATTTTAACAGTGACTAAGTCCACCACTTAGTTAGAGGATCCACAAAATTGACTTCGAAGGAGAGGGTTGACTATGACCAAGTTTAACGAAAAACTTAACTTTTCTTTGTAAGTAAAATGCGCCCAGAAAATTGAAGCGGCTCCAGTCAACTAAATTTAGCGGTACAAAAAGTTTCGAACAAGAATTTAACATTATGTACATAAAATCAAATTTTAACGAGTCCTATTAAAGTTTCCACGTTTGGTATAATTATTATGACTTTGAAGAGGTCAAACATTTAATATGTATTAATGTGAAGAAAGCAAGGGCTTAGATACTTCTAGTTCAGGTATGTATGCAATATACACGGTGATTTTTAATTCACTGTTAGGTGCAGCGCAGACAACACACTTTTTGTGCGATCGAGTCTGTGGCGCACAAAATGTCTGCATGACATGCAAAAAGTTCGTCGCAGATTTTACGCAGACTCAACGCACACGACGCACATCTTCGATCATTCTGTCTATGGAAATTCAGATTGCATATTAAAAGCGTGCGCCGTTTGCGTTAGCGCGCGTTAAAGCAAACGTTCTATTTTTTTCGCGCACTTTTGTGCGGCGCGGCGCTGCGCGATCTGCCAGAATGACGCGGATTTTCTGTGTGCCGGACTTTTTGCGCGTCGTGTGCCTTACTGCATATAATTGCTTAGGTTCTATTTTCACAGACTAAAAAGTGCGTCACGGATAGTCTGCGGTCTGCACTGCACCTTAACCTTCAGGACGTGAAAGTACTCATGATTATGAGCAACTTTCAGTATTACACCAACTCTGAAATATCGAAAAAATATCATAAAAATATGTTTTTTTTTTGCTATTTCGGTGATTGCTATTTAGGTGGTCCCATAATGAAAGTTGTTTATAATCATGAGTACTTTCACCTCCTGAAAGGTTAACAGCAATTTAAAATCATCGCGTATAATTATTATCATGTATGTTTGCGTAACAATACAATACATAATATACATACGGTCTCTTTGGTTTTAAATTTTTGTTTCTTGCCATCGACTTCCGAAATTATAGTTATTTTTCAGTTTTTTGTGTTGTTTTTGGAAGTCGGTTGTTTTTTATTTTTATTTTGTAATTGTGGCACCTACCCCACACAAAGAACAAAAAAAAACATACAGTCGAAAAAAAAATAAACAGTTAACGAAAATCTTACTATTTTCTCGTAAAAGAAAAAGCCTGATACACTCAAATAGTTTTAATGGTAGTCCTAACAATGTACAGAAGATTTCTCAAGATGTTAACACTTTCGATTCAGTTAGTCAAGGGAGAGTACAATTCACTCCCAGATGGAGAGGAAACTTTGCACTCTCGACTTCCCTCTCTGGCCGTAATGACTGAAGTTTTCTGTTTTTCTTGTCGTTGCCGCGATTTACTAGCAACCTGACTTTTTTGTTGGAACGAAAACTTCAAATACATTCTAAAAAACAATTAATTAGGGTAGATGAGGCAAAAGGCTAGGAGTGAATAAGGTAATTTGATTACCTAATTCACTTCCAGCCTTTTGCAGTTTTAGTAATAAACAAAATACATACGTGATTAAAGTCTTGAAAAAAAAAAAACTTTTTACGGGAGAAAGGAGTTTGAAAATCGAGAAGACTTCGTTTTTATTTTGTTTTCATTGCACCTCGATGACTTTGAAACTACTTTTTCTTTGAAAAATGTAGATAATAAACACTTTATATTTTGTTTTACCTGCACATCGAAACCTAGGATTCTAAAAGCAATACAGTCAATACTTTATCCCAAAACATTGAATCATGAAAACATTTCCGGACTTGAATTTATATAAACTGCATATTTTCTGCATATAAACTGCTTAATATCCGGCAAGGTTGCCTTTGCCTTTTTTTGTAAAATAAAACAAGTGAAAAATAAAAATGTTGGCATACTCAATTTGAGGGTTTGCGAACGTATTTACAGTTGGATGAACCCGTGGACCAACCCTAGTAGTAAATAACTAAACGCAGGGTTCTATTGCAAAAAAATTCATGCCTGGCCCCAAACTTTGAACCTTATGCTGTGGTTCCAGTGTAAGCTAAGCTTGAAATAAGACAAGCTAGAAACGATCCTTATTACCACAAAACCGTGTTTATCAGTTTTAGCCTAAACACTTTTTAAATATGACATTTCTGTATGGAGTTTGACATAAGACTGACAATTAAATACACGTTGAACAAGTGTCAAGTGTCAAATTTTTGTAGTAAGGTTTGATATATCATTATTTTAAAATAATAATAATATTATGGATACTGTGGCTACGTACAACAACAGTCGCACGGGACGATCGAAGATTAAGCTATGCTTGCCGAGGTCGGTCCGTGGATGGGTGATCATCCAATAAGTGCGAGTGTTATTCTAAGCCGTTCGTCCCAATTGTCATTTGTTGAGCTTTGACAGTCATTACGGGTAGTCAGAAGCCCGAAAGTCTGACAACCATACCCGGTAACGGTTATGGAGGTCAGATAGGCAGTCACTCCATGTAAAATACTGGTATCTAGCTGCATCCGGTTAGACTGGAATCCAAAGGGCAGACTAATGATGATGAGTAAGGATGCTTGATTGAAGCTGTGTTAGGCACAGATTACAGGTTGAAATAGTTTATTAGATTTACCAATTCCTAAAACATTCTATCATACATTAAATTATGTATACTGAAGTGTAAACTAATGTCCTATTAGACATTGCTCCTTACAGATGTTATAATACTTGATTTTACACAAGTTTAACTTCTAAGTTTCATCAAATCATGAACATCATAAGTGAACATGACATTCACAGACATTCCGTAATCTAAAACTTAGTAGCACCCTTATACTCAGTCACGTCACTTCGCCCGTATCACTCGCCAAAAGTGGAAACTACCCGCTGCCAAGTCAAGTGGAATGGAACTGCGCCAAAACGGCTTGCTCTCGTTGGAGGCCCGGCTTTACTATGGCCTCCCACCGTAGCCAGTGCGTTGTGGGATTTGATTTATTCCTATTCAGGCCTCAAGTGGGACTTTTGAACTTTACCGCTTGACCATTGGTTGTGGGAAAGGGTAGGTACCGTAAATTATGTTCGGCACTTTGTTGTGCAAGTTGATTATTCAAGGCCCGCAGGCTATGCTGGGACAAGTATTTTATTCGTAAATATTTTTGCATACAATTTTTGTGGATGATTAACGAACCGTCCGGGCTATTGAGTTTTTTCTAGTTTATTTGGGGTAGCGTATGTTAAGTCTAGAAGTTTGCCAAGCTTTTTTCAATGTTTATGTAGGAGCGGAATTTCGGCACTTTGTTGTGCAAGTTGATTATTCAAGGCCCGCAGGCTATGCTGGGACAAGTATTTTATTCGTAAATATTTTTGCATACAATTTTTGTGGATGATTAACGAACCGTCCGGGCTATTGAGTTTTTTCTAGTTTATTTGGGGTAGCGTATGTTAAGTCTAGAAGTTTGCCAAGCTTTTTTCAATGTTTATGTAGGAGCGGAATTTCCTTTGTACTTAAATCAAAATAAAAACAAACAATATTGCAGGCTGCGACTTTTCTTCGGCATAGATCCAGTGATGAATACGCAAAATATTTGCTACTGAGGGAACACGTAGGCACATCTCTGCTTCATCTAATGGTTCAAGTATCAAATGCGATAGCAACCTTCAACAAATTAACGTCCCAACTGAATTTAACATACCAACAACTATACATCCAAGCACATAATAGGTTATATGTGATCCTCTAATCTAATTTTTCATATAGTCAACGACAATGGTCGCTCGGTGGGAGTAGACAGTTATACATTACTTCGACCCCTAATGGACTTAACCAGAGAACTATAAATTCCAACCGCCCCTTTCTAAAAGGATAATCACACAGACAACTCAGAAGCAAATGGGAATTTAGGGCTCCCTGGGTGGAGGCCTAATTGACAAAACATACTCGATTACAGCGCGTCCCTTCAAGTTGGTAGTGAAAACAAATTGGTGTGCCAATGACTTTTGTAACAAAATTAATTAGGGACCGCGTGATTTCTAAATGTTTTTTTGTGACGGTCCGACACTGGTGCTCGGGCTGGCGTGACTTGATTTTTGGGAAGTGATTTTGCGGTGGGGAAAATAAGTTTTCGTTTTTATGGGGGTGGGTTTGGTTAACGAAATGGTGGACATTTATAAAGTATGCTGCTTATACTTTAGATGGATAATTTGAAATCTGACGTTGAAAAAATGTCTACTTGCTGCAGAAAATCTAATACATGGCCGAGGAAACTTAAAACAAACTTTTATTTTAAGTTTACTTTATACAACGTGTAACGGAATAAACGCACGAGCTCATACACCCCAATTAGAATATTAAATTATAAGACTAAAATAATATCTGTAATTTAATTTATTTAACCACACCTTAAATTAGCTATTTTATTTAACGCGCACTACACATAGGATAGCTATGAGCGTATTACAAATTTGGTTATGCATTTAAATAGGCTTTATTCCTTTGAGATAATGCTTAAATTTCCTTAAATAAAATATCTTATTAACTTGTTATGACGCAGTGGTTCTAATTTCAGTTAAATAAAAGATTGTTTCATGAAAAATTAACATAATTATATAAATAATGACGGAAATCGATTCAGAAGCCGATTCTCAGCAAACTCCATTCAGGTCTTGCGCTTATTCTGTTACACGTTGTATATTTTTGTAACTTACTTTGGAAATTCTACTGCTTAGTTATGCATTTAGAAGCAGGATATAAGGTGACTGGCGAAATGTGGGTGTACTATCTGGGTTCTTATACCTCTTCCTCTTCTGATTTCCACCCGTACTTGCCTTACCCTTGGGGGAACAAGGCGGGAGGTTATGATAAAAGGTGTCATCATTATCATCACCGTCCGTTATATCATTTTGCCTCACCCTTCTTTTCATCCATTGTCCATAACGAATCAATCAATCAATCAAGTTTTTTATTCATTGGCCAATAACATTTTATTATACTAAATTAACTAAAGAACTAACTAACTATACCAAAGGAAAACATTATATATAAAGGAAGGGCTCATAGGGCGTCAAAAAATTCTTCCGCATCGCTGTCAGCGGGAAAAGTGCCCAAAAGGCTGGCAGCATTGCCACGTTGGATGGCAATGCTGATTCTTTGACCTAGAAATTGTCCAGCCCTCTGGTCACATGAAGAGTCGACCAACCGCTTGGCGATGTCCCGAAATACTCGATGAGCAGTCGGACCCCACGGCCCTAGTGTTTCAACCCCAAACGGCTCAAAGATATAGCTACCAGTGAGGTTGTTATATTTGCGCCGTTTGAGATTTTCTGCACCTGCAGCAGCCGCCCCAGAACAGCCCGCCGATTATCAATCAAGTTTATTCGCATAATATGGGTTTACAAGGATTAGGTAGCAAGGGTATTCAGCTGTATCCGGTTAGACTGGAAGCCGACCCCAACGTAGTTGGGAAAAGGCTAGGCAGATGATGATGATGGGTTTACAAGGATGTTACACAGGTACGGTTTCACCATATTCAGCTTATGTTAGCATGCAAATTATAATAATAGTCACATAATATTTAAATAATTTCATCATATCTTTAGAAAAATGTTCAATATTTTGGGGTTGATTTATAAACGTTGCTTAAAGTCAAGTAACGTTCAAACGTCAAAATGTATGTTTAAACAGTCGCTAATCATTGATAAATTATAATGATAAATGATAAATAATTTATTTCTGTAAGTAGGTTTGTACAGACACTTTTACACGTCAATCACATTTTTTTAAACTAAATGAGGTCAGCGTTTCATATCTGAGTACTCTGAGAAGAAAGGCCGAAACAAACTTAGAGGTCACAGTCTCTTTCAAAGTCCAGACATAATCTTGGTCAGATCATGTTAAGACCATGTAGATTGGTGTCTGAAATCGTCTTTTGAGGAAAGAACCACACAGATTGAGTGGACCTGTCCAGTCAGTTCACGCATTTGTCAGTAATCGTGCAGCTCAACTCAGAATTAATGCATTAGTTAACTTTATGCAATGTTTAATTATAAACTCCTGTATCAATACAACAATTCCCATATTGTACAGTCCAATATAATAAAAGCACAACAAACTTTGTTGTTACCTTACGAAAGTTTAATATTTATACCAAAATAATATTAGTCTATTTTTAGATCTTTCCTACTAACTTTATGAAGAATAACTCGGTCAGTGAGTGCCTAAAATGTGTAAAAAAAAAGTTAGCAGAAATACTGTTTACAGAAGCCAACACGAGCGCTGCGCGATCAATCATAAAAACATTGGCGGAAAGTTTTGACATTGACTTTTTCAGTGACATGCATTTCAGAACTAACTTGTTCATATGTTTTGCAAAGGATACGCATCGCCCGGGGTACAATTAACTTAGAATTTCGATAAAAAAAACTTATTTGACAAGACACCTTGTTTATTTTAATTGTAATTACTAACTTATTTTGTCAGATTGGTATCATTTTTGTTAACCATGGTTCTAACAAATTTACTAACGTAAGTTCTACGTCCAGCCATGCACGTTTTCTGATAGCAAATTAAGAATTATAATAATCTTTTCTTTTACAAAGAAATTCTTGGAATGTAAGTAAAGGCGAGCCGCGAGTTTAACCTTCGTAGCGACTAGGTCACGTTGATACCGGCCAGATGGTTTTCTTTTTGCGTTTCTGATTACTTACCACCGTATTGTATGGATTTTAGAGGAAAAATATATGCTGACGATGCTAAATTTAAAAAATCATAAATAATATAACGTAAACTATTACAAGGCCAAAAACCAACAAGAAAATGTATCGTTAAATCTCTGACATATTGCCATTAAAAACTTGTCTTCAAAATGGAAGATTCCTTCCCTACGAAGTTTGTATAATAAACATCAACAAATTTACCCACATCAAACTAAGTAACAGTACCTCAGGACCATCGTCGCTCCCACCGTAAACTTGTTTCATTTAATACGGAACTTGTATAAGCTGCAAACTCATACACACTAAATACTCAACTTAATACTGCAAAAGTTTATTAAGCTAACAATGCTGTTGGGTTACACAGTGTGAATGAATCGATGTAATAAGTAGTTATCGATAGTAATCATGGAGGATGGTGTGTTAGTTAAGTAAATGGAGTAATAATAAACAAATCTGCCTAGCCTTTTCCTAACTATGTTGGGGTCGGCTTCCAGTCTAACCGGATGCAGCTGAATACCAATATTTTTCATGGAGCCACTGCCTATCTGACCTCTACAACCCAGTAACTGGGTAATACGATACCCCTTGGTAAAACTGGTTGTCAGACTTTCTTTTGACAACTGCCAAAGATCCACGATGATAGCCGGGAGACTAACGGCTTACCGTGCTTTCCGAGGCATGGAGGAGTCTCGGTATGTAAAGATGGTCACTCAACCACGGAGCAACCCTGGCAAACTTTGCTTAACCTAATCGATCGACCCGTGCGGCTGTTATTATATAGCCACAAGGTCACATCGCGATATTCTCTGAAACATCCATTTACTTAATGTTTTGTTACGATAACCGATACGTTTTTAAAAATAACTAGAAGTTGACGTTCTGTCTATAATATAAAGAGTTCATATTATAGACGGCTTTTGCTACCGGGTTTACTCTCTGCTTTTATGGTGGAAATAAAAATGAAAGGACGTTTTACAGTTTTTAATTTAGAGACCGTACAATGGGTCGAAGTGCCAGTCATGTTAGATATTAACTGTCGGGGCATTATGAACTTCGAGGCGTTTACGGCGATGCCACGATGACTGATAGTTTAATAAGTACCAGATAGGCATTCCAGAGGTAAGTTACTGCTTTAGTAATTTATTAAATGTAGATTAATTATCGGAGTTTGTGTAAATATTATGAAACTTCAAAATCTATTTGCAAGGATAATTTTTGTATAAATGGGTTTCAGTTTAGTATTTTTCCAAGAAAATATGTCTATCATCACGCCATGCTACGGCTCAGTTCCTAAATAAATTGACGAATTCTCTATGTGGGTTATAAAAAGGGTAAGGTTTTTAAAGGATAATTAAATCACCTATATTGCTTTTATGAGTCTTATTGCTTAGAAGTTTTGTTCAGGGATAATTTGCTGTGTACTATCAGAGAAGGCTGTGCTCGACAACCATAAGAATCTAAAAAGCCTATTACATCTCAACACACAAACTTATCAACAGATTCTGTCGCTATCGCTGCTTAATATTTTATAGGCTTTGCACGCCAAAAATCAATTTAAGACAAAGAACTCAAAAGAAGGGGTCGCTTACTCGCTTATCTATCGTTGGCAGCTGTGCTGAACAACCCACTGGACTGAGGGACCAATGTTTTTATTAATATCGACTTTTTGTCTCCCTTCGCCTTTTTTTTCTTGAGATCAGGAAGAATATTATTATGGGATATTAAGTGGTGGAATATTTACGTTTTTATCAAGAGAAATAAATTTCTTAGCTGCTGTTGGTTTCCGCGCCCTTAGTGCGGGTTTTGTAGTGTAATAAAATCATGCTCACATAAATTATCGAAAGGTAGTTTTATTTATGACCACTCGTAATACATCCGCATTCGATGCTGGCCCCGAGCAAATAGGCCGAGACTACTCTCGTCTTTAACCGCCATCCCCAAACGCCAGTCGTCCAAAAAGCTAGTGTTGCCAATATAAGAAATAAAATGTCCCAATAATCGACTAAGACAATTTAAGGGTTTATTAATTATTTCAAAACCTAACAGTAGGTTACGTCACGCAATTCCCGTAATTTTTAAGAACGTGCGCATTCGCATTTCGTTCGCAATCTGTCAAAAATACAATCAATTCAACAACATTTTTGACAAGTTTGACAGATTGCGACTTAAATGTGAACGTTCTATAAGTACGAGAATTGGCATGTGGTTGGGTGAAAGACAACCACCAAAAAAAAATTGAAAACCGCGATTCAACAGTTATTGTAAACAGCATCATCTATACTATTTACAATTATTAATAACCAAGACAGGTCGTCTTGGTCTTGGACCAGTCTAAACCGCGGTACATATAGTAATTTCTTCTTTGGGATGCTTTTTTAAATACGATCGTTTTTTATTTCGATACAAAAATAAAAAACCGGCCAGCACCACGGATAATGAAGAGTTACGTAATTGGGCTGAATTTGTACCAAGAACAAACTTAACATTGTAGGTGAAAAACAGGTTTTCCCGTGATCTATACTTAAAGAATTATTATTTTATGTTTTTTTTTTTCGACATTTATGCTCAGTTGTTTCGGAGATAACGTGTCAATTTCTAATTTACCCGCCAAATTCCGTATATACCATATTCAAAATTAATTAATTTACGTTACGGACGTGTTATGGTCATTCGGACGTACGGAACCCTTAATTAGGGGATTTAAGCATCGAACTCCTACGCAAACGTTAAGAAACTATAACATCAGTCATGACTCATGATAACAGACTTGTTTTCTTTCTCATTACGATAACCTTTCAAAAATACATTGAAAGCTATAACGTACTTCGGCATTTTCTTGTTATAACAAAACATATTGGAAAATACTTTTCTATTTAGGTAACCTAAACAAATTGTTTTTTTTTTTGTGAATACTAGCTAAATGAATTTGTTTTGTGTTATTTACCTACAAATTTTAGAATAGTGTTGTTATTCACCTAGACTATGAGAATTTCAATGTAAACTGTTTTAACCAAACAGTTTACATTAGGCAAAAGGTAGGTATTTTAAAATGATGCTAAAACCAGATTAATATCAGACAGATTTCATCTCTATAGTTGCCTGATTTATGCTTGAGCATTTAACATCACACATAAATCTGTGGATATGGACAAGCATAGGCATCAGTTAGGTGTAGATACTAACAATATTAACATAATTTTAGGTAAAATTATTCCGTTACTAACACACTAACATTTTTTATGATTTTATGTTATTTTTGAATTAAACCAAAAAATAAAAATAAAATAAAAATAAATAACTATAATATTCGTTTATTTATAAAAACGGGTACATTTACATTAAGTAATTTAACAATTAAAATAGAGTAGTTCTTTGCTTGTTTTTATGCAGTAAGACATGACAAAGAAAAAAACAAACACAAGAAGGAATGCATTATACAGCAATGTTCCAGTATAACAGAGTTTATGCAACCCACTACATTATGTATCTCAATAATGGTCAGCAATGCAAGCGACACGCGAATTTCATCGCATGGCGTTTTCTCGAAATCGGATCACTGCTCACCGAATCAGAACTCCGCGATAACTCATTCGATATTCGATTCGATTTATCCACAATAGTCGCATGGATTGTCTAACTAATGGTAATGTTATTGATGTTGAATGGAATCATGGTCGGAGCTTTGCCACGCTCGTAAGCATAAATTTGTACAATAATATTTGAGTATAACAATTTCGATGCCGGTGTTAGTTGAACAACTTTTGTTGTTCAACAAAAAAATCTTTGAATTTTTTTGATTTGATTGATAGTCTGTTCAGACGGTTCAAATCGCTTTCGACTTAGCGATTGCTCAAGTAAAATCGAAACGTGTGAACGTGTGAACCGGTATTAGCGATGTGATTCGAATGATTCGATTTTCAAACGTTTGGTTTCGTCAAAATGAAAGAGTCAGGCACACGTCAGTTTAAAAAAAATTTAAACTTTTGGCGTACTTTGCGCTTTTTCTGAATAGTGAACGAAACTGGACCGTCACGCTCGGGTTGGTGACGCTAAATCGCGTATACTCGGCGTTGAATCGCGTATACTCGGCTTCAGTCGTAAGCTTTCACTTGTATCGCGTGGTCATAAGCACACACCCTCTTTTTTATTTCTTCATTGAGTTTCATTTGTTTTACAAACTGCCAATAAATCAAGTTTTTATGAGGCGTCATTGACCATTAATTTGTAACCACTGCCAAATAAATTTCTGGTTCAAAATTAAATCGTGTGCTAAAGGGTTAAGGGCGTAGTTTGCTTAAATTGCCAGACAGCTAACGCCTGCAAACAATGTGATATTACAACTAGAGTAAAACAATGTTACAAAGATATCGACAGGAGCTTTAAACTTCGACCCCTCAGAACAATAAAACTAAAGATATTGCAGGAATGTTGCCGTGGGGGAACATTTTATTTTACTATAAGTGGTTGATTATTCAAATCAATAGTTACTTAGTACTTTTTATCTTTGTTTTTACAAAGTTGCTTTATATTTAAGGTTTCCTTAGTTAAATACAGTGTGTTCAGACATGGATTAGCGATATTCTAAATACTTAAATATAAATTAATATTAAATATTTTAATGATAATTTTTTTTAAATAGTATTTTTAGTTATTTTTATTTCATGTCCAGGGTTCCGAAAATTGCCTTGCAAAAAGCACTAAGCTTGCGCATTTGCTATGTTCAAACAACAATAACTTTTAAAGTATTAGACATACAGTTGAGAATTTTATTTTGTATTGTAATTTGAAACTTGTAAATTGTCATGGTCTGGCGCCCGGTTTTGACTATTCAGGTTTGAAAGAATTGTCAAAATTTTATGGTACACAAAACACTTCCTACAAAAAAATTCAACATGGACAAAGTGTTAAACTTAACTTCTTCAGTAAATATGATAGTAGTAATATCTTTACTGATACATATTTTAGGTACAGTATCGGGGCGACCGAGCTATGCTCGGGTAAACATTGAGAAAACGAATTTTCCCAGATATGAGACCTAGCTAGATCGATTTTACTCATGCAACTTTCATCGAAATCGTTAGAGCCGTTTTCGAGAACGAGATAACAAATAAATAACGGGTGTAAAAGACACTTAACAAAGCCGAAAGTCACTTGTTATTCCCGTCATTGTGTTATTTTTTGTTCTGGACCATACCTGGGAACCTTCAGGTTACGGAGATATTAAAGATATTATTAGTTCCAACTTTTTCAGACGTTTTTTAAAGAAAGCAAGTATTAAATGTTATAACTTAATTTTAAATATCCCCATAAACCCTGAACCGTTGAATGCGCCCATGAACACAATGTTTTGAGTGCGTTACGTTGCGGATTATCGTAAACAGCAGTTTATCCCACCAAAAATAAAAGTCGTTTCACAGCAATTATTTTTATGCCAAGTTACCTAATGCGATGTAAAGAATGCGTAGTTGACGGCTATGTGATGGGTCTTTTTACACCCTTTTTAATATAATTATAAATATTGCTCATTTAATAGTACAAGATGTTAATATTAAGGTAAGTAGTGATATTATTCTATACCAAAAACGCATAAAAGAACAGGTCATAAGTATATTACGTTTGGGGTCGACGTAAATCTTCCTCAATAGTGAGATAGTGGCGTGAAAATATGTCTGCTTCATTTTGTAGTATGTGAACCTTCGTGGTTCCCCCTCCATTACTTACGCACCTCGAGCCTCTGAAACATTGAGTCCAGAAAGAATAAACTTCAAACTTTTACAATAAAAATGTCTAAGGCACTAATTTTTTCCAAAAACTTTTTCAACCAACAATAATTCATGATAATAGTCCTCAATAAAGATTGTCATTAAAACGTTAAAATAAAACTTATACCAACAGTCGCGTTCAAACGAACAAGAAATTATTCCATGTTTCCAAATAAACGTTAAAGTTGTTGTCCCTAATAATAATGAATACCTAAAACAATTTAATTTTCACTCTCTCAGTTTTCAGACATCGAAAATGACAGTTTAATCGCTGTCATACAACATTGCGGTTTAATTACACGATCCGACCCGCGTCGCAAAGTGTTTAAGTATAGCTGTCACATCCAAATAAAACGCCCTTTCCCACATCCAAGAGGAAAAGTCATTGGGGAAATTCGTGGGGTGCGACGCACCGGCGTGTTTTCACTCCAGCCAGTGCCGTTTTCGCCGACGCCGCGAGAGGGCGCCGTCCGCGCTCCCGGTCCGACCACGTGACTTGTTGCTCGAAACACAATCCCGACTCTCGCACACAAACAAAACATGCATCCCGATGCAACGTGACGTGTTTATTATGATACTGATAACCTACAACTCACTGACATGAATTTCATCGCCAAACCTCTCTACAACCATGCCAGACTCCTCATGCTATTAAGTTTCGTGCTCGCGATATTACTCACCGGTGTATTTCTCCGCGCAAAAAATAAGCAATCACAAATCACGGCTTTGGACGAAATTCAAGAACTCGAGGACAGCACTGAATACGAGTCTATGATAAATTCGAGCACAACGGAGCCGAGGAAAACGCGAAGAAAAGAATACCTGTACCGCCTTTTGACAAATACGACCCGTTCCCTCATACAAATGGAAATAAAAGCTAGGAGACTAGAGGAAAATATGCGCAGGATTAAAGAGAAGACTGCAGATTTATTGTGGAAGAATAAGGACAAAGCTTTGTGGCATATTCTGTTCAAGAATATAAGCAGACATATTTCAATCCGACATGAATTCCACCAGCACGCGAGCCTGAGGCGGATTATGCAGGACAGTAATACGCATACACATAACAGAAAGTCGGGACGGAGAAAACTTTTATTGCGTAGACGACGATAAATGCATCGATAGTTGCTAAGTTTATTGATAGACATTTGTATACAAGTTACGTGGGAGACTTTTTAAATTCTGAACTGACAATAAGCGTGTTTTATAAGTCGTATTGTGTTTCGAAGTGCGATTGGAACCGGAGTGCAAGGCGTTTGTATCACAGAGCACGTATGTACGATGTGTCTGTCTTATTGCATCATGTAGCTTCTATTTTGTGGAGCTATATCTTCGCCTTGCAGGTTCTTAACGATGGTACGCTTACAGAATGATATTATTGCTCACATTTTACTCACAGGACCGTTCCGTTTTGTCTTATGGTTCACTCAGGTATCTTGATTAATAGCGTTCTTGATGATTTCGTTCGAGATAAAAAAGGAGATTCGAATGTTTTCCGAGAAGCAGACTGACGAAGCTAATTTTACTTTGACAAGATTAATCGGTGGACTTTTATTTTGTTTTCACTTAACGCTTTTTAAAAGCGGTGTTTTAGCAAAGTGTTATAATATTTTCATTGAAAATTAAATTATTTTATCGCTAGTGTGGTTTATTGATATGAAGGACATGTCGTAACTTAAGAGACTAGATTCCGTTTTTTTTTAAACAAAAATGCTCGGTCAATTGATTCCCTTTCAGACAACTAAATAATTTGCACTGCCTAAAAGAGGTCTATGTGCAGTATTGGACTGAGTAAAAGATAAAAGAGCAGTTTTTTTTTATGGCTTTAAGAAGCCTTGATAGTGTAGATCAATTTTATAATTATCCATTAAAAGAATTAAAATTCGTAATCTGAATCTATCACAAAAGTCTATCATCAACACTTCATATAGTCCTCCAGACCGTTGTTTCAACGGAGACTAGCCATTGGCGCGTAAGCTAAAGTATATTGCACAAATGCACAAGTGTGTGCGCAGACACATGTGCACTCTCTTTTCCCTCACTCTCATAGTCCGATGGGACGGCACGGGGGTATCACACCGCTAAATTCCAAACTCTGGGCTGTTACTAGAAATTCCTAATGGAAAAACAAATAACACTGCCCGACCTGGGAATCGAACCCAGGACCCCAGTTCAGCAGTCGCGCTTGCGAAAACGAGACCCAGCACCTATAAACAGTCATTAAAATAAATATCATAAACAGATCTAAAGTAATTCACGAAACCATAGCAAGCCTTTTTTATGTGAATATCAAAACTTTTTATATTTAAAACTTGATCACATTTAATAATTTTTTTACTCCATCACTGAAGCTTTACACCTTCATTATATGTATTTGCTGTTTGATTCGTTTCATTGTTATAACTTATCGTCTGGTTTATTATATCGAAATTACTTTTATGAATAACGCTAAAAGCCTTTATGTTCATGTATGAATAGGCATCAGTTCTACGCTTTCTCTCAATTTACTCGTATTTATATTTTCTTAAATCGTTTTGATATAATGGAAAGGGTTTTCAGTTTCATTATTGTGCTGAGTAAAATATATTGGTATAACACAATCTCAGTCGAAAATGCCTCTTTTCTTTAAGTACTAAGCTTTCTTTTCCAACGGGAACTACGTTACTTTATATTGATTAACAGTTTCTGTATTAATTTTAGATTTGTAAACTTAGTAGGGATTAAACTTATCTAAGCATTTCTAAACTATAGCAAAATATGTTTCTGAACGAGTGAAAGGGAAAGTAAGAAAATTGAGATGGGTTGTAACAGGTTAAACAAGTTACGTTATCACTATTACTGTTACAAAAAAAATAACAGATCCAAATATCTGTTATTAAATAACAGCCTGTTATTTTTGTACGGACAATAAATACGTATTTAAATCTCAATTGAATATCTTTCTTTATTTCTTTTGGTTTAAAGTCGAAAATCGTATCTATCTGTTATTAATAATAACCGGTTAGTCCCGCTATGGTATGGTCCCGGTATGGCACCCTCTTAAAATACCTATCAAAAAGTCCCGCTATGGTACCCTTCAGTTTTTGGTACTGTTGTAAAGAAAAGTTATACAATGCGTTAAGAAAAAAATAGTATTAATAAAAAATATCTTTTCTTAACTATTATAGTTAAGCAAGATAATATTTATTAATACTATTTTTTAAACAAATCACGCTCGGTAATTGTCGTTTCACTTCAGGTAGTTACCTGACCAACCGGTTTTTTCGTAAAACAATAGAGACGAGCCCTTCCTCGAATTCGTATCTAGCTCTTCCCTTTTGTTTTTATGAAAATAGAGAGAGACAGTATTATTCCGGGTTTAGTTTGCTATTTGCAGCTGTACTTTTGCGATATGAGTAATTAGGATAGCTTGTTAGTTTATCTATTGCAATGTCTGGGTCAAGTAGTTCACGTGGTGTAAATTTAATAATTATTGACAGTCGACGCGGTGGAAAAACTTTATTACGTGCCGGACATAAATATATTAAACGCAGAGAAAATAAAAATCCAAGTACTTGGCATTGTGTAAATAGGAGAAATAGTATTAAATGTAGTGGATATATAACTATTGAGAATACCAATAATACAATAATTAAAGATTATAAACACAGTGATCAGTGCGTGCCACATTTTGAAGACAATGAAGTTCAAATGGCTATAAGTGAGTGCAAAAAAGAAGTAAATTCAAATTACGGATCAGTACAGAAAATTTTCGAAAAACACATGGGTAACTTAAAAGACAAAGGGTTACACCTTACAGGAAATGTTCCTGACTATAAAAAATTAAAAACAGTATTATACAGACACCGAAATAAGTCGTTGAACGTACCAAAAACACAATTTAAGAATGTGGAAGAAATTATAATACCAGAAGAATTTAATAAGTATGTATTGGCTGATTATTGTAATGAAGACTGTAATCGAATAATTATATTTTCCTCGACAGAAGTAAAGGAACATATAAAATGTGTAACGCATTACTTTGGTGATGGCACTTTCGACGGCTGCCCAAACCCATTCGAACAAGTTTATGTCATTCATGGAGACATGGGAAGCACTGAGTTATCCACGAATGTAGCACCATTATTTTATATTCTGTTAAAAAACAAAGAAGGGAAAACTTATGAAAAAGTTTTCGAATTGATTAAACAAACTTTGCCTGAATGGCGTCCATCGAAATTTACCTTCGATTATGAAATAGGAGTAATAAATGCAGCAGCGAAGATTTTTCCTGATATCAAAATAAATGGATGTAACGTACATTTTCAAAAGAACGTTATCAAAAAAGCGAAATCTTTAAATCTCATGGAACACGAAGAGTCCTCGAACCATGTTAAGCAATGCATAGGCTTGGCGTTTTTGCCAAAACAAGATATTGAAGACGGCTGGCTGCATATAATGGAAAATAGGTATAATATCTTGGTTACTTTCCAAAATGATGTTTGAGTACTTAACTCTAATTATATGGCAAAAAAGTAAAGAACAACAATATCAGTAAGGACCTGTTAATTTCATTGCTTTACAAGTACGAACGTTTAATAAGTATTTTTTTCAGTTTCGACGATGAAGCTATGACCAAATTCAATGACTATTTTGTCACTCAGTGGCTTGAATATCCAGACCTCATTTGGTGTTGCCATAATGAACGCCATAGAACAACTAACTTGGCGGAATCATGGAATGGCAGATTCAACAAAATTATTGGAAAAAATCCCAGTTTATTATTGTTTCTGCAAACAATTGGCAACGACACATGTCACTTTGATATAAAACAAGCCAAGTAAGTTGTATTTTTTAGACAATATTTTTAAGCAGATATAATATTTTTAAAAGCAGATATATATTTTTTTACATAATACGAGTACATAGAAGAATTTGAAAATGGATTTGATTTTATTTATTTTGGTAGATATTATTGGTTGTCGCCTTCTATTACAGACGGTTACTGAAAAAAATATAGCTTAACTTAAATAACTGATGATTTTTGTTATAGCTTTCGACTAAAAAGATCACCTATAAATTCAAGAAAAAGAACAAGTATAGAAATCGACCGCCAGATTCAAAAGCTAACAAAAAGTTACGAAAATAAAGCTATCTCCATTGGTGATTTTCTGATTAACATATCAAAGTCAATATTTCGATCAGAACATTTAAAAAAATAGTTTATTTTAATTTTGTTTTTAGCCTATTAAAATGTTTAATACTTTTTCTCGATGTTGATTATTTTTTGTAGTTTATGTTTACAATTTGCGCCTTTTTCTCCATGTTGATTATTTGTAATTAATATATTTGTCTAGTTGGTTGTTGATTATTTTTGTAGTTTATATAAATTTACAATTACTGCCTTTTCTCAATGTTGATTATTTGTAACTAATATTTATGTCTGGATGTTGTTTTTATTTGTAGTTTATAATATTTACAGTAATACTTTTCTGAGATGTGGATTTTTTATATTTTTTTTATTGTTGATTATTGGTAATTAATATTGTTGATTATTTTAAAAATTACATTGCAATTAATATTTCGTTTTACTGTTTGATATTTTTTTTATAAATATTTTGAATTAATAAAAGACTGATTTAATATCGCAAACAGACGTTTTATTGATACACTCCTAAAAGTATTTATTTATAGATACACTTTTCTTTTCAGTTGTACCTTCTATTGTCTAACGTAGATCTAAAAGATGGGTACCATAGCGGGACTTTTTGATAGGTATTTTAAGAGGGTGCCATACCGGGACCATACCATAGCGGGACTAACCCATAATAACAGCCTGTTATTTTTGTACGGACGATAAATACGTATTTAAATCTCAATTGAATATCTTCTTTGTTTCTTTTCGTATAAAGTCAAAAATCGTATCCGAGGTTTTAACTGTAACAGGCGCGGTAACAGTCTTGAGGATCTGTTATTTTAAGTAACGGGTATGTTTTATTGCTAGGAACAATTGTTATTTGTTATTTGTTATTTTTTAATATCTGTTATTTCTATCTGTTACAATAAATACGCCTCACTCCTATAAGAAAAGAAGATGGCGGTAGGGTCGAGAATTCATGATAGACGCGTTGCTAAGGTGTAAAGGTAAACGTTGTTTTGAACGATTTGGCGTTTGGACATCCCCACACTACATTAATGCAATAGGTTCGCCCTCTTTTCACATGGGACTTAAACATAACTGGCGTAATGTAGGTGTACTAGGTATGGTCTACACCTCTGCTTAACCCTTCGGGAAATAAAGGCGTGATGTTATGATAAATAGTTTCTATGTTTAAAATTATCGATCTGTGCTCTGTACTCATTCCAATCTGTTACGCTGTTTATGCCTAACTGTGTTACAAACGTTAGTAAAAAAATACGAATAGCACTATTAAATTATATATTTAGGATCGAAACAAACAATTAATCAGCTTCACCCATAGCAACACAATCTTGAAACCATAACAAACTCCACAAGTCAAGTTCAATGTTAATAAAATGAATATTTTGAATCCACAAATACTTTAATGTTAAATTCAGTTGTGCCAACTGGTACATCTTATTCACATTACTCAAGGCGATAGAAAGAGACACCGATATCTGACAGTTATCATCAAGTTTTGTATGCATGCTTATTTACATCGACTAGTTGTTCCACTATCATTGGTGTGGCCAGCTGTCAGTTTAGCAGTGATAAAAATATGTCGTGTTGTAAGTACTTTATTTTTCTCATTTTTATCAATTCTAGCATCAAAATCTTTATCAAGTTCACCTTTATTCTAATCTTTTTCTGTATTAGTTTCGAAAGGTTTTAATTTTCGTACATCTGATTCATTGCCAAGGTTATGTTTGTTTAGATTCATAGTGTGTTTATTTATAAATAGAAATTCATTGATATACCATTTCGGATATCACTACGTATGCATATCCATATAATAAATTGTAGAACACTTTTTTCATATAAATGATTTTGCAATTGTTTGGATTATTGCGGAAAATTGTAATATGTTTATGGTTTGGTATGAGTACAATGTTCATGAAGATTTATAATTTATCTACTCACGTTTACCTGGTTACAAACTAATGTATGCTTTTTCAAGAATGTACTGTTAATTATCCTCAGTTAAACGATTGTGTTTATCTTTGAACGATAAAAGACGCATCTTTTCTCAACCGGTTAACATCCGAATAGGTACTAGGGTAAGTAAATGTAGGGGTTTCACGCTTGCACTCACAATCCTAATGGGAATTAGTGATGCGGGTATAAACATTGTAGGTAGGTATAATAGTAAGGTAATGCAAACAGTTCTTAATAACTACACAATATTCATCATTAAATTACAAAGTAACTATAACTTTTTAAGTGAATAAGATTCAACAAACATAAATTAGGAAAAAAAATTGTCTCGCACATACTCTCAACAACCTCAAACAAATACTAACAACAGTAACTGCAGTATCTATATTTCTTTCAAATCTAGTACACCACAACAGTTTGTATACAATGATAACCGACTTCAAAACAGAGATTTTCAATTCGTCTGTATCGTTTTAAACCCAATATGCTCCCAAGATCGTGTTCCACACGGTTGCTCCCACATTGCTATTTGTCAACTCTTTAACAAACTTATTCGTCCGTACCACATGATAAGCAAAATAAAAGACCGCTAAACGGTCATGTTATGAAAAAAAGTGTCAGAAACATCAAGCGGGTTGCAATTTATCATTCCTGCGTCGCCCGAGGCGTGCCCTCAAAGCGCCTTAAACGAGCTCCCTCAAACGAATCCTAGTGATTTTAATCTCACTGTTTAGGTAAACCTTCTTTTAGTAGATAGAAAGATTTCAGGAACTCCCAGTCCTTTGAATATTAGACTCGGTATGGATTTAAGAAGCTCAAAGTTACGGAAACAAGTGGAAATGGAGAAGTTGGTACTTGTTTTAATTCGTGAATGGTGTCGATATAATCCTAAGTGATTTGCTAATAGGATTGTGGACCTGTTGTTTTAATATCCTCTGTTGCCTTTCACACGAAATTGATTAATTCATAAATCCATTGAACGAATCTTGTTCGGCACTTTATCCAATATTTGGGCTACAAGCTACAATATCGAAAAAACGTTCCCGAAACGAATTTAGAGGTTGATTTCGAGAGTAGACATGCGCAGTAATAGATTTAAAAGTTATTTTTATCCGACTACGGCGAAGCAAAAAGGAGAGTTATGATTTTGACCGGTATGTATGTATGTTCGTATGTTCCCTCATATCTTCTTAACTGTTCATCACAAGTGGACAAAATGAGGTATCGTTGGAAGGGTCTTGATCGTCCGCTGGATATAGGCTATGTGACGTCACATTAAATTGAATATGGCGCGCCCAAAAGGACAAAGACATGAACTGAAAAAAAAAAAGTTGTTTGCGAGGCCTTGTTTGGTATCAAATGAACGAGCTTAATCAGCACATTTCAAAAATATTTATTTTACAACCCTAAAAAAAATAAAAATAGAAGTTATAAAACTAAAACCCAACTACGACAAAAAAGTCAACTAAAAAGATATAAACAAGACATCACTGACAGATAAATTAAAAATCCGGAGTCACACGTATCTGTTTAATTTATACACAATGTTAGATAGTGCCCTAACACGTGTGACTTTGGATTTTTAATTTGTCTTATGTAAAGACAAAGATACATATTATGCCCAGCTAGAACTAAAAAGAGTACCTAAATTATGCCTGCATTGTCATATAATGTTGATCATTGACTTTTATGAACCCCACGTTTAGAAGACAACGTCTACTTCCGTCTACTTCTGATCATCATCATAGGACATTCGAATCATAACCATTTTATTTATAATAGGTACTGGTATAGTGTTTGTCTTACAAGTCAGTAATTAAGTTCCATATACATACATAGTCAGACATTTGACATGTACAACATTACAGTGTATTTAATGCTAAAGTATATAATACTAGCTTCCGCCCGCGGCTTCGCCCGCGTGGTATGTCGATAAAAAGTAGCCTGTCCTTTCTCAGGCTCTAGACTATGTGTGTACCAAATTTCATTTAAATCGGTTCAGTAGTTTTGGCGTGAAAGCGCGACAGATAGACAGACAGACAGAGTTACTTTCGCATTTATAATATTAGTATGGATGTAAGGATTTATGTCCACCGGCATGCTTTAAAAGCCAGTTTGTATTATCCATTAATTTTACAATATATTCAATATTAAGTATACATTAATTTAAAACAGATTATTCAACATTATTAAAATGTATAAATTAATTTTATAGAATAAAAAATCGTTTTTCCAACAGCCACAATTTTAACTTTATACAACACAAATATACGTATTACATCACAGGTTCTAGAACTCTGTAATATAAGGAGTAGATCAGTAGACACCCTCCCGCTCCGCCCAGAGCGGGAGAAGTCATTTGATGATTACCCACCATAAAAAAAGAAAAAAAAAAGGAGTAGTTAAGCAGTTACAAGTTGGTAGTCTCCTATAATCATTATGTATTCCTAGTTCTTCGTAATTTAATTAGCATACAATCAATGTATCAGACAGTCATTAAATAGATTGTTGGCATAAGCTGCTAAGCTATTCATTTCAAGGTCATTTTATATGCATTTATCTTTAGCACACTAATAAAGATCGTGTTTTGTTTTTGAGGTAGCAATGTGAACTTGAGCAATTGTAATTGATTTCTCAAACCTGACAGATTTCATAAAAATCTGATTAATATTTGCACTTCACAACACTTATTAACAAATCGTTTGTAGGTGATGGAAACATTTTTTGATTCGATTATCTGTATACTTTCGAGATTTTTTTGTAACTTTTATCGTGTTGGTGGCATGTATTTTTTTATCAGCCCAGTATGTCACAAAACGGACAAACACTGCATCGTCGTTTAAGGTTTACATAATATATCTACCGACATATATAAACTTACGCCGTTTTCCATCGGGGTAGGCAGAAAGCAAAAAACGCCACTTGTACACTTGTACTAAAGTTTATTCGGCCTTAATTTCCATTTACTTCTGATACTTATTAATTATTTCAGAGCTTTTAAATAATATTTTTCTTTTTCAAACGCATAAGCAAAAGTTTTCAGCCCACAAATCGCTGAGAGCTCTGAATAACACCACCTATAAGACTTGTGTCTTTAACCGAATGAACCTTATTCTCAGTAATAGCCCTTCTTTTTAAGAGACTACAAAAAAGAGGATGTTTTTATTTCGTATGTATGTATTTTTTTTTATGTATGTGGATCGATATTTTCATATATTATGGACCGATTGTACAAATTCTTTTTCATTTGATAGAGGTAGCTTGCAGCGGGTTCCCTATGAATTTTATTAAGTTGGCTTTGGCTGTTTTTGAATTAACTTCTATTTTTTTTTTTTTACAACTCGAGCACTATTGTAAACTTTAAGAACACAGTAGGTACTTTAGTTTATGATCGCGTGCCATTGATACTGTTGGACCAGAAAGAAAAATATCCTCATCTGATTAAGGGGAGATAAGTAACTTGTTTATGTAAGAGGCAATTAATTTTATAAATAAAAGGGGGTTTGATAGAAAATGCACTAAAGATAGGTGTGATATCGGCCCCACCTTAAGAGGTCGTGGGTCCGAACCCAAGCAGGCACTTTACTGTGTGTAATTTACTTCATCACCACTGCTCTCAAAACGGTGAAGGAAAACATCGTAAGGAAACCGGCATGTCTGAGAACTGAAAATTCGAAGTCATCTGACATTCATCAACCCGCACTGGGCTCGCGTGGTGGATTAGTCCACTCCCTCTCACAGAGACGAGGCTCGTGGGGACACACAGGCATCTTTAGTGTTGCATAGCCTATAAATGAATAATAGGCTGAATAAGCTACACTAAAGATTGTTAGACGTGGATTTGTTGGATACATTCTAATAAACGGACCAATTTTATGTGGATTGGATCAAAGGAAGGTGTAATGAATTTATTGTTATTTTACGTAATATACCAATGATAACCGATAACTGGCAAATCAATAAATAAGTTGTAAATTTATCTTAGTTTTTTGTCAGAATTAACTTTTTTGTCACTTAAATACAATAAACCTAAACCTACAGTGTAATTTGTGTCTAGACATAATATGAAAGATTTACTATTCATAACCGTGTTTATCTATAACTAACAAGCTATGCAATTTGTAGCCGAAACAATGGGTTATTGATGGGATTAAACCGAACAAAGGAGTAATTTATATGCAAGCATTACCTGACGTGATTACCAAAATGGCGAGGGGTGGCATCCCTCCATGTTTGTCCGCTACCCTCGTTTACCCACGGAAAAATAACGTTTTGATGCCTATCGACGATTTATACGAATTGACAGTTCTCTTTTTGAAAGAAAATTGGGCTCCCCAAAATAAATATTTGGAGGGAAAAGTCAGGAAATTGATTTTTATTATTATACGGTTTTTTAGATGCATTTGTAATTTAGGGGATCGACGTATTATGGATCTGAGTTCCTTTGAATGTTTTTTTGCATTGATAAATAATTGGATTTAAAGTTCGAGCTACGAGTATTGTATTGCAAACAAAATTAACCCTCAGTTAGTATAAAGTCTGGTCAATAACTAAAATAAATGCTCCAGTAGTCTGGCGACTTTACAGCCTCAAAACGTTTTGCATATAAAAAGGCAAGGAGAGCCGCAATTAGTTCTTGCTTGTTTCTGAGTACAATAGTAAATCCTAAGATGGCATTTTTTCTCTTTTTTGTAGTTTTCTAACCTTTAATGATGAGATGTTAAACTTACTTTTTTTTTTTTTTAAACCAGTCACCCTTATTGGGATGCATAGACAACATAGAAGATAGCTCGCGAGGCTAGTATTATGAATTTTGTACTGAATCTCTTCTAAGTTTTATTTCGGTTTATTGATTGGTGTCGAAAAGTATTTTTGTGAGCCTGCTATTATTTCATCGTCTGCCTAGCCTTTTCTCAACCATGTTAGGGTCGGCTTCCAGTCTTACCGGATGCAGCTGAATACTAGTATTTTATATGGAGCGACTGCCTATCTGACCTCCACAACCCAGTAACTGGGTAATACGATACCCCTTGGTAAGACTGGTTGTCAGACTTTCGGGCTTCTGACGACCCGTAACGACTGTCAAAGATCCACAAATGACAGCCAGGACCAACGGCTTAACGTGCTTTTCGAGTCACGGAGGAGTCTCGGTATGCAAAGATGGTCACCCATCCACGGACCAACCCCGGCAAGTAAAGCTTAACCTGATGGATCGACCCGTGCGGCTGTTATTACGTAGCCACGAGCTCCTGCGAGTCTGCTATTATTTGAAGGAGAAAAAGGGAAGCGCCAGTTTCGGCGTGACGTGGACAAGCTGCTCAGTAAAAAGTGTTTTAACAAATAAATATAATTTCGATAAATATTGTTACGAACCTCGTTACAGGAAAGTTTTATTTGAAAAAAGTTGTATTAATAAGTATTCATTCTGATTTTGAGCCCAAAGCACCGCCATTTTTTTGTCGCAGGCTCGATTCTGGGTTACCACAACGCAGATAATGCACTGTATGTTTTCTTAAACATCGATTTCTTAGGTATAAGAAATCGTTATTTTAAAACGTTTTTTTGTATTTCACCTATCTTCATGTTTGGAATGTTTAAAAACATACACTACAGCAATGTGTTTATTTGTTCCTAGGTAAACGTGGACCAGGCTACGCGTCTCCTTTAGACGCTCTCAAGAATGGGCCCAGAGAGGAACTGCTTTACGTGGTCTGTGTCCAACCAGACCAAACTAAGCAAGACTATTTAGCCACGGTTGACGTGGACCCTAAATCACCGACCTATTGTCAGGTTAGTGTTATAAAGCTATTTTTCAATGTTTTTTTGATTTTCTAATTAATAAACTTGACTTTCTTAATTATTAATAAACTAACTGGGCTCGCGAAAGATGACGGAGTGGAGGGAGGCCTTTTCCCAGGAGCAGGAAAGCGTAGGCAAGAAAAAAGAAAAAAACTTGACTTAATTAAAAAGCTACCATTTTTTACTGCATATCAAGTATTTTTCCATGTGTACTTTGCAGTTTAGCTAATGATATTAGTACCTAAACAGAGTGCATTCCCCTTTTCTCCCGTGGGTATCGTAAAAAGCTATGACTTAAATCGAAGTAGATGGTTTTAGCATATAGGTAGGTAGTAAGCAGTACAGGTAAGCTAATAACAAAACACCAATCCATTAGCTAAGTCTCGGGCATTACGATGATAACTTCAAAGCCAAAACTTAATCCAATAGCACATTGCTACCTCTGTGAATATCGTACGAGGTCCGTAATATCGTATGAGGTCCGTTATATCGTCCGATATCCGAAAGGTAGGTATCGGAAGAATTTAATTGATTACTTTAACCTCAATTACTGTAACCCCGAGTCTTGTGATATCTGGGAGCAAATTATAATAATGGTAAACCCGGAAAGGGACGAAATGTGGATGTGAAATTAAAGAGATCGAGGAAACTGCCAGTTGCATTTCATCGGTTTCTAAAATTTGTGGGATGGTTTAAGATTATCTCGATGGCGTAGTACTCGCAAGTAACTGCTGAGTTAGGGTTTATTTACCACATTGGACAGATGCAAACGAATACTGAGTGTAGAAGGCAATTCTCAGTAGCGATGCGGAGTCCGGACTTAACATAACATAATATTATATGTACCATGCCTGTGTTCGTGTAAATGTCATGATGTTTGTTTAGGCTTCGCCTCTCATGACGCTTGACGTTTGTTGTTTAAGATCCGGGGAAGCACCAATGTCACTATTTCAAGTCATAATTACTTTCTAGGGTTTTTTTTTTACTTTCTTACTCTTCGTTCATACTCTTTGGCTGGTAGCAGCCCTCTACTGAGTATAGAAAGACAGAAAGAGAGGTTATAAATTCACTTGGAATCTATTTCCTATTCGACACTAAGAATTTACGATCTAGGAACATAATGGAAAGTGGAAAGGTTCGGTTTATTGAGGCGTAAATCAGTTTTACTTGTGAATAACAGTTATTTTTCATGTTGACTGCACTACGCTTGGAGTAGTCGTAGATTTTTTGAAGAGTTTTATTTATTTATTTAACCGTTTATGTACACACATAATAAACAGATAAGGAGAAAACAACAGAAAAAACGTACTAAGGTGATGCTTATTTCTAAACTAGCTGCGCTCCGCGATTTCACCCGTGTAAGTCTCGATTCCGCGGGAATATCGGGATAAAAAGTATCCTATGTGTTAATCCAGGCTATAAACTATCTGTTTGCCAAATTTCATCCAAATCCATTCAGCCGTTTTTGCGTGATTGAGTAACAAACATTCAAACACACAAACTTTCACATTTATAATATTTAACAGGTACTTTTCATGTTGACTACACTACTCTTGGAGAAATAGTCGTAGATTTTTTGAAGAGTTTTATTTATTTATTTATTTAACCCTTTATGTACACACATAATAAACAGAAAAAACGTACAAAGGTGATGCTTATTTCTAAATAAATCTCTTCCAGCACACCTGCGATGGGAAAGTATATAAGAGATGTAGACACCGTGTGTAAAAATCGAGAGAAAGTAAAATACATAAAATCAAAAACAATTCACTTAATAAAATAAAACAAAAAATTAGGATAATACAAGAAGATAGGAGATCGAATGAAATTAGCTAGCGAAACTGCAGACGTGGTGGGTAAAAGCAGAAAAGCAATCGTTTTGATGATTTATTTTGGGGTCTAGGTCCTGCCAGGGTTGCGGGAAAGTCCGAAAGGGATACCGGGACCTTGGCAACAGGCAACTGAAGGAACACGGGTGGGTTTTAGTCAATAAAAGTCTGACACGTCCTTCCGCTCCGCCCAGAGCGGGAGAAGTCATTGGATGATTTCCCAACCTCAAAAAAAAAAAAAAAAATTAGGTCTACGACTTACATTATGTACATAAGTAGTGTAGTTACTTGAGGTATGTGTTTTAAAAACAGTTTTTTTTTCTTTCGTAAAGTCAAAGTCAAAGTCAAACGTTTATTGAGTGTACAATGTTAGTGTTATGTTATGTTAGTACTTATGACTTAGCAGCCTTTTACAAGCATTGCAAGTATCATCCTAAATTAACATGCATTAAATATTATTATTATTAGTGTTTAAATATCGATAAGATCGGATACTCACCACGCCTGTGAAGTTTACACAAGAAAAACTGATATTTGAAGTAACTATAAACTCGGGTCGTTGACCCCACAAAATAGTTTTTTTTTTTTTTTCTGCTTATAATACATCGCAACCCAACACGTCTGACATACACAGAGCTACTTTCATCCGGCCTCTCGTTAAGAGTTAGCGGACTTAAAAAATCATTTCCAATCAAACAAAAATACCCCCGTAATCTGGCTAAACTGCTGGATTTATAGCAAAAGTTTTAAATATTTCGCGTCCATTTTCAGCTTATCCTATGACAGTTTCATGTCAATCAAAGTAAAAAACTTTTCCAATAATTTTAAAGATTAAATATTTGAAGATATCCATAAAAAATATACCCAAGCTTTTAGTTCGATCTAAACCGAAATAGTATCCCAAATATCATACAGGAAACAGTGCTTCCAAATAAATATCATACTCAGTCAATAATATTCCCAGTGCTGGGACACAGGCCTCCTATGGCATATATGTCACATGTCTTCAAATTTTTTGGTTCTAGGACATCCCAGGTTTCCTCACGCTGTTTTCCTTCATCGTTTTGAGAGCAGTGGTGATGAAATAATTTACACAAAGTAAACCGCCTGTCTGGATTCGAACCTACAACTCGTAAGTCGCGATCGTTACCACAGGGCCACCACTGCGCTCACCACCAAATAAAAATAAATCTACCGTGTATCTTGATGTGCAATGCTCTCAATACTGCAATAATTTATTTTAGTATATACTTATCATATATGCACAGTTGATCTAAAGTCCTTCAATTGGGTGTAATTAAGAGTTAAGGCGATACTTCACGGACTAATAATGAACAACGCGTTAATTATAATTGTACGACTCAATTCTTCATCCAAGGCATTTCTTATTATACGACATTTCCGAATACAAACGAAAATTATCCACGCAAAAACGATATCCGCCGGACCCATCTCAACAAGCCGTTCAGAAAATAATTACCTCTCCGAAGACTGTCCGAACACAACACAATTTCCCAGAAAAATATACGAGATTCGAGCAATATTCCCGACAAGAAAATAGCAATTACGCACTACTTTTGTATTAGCGAATAAAATCTTACATCCAGCCATTTAGTCGGGCAATGTCGCAAGGCAATAACGTACCAGTAATCCCGGGATTTCAGGATTCAGTAGGAAGTATTATTGTGTACTTTGCTATTGCAATACCAGGCGAGACTAAATTAACAAGCGGAATGCAATATATTGCCCGGGATTTGTAGCCCGGATTATGGGATTCCTTTTAGATGTTCTAAAGTTTTTTTTAGTCTATGATTAAAAGGAAGACCGATGTTGAGTACTTATAAAGAAAGAAAGAGAATAAAATAAGATAATTTTTATATTAAATAAGAAATTTTCATTTAGCTAGATCGTAGAACATCTTGGAATTTACAATAAATTCCTACATGTTGTTTTGGTTTGCTTCACAAAGACTTTAGATATTATCGTTTTTGTTTCGTTGAAAAACTTCAGAAAATAAACAGGTTTTAGAAGCGTTGTTAATAGTAACATCTTTTCTGAGAAATGGGTTGTAATCATGTATACTATCCTAAAAGTCTTGTTTAAAATAGGTACCTATCTACTTAGGCAGGTAAATTCGTATTTATGTATTTCTATTATTTTGAGAAACGCTATTGTAAAGTTAGACACGATTTTTTCAAGTATATTAGTTTGGACATTGTAGATTCAAATAGATAAACGCCTGCTTCTTTTGTCTGGTACCTTTTTATTTTGTTCGGTACCTAATTAAGTAACTTTAAATAAAACAAGACAAAACAAAAACAACACTCAAATTTAAAGATTTTCTTTCACATTATTATTGAGTACCTACTGAAAATCTAAACAATATTGTTATTCTATCATAATTATCATCAGTTTCCATTAAAACCATATTGACACCCACACTGGAAACCTATCTGTATTTCAAATACAAAGCTACAAACCTACCACGACCATGCGAAGTAAACGTTGGAAGTATTCTTGTTTTGAAGAAATCTTGTTTTGCTTGTTAAGAAGTAATTTTTGTTAGAGTCAAGTGCCAAACCAGATAAATGGTTGGTTTTGGATAATTATGTGAAAAAATTCAGTATATATACAGGGTGTAAGGGCCAGGCCTCCGCAAATTAACAGGGGGCATTCAGCTCCTTATTTTGATTCATATTCCACCGGAAATTTTCTCAGGAAAGTTTTCATTTTTTTTTTGTCGTTTTTTCAGTTACCATTCCTTTATTTCAATTTTTAAATTATATTATCTATACACAGCACTCCATTTATGTAAATAAAACGGCTAAAGTAAAAAAAACAGCAATGGATGTTTAAATACTCGAGCGCGGCCCCCCCGACAAGGCGAGTGTGGCTATGTGGGTTGTACCGCGGTAGCGATACATTGCGCGTGAGGTAATATTACAAATCAGGTTTATTGGATTCCCATAACGTTCCTGAAATAATTTCATGTACCGGTCGTCTTAGTACGATATGCTGAATTCATCCCATCAGTTTGCGGAGGGCTGTCCCTTACACCCTGTATATATAATAAATATATAATTCAGTATATATGTATGTGAAGCAATTCGGCAGTAGTTTATATAACGAAATTAAAATTTTGTATGCGAGAACAAGTTTGTCAACTACAATGTTAAGTTTGCTTTCGGATAAATTCATCCCAACACTTCCAACGGAACCCTTCATTGTGCGTGGTCCAACCCACACTTGGCCGGTTTTTTTGACAATGTTTAGATATCAATAGGTACAAATCACGTTTGCGGACTTTCGCTACCTAGTTTAATTTGATCCTGTCACTCATTGTGCTTGTCGCATAAATTTAAACAAAAATGATATAGTATTTTGATTCAAAAATCGTTCGAACTACCTGACGCTACTAGGGCCTAGGTCTAAGGTTAGGGCCTTTATATTCCAAATAATAGACTGTAGAATATTCAAAAACTTTTTTTTTTTTTTTGATGATTGTAAATCATCTAATTACTTCTCCCGCTATGGGTGTCAGACTTTTACTGACTAAAACCCACCCGTGTTTCTTCAGTTGCCTGTTGCTAAGGGACCCTTAGAAGTATCCCTTGGGAAGTATCCCTTTCGGACTTTCCCGCAGCCCTGGCAGAAATATTCTAACCCTCCGATTGGTTTCAGGTGATTGCACGTACCCACACCGGCAGTGTCGGCGACGAGCTCCATCACAGTGGCTGGAACGTTTGTTCCAGTTGTTATGACGACCCCTCTCTCAAGAGGGACCTCCTTATTCTGCCTGCTTTGAAATCTGCGAAAGTTTTCGTCGTGGATGTCGGCTCGGACCCTCGGAAACCAAAGATGCATAAAGTAAGTGGGGACTGGGTTCTTTTGAGTGGCTAGTGAAAACTTAATTTTGTCAGTCACTGATTAGCTCAGAATTATATGAAATACGGTACAGTATGACACAATAAAAATACTGAAAACTAATACCAATACCAACCTACACCTATTCGAACGACCAAGACTGGTACCTAATAGTGCCAATTTATTTTCTTATTTTATAGTTCTTGTCTCCGGCAATACCGTCGTACCTGCCCACCAGAGTTTGTTTAAACTCAAGTTATTCAAATAAAAGAAAATTACCATCTTGTTTTGCGTTGTCCAGTGGTACTTTTAAATTAGGTATTTTTTTAGAATACTAGTAAATATGCAATTATCTAGGCCAGTTTTATGATATAAAATAAAAAAAATATATAACTTTCCTACCTCTTGTAGAAAGCTAAGTTACTGCATAAATCTAAAATAAAAATTAACATTTTCTAGACAAATAAAATAATAATAAAAGTAGATACTTTTTTATCTCCATTTAGGCTTAATATTCATTAAATGTTTACAGTACTAGTAATCATTGCTATGATTTAATTTAATTAATTTTCTAACTTAGAAGGGTTGAAATAAAAAAATATCTTCTCTCTCTTCTTCTTAAGTCAAATTTCATCAAGTCGAAACAACATTACCTACTGACAATTGGTCAACCACTAACAGAAATCATTTTTACTTTCTTCAACAACGACAAAAGTTTCAAAATGTGTTCACACATAGTTACTTGTTAAGATATAAACCGATTTCATCAAATATGTATTTACTCTCATAAGTTCTATTTATTTATTTTATTATTTACTAGATCCAGCTTCGCACGGTTTTTACGACTTGACAAAACATCGAGATTTCTTAGTTGTATGTTACTTTATAGTAACGTATTATACAAATAAACCTTCCAAATAAATTCTCTAAACGATGGTGTAAACCTAATCAAAATATGTTGCGTGGTTTAGAAGAAGAACGCGGACATACAGACAAACACGAAAAGCGACTTTAATTTAAAATATGTATAGTTTATGTACACACAGTAAAATACAAATAGATACGACATAATTATAATAGTTTTCTTGAAAATGAAAATAAACTATGTACAGAATTTTCCTCTTCAATGGTTATAATATTATTTCAAAGAACATTAATTCCTTCCCTAAGTACTGGGTCTAGTCTAAGTTTACAAATAAAAGTAGTAAAACCCGCAACCCACGTTCAGCTTTGCTTCTCCTTTATCTCCATACACTGTTATGACCCTAATTGCCTTGACTGATACTTGAACTATCACGGGAAGATTACCAACTGAGTGCTTTGTATTATTTTTCGAGTGCTTTGCAAATATGCGCTTTAAGTCCGAGTTTGGTGAGTAGTATATTATAAGTTCTTAATTCGCATATAAAACTTGGAAATATGAACGTACACTTTAGTTGGTTGGTTGTTTGAAATCAGTAATGACTATTAGTAGCAAGTCTATTTGATTTAGTTGAATGAAAAATATTTATAAACTGTTGACTTCTGTTAATTACTACATAATCTAAATTTCATTCTGTAACTTTAAGAAGTAACCAAAATAAAATATCTAAGAGAAGATTTTTTTTTTTTTTCGATGTGTTTGTCGATATGGTTATGTCGACAAACTTATCGATACGTATATAAAAATAACTTAGACATTTCTTAAGTTTTAGAACAGGCAGTAGAATAGTCAGTTTTTATGAGGAAGTTGTTATAAATGTATCTTTTATTTATTGACTAGCAAAATTAGGCTTTATAATTTAAATGTAATTTGATTGACATATTTTTTGTATGATCCAAAGGTGATTGAAATAAAATAATTAATAATAATCTTCTAAACGGACTCGCTAAATAACTCTACCCAAACTATCCATTCCCTAAGCAAAGCATTGAGTAAAGAATGTCTCAGATCCGCAAATAATCCATCTCCCTCGGAACAGTAAATAAACTTCCTAGCCACCTTGAAAGTATATGTTTAACAATGGGTACAAAGGTACAGAAGAGTTTAGACAACACAAGTGTGGACAAACAACAAGTTTGTGGAACGAGGCCAGAGAAAGGAATACAGTCGATTTAGTTCTACGTGGAGTTGGTTTGATTTGAAATGGTAAGTAACAATACTTACCGTTTTATGTCTCATTAGCTGATGCCGGCGACTTCGCCCACGTGGATGTCAGTTATTATATACTCAAACCTTACTCGAGAACCATTCTATCCATTGGTGAAAACAGCATGTAAATCAGTTTAGTAGTTTTTGAGCTTATCGTGTACAGGACGACAGACAGACGCGGCGGAGGACTTTGTTTTATAATATGTAGGGATTTGAATTCGGTTTCTGTTTTTATTTTATGACTGGTTTGTTTTTATTTAGGTAATACCTGCTAATAAGAGATTTGACTGCATTGATAGCATTTTTAGGCTTGAAACTAAGGAATGACATTCTTCTGAATAAATACTGCGGAATCTGTTTTTGTCATAAAAATTGTTTTTCTAAATACATTATGTATTTCCAGGAACAATATTAATTTGTGAAAGGGCTATGTGTAAGGGTGATTAAGGCATTTATCGATAAATCTATATCGGACCCAATTTACGGTCTATTGTGGATTCCTGAACGTTCGTCGAACGTAATTTAAATTCTCACACGGAGCACTTATCCGTGTTTTTTCTAGATTGTTAGATTTATGGTCCAATTTTACGATCGGCTTGGCTACCAAGCGTCCGCGCCCAAGATTGAAGAGTAAACAATTTGTTTTGGTCCTTAAAAATGCAGTTGCGGTCCTAGGTACTTCAGAAGCTTGTACGTGCTTTACTGAAATGGTAGAGGCTGATCATAAAATTGAATTTTTATGTCAACAGATCTGGGAAAGTTTTTTAATTCTTAGCTCTTTATGTTTCGGATTTTCCGAGGCAACTACAACTTTATTGCGAGAGCGTAAAAACTGAAACAAACAGCTGTTCCCGAAGTAAAGTGTTGTTTTACGCTGAATGTAGATTTACAAATCAATTTATTGGCAGAAATCGAATCAGGAAAAAGAGGCTGCTGTTCAATCCGTTTGATTGAATTTGTTTGATTTTCTTGAGTGATAATGAACAGAATCGCGTGAAAACATAACTGCTGAAGCCGTGTTGATTCTCTTTTATGTCGATGATTCAATTTGTTTTTAAGGATAGGCTTAACACATATAGCAGCAAAATTCTAAAGGCTATATACAGGGTGGCAGGGACATCGACGCGCAACCTGTTAGCATGGATTCAGTACATGATTCTGGACCCCCGTGTGTTGAAATTTGTCGTCAGTTTTTGTAAATAAATCAACAGTTTCCTACAAAAGGGACCGACGCGGTCAAAATGTATGGAAAACCATATTTTTTTTTTGAATAACCGGCTAAATAATTATTTAAATGCAGGGCGGTCCTGAATCATGAATTCTGAATCCATGGTAACAGATTGTGCGTCGATGTCCCTGTCTTAATCAACACGACCACAAACGATTATGAACCTACAAAGCAAATATTAAAGTTCCTTTTTAAAAATGATTGGATGATCCACGTAATTTGAATTTAACAACAAATCCAAGCTTGAATAAAACTAAGTAAAATAAGCAACATTCAAACTTATCTTTCACTCGAGCGTCTATTTAGCTTGCTATAGAATAAAATACTCCACTACATTATTAAAATGCAGTTTTATTTAAGACTAACCCGCGACTTGGCTCGTGTGAAATTATCGCAAGCTCGCCTATTACCTACTTCGTTTTCGCTTAGCGTTCTGTCTGACTTCTTTTTTTTATTGCTCGGCTCTTAAGGGTTGTAGCGTAATGTTAAATAAACTATAACCTTCCTCAGAAATTCGGTTATCAAATGCATAAAGAATTTTTCAAATCAGACTGTACTTATAGTCGAATTTGAAAAATTCTTTTTTCGTTTGATATCATATCATATTATACCATAGATTAGCGCGTTGAAACAAGCAAACAAATAAACTATTCAGCTTTATTATTTGAAGTACTAGCTTCTTCACCTGCGTGTATTTTTTTTCTTTTTTTATGCCTCTATCCTTCGCGCAATTGCTAGCAATAAGTTGAAAAAGTTATATCGCCATCGGATTAACGGTATATCAGCGCAAAAAATACGAGCGAACAAACATAGATTTATATTTATTACTATCTGATGCCCGCGACTTCGCCCGCTTTGATGTCGGTTATTATATACTAAAACCACTCCTACTCATTGGTGAAAACAGCATGAAAATTGGTGCAGTAGTTTTTGAGTTTATTGCGTACAGGACGACAGACAGACGCGGCGGAGGACTTTGTTTTATAATATGCAAGGATAAGATAGACAGATAACCATAACCACGCTCCAAGTAAGCGTCGGGTAAATAAAAACGCCAATTTCTTCATAAATTGCATATTACATAATCTTGCTTGCTTCAAAGGGATTCTTGGTTCCATCAAAACACCCTGCTAAAGTAGGTAAATATTTTGTTTTTAATAAAAATATGTGAAGTCAATATTTATTTTCTTGGAATAGGGTAAATAAATTAATATAGCTATTTGAAGTCAGTAAAGCTAAGGATTTGAGTTAAAAGTGTAATAGGGTTGTAAAGCCTCATTTTCAAGATTGAATCTCCGATCGAAAGGTCTTAAGAGGAAATAGGGTCGGTCCCCTCTCCATACAAACGCTCTCGCCTGTTTTCTCTCTGATTTATGACCTTAGAGCAATGATTTTTTACAGTAAAATAAATATCAACTAGTTCTATGCCCCTATGTTTTCCGTTTTGATGATATATTATCTGTAGAAGCACTAGAACCCTCAGAAAATGTTCAAAATTGCCTGTTTAGACCGCTGTCATCGGAGGCCTATTGTACAAATTTGACAACTGTTAATGAAAAAAAAACAGGGGCACAGTAAATATCCTTCTTATTCAATTTATAAAATATCTCTCAAATTGGTCCAATATTGGAGGAGGAAATAGACGAGAGCCGAACCTCGAACTATGACTTTTTGTATGGAGAAAAAACCAACCCTATTTCCTCTTAAGTCCGAGCTCGACTGTTTAATATTGTGAGGATCCTCTCAGTTAACGCAAAAGAGGTTTATGAAAATATGAGCTTCGTGTTTATGTTAAGAACATTTTTTCAAGCGTTTTTATCTTCAAAATATTTCGAAATTAATTTAATTATGATTCATTAGTAGGTACCAAACATCTAAAACAGTTTAAAAAGCTGAAAACAAATTACTGGCAGCCCAGAATACAGAACATACAAAATCGGTCTCAATCAAATCGAGCACAGATAAGAATCACCTCAATTAAACAAGCATAATCAACTAAATAATAACCCCAGTTTTGGAGGAAACTACTAACCTATTTAACTCCATATCACAAAAACTATTTACCTCTATAAATAATCTCCCACCTTCATCGATCATTGCCCATTGACCATCATAATTATTGCTCGGAGAGTCACATAGTTCGATGGCAACATTTTCCGAACTAGCTCTCTCCAACTCATCCCGAATCTGTCGTTAAACTAGCAACATTCCGACTAAAGCCAGACAGTTCGCGAACTTGTTATATTGGCTGTTACACCTTCGCTTGTCCTTTTCACACTACACATTGTACTTTGAATTCGGGAACGATACGTAGTAGAAACATAACATTATAATTTACACGTAGATGCAGAAGTTTTATAAATATTTGCAGTGTTCTAGCAATCCACTCAGAATTTTAAAGCGATATGGGCTTGAAATATATGTTTTTATTTATTTAATAGTTTAAGCACACAAATGTACACAGGCGAAGTTAATGCAATAGAAATTTTCTACCAGTCAACCTTTGGGTGATGCAGAGACAAACAGTGGTAGATGCAATAACGAAATGTTGTTCAATAAATATTTATTTAAATATAAGAAATAATACCTATTTAAAAACTATAAATATGATATATATACCTTCTTTTATATAAATATAAGAACAAATAAATACTCATAAAATACACAAATACTTATACTAAAACAAATAAGACAAACAAAAACACATGATACTGCCAGCTTCATACGAATGTGCTCGCGAAGTTTAAAGGAAATTATTATGATTTTTTAAACGAAACTTCAGACTGTTACCTATAATTTTACCTGTTATCTGTATACTGTTATCTATAATTAAGAATTCTAGCAAATGGAGTCTGATATTTGTGCAAAATTTTGGAATATAAAACGCAGGTACAAATACTAAAAAGGTGCTTCGCCTAAAAGTTTACTCCGAAAAAGCCAACTTAAATGTAAATCCCTTACTATCGAGCAAACTGCTAAAGACCTCATTCTCTCAGCTCCCTTATATAGAGGGTTCATAGCGAAAATCTCATTACCAGGTAATCGACGGCTCCAAGATGAGGTCATTCAACTGCAGTTTCCCGCACACGACTCACTGCCTGGCAACCGGCGAAATCATGATTTCGACGATGGGAGATAAAGACGAAAACGGAAAAGGGGATTTTGTGCTCATCGATTCGAAGACTTTGGAAATGACAGGTGAATTGTGAACGCGCCTTTACACAGTTTCAGCAGAGGGGAGATACTTAATAGGCGCCATATTGAAAACAAAAAAACGTAAATTGTTCTCTTACTTTTTAGGAACGTGGACGAAGGGAAATAAATTCGCCAAGTTTGGCTACGATTTCTGGTACCAGCCATATCACGATGTGATGTTTGCTACTGAGTGGGGTACACCTAAAAGGTTCAAGACGTGAGTATATTAAATTACAATCATGGAACTACTAGTATCGATAATTTATAAAGAATTATTATCGAAATTCTCAAGGCGACTGATTGAATAAAGGAGGTGAACAACTCCCAAAATACATAGCAACAGACTCACTTAGGGAACATAATTGAATTTATTTATTTATCTACTCGTCAAGTGTCTCTTCTAGAATAACAATCTACTTGAAACCTATTATTTTCACGCACAACAAAACCTTTATAAGTCGTTCCAACAAATACGTTGTTACGCAGAACACTACAGCAGTTTATTCGTTTGAATATAATCTCGTCCTTTATGAAGAGAAGACTTAGGCACCGACAAGAGGCAAATGGTCTAAGTAGGGTTGTCATGCCAAATATATATATAGTTTGTGGTAGTGGAAAAAATATATTAAGTTAATCTTGAACATTTCCTAGAATTTGGTTGTTAACAAAACACGTTTTGAATTTTGTTTTTAACTTCTTCCATCGCTAGCAGTTTACTAAAATAGATACCATCTTATTTTTCGTCGTAAACCATTTCTCCTAGTAATAAATGAGAAAAAAGTAGTATATTGTTTAGCGTTCAACCCATAGGCTTAGAATTAGCAAGACGTTATTATCTTGGATACGGTGGAGGAGGCTTTTTCCGCTAACAATAGAGGTCCTTGTGTCATCAACATCATAAGTAAAATTAAAAAGAAAAACTTATTTAACTTAAATAATAATATTTTATGTTAATACCTACTGTTACAAAGATCAAAGTAATAGAAAAATAAGAAAAAAGTGTGTAAGGCAAATATAGCAATCAATAGTATTATATTATTAAAACGTAATTTTCTTTAAACAAGGCTATGTCGAAAACTATAAAGCAAACACTTACTTTCCCCAGTGGTTTTCACGAAGAAGACATACCAAACAAGGACCACTACGGAACCTCGTTGAATATTTATAAATGGTCAACGCACGAGCTGCAGCAAGTCATAGATTTGGGCCCCGAAGGTTGCGCACCCCTCGAGATCAGATTTCTCCATGATCCCAAATCCGCGCAGGGATTTGTCGGGTGTGCGGTGAAAGCAAACGCTTACAGGTACGAGATTTACAGGGATTTTTGTTATTGCCACCTTGTGAAAGTTTTAAACGTTAGTTTTCTTTGATATTGGCTGATTATATTTGAGGTTAAAAGGTACTTCGCTTTCCATAAAGATGTTCATAATGTTCAAATTGTATTGTATCAAAATAGTTGGATATGAACCTACTCATATACCCTCTCATCACTACACACACACACACACACACCCTCACCCTCATCCTACATGCCCCTTGAATTCCACCACTTCATACAATTTTTATTCATTTTTTTTTTCATTTTTTTTTCTACTCTTACAACAAATAGTTTGCCCTTTAATTTATTTATGTTTTTGATGATATTTTTACCCGAAGGGGGGAGTCCCTGGTGTCCTGAAATACAAGTCACGGCTTAGTTTAGGCACCAGTCTCCCACAAATGAACATTGTCCTCATCACAATCATTTTTTTTCAATTTTTAAGTTTTAGTCCATAAGTGTTATTTGTGGAAGAAAATTAAACACTATTTTTAATATCAATAAAATACAGTTTGTTACACAATCCTAACTAATATTATAAATGCGAAAGTGAGTTTGTTTGTTTATTTGTTTGTTACGCTTTCACGCTAAAACGACTGAACGGATTTATTTTAGATGAATTTTGGCATATGGGTAGACCATGACCTGAAATAGGACATAGGATACTGTCTTATTCTGATACTCTTACGGGATCGAGACTTACGCGGATAAAACCGCGGGGCGCAGCTAGTTTATATTTAGTACACAACTTTCAACAAGGTGATGAAAACAAACAATTAAATACTACTCGTACAACTCAAAAGAGTAAAGTAACGAAAGACGTAGATGGAAAGGAAACGGAAGACTGTGAATATTTCACAGCTACTAAAAGGAATGACTAAGTAAAAGCTTTCAATTAACTATATTTAGGTTCTACAAAACATCAGACGGAACGTGGAAAGCCGATAAAGTCATCGACATACCAGCGAAAAAAGTTTCCAAGAATGGCGTTGAGTCCGAGATTAACGGTAACTTTCCGTTTTTCTTTTATTTTTCTGTAGTTATCCTACATTTGCTTTCCGGTAACTGTTTTCTTTCGCTTGTTAAAACTTCGAAAACACACAATTTGTCGGGTATATGTTTATTCTCCTAACCTGTCTCAGCCATTCATAAAATTTGAAGCTGTAGAAAAATTGCGCTCTCCAGCGGTTCAAATCATAAATCTAAGTGATTCACACGTACAAATTTTATGAAGTCTAAAACTTTTCTGGCTGCAATTTAGTCTTGAGGTTTCAGTTGAATAAAACATGTATATCATATTTCAGGTTTATTGGGAGATATCATAATATCTTTGGATGACAAATATTTGTATGGCTCATGCTGGTTACATGGTGAAGTGAGGCAATATGATATTTCGGATCGTGAACACCCAAAATTGACTGCAAAAGTTCATCTTGGAGGTGTTATCGCCTCGGACCCTGAAACAAAACTGATCGAGGACAGAGAGTCGAAGGTTAGAAATTCCTTTTTTCCAATTGTAATAGTTGGAATTAACGCCTCATGACTTCACACAATTACGTTTTCGCCTTGTCATTCTTTTCATTTAGAGTTTTTACCCTCTGATGTTTGCTAAATTACTTTCTAACGTTTGTTCCATTTGTGTAATGTTTCAGTGTCGTAGCTTTTCCATTTTATTAATATAATTTCAGTCATTTGTGGTATTGCTATAAAATGCTTTATCATTTTTGTTTACATTATTATTCAGTTTTTGATAAAAGGCGCGTGATTAATTTTGTGCAATGCATAAAGTTATCATTAGTGTCGGTTACATTGACTATTAATAGTTATTTTATCAGAACATGTTTTATTGGTAGTTTGGTAATAAATTGCATCATAATTTGGCTTTACAGGTACTCGTACAGCCTGAGCCGGTAACAGTGAAAGGCAAGATACTACAAGGCTCTCCTCAAATGCTACAACTTTCTCTTGATGGAAAGCGTCTGTATGTCTCGTCTTCCATGTTTTCTCCGTGGGACAAAGAGTTTTACCCAAAAATGGCTAAAGAGGTAAGATCCTAAGTTTCAACATTACCTATTGTTTTCAAGTTTAAATATGTTCACGCACGTCATGCTGGCCTTTTATTATATTAACCTGATTTGATTCTTTGAATAACAAGCAAACATCTGGAAAAGCTATAAAAAAAAGTCCTGTAAATCTAATATTTCGCATGATTTAAATAACCCTTTAGCTAAAAATTCTGCGGATTCTAACTACAAAATTCTTAACCTCATAGCGGACCCCAAAAATTTAGAGCATGGAGACTTTATTAAAAGTCACACGGCCGAGTATGTGAAGGCTGTAGACAAAGTATTTTATTAGGTTACGTCCACTTTCACCCCAGCAGAGACCGCAATAAACAGCCCTTATCTCTTATATCAAAACCTTCGACCTCCGTCTTATTTACGTCCTCGCCCTTTATGCAATGTTCTACAAAAATAAAGTTATTTTTGTAAGATACATTTTGTGAGATATGTCACCTGGGACTGATAAATAATTCATGAACCACGTCGCATATTTTGTCATACAAATAACTGACAGCCGCTGTAATTTTAAACCAAGTTGTACGAACTTTCCTTTTTTGCTTTAATATTAACTGAAACGGGCTTGAATTATATTTTATGGGATGAATATTATTTTCAGACTGCTAGATGCAGCTCTGGTATCATTTATTTAATAGAACAAAAGCTGGCAGAGGAATTTGAATTGCGATTAATTGAAAAACTAAAACAATGTTACGCCCAATTAGTTTCAATAATGAATTTACCTTTATTTATCTATTCCTTTACCTATCACTTACATGTTATAATTTGATTCATTAATCATAACAAAAAAATCCCCGATGACCTTATTTATATAAATATTTTTTACATACGAAACAAAAACCGGATACCTCCGGAACGGATCCGATAATTACTTTTCTGCTGGATCCCGCAAAATTCAAATACATTTGTATTGTATCGCCAGGGTGGGTGGATAGTAAAGTTGGACGTAGACACTGTGAATGGAGGCATGAAGTTGGATCCGGACTTCCTTGTTCACTTTGGGAACGAACCGGACGGCCCGGCCTTGCCACATGAAATGAGGTAACTACGAACTTTTTAACGATAAACCTGTATGAAATTTTGCATCAATGGAAGCTGTGATAGGTATGTTTGGTTTAGTGTAGTTTCGTGTTCCAGGTTTCGTGTTGTTCCATTTTTAGTTTGAGAGCCTACTTGTTATTTCGTTTTCAGTTTTTAGTAATCCCTTTTTTTCTAGTTTGTCTTGAAGTTTAGATTTTATTTAGAAATAAGTGATCAACTTTACTTTTGGTGTTGGTTGCTCAAACCTTAGCTTTCTTTTTAACCGACTTCTTCAAAAAGGAGGAGGCTCTAAATTCGTCTGTATGTTTTTTTTTTCTATGTTTTTTACACGATTACTCCACCAATTATGAATCGATTTTGATGATTCTTTTTTGTTTGGTAGGCCATGCTTTAGAGGTGGTCCCATATAAATTTTATTAACTTTGCTTGCGTAGTTTTTGAGTTGGCTTCAATATTACGTATTTTTCGCACTTGCTATATGTAGACGATGTTTTAAGTGACTCCGTCACTGTTATTTACATACCAGGTAGGTCCACCACATCCAAACCTAAAAAAAAAACCACATCTAAAAAGTGAAAAAAATATATATCCGAACGTTGTATATTAATATTCATTTTATTATCTTGTTCAACTTTCCTAGGGCAGAAACACGAAATTTTTTCTACAGTCTTCTGCTCATCAAAATCAATCTGCCTAGCCTTTTCCCAACTATGTTGGGGTCGGCTTCCAGTCTAACCGGATGCAGCTGAATACCAGTATTTTACATGGAGCGACTGCCTATCTGACCTCCACAACCCAGTAATTGGGTATTACGATACCCCTTGGTAAGACTGGTTGTCAGACTTTCGGGCTTCTGACGACCCGTAACGACTGTCAAAGATCCTCGAATGACAGCCGGGACCAACGGCTTAACGTGCTTTCCGAAGCACGGAGGAGTCTCGATATGTAAAGATGGTCACCCATCCATGGGCCAACACCGGCAAGCGTAGCTTAACCTGATGGATCGACCCGTGCGGCTGTTATTACTTAGCCACGAGCTCCACACTTAGCCACGAGCTCCACATGATCAGAAGACAAAGTCTTCTGCTCATATGATACAATAAAACTACCGATGTCGTCTTTCCGAAAAGTTAGTGTGTGTGTGTGCCAGTCACAAACAATACCTTAATATGGAAATTATCTTTCTCAGATACCCAGGAGGAGACTGCACCTCTGACATTTGGCTGGCTGAAGACTAAATACTCTGATATAATTGCTTAATAACATGTGCCAATATTTTTGTATGCGTGTTAAAATAACAATAATATTTCATATTACCTAAAAATTTTCATATAAAAGTACAATAATAAGACATAATTTTATTCCGTTTAGCAACGAAATAATAAATGAATAAATTGTAAAATTGTATTTTGTATAAACGAACGTAATGCTTTTAGGTAGGTATTAATAAAATGAATAAACTAATATTACTTGAACTTTCAATTAATATGAACTGTCGGGGTATTTCGTAAAAATCTTACGGTGAAAACTTAGGTGAAGTGAGCTTAAAGTGAGCTCCATCTGACGCTAGGGATTAACAGATCACTCCACCTAAGTTTTCACGGTGAGGTGTTTACAGAATAGACCGGCTGATGTGAGTCCTTTTTAGGGTTCCGTACCCAAAGGGTAAAACGGGACCCTATTACTAAGGCTCCGCTGTCTGTCTGTCCGTCTTTCATCAAGCTGTATCTCATGAACCGTGATAGTTAGAAAGTTGAAATTTTCACAGTCGATGTATTTTTGTTGTCGCTATAACAACAAATACTAAAGAATTGAATAAAATAAATATTTAAGGGGGCTCCCATACAACAAACGTGCTTTTTTTAACGTTTTTATATATAATGGTACGGAACCCTTCCTACGCGAGTCCGACTCGCACTTGTCCAGTTTTTTTCTTTAATTAAGAACTTGAAACCTCATGAAAATTAATGAAAAGACTTAATTGAACCCTATACTTAAAAATAAAAGCGTTATAAGTCTGTATTTTGTATATTACCGGTGATTAACACTTAAATAATAACAATCATTTGTAGGACGTGCTACCAATTAGAATAATTCAGGCATATTTTCCATTCAATTACGCGAATTCTACCAACGCTGATACCACTGTACCGCAGTGGTCGAATTAGCAACTTTTCATGTAATTGTAGGCACGGGTTGCAGGGAATACAGTTTACTGTCCTATTGTGTTTAATGTTCCAGTGAATATGCACTGAAACGTGCTGTTTAGCGGGCTGATTTGAAACTGCATGTTAAGCGAAATCTAATTTTGGTAGGTATGTGTGTAAAATAAAACGACGAATACGTTCGTGTAGTGAAACCACTACATGCGAGTACTACTGAATCCTAATGCTGGGACTACATTGTCGCGTTATCGCGAACTATGCTTCGCGCGCTCTCCGTTGCTCAGCGAGACGTCGAGCGCTGTGCGACTGAGAGCGCACGAAGTTCGCAATAACGCGATAATGTAGCCCCAGCATAATGTGCAGATTGGTGAAACGTAACATGTACTGTTCCGTGCATGTACTAGCACTAAAAAGTAATCCAAATTTATGCAAAGCAACATGAAATGTGCAAAAATGTGTGTGTGAAATGTGCTAAGTATGAGCTCCTGCTTACGGTTCCGAGGTCGGGCAAAGTGCTATTGGGTTATCTCCATCAGGAATTTCTCAGTAGCGATTCGTGATTCTCCGTGACCGTGAGAAGGGCAAATAATGTTGTCAAAGTAAACAGATATTGATATCTGTTGTATCTGTTGTATATTTAGAGTATTCGCGACAAACTCATTGATAAGTTCACTGTTGGCAATTCGATAAATTTCGTGGGTAGTACATATTTCGCGAATGTATGAAATCTGAGGTGATTAGCTGATATAAATAAAATACCTGAGACCCTACTTAAAGTTTGTATGTTTGGATGTTTGTTACGCATTCGATACGAGGATTTTTATCGATAGTACTTCCCCGTGGGATTATCTGATCGTGTGTTAAGCCGCTGGCAAAAGCTAGTAAGTATAATATAAATAGATCTCTTGTTGGGACTGCACTTTTTTAACAGAACACTACTATAAACCTATTTTTCTTTATTTCTTTCTTTCTTACTTATTCAGAGAAATTTTAACACAATTGTTCAACTAATCCTACTAATATTATACATGTGAAAGTTTGTGTGTTTGTGTGTTTGGATGTTTGTTACTCAATCACGCAAAAACGGCTGAATGGATTTGGATGAAATTTGGCAAATAGATAGTTTATAACCTGGATTAACACATGGGATACTTTTTATCCCGATATTCCCACGGAGTCGAAACTTACGCGGGTGAAACCGCGGGGCGCAGCTAGTGATAACTATAAAGCGCAAATAGTAAGAATATTTACTAAGAATACAAGAAGTAGATCAAAGAATAAACAGAAAACATATTCTATGAAGAAAATCATTATTAACAAGGAAAAACGTTTTCCGTTTACGAGAGGAAAAGCATTTAATTGGGTCGCTAGATATTACCTTGGAAAATGCTTTGCTGAAGTTACCTTTCTATCTTCATAGTTTGATACTACTTTGAACTACTGAAACATAAAAATATCACATAAATAAGTTAGCGCAATAGCTACTATTTTCTTGTGTGTTCGAAAAAAATAAAACAGGTTATTTATTTTATAGCGAAGCCGTAAAAGAGACTTGCGGTATCGTAGTTTACATATTGTCTCCGAAACGACCCGATACGAAATTTATTTCTTGCCCTAAACAATATTAGGGCACCTGATCTTGATAGGGTCCCGATATTGAAAAGCTGGTATAAAAATGATGTAGTGTAAATCGGTTTTGTTTCCAATAACAACAAAGCTGCCACTTCAAACCAAGGTTAGGTAAGGAACACGTTTTGAGCTGAACAATTTGTTGCTAAGCGAGAAATAGTTACAATGAAGTATCCAATATCTTTCCGAAGTAAGTCTTTCGTGTCTGGCGTAATTAATTCAATTATTCATTTTCTCTGAGCCGGCCTTATAGAATACATCACCACTCCATTGGTTTATCCTCCAAAACATTAAACAGCTATTTAAATTCAAGAGATAACTACTTTTCACTTACGTCTAAAGTTAAATTAATGTTCATCTATACACTCTTTCAAACTTCTATTTTAGTCACACATATTTCGTTAAAATGAACTCCAGGATATTTCGACATCCCGGGAAAATGGCGCTTGCGACAACGTCGAAAAATCGGGACTTTATTTCAACAAAACGTAATGGTGTATATCGTATAAGTGCCAATATCAACTTAACATAAACGCGTTGAGTATTCTAAAATTAGTGAATAAGGATCGACACGTCAAAAAAATTCATCAATCAAGCCTAGCTAACCAGTCTAACCAGATGCAGCTGAATACCAGTATTTTACATGGAGCGACTGCCTATCTGACCTCCATAACCGAGTGACTGAGTTACACGTAACCTTTTGGTAAGACTGGTTGTCAGACTTTTGGTCTTCCGACTACCCATAACGTCTGTCAAAGATCTACAATTGACAGCGACCAACGGCTTAAAGTACTTTCCGAGGCAATTCCCAACAAAAAAGCTCTGCCGTTAACAAACTTTTCAAACGCCATTACTTTTTCATCAATTGCCTTCTTAATTACACTTTCTGGGGCTTAAAAAGACCATTACTAAGGTTTATAGTCTTGTGTAGACCCAAATTCTAATCTTAACACACCAATCGATGCGAATGGCACAAAATAGAGATTGCTTTCAGGATAATGAAGGAGCTTAAAAAGGGTCCAGAAATGTCCATGCAGAATTAGCCGTAATTATTATTAGTGTACGGAAAAATATGGGTGACTGAGCTTTTGCCCATGACGACGTCTGCATGGTTTTAGGCATTATATTATAATATATTAAATTATATAATTATTATTATTATGTACCTATCTTAACTTAACAATATAATAATTATAGCTATAGCTATAAAAATATAGCTATAGCTATAATTATTATTGTTATAGGTAGGTACTTTTCACTTTCACCCGAAAATATTATATGAACTATTTATGATTATTTCTCACATTCACTCACAGTATTTCCTCTCTTCTTCAAACTAAATACCTAACTGTCGCGTGCCGGTGGGTTGTCCACCGCACTCGGCGGCCTGTAGCGCATTGTGAGTGCACCGTGCACTTTTCGATGATTCAATCTAATACCAAAACAAACAGGTTTTTTTTTTTTTTTTTTTGCTGAGACCGTTCTTGTTGTTTTGTTTTTGTAATTATGTATAATTATATATTATTTTAATATGTATTTTTATTACTAGTTATTTATATTATAATTATTTATTAGGTATGTTGAAACTGTATGTACTTCCCGTCACTTGTCCTTATGGGTTCATTCGAAAACCAGCGTCAGACAGTATCTGTCTGGCATTAATGCTGAAATGAACCTTTTTGGCGCAGCCGTGAGGCACACACTATTGTTTTAAAAACAACATAATATATATATTTTTTTTTTTTTTTGTTATTTGTATTTTGTGTTTCATGAACTGTGTCCAAATAAACTTTATTCTTTCTTTCTTTCTTTCTTTCTTTCTAGATGCGAAAGAGATTTTATTTTTATTTGTTAGTTTGTTTGTTACGCTTTCACGATGAAACGGCTTAACGGATTTGAATAAAATTTGGCACATGGGTAGCCATGATCTGGGTTAGGACATAGGATACTTTTTATCCCCATATTCCCACGCGAACGAGACTTTTGCGGGTGCAATAAAACTCCAACACCATATTTCGTAGGTAAATTGGAAAAAAAAATACCTAAAGTAGTCCTACCTCATGGTTCAAGCTCTGATTTATCATTTAAACACAATTATTAATATCACCAAGGATATGAATAAAAAGTTTTGAAACTAAATAATGTGCGAAGCGAGTATCTGCACTCAACAATCATTAGAATATTATCATTACGAAGAATATTTACGTCCACATCCTGGTAAGCCAGTCAACAGTTTTACAGTGATAACGTGACGGACAGAAAGACAGTTTCGTAATAACAATTAGTATGTGCTAATTATTAATCTGGTATTCAGTAGGTAAGTGATTAGTTTCGTACGTGATAGTTATAAGGTGTTACGTGTAAATGGGTCATTATTCGCTATATGAGGTGCCAATGTGGTTTTATAGCCTAGGGCAGCCGAATCAGGTAGTTACATTACTCTAAGTAAGGTCAAATGGTTGTATGATACTGGCCAATTACATAGGAGGGTTCTCGTTTGAAGGGTGAGCGTTAGAGCCCTTCTGTGGGTCGATATCAATGCTAGTATCGTACATCTGTCACTTGCTGTCGTTGTTAGATAAACCACAGTTTTTCAGTACTTCTTATTTATTACTAGCTATTGTCCGCAACTTGGTTTGTGACCCTGGATGAATATAGTCCATGTCCTTACCTAGGTCATGGTCTATTTGTGTGCTAAATTTCATCCAAATCCGCCCAGCCGTTTAAGCGTGATTGAGTAACAAACAATTTAAAAAAACTCACTTTCGCATGTATAATATAAGTTAGCATTACTCGTGGGCGGAATTTCACCATTAAAACTGCGTATCAACGAATGGTACCCACACACGATGTGATCAACACATTTAAACTGCATTTACGAGCTGTCAGTGTCGCTGTTCCACCGTGGTTAAACCGTTGGGCCCGGCTGTCATTTGTGGATCTTTGACAGTCGTTACGGGTCGTCAAAAGCCCGAAAGTCTGACAACCAGTCTTGCCAGAGGGTATCGTATTACCCAGTTACTGGGTTGTGGAGGTCAGATAGGCAGTCGCTCCATGTAAAATACTTGTATTCAGCTGCATCCGGCTAGACTGGAAGCCGACCCCAACGTGGTTGGGAAAAGGCTAGGAAGATGATGAGTGTCGCTGTTCCACAACTATGGCGACACTACTCTTTAGATGAGTTGATCACATTCAGTTTTATTGGTGAAATTCGCCCTTATTCACGGCACAGTATGGACGGCTAGAACAGCAGCTATTCGAAGATAATTAATAAAGACAAAGTACTATAGAACTCCGAGGTGAGCCTACGTTACCGGTAGAGATGGGTACCACACCTTTTTAAAATGAGGCTCGTGCTAGACACTGTTTTTACAAAGTATGCTAGCACACTGTGCTACCACGAATGAGGCGAGGCTGCGTTGGCTTGAGAGTACGAATGTGCTGTGAGTAGTATGAGTGTGCCAGTGAGTCGCGTGACTCGCCGATTCGCCGAGTCGCATGTGTGCTGTGTGGTGTGTAGTGAGTAGTGATGATAGAGTAGACACACGCGCGGTGAGTTCTGTGGTGTGTGTTTGTAACAGTGAACGAAGACGTCAATGATCAAAATACGTGTATGAGTGAGTGACTCGATCGACTGACTCAATTCGTTCAAAACTCACAAGTACAAATGTTCTGTGTGTAGCTAATCTATGCCAGTGTGGTGTGTGCTAGCATATCAAAATAAAAAGAGTGAGTGACTCTTTTCATCCAAGTGAGTAGCTATAACTGTGCTAGCACGTGTGCCGAGTTACCCAACACTGGTACCGGTACTAATCTATACTAATATTATAAAGCTCAAGAGTTTGTTCATTTTTAGTTCATTCGAATTGGACATTTAATTTCGAAGTTATTACGAAATGCAATACGTGAACCGTTCGACGCCGGCGCCGCGACGTTCCCTACTCTAGAGAGGAGAGGATGGGCACACGGGTAAACCGGTACACCATGACCAAATAGGACATAGGATACGTTTTATCCACGGAATAGATAAATAAGGTTGGAATGGTAATGTGGGCGTGGCAAGCGCGCCACAATTATGATTCGATAATCATAACTCGACCGATTCTTCATTCACCGCGTTTCGTGCGCTTCGGACTACTGCGGAGAACAGAGCTCTGCTTTAAAATGCCGTGTTGTGCAATTATAACTTGTAAAACAAAAAGTCAGACCGCAAGTATAGAGCGAGGGGGTATATCTTTCCATCGGTAAGTCGAAAATAACATTTAATTATAATTTTATTAGTAAAAAACATAAAAATATTCTGATCACTATGAAATTCCAAACATTAACGACATTATTGCAACAAGTAAAAAAAAAATATACATTGCACGATGTGTACTCGCGTAATCAACGCAATTACTAAGTCCGCTTACAATGTACTGCATGTGTCGCGTCCTCTTCACTTCAACCATTGACGTTTCGTCGTTTGCCCTGATTGGCCGTGATGCACGGTCGATAGTGAGGTGACCATGTGGTTAAATAAAATCATCGATAGAATTCTCAAATAATATAAATTTACGTTGGACAAAGATTCTTTTTGAATTATTTTATATTTAATTAATGATAGTATATTTTTAGTTAGATGTATAATGAGTCAATTAAATATTACAATAATTATTGAACGAATGATACAATATAGTAAATACTTGTAGATGACAGATTTACAGGGAGAAATTGAATTCATTGGCAACATTATACGAGATCATTGTACTCATCTACAAGTATTTACTATATTGTATTTAGTATTAAAATATAAGTAAAATCCAATTTTACTTACGCAATAAATTATAAATTTTAGGTTTCCTAAAGAACCTAACGCCAGGGAACAATGGATTGACGTGACAGGTAGAGGAAACTGGATGCCGACAAAGACGAGTACTATTTGCTCTATACATTTCAGTAAAGATGATTTTATCATTAAAAAATCAGATTATAGGTACCTAAAACCAGGGGCGATCCCAAGAGAACAAATTGTGCAGATTTCTTCTTTGGTAGGTTTTGTTAAAATGTATTACTAACTTGTTGGAATTAAGTTCCGATATTTCATATTCTACTCCTATTTATTAACTCCTAAATTATGAACAAATCGGATCCCTGCATTCAAAATGTTAGGATCATCAGGTTTTATTTTATTTGATTATTCATTTTCATGAAAAATATTTCGAGTATGTATGGTATCATATAATAATTACAGTAGATTAATTATCACACTCGGGTAAATCATTATCACGCAAGCATTCAGCTCTAATATTTCAATTTTGAATTATTATTAAGTGTACCGTGCGTGACATGTTAAAACTTTTGCATTATTTTTCAGACAACTAATTCTTGCAATGCTATACTTAATAAGCCCAGTTATGATGCTATTTCCACCAGTGTGCAAAATTGCGAAGGCGCTCAGGTAACCTTATACTTATATCTTGAATTATAATCGCTCTTGTAAAGTCCGCATTTCAAAATATTTTATGCTATTTATAATTTTAGGATTTACAAGCACAGGCTTCATCTTAAATTTTGTTGACACCAAAAAAAGATATATCTTTAAAAAGAAAAAACACTGAAGTAAGTTATACCTATAAAGATTGGTCAAGAATCGTTACATAGATGTTTTTTTTAAAGATTAATGGTTTCACTAATATTTCACCAAAACTCATTTCGCAAGTTTAATTTTTCAATAATTTAATTCGATAAAGAATATCGGCTTTATCAAGCACTAGCGTGTATGAAAATTTTTATTGCTTTTTTGCGTGTGTGTGTCTATGCCTACGGGGGCTTAGTACTAGTGTGCGAACGAATATCTGCCCTGAGATTTATGTGTGTCTGATTTGGTTGTGTGCGAAATATTTGTAAACATAGGAGTGCGTATGTGTAGAAATTAAAATAGTGGGAGACAAGCGGTGACACTGGTCCTGATACAAAATTGGAGCTAGGGCCTTTCCAACCTTATTTATCTATTCCGTGGTTTTATCCCTACATTCCCACGGGATCGAGACCTACGCGGGTGAAACCGCGGGGCACAGCTAGTAAAACACTATAATTATTATGATAGCAAAGGATAATTAATGCTATATAAGAAGCTACGTATTTCATATTATTTTACTTAATCTTCTAGCTCCCGCCCTGACAACTCGCGGGGCTGTTTTTACAAATCTAACATTTGTCTCCTAAACATGCCATTAACTTGAAAGCAGTAAGGTTTTACCCTAAAACCATGCAGAGTGAAGCCTCTACAGTACCTATAGGTGTAATATACCTAAGCCATACAAGGTCAACTGCAGTCTTCTATTTACTTAAATACATTTAAACGCTCGAGCAGTTGCGACTGCTCCGGGCGGTCAGCAGCACGATGAAATTTCATCGTGCAGTCCAGCAGTTACCAGGCATACACTGACTTCTCGAGCTGTCAGTTGCTCTCGCGCAGACTCCCCCTTTATCCTCCGCGTCACTCGCGCCTCCTGATTAAATTGTGTCTGATCTGGCAGTTGAAAACAACCGCTGCAGCAGTAATCAATGGCTGCTTCAAACGTTTAACTATGACTGCACGATCGGTCAGTGTATTTTGATCACTGGCTAACTGCTCAAGCTACCCCTGCTTGCCCGCCCTAACAGTAACAGAAATTGACAACTTAATAACGGCTAAAAGTCTTCCTTTCTTTTTACCTGACTACGGTGAATAAAAAAGGAGGGTTATGATTTTGACCGGTATGTATGTAAGTATGTATGTATGTATGTATGTATGTAAGTATGTTCATCTGTTCCCTCCTATCTTCTAAACCACTCATCACAATTTGACAAATGAGGTATCGTTGGAAGGCGTCCGCTGGTTATAGGCTATGTGACGTCACATTAAATTGAATATGGCGCCCTCTATAGGGCATAAAGGCAGGAACTAAAAAAAAAAATTGTTTAATCGTACCATGTTGGGTATCAAATGAAAAGGGATAGTGAGCACATTTCAAAAACATATATATTATAATATCTTTTGTTTTTCTAATCTACGTATTTTAATTCCATACATCTATTCTGGTTTACTAGCTTAGTAGTTCTTAAAACCTATTTAATTATTTACTCGACAGGAGTCAAAGGCAGCTTTTTTATACCATTTAACTAGCTTCCAAGCACAACGATACAGCAGTTTTTAATGCTTCAAAGGAGTTAATTTTCCTTTGGCCACGTTTTTAACAAAATATACCAGCTTTAAACAGAAAACGTTTAAAGTACTTAGCTTATCTAATTTATTTTTAAAGGCAAGGTAAGTTTACCTAGCTTTTTAAAATAAGATTACGTTAAATTCATTTTGAGTAGATGAAACACGCGATTCATTGGGTAGTTGCTATTTAGGATGTGACATCTGCAAGACGAGCATACAGGGTTATTTAAAATTGGCTAGCGAAACTTCTTAGACCCGATGGGTATCGATATCCAAACGCGCTAAAATAAAAATTAAAAAGTTTTTTTTTTTTTGAGAGGCACATTGAATATTTGACTTAGAGACTACACTACTACAGTTGTTCCAACTGTACCTATAATTACGCATGGCAACGATCAGCTACGCGTGGCTACGACCGGCTATGCGCTGCTACGACTGGCTACGCGCGGCTACGACCGGCTACGCGCTGCTACGCTCTTACGCGCAGCTATGCTGCTACGCTCTTACGCGCAGCTATGCTGCTACGCTCTTACGCGCAGCTATGCTGCTACGCAAAGTTACACTCCTATGCAAGCGCTACGCTAGCGACGCTTCTACGATGCATTTAATACACGAATAGAGCGTGCACAGTTGAGTACGTATATCATAACTACAATGCTACGACCAAACCGGGAAAACAGCGATATTGTTCAAAAAAATATGACGGTAGTGTTTTCCCAAGCCAACTTTTATACAAAGAGTTCTGAAGTTACAACTGCGGTGGTTTTGAAGCTACACATCTATTTTACGATGAATTAGGTCATTATTTGCAGTTTTCTAATTGCTCGAATACTGTCAATTCGACGCACCACACAGTGGCAGTTTTATAGTGAAGAATACTTGTTTTCTGTCTTTTTATGTTCTATAAAGTCCATGCTTGTACTGGAGACTTCTCACTTATAGGTGTTCGATAAGCGAGAACAGGGGGCTTAAAATGGCTACTTTGGCAGAATCATAATGGGAAAATACTTATTATGAATCATCGTAAAATGTCACAAACTGACAATTCATAATATGATCTGCGTGTAATTCATATTACGAAATAATTCATCTGTTTGACAGTTTTCTATGGAGATTCGCTAAATGGCCCACATAATATAAATTGCTTTTTTGTCAAATTAGAGGAATTGCTAATGACAGCTGGGAATTCAGGAAATGAATGGCTTTTAGAGGAATCGCTAATGTGGCCGTTTTAGGCCGCCAGTCGTTCTAATTCGAAGCATAACTGGGGCTTTCTCGAACACAGAAACCCAATTACCTTTAGCTCGACCTGAGGATTTAACCTCAGAAAGTGTACCGAGAAACCGTGCGACTATTTCCAGATCAATGAGGCGTTTGGCCTTTAATAGGACCTTAACTTTTACGAGCATTCTGGCTTCCGATACTAAAAGAAAAATCTTAAGGCTTTGGATTGATTAAAGTAGGTATGTAGGTAGGTATAGATTAAATTGCTAATGCAAACAACCTTTATCATGACGTGGACCGTATTATCAATGGTAATTACGTCGAGGGGATAAGCAGCAAAGTCTTCTAGCAAAAAAAAGACGATCATCTTTTGTATAATATTTTGAACCTTTAATCAAAGGGGAAAAACACATTATATGACACATCATCATCTGCCTAGCCTTTTCCCAACTTTGTTGGGGTCGGCTTCCAGTCTAACCGGATGCAGCTGAATACCAGTATTTTACATGGAGCGACTGCCTATCTGACCTCCACAACCCAGTAACTGGGTAATACGATACCCCTTGGCAAGACTGGTTGTCAGACTTTCGGGCTTCTGACGAGCCGTAACGACTGTCAAAGATCCACAAATGACAGCCGGGACCAACGGCTTAACGTGCTTTCCGAGGCACGGAGGAGTGTCGGTATGTAAAGATGGTACCCATCCACGTACCAACCCCGGCAAGCGTAGCTTAACCTGATGGATCGACCCGTGCGGCTGTTATTACGCAGCCACGAGCTCCTCCGCCGCGAACACATTATATGACACATATTTGTTTATTTATGTCGCTGCCAAGTATTATAATTGTTACTGAAAAAACCAAGTAATTTCTATACAGGGTGGCGATTTTGTGACTCGCATCCGAAAAGGGGGTGATTCATGTATCATAATACTACAAATTTCGCTATGAAACATGTATTATACGATTCGTAAAAAAAAAACTTTTTATACATGAATCGAAATAGTCTGTTTGCAGTTGTATACCCATTTGATTTTTTCAGTTTCATGGTGAATGTTGTTTAGTATGACGTGTAGAATCACCCCCTTGACGGATGCAGGTGTCTAAATCGCCACCCTGTATAAATTACCAGGTATACCTTCATATGTACTACTTATAGATTTACTTCATCAAGAATTTCAATTGAATGTAAATTTATAGTGAAGACTTGAACAATGTGTTGAACAAGAGATTCTACAGTAACTTGTAATTACATGCTACACACACACAGACATAGACAAGACCTACTTGCTTTGTCACGTACATACATTACTAAATTAAATTCTTCGAACAAAATAGAGTTTTGAACACGTTTTTAATGAATTAAGTTTTTTTAATTTTTCATTGTTTACAAGACTGTCTTTTCTGCGTGCAAATAATTATAATTTTAGTGGGGCTCTCAATACCTATCCGCTAAGCATGCAGGCGGCACGTGCGTCGACCAAAACACATTGTTGTTTATTAGAAAGCCCTTGACGAATTAATAAAAATGTTAAATTCATTAATTCACTGATAGACAACGCACATTCTAAACCATTTTGTATAAGAGTTTTTTAAAATTACGACATCGATAGTGAGCACAAAACCAGGATTTTTTTAAGTCCCTCTAAACGAGTTAAATATGGGATGAAGGTATGTATTGAAGTTCGCAATTTTTGCCGATAAGAAAGAATCCCATCGGGCACTTAGCTTGTAAAGTAATAAGTCATATTGTGATTCATAATTAGGTAATCAATATTACATGTATGCGATCCCATACGAAACCCTTTCTTTATCAAAAGCGCATGGACGTCTGAGGTTCACAAAAAATAAAACATCATTAGGTCATAAACAAACCATCAAAATGCAGCAAAAGCAATAAACAATGACAAATAAACAAATGAAATCTCGCTATTGGCTAGTTTAATATTGAATTGCACTGTCTCAACAAACTCAACATCATAACAAGATTGCTCGCAGCTCTAGAGATGAAATCAAAATTTACGAAAATAAAATATAAATCCGAAGGAAACTGAGTAACTTTACAGCAGATCTCAAAATAAGTCCGTCTGTAAGGCACCTGTCCCTCTGCCGACAAAAAGCGAAAAGCGAATAGAGCTGGCGACTAGAAACGAGTTGGCGACGAACAAGCAGCGAGTTTTCTGCCCGCCAAGCGAGTGTCGCATCGCTTTTTTTTTTTGAGAATGTCTTCTTGCATGTCAACCTAGAACGTTATTGGTTGCTTAACGGGACTTTCACGTGAGTGCCTCAATAAATTAAGGCATTCAGCATTAAACTTAAAAACTCCATGGGATACGGACCCCGCTTAGGGCGTCGCTGGGGAAGGGCAGCAAGGCAAACGCTGGATCGGATTAAATGTCGCATCGCTGAGCGAGTTTTTTTCTTATAGCACGTATCTTTGTGACAAACATCTGGAGATCCCGAGTTCTTGCCAGCAATGTGAACAATCAGTGATCAACTACTAATATAAATCTTTTACTGACACGGAAACTAATTACATCTATTGTACGTTTCTTGAGCGAGAAATTGGTCGATAGCTACTCGCTTCCTCGTCGGCGGTGGAACTGATGCTTAAATTCGTTTTAGTAGTAAAACTAAGGAAATTGAGTTATGAAACAGGACTAAGATTTATTGTGACGCCTTATAGCATTCCTCGAGTTATATCTAGTAATAAAATAAAAAAACCGGCCAAGTGCATGTCGAACCACGCACAATGAAGGGTTCCGTAGTTATTTATTTATTTAAACTTTTCGCACTCAAAAAAGAGGTACAAAGGCGGACTTAATGCCTTAGGCATTCTCTACCAGTCAACCAAGGGTGGTGAAGAGATTAGATGGCAGGTGCTCTGACTGTGACGAACAAAGAGAAAAAAAAAATATATAATAATATAATATTATATCATAATGCATAGATAAGACAGGTTTTACAGAGTAAGAAGCTATAAACTTATGATACATTTACCTACATACTGATTCACTATATATATAGTTAGGATGAATTTATCCAACAAACTTAACATTGTAATTTAAAAACTTGCATGTTTTGGCAATTGCAAATTTAAGTTGGTCGATTATTACTCGGTAACTTGTGGAGCCTACGTAGCGGTGATAGTTTTCCTTTTAATTTAGTTATATATACTACTGCTGCGATTTTTTTCATTTTATCCAAAACGTACCATTAAACTGGCAAGGCGGGGGGACACTTGACTCTAACAAAAATTATTTATTTATTTGTTTTATTATATATGTACACACAGTAAAATACATAGAGATACAACATAATTACAATATGAGTACAAAGGTACTAGCACTTTAAAGCATAATATTTCGCAAACGAATCCCTCAATCTAAAAGGGTTTTCGAAAACTCCCATTATTTTTAAACAACCTTTGCAACGATACCCCACACCATGGGATTGACGAGAGAAAAAAATCCGTCCCCACTTTACGTGTAGGGGAAGTTTACCACTTTGTCGGCGTGATTTATATTTATATCCATACCAAATTACAGCTTTCTAGTACCAACAGTCTCTGAGCTAAGCCGCGGACAGGCGGACGGACGAACAGACAGACGGACATGGCAAAACTATAAGGGTTCCTTGTTGACTACGGAACCCTAAAAAACTGACCTAATTCCCCCAGCCAGTCTTAATTCTTTGCGTTGCTTATTTTGAATAACTTATTCAGATTTAATGGCCCTGAAATATCTCTAAATCTTGAGATAGCAGTAAAATAAATTGTAGTCCGAGGAAAAGCACCATTTTGTTTATCTACAATAACAGATTACTTGGTATTCATTTCTTTGAGTTAAAAGCAAATGGACCGTTTTAAAAGTTGATGGATTTCTTTTGCAGAGCTCATTAGGAGTTTGTTTTCTTTGTAGTTTAACGATTAAATGAAACTAACAAATGTAGTTTTCAAACGAGTAATTCGTTTTAAAACTACATTAATGTTGGGTTTATTTAATCGTTAAACAAAAATTGGGTTGCCAAACATTCCCTAAAATAAATGAATAAATTCTTAGTTATTAAATGAACCCTACAAATGTAGTTTTAAAACGAGTAATTGGTTGCCAAATATACCCTAAAATAAATTAATACATACTTCGTTATTTTGTAGCAAATACCTTATCATATTTTAGTCATCTCATAAATCTAACTTGTAGCGATATAAATTAAGTGCAACAGCAAAATTCTCATATTTATTTAACGTAAGTAGTTTAATTACGTGCTAGTTCTAAACTCATAACGAAAACACGAAATACTAAAATTGTTTCAAACATATTATTAACTAGCTGCGCCCCGCGGTTTCACCCGCGTGAGTCTCGATCCCGTGAGAGGGATAAAAAGTATCCTATGTCCTATTCCAACTCATGGTCTACCCATGTGCCAAATTTCAGCCAAATCCCTTAAGCCGTTTAAGCGTGAAAGCGTAACAACTAACAAACTCACTTTCGCATTAGTAATATAAAGTTAGGAAGTTAGAATTACAATTTCAATTTTATGCTATAAAAATAAAATTAATAAAATTAAATTTTATGCGATAATTGACACCCATCATTTAAAATTCGATTTATTTGTTACTAGCGACCCGCTTTGCTTCGCACGGTTTTTACGACTTGACAAAACATGAAGATTTCTGTATTATAGGTTAGTTTAATATTAATACACCTTCCGGAATAAAAACTCTAAATTATGGTGAAAACCGCATCAAAATCAGTGGCGCAGTTTATAAGAACAACTCGGTCATACAGACAGACATGAAAAGTAACTTGAAAAAACCGCATAATATCCGGTTTTTCTATACAAAGCTTTGACTGAGAGTATCCCATTACTTACTAAGTAAATTACCGAGACTAAAAAGAGATCCAAAATCTCTTTCTATTTTGCCTTTTCTTAAAGTCTCACTGAATACAAACATCCAAATCATTCTTTAAAAAAACTACAACAAACGTTTCACTAAAGCTATAAAACGTCCACCCTTTAAACTGCCTCAAATTATAGCGGGAACGGCCTGGATTTCGGACATAAGGAAGCAAATAACTCTTAGGAAACGTCCCATGTCGTCCATAAGACGTTTCCTTGCGTATTTCACATTGCCAGGCCCCCATCCGTCTCCGAATATGTTCCCGTAATGTTACGAGTTTCGTAATTTGATTCTGCTGAAATATTAACAGAGAAAATTTGCGACGGAAGATAAATGGTGTAGGATGAAGGGAGCTCTAAACACATTTGTATCATTGTCGCTGTGTCTTCTCTCTAATAATCACACAGTGATACCGCCGACCTGTTGAACTAGTGCTTAATTTATTTGGTAGTATATGTAGTAGATTAAATTTTCAATTACGCGGAGCAGCTCATAACGGTTTATTATCATGTGTTTAGTCTATAGAACGGCTTGCTTAAAGTTTTCATTCGGAGTTTAAGAATTTTGGATTTCGGTAACAATTTTAACTAAACTAATGAGTTTAGTGAAACTTGTTACCAAAATTCATAAGTTAACGCAACGGTAGGTACTAAATCCAGATATTTTTTTTACAATCACACTTAACGCCTCAACACTCTTTAGAATCAAGCTGGTAATTTAATTGTATAAGACCCTAGTTATACATGCATTACCCATCCAGTACTAGGAGCTTTTACCCCTTGAATTTTCCCAGACACGTCCAATCTTTTATGAAGCAATAGATTACATTGAAATTGCTTGTAAACAGCTTACGGACGAAGGCTATTTTCAAGCTATTTTATTTTATGAGTGAAAACTGTTTATTACTCGGATAGAACCTAAGCTTTTTGATCTTCAATTATTTTATACATTATAAGCGTCAATTATTCTCTTAAAAATCAAATCGTCACACTTCGCCAATTTGCTGTGTAGACTAGCCATGTCATACAATCATGAATCCTACTTCCTACTAATCCTACTAATCCTACTAATCCTGCTAATCCTACTAATCCTACTAATCCTACTAATCCTACTATCCTACTATAATATTATAAATGTGAAAGTTTGTGTGTTTGTGTGTTTGGATGTTTGTTACTCAATCACGCAAAAACGGTTGAATGGATTTGGATGTGGCAAACAGGTAGTTTATAACCTGGATTAAAACAGGATACTTTTTATCCCGATATTTCCACGTGATCGAGACTTACGCGGGTGAAACCGCGGGGCGCAGCTAATATTTCATATTTCTCTGCATACAACCATCTAAGATTATCAGTTGTGTTTTCAATATAAGGATAATTTATTTTAATTTGAAAAACAATAAGTTTCTTGAAGTTACTTAAAATTTATAAATTACTTCTCATTTAATGTTGATAAATTGAAAATCATGTTTTTTTTAAACAAGCTTTATTTAGGTAGGTACGAATTTCAGGCCAAAAGAAAATTAATTCACTATACATAATATACGACCAGTCTCTTCACTTAATGAGGGAATCCTTGAAGATTAAAATAGACTTATAATTATTATTCCATATTTTATGCATATAGAATTGGATCATCCCACAACATTAATTAATTTTCCCTTGTATGTGTTTAAGTACTTTGAAGATAAGTGTAATGAAAAGTTGAAATGTTCTTCATATATAAGTTGGTTTTAATAACGGCGTGAGTCATTTTGTACACGAAGGGAATCTTGACGTAAATTAATTAAAAATAAATATTATGTATTTTTTATTACATACCATTAAGTCACGTCTATATTCCCTGAAAGGTTAGGCAGAGGTGTACTTATACTACACCCACATTTCGCCAGTTTAGTTTAAGTCCCATGTAATAGGGGGCGAGCCTATTGCCATCAACCGGGCATAAATCCAGACTCCGGGCTGCCACTGAGAAATTCCAGATGGAAAAACCCAATAACAGTTTTCCCGACCCGGGAATCGAACCCAGGACCTCATACTCAGCATTAGCGCTTGCAACCACTAGACTAACGAGGCAGTCGGAGGCGGTATTTTTTATGAATACTAGTAAAAATACATTCATATAATATTTTTACGTAAATAATCAAAAGAAGAGTAATTTATATCTGTAAGATTATATTCTATATTTTTTTGAGTCGTCATTTCGACAGTAGAGAGAGGCCCGTGGCTAAATGATAACAGCCACACGGTTTAATCGAAGGTTAAGCTACGCTAGCAGGAGTCGGTACGTGGATGGGTTACCGTCCATTACATACCGAGACTCCTCCCGTTGGTCCCGGCTGTCATTTGTAGATCTTTGGCAGTCGTTACGGGTAGTCCAAAAGTCTGACAACCAGCCTTACCAAGGGGTATTGTGACCTATTATCTGAGTTGTGGAAGTTAGATAGGTAACTGCCTTTTCCCAACATAGTTGGATCGATTGGTATTGAGTTTAGTTGTCAGTTAAAATACACGAAAAGGTTTAGTTATATTGGTTATCATTGTAGAAAGAAAAGACTTTCCAATATTCAAATAACTAAAGGATGCTATCCAAAAACGCTGAACCGAATTTATAGGTAAAGGCATTTTCATAAAAAGGGTATCGATTCAAAACATCTAATACCCTTCTTTGATAAAAAACAGGACTATTCCCAACACACTGTTTGCATTTTCACACGTGGCGTTTTTTTTTTTTTTCAGTTATAGGAACGGTTAGACATTTTCTCGAGTCTTACAATAAAATGTTTCTTCTCAAAGTATTTTGAACTCTCACGTTTAGAAAATAAGATTGAATATTTATTGTGGAGGTCCTAAGATAAGGTTTTTTGAAGTGAAAGAGGTATCAAAGGGGATACGTTTAACAATAGGAGAGGCGTGTATTGAATGTCACATTTTGTATAGGTGACACAAGTTGTAAGAAAGTGGCTGAAAAGCTGTTGTATTATAAGGCTGCAGACGTTCAAAGGGTGTCATCGAGTTTGTATACACTAGGGTGATTTTCTGAAATAGAAAATGATTTTACATCTTGTTTTTGATATGCTAGTGTGTACACACTATTATGTTGCTTGTTTTATCTTAAATAATAATCATCTGAGAATGAACCTAAATACAGGAATGAAAAAGTTGTGAATGCAGATAGTAGGATTAAGAAAGAAAGAAAGAAAGAAACCTGAAGAAAATGACCTTCATAGGTCCCAATAACTGCATTCACAACTTTTTTTACGATCCGTTTCCGAGTTGATATGTGTGCTATGACATTAAATGTGGATGCTTAATAATTAAACCACTGAGGCAATATTATAAACCCCAACCAAAGACTGAAATCGCTAGATTTACCATCACCATACTTAGTCAGTCGAAAAGAAGGAAAGAGAGTTCACACATATTTAAATAGCGTTTCCGTGACAATCACGTCAAGTCACTGCGTCATTGCGTCAGAGGTGTCAAAACAAAACAGAAAGGTGACTATCTTTTGACGCGGTAACTCGAATCTAACGATTTAAATCTTTCCCCAAAACAAATTCAACACAAAAAGGTGGGCGTTATTAGTTGTAATTGTGAACTTTACAGTGTTATCAAAAGCAATATTCAAATTCTCCGAATTTCTCAATCATAATAATTCTCAACTGAAAAATTAAAACTTTAACAATTAATTATACAACCTTATGTGGCTAGGTACGGTCGGCAAAAAACCGATAAAAATGAATAACTAGTTAATAATATTCTGGTTTATTATAAACGACTGATCCAGTTCAGTGAATAAAACATTATTTATTTAGTATTAGCTGATCCCACAGACGTTGTCCTGTCCAAACTTCAATAATTCTTACAAAAGTTGAGAATTTTCGGACTGTTACGAATAATAATATTTTAGAACAAAAAAGTAGCCAAATCGGTCCAACCGTTCTCAAGTGATGCGCTTACCAACAAACAGCGTTTCATTTTTATTTATATAGATAGATAAAGATGTCAACAACAAATAACGAAAGTTATTAGAAAGAGTAAAGGCATTTGTAAAAAAAAAACGATGACTCGATTGGCGATTGGCTCCATCGCGAGTTCTATTTCCACCCTGAACAAATATGTACCTTTATGAATAGCCCACAGACAGTCACTCTGGTTTTCAGTGTACATGCAAGTGATATGTTTGTTTGTCTCGATACAAAAAGTATCATAAAGGGGCAAGGTTTTTAATACGAAGTCAGAGAAATTATTTGTTAATACAAATGGACTACCAACTTAAATTGTCGGTATATTCAAATCACAACGGCTTTATGTAATGACTATAATACGATAAATTTACGTAGGATGTCAATTAGCTTAACAATTAATTTCTCTGACTGAGTACATAGGTACAAAAAAATCTTTAGTTGCTGACCATACAAAACCTTAAATTAAATTAACAATAACCATTTCTACAAATCAAAGTTAAATCACCTAACAAAGGGTACTAATAACGGTGAACCTGTGTTAATTTTGCATACTAAACGGATAGTAGTTTTGCCTGATCCGAATTAAAGGGTGGATTAAAATCTACGTGTGTGAGCTAGGATACATATTTTAGTTGTGGTGAAAATTAGATCCTACTCGCTAGTTCTGAAAACTGTATAAACTGACTAGATTATTGGGATTCATCGACATTCTCCAATTTATTTGAGGTCGGTGGAACATGTCTTTTTCTTCCGTACTTCTCTATTATTCGTCATCTCCCTCTCTATCCATAATCATCTTTAATATTTTTTCATAATTTTATATTTTTTCTTTTCGGGCCCTATCAGAATACCAGCGCTGCGGTATTTATTTATTTAAATATCGCAGCATTATGCTGAGGTAGGAGCCTTTTTGGCCTCGCACAGGTTGTCTATGTATTTAGTTAGTTTTAATTATTCTTTATTTTAATTTAGTTTTTGCTCTATATTTATTGCTTGTTTTTCCTGTGCGTGTCCCAAATAAAATATTTTTCTTTCTTTCTTTCTTTATCTTTCACACAGTCCATCATCTATCGTTTCTGTGCCGTCCACATTCATACTTAAAACTATCATCACTACATTTTCCCCATAAGTAATGTTTAGTAAACAGCATGTATTTTTTTATTCCGGAAACTTAATTTTTTTCCTGTTTAAAAAACAACATTGAATCGTCAACAACCCGTATATACACTTATGTGAACACATCCCTCTTTTATACGTGAAAGGTATAAAAAAGTGCCGATATGAAAAAAAAAACATACAAAATGAAAACAGATGAGATTATAAAAATAACCTTCACTCCATTAAAAGGTCAATAAGATACATCATACTTCGTAAAATGAAATCAGGATACGCACACGCACACACACAAAGCGTAGCGGAAGGATAAAACGCGATATTATAATACGCACACACGAATATTGGTGCGTATGTTTTATACTCACACGTTAGGCTGCCTATCCATTGTAGTGGAGTTAAGCTAAGGTTACTTTGAAGAGCGGTTCCATCCGGTATTATAAGGGCCGTCATTTTCACCAATAATTGACATTTAGGACTCAAAAAGCGCTTTGTATTTGGACAGCCGCTGTAGTGTGACCGTACACTCTTTACTAGGAAACCAAAGCTTTAAAAAGCGGAGAAAACTGAGGTAGCAGTGCGAAGTAGTGTCTAGTATAGAGTAGTTAGTATACAAATCCACCGAAGAGGGGTGAGGTGCTAAAGCTTGGCGGTTTCCTAAAGTGTGTCCAAACATTGCACGGCAAGAGCGCGGCAGCGACACTCGGCGTTTGCAGGACACATTCCTGCCGCGCTCTAGTGTGGACTAAACTGACGAATTTTTGCGCGGCATAACCGAGACACGCCGCGCACTTCAATTGGCATGAAAACGTTTGCGTGTGTCGTAGCTCTGCTTATAATTCGTCCAAACACAATTACTGACGAATGTTTGCTAGAAATTTTTGTGTGCGGCAGCTAGGCAGGCTGTGCGCGGCAGTCGGGCACAATTGCCACTCAATGTTTGGACACACCTTTAGAAAGCGGTGCTACCGCATAGCGGTCACCAAATTACAGCGGATGTAAAAATGTCGGCGTTTTATCAAAATTACACGCGCGCCCATTGGTCCATATCAAATAACGCGCGCTTCCCGTTACACACTTCTGTCCCTTTCACGAAATCACTCCCACAGATTTCAAGAAAACGACTCATGAAAAATACTTAATTACACTATCAAAATACAAAAATGCAAATGAAAATAATAATTTTCAAGTCGAAACCATAAAACACAAAACAAAACTACAGTCTAATGAATCCACGTACGAGAGTAACTCAGAAACAGCGGCGGTGCTGTCATTTTCCTGACAACTGTTATTATGATCGTCATGTAATGGCACCCGCTTTCTTAGGAATCTCAAACTATAAGCGTGCCTGAGTAAAAACGCCTCCAAACACAGCTTTGCATACATTTAGGTTATTGAAATGTACGAAACTAATATCCGCTCCGCTGGCAGCGAGCGTAACAATGCAGAGCGGAGCGAAGTGGAGACATGAAATTAGAGAAATTTTACACGTATCAAGTTAATTTACCTAGCTCTGGAAAGGCAGCATAATACTACGCATGTGTTCGATACGCACACACACGTAATACTGCGTATGTATTTTATCCGCACAGTCTAAACAACTGAACCGATTTGTACTAATGGTGTGTCATTGTGATCCGAATTGTGTTACATGGTGTTATAGTTACGACGGTCGGGTATCCAATCGATTCGTTGTGGCAATACTGCGTAAGTACCTTACACATAGATTATAATACCGCTTGTTTTGTGTTTATGTATTATCATCATCATCAGCCTGTAGCAGTCCACTGCTGGACACAGTCCTCTCCAATTGCACGCCATTCAGCTCGATTCTCGGGAACTCTCATTCAGCTGCTACCGCAGCCACCCTGCGAAGATCGTCACTCCACCTAGTCTGAGGGCGTCCTACCTTACATTTATCGATTCGCGGTCTCCACTCGATGGCCCGTCTTATATATCATAATACTTCCCAAATTCCTACCAAGGAATAACCATCTCTAAAAACAAATTTAATTAAAAAGATGTTAGATCTAAACTACAAATGGTTGGCTAAAACACAGACAATTCCATGTTTTTTGCGTGCTTATTTCACCCAAAATAATATAAAAAGTTTTCTATTTTTTAAGAAAAAAAAATCTTAGTTTCATTTCTCGGCAACCTGTGTTCTCCAAAATTAGATGGCAAACGCTTGCCAGATTTGGGACGACGATACTGCTCTCAGGCGTCCGGAATGTTTCTTCAAGTAATGACTGGAACAGCGTTTAGCACTCATGGTACTCCTTAATAATATCTTCAAACGTAGGTTCTCAAACACTCAATTCTGTAGTACAGACTATAGGAAACTATTCCCTACTATCAATCTGCCTAGAGTTTTCTCGACTATTGTGCTATTAAGCCTGCCTCATTGGTCTAGTGGTAGGAAGCGCTACTGCTGAGCATGTGGTCCTGGGTTCGATTCCCAGGTCGGGCAAAATGTTATTGGGTTTTTCCATCTGAAATTTCTCAGTGGAAGCCTTGATTTGTGACCGGTTAATGGCGAAATGTGGGTAGGGGTACCACCTCTGGCTGACCCTTCGGGGATTGATTACAGGCGTGATGTTAATATTAATTCACCTACAGATAAAACACGAAATAAATTACGGTATTTCAATTAATACAGGTGAAGATCTAAAACTACCCTATTTTATATTACACCTAAGAATACATTTCTTTTAGTCTAATATACAGAATAAACTACACCGTTGCATGGCCGTACACCGTCACCGTTAACTTACTCTTCATACCTTATACGCCATTTGAAATAAGATTAGAAATTTAATAAAACCTTCTTACAGCCCTTTTATTTTTTGACTTTTTTTAAAATATTATTATTATATATTATTATAAGGATAGCATTAAAAGCAAATAACGTTACACAATACCAACTGTCTACTGCAGCTGACATTTGTCATGCCACCAACGCAATAGAAGTCAAAATCAGTTGAATGGACTGTAAATAAGGCTTATTTAAATGTCTAATCTTATTTCAAATGGAGTATAGGTACCTACCCGTTAGTAAAAATTAGCAGATCTTGTTCTAATTTAGTATAGTTTTACAAAATAAACGCCAATACCTAACCAACCATTTCGAGCAACGAACAAATGAAACACAGTACACAAACCTCTATTTGTGTACAACAATACACAACAACAAACACAAATTCCGTACTAATCTAATTCAATTCGCACCTCGCAGCTATTCCCCTATAATCCGACGCCCGTTTAATATTCGACCCGTTCCGGGTCTAAATGGTAATGAGTTACCCAGTTTTAGCTAAATGAAGATTCTGTTTATACGATAGTAACCCGGGTAATCCACCGATCAGCTATTGAAAACGGTGGCAGCGGCACGGGACGATAAGCAATACGGAGTCAGCCCTCAAAGACAAAAATTTTATCTACATTTTTCAAATGCAAGATTTATAAAATTATAACACATAACATCACTCCTGTAGGTATTCCCCGTAGGGTTGGGCGGAGGTGTATCTATAGTACACCCACATTTCACTAGTTATGTTTAAGTCCCATGTAATCGGGTGAAGTCAGTCACATGCCCGTATAATATCATGTGTGCCAGGAACACCTATAAAACTTGGTATTCAACGACGGATTTTTGTACCTATGTCTTGATTTCTGTCTGAAATATTTTCTTGTTTCATACTTTAGATCACTTTTATTTTTCCGTAGTCGGTTTACAGTTTTTGAAACTAATTTTTTTTTATTATTAAATTTCACATGAATTTTGGAATATTACAGAACAATTATAGGTACAGCATTTTATTTGGAATGTTTTGCAACATAAAAATAACGTTTTATTTTTCAATAAACTGATTTTTACACTTATAAAAAAAAAAAAAACATTTTGACTTGAGAACCTCCTCTTTCGTCGGTTAAAAACCAGCCTCATCAGTCAATCAATCTTTACCTAATCAATTTTATAGAAATACAAAGCTAGCAAAACTATAGTAGCTACTAGTGTTCAATTGTTCATTAATTAGTACCTAGTATTTCTTGAAAAATATATTTTAAATAAAAACAGATACTTTCTCAAAATGGTTAACGTGTAGGTTGTTACTGTATTGCTTATCAGCGTCCGTTTACGAGACTAGGTACCTTTCGATTTATGGGAGTCGGGTAAATTAAATGCGTTGCTAGTCAGGTGTCTGAAGACGGAGAAAATTGTGTTCGGAGCGTTATAGGGATTTAGGTGTCTCGCTTGTATTGGTTAATTAGTTTGTTTTTCCAATTAGGGGTGTGCTGTTCCTATGGTAGAGTTGTTTGTATTTATGCACTGATGCGCAAGTGTGCGAAATAAGAAAGTGATCGGCCTTTGAACAATATCAGGAGTTTTAACAAACTTCAGTTACTTTGCGATTTGAGCAAAATTAATTTTAAACTCCTATCTATAAAACATTTTGTCACACATAAATCATGATCCATACTAATATTATAAATCCGAAAGTAACTCTGTATGTCTGCCTGTCTGTATGTTACCTTTTCACGCCTAAACTACTGAACGGATTTCGACAAAATTTGGCAAGGAGATAGATGGCGTCCTGGGGAAGGACATAGGCTACTTTTTAACGACATAGCACATGGGCTGAGCCGCGGGTGGAAGCTAGTTTTTAATATTTTTTGCTAAGAATTAATTGTTCGATCAATTTAATGAGTTTACGAGTAGGTAAACTCACAGTCTAATCATTTGGTCTGACTAACATTCAACTCCCATATTTTTTTATCGACTATTAGTAACAATTGGGTATTTTTAATTGTATATTATATGCGCAACTAGCTGATGTCCGCGGCTTCACCCGCGTGGATTTCGGTTATTATATACCTTTCTTAAGAACCACTCTATCCATTGATTGGTGAAAAGAGCATGAAAATCGGTGCAGTAGTTTTAGAGTTTATCGCGTACAGGAGGACAAGATAGACAGACGCGGCGGAGGCTTTGTTTTATAATATGTAAAAATATATGAATACACACACTCATAATATCCACAATTAAAGCCAGTAACTTTCCCATTAGAACACATCGCGTTAAAGCGTAAATCGCTTCACTTTACGCTGTAAAGCGTAAAATAAATTAGTTGTGTACAAATTTTTTCCGCTAAAGGATTTTAATGAATTTTTAAAACGGTCCCGGGGCCCGTATCGCTCCGACAACTTTAATTAAAAATGCTGGAGGCGTAAAAACGGCGACGATTTCAAAATAACTGGTAGGAAAAGTGCGGAATGATTCCGTTTAGTTTTGTTTCGTACGAGCAGATGTTGTGGCGTTCCGTGTCGATACTGCACGTATTTCAAAAAGTTGAAACCGATGTCGGGGCATCGATGTGGTATTTCGCGACGGCGCCCAAATTTTTTTAAAGTTTGCCTTCGGTGTGATTTCATCGAATGGAGAAAAATATTGGCCAATGTACTGATTTTACACTATTTCAATTGAAAAGGAAACCTTTAAAAATATAGTACATACAATAAGTGCTTAAACAGTACCATATTGTCCCAACGTTCTTCAAAACACAACTCAGTTTGCTGCACCATCGTACAACCTTCAACGCTATATGTGCACCACTTCTCACTATTACATATCTCTCAACACGAGATAGCACTCCGCACGAAATCGGAAACTTAAATACGTATCCACTTCCATCAAACTCGAATCGAAACGTAGCAATTCGAAAACTCGTCGAGACGTAAATTGACGATATTATGCGGTAATAGAAGCAAGGAATTGAAGCTGAAAGTCGAGCTAATATTAATGTAGGTTCTCAAGAATTCTCTTTGCTCCTAATGCAGGTGCATTAGCCGAGATCACCGCATCCCTCCCCCCAAGATATAGTGTTACGTTCATCTTAATTAGATGGGTTTATAGCCAGGATTAACTGTCCCCTTTTAATCTTCAGATGAAAGCTGATGGAAACCTTTTTGTGGAACCCAGGAGAAACGCAATTACGTAACTATTAAGTATTAATAGCTATGATGTATAATAGAAAGGGTTAAGCGATTTTATAGGCTTCATATCTGATCTTAACCCTAGTAATGGGGGTACAAACGTTATCGTTGCAAATACTTATTTAAGGTGAAATGGTTCCAAAGCAGATGTTATGACGCGTTTCGACTTCACGCAAAATCAATGTTTCTCTCAAAATAAACAACGTATTTGAGTTTCTTTTTTTTTATGATTACGAAAATTTAAAAGTGTCTTTAGTGAAGTATGAGGCCCGAAACATGATCGACAAAACGTTCCTCGATACAAAAAAACCGCAAAGTTTCCTTAAAATCTGCTTTTTTGTTATAAACATTAAGAGAAAAGCCTATTCCATACGATTGTTATCAAAGCAATTGTAATAAAATTTTGTCTACGTGTACACTATTAAATACTTTTATGGACTTATTTTTCTATATAAACACTATTTGTAAATATAGTGCAATAGAAATGCGCGCCGGCGGGTTCATACCGCCGCCCCCGTCTCCCGTCAGTCGCTATCACGATACCACTCCGCCTTAAATTATTTTGTTCATTTATTCATGGTATTAAATTAACTCTAGGCAGAAAGGTCTGTATTTAAAGAGCTCTTCTATCAAGATTAACATTTTTTTGACGAGAACTAAGTTGGTACGTGAGACAGGAAGTTAGGGAGCGACTTGAAAATGGAACGGAAATAGTGAAACGGAAATGACTTCATTCCGATTCCGAGGAGTCTCGTGTTGTTTGTGAATCGGCACCTCGATAGGTGTGTTTTAGAAAGGGGAGCTTGGTTTAAAGAGAAAGTTTTTCAAACAGTGTTGTAACTTAAAATAGGAGAATCACTTTTAAATCTTGATAATAGCTAAAAATAGATGGGAGTTATTTAATAGCACGGAGGGTTAAAATTAATCTTATCTATTAATAATGTCGACGTGTATCAATTGAAATATTTTTTTTTCTAATAATAAATAGTGGAACTGATATAGACTGAGGTCAAGAGATCTATAAAATTTTCATAGCACTTAATTTGGCTTAGCGTTATTACTGTCACTGTCACATTACTGTCAAACTACAAGTGCAAGATAGAGATGGGATCACGCCTTTTTCATATTCAAATACTTGTTTCCTAATTCATGTTTTTCTCACTTAAAGAAATATCGACTATAGGACTGTGTAAATTAAGTTGATTACCTGTTAAAAAGTCTTTAAAAATATGTGAAGTTTTAGCGAAAAATTAACTTTTGGTGTGGGGTATTATTATTTCCTATATTTCACAATCCTAACTAATAATCCTAACTAATAATCCTACCTAATAATCCTAACTAATAATCCTAACTAATAATCCTAACTAATAATCCTAACTAATAATCCTAACTAATAATCCTAACTAATAATCCTAACTAATAATCCTAACTAATAATCCTAACTAATAATCCTAACTAATAATCCTAACTAATAATCCTAACTAATAATCCTAACTAATAATCCTAACTAATATTATAAATGCGAAAGTGAGCTTGTTTGTTTGTTTGTTATGCTTTAACGCTTAAACGGCTGAACGGATTTGGATGAAATTTGGCACATGGGTAGACCATGACCTGGAATAGGACATACTTTTTATCCTGATATTCCCACGGGATCGAGACTTACGTGGGTGGGGTTAAAGCGCGGAGTGCAGCTAGTATACATATAAGTTAAATTTTTAAATATTGGAATAAAAATTATAAAAACATGCAAAAAGTATTATTATTATAAGTCTGTGTTGTCCTACTGCAGGGCAAAGGAATTCCTTTCCTCTTTCCACTTTTCCCGGTCTACTGCGATCATGGGCCAATCTTTTAAGAAGGAGTCCAGCTCATTCCGCCATCTCTTTCTGAGCCTGCCGCGTAGTCGTTTCCTGCTATTTGGGATCCACCGAGTGGTGCTTTTTGCGTATTGCTGTTCCGACATGTGACAGATGTGGGCAGCCCAGTTCCACTTCAGTCCTGTGCGGCGTGCGTCCGCTATTTGTGTTTTGGAATGAAATAAAGAGTTCCAAAATACAGGAGCAGAAGACCCAGGGTTTTTTTTTCAAAAACACATTAATTGCTTACATGTTTTGAAACTGAATTGCAAACGCAGGATAAGTCAAACAACGAGCTAAGTAACGTCTGTAGATCTTGGCCTTAGACTCGCTTTACTAATAATAAATGTCTTCTTTATTTATAGTTATACTACTATCCCTTCTCACTAAACAATTAAGCAATAAATTGTGGCTTAAGGGTCGCACTTAACTCTAAGGTAGGTTGTCTTATCTTAATTAACGCTAGACGAAGAATAAGTTAGTGGACTTAGTAAGTAATTAGAGGATTATAAAATAAACTTAAATAAATAAATAAATAATAAATAAGTTAGTGGACTTAGTAAGCAATTAGAGGATTATAAAATAAACTTAACTAGAACGCAAAAAAATATTGGTTAACTGCGAGTCGGACTCGCACGCAAAGGGTTCCGTACCACCGTGCAATTGCAATGTGCATTTTCTTACTAAAGTAAAAAACGTAGCGTTAACACTACGTTTTGTACTTTAGGAAAAAAAAAAACTTATTTAATTTTCTTGTATTTATTGTTAACTTTATTTTATTTATATTATTTGTTGTTATGTTGGAATTAGAAATACATTCTATGAAAATTTCAACTGTCTACCTATTACGGTTCATGAGATACAGCCCGCTAACAGACAGACGATCAGACGGACAGCGGAGATAAATTTAGTAATAGGGTTCCGTTTGGCACCCTTCGGGTACGGAATCCGGAAAACAATGGTGAAAGACTTTTCAAAATGGAAAACTAACTTTGAGGATGTTAGCGTCGGCAGAGTACCTAGTTATAGAAGAGGAGGTACGGATCAAACACGATAATCATTAGGTAAACGTCGACCAATATTATGAGAGATGCCAAGAATCGAGCTAAATGGCATGCAATTGGAGAGGCCTATGTTCAGCAATGGACTGCTATAGGCTGATGATGAATATTATAATTTTCTATACAAGGAAACCGTGTCAGGTTTCCATGGTCACTTAAAACATATAATTGATAGGTTATTGAAAGGCCCGTAGATGACATAAAATTATCCGTTTTCACTACCTAGCACTAGACGACATGAAAATGATTGCTTAAATAAAATCGCGCTGTTGGATTTTCAACACTCGGTGCAGGGGGTTAATTCTCTAAGTCCGTCACCGAAGATAAGGGCCCGTCGGAGAGTATAGTTGAACCGTCAAAACAAGTGTAAAATTATATTTTTCGGCCGAAAACACTTCGGAAGTAGGAGGGACAACTGTCAAATCGTGTTGTCATTCAGTCTTAGTTCGGGCCCCATTCTAATCTTATGCCCGTAGGTGATACGGAGTAGCGTAACTTCAGCCGAATCTACGGATTTTCTTGGTTTGGGAATAGACCCCCTGAGTCAAGCGTTCAACATCTTCAGTGCGTCTTTATTTAGGTCTTCCCTAATGTTTATTTATTTATTTTATTTTTAGGAAAACTTACAACTAAACAGATACAGTAAGTATTAGTTTAAACAAAATATGGCCAATCACAAGTATTATTAAAAATCACATGAAACAGAAAATTTGAAAACGTTTGAGTTTGAATTTGAACTTGATAATAGACTATATTATTTAACACAAAAACAGAAAATTTACTATTTGCGCTCAAAGAAGTGATTAGATTAAATTTTCTTTATATTAGCAAAACTGGTATTGAAAATGTCAATATCAGCTTCCTTTTTTTTTTTTTTTTTTTTTTTTTTTTTATGATTGGCATCTCGTAGGTTTTACCACAAAGGGTACTATCTACTTAACCGGACTGTCCTGCGAAGATGCTCTAAGCTATGATACTAACTCAAAGCGCCTCCAGCCAGGGGCATTTAAAAACTAATCTAAAACTAATTATAAACTAAACGACGGCTCGCTAAGGGCACCCCCTGTGGGGTACGGACCTCGGCTTAGGGCGTCGCTGGGGGGAGGGCAGCTAGTGGGGACAGGCTGGATCGGGGAGTTTAAATTAACTATTACTACTACTGGCGGCTCAGCGTCCGCCTGTGCGGGCGCTTCACCGTCGACAGACAAGGGTCGGGGAGGAGTAGGATGAGTCGTCATCCTGTTAGATCGGGGTCGCGGTCGAGGAGGTCCTCGACGTCGAGGTCGGAATGAAGGACGGCGTCTGGTTTTAAGAACCGTACTGGTGGCCCTATTGCTCTCCTGGAGGAGAGTTATGGGGTCGTCGGGGTCGGTGAGAGCATGCCTCGGACGGCGGGTATGACTAATACGAGAGGGGTTATAATTGGCCGCCTCGACAACCAGTGGGTTGCGATGTTTGGCGGCGGAGTCAAAGAAACGCTTAGAGAGGCGTTTTAAGAATTGAGCTATCGTGGGGATTTTAAGGTCGAGATGGAGGATCTCGTTACGGACATAGTAGGGGGAATCGGTAGCTCTACGGAGGAATCGGTTCTGGATGGTTTGCAACCTATGAATATGGCGGGGTCTAGTGTGGGCAAAGACGGCACCGGCATATGTCATGATGGGACGGATACACGCAGTGTAGATACGCAATTTGCACCTAAGTGACAATTTGCTACGTGCATTTAGGACGGAGTGAAGCCTACCTAGAGCGAAAGCGGCTCGCGAGCGAACCTGCTTTATGTGCTCTTGAAAAGTGAGGTGGTCATCGAGGACTACACCGAGATATTTGGCTCGCTTCTCCCAAGGGATCGGCTTGCCGAACATGGTGATGGGCTCGGGGAGGGTGGGTTTCGTACGCGGTTTGGAAAAGAGAACCGCCTGACTCTTATCGGGATTGACCTCGATTCGCCACTTCCTGAACCATTCGCCGAGCTTGTCGACTGAGGTTTGGAGAGTGTCGCGAATCCTAACGGGACTACGGGCCTTAAAGTAGATGGCCGTATCGTCTGCGAACAGAGCCAACTATGCCTTTCTACTTTTGGGAATATCGCTAGTAAACAGCGTGAAGATGAGCGGGGATATGACAGAGCCCTGGGGGACACCTGCGCGAATGGGACGGGGTGAGGATAGGGCGCCCTCTATGCGGTAGCGAAAGGTGCGGTTTGACAAAAAGTCTCGTAAGATGAGCACGAGGCGATCGGGCACACCGAGTTGGTATAGCTTGTATAATAAGCCATTGTGCCAGACTTTGTCAAACGCCTTCGCTATATCGAAGAACACCGCCCCCACCATTAGGCCTCGCATAAAGCTTTCGCTTATGTGCTCGACTATGCGGTGGGCTTGGTGGATGCTGCAGTGTTGGGTGCGGAACCCAAATTGCTCGTTCGGGATGAGACCCTTGGTCTCGGCGTAGTCTCTGAGGCGCTTATAAATAAGCCTCTCATAGATTTTACCGAGAACCCTGAGCAGACTGATGGGACGGTAGCTAGAGGGATCGGATTTGGACTTGCCGGGTTTGGGGATACCTATAACGGTGGCTTCCTTCCATGCCTGGGGGAAGATATTATTGCCGAGAGCACCATTGAAGATGATGGTCAAGAGCATTATTAAGTGTGCGGGGAAAAGTTGGATCACTCTATTAGTGAGTCCATCTGAGCCGGGGGCTTTACGCGTTTTAAGACCTTTGATGATCTCGTGCACCTCATCAGGAGTGATGGGGGGCATTGGATCATCGGGGTCTTCGACGGGGGGGAGAGATGCTCTGCGTTCGACTTCAGCGTCAATCTCATCGAGATGAGCTTGGTCTACAGGCAGTGAGCTAGGCGAGCATTGAGCCTCGAGACTATCGGCTAGGCATTCCGCCTTGTCAGAGTCGTCAAAGGCTATGGTCTTATCGGGACGGACTAGGGGGGGCATGGAAGCGCCCTGTTGGGACTGGAGATTTCTCTGGAGTTGCCAGAAAGCTTGGTGAGTGGGCTCGAGATCGCTCAGCATCTTATCCCAGCCCGCTTCACGCAACTCAGCAATGCGTGTCCTTACTTTACGCTGTAAGTAGCGCATGTGAGATTTGTTAGCGGAGCATGGGAAATTGCTGTAAGCACGGGTGGCCGCGTTCTTCTCGGTCATCAGATCACGCACATCGGCCGGCAATTTGAAGCGGTGGTCGTCCACCACTGGAACTTGCCTTGAACAATCGTTCAAAACCGATTGTACGTGATCCGTGAGCGAGTCGATCGCGGCCGTCGTGTCTGCGACAGAATCGAACTGTTCGGGAATAGAGTCCAATTGGGGGGACGTGTTGGATTTCAGCAATTCGCCTACTTTCCTCCAGTCCGTTACCTTCTTGGTGGCGGGGGGTTGGGTGGGGTCGGGGAGACCTATGCGGGGGGCCAGTTTCATGACTACTGGGCGGTGGTCAGAGGTGAGCTCGTGCACCGTTTCTATGGAGTTTAACCTAAGGTTGACGTTCTTAAGGATCGCCATGTCTAGGATATCGGGGGAGTGACTGGGTTCGTGGGGGAAATGAGTGGGAGTCATCGGAGCGATGATATCGAAGTTATGGGAGTTTGAGAGGTCGAACAGGTGTCGCCCTCTAACGGAGGTAGTGGAACAATTCCAGGCCGGGTGTTTAGCGTTGAGATCACCCGCTATAATAACGGAGATCAGCTTCCTGGCAGGTTGCGTTGTATATACGACTCGCTCTCAACATGAACGAGTTCCGTCTGTACGCAGTGGCTACCAGACGCCACTCACAACCCGATTTTTTGTAACAACTCGGTAACACTCGGTGTTAGTGAAATCGGGCATTTGAGGTACAGTATGTATCAATTATTAAGTTCCTAGTAGGTAGCTAAACGCAGTAACTAAACGTAATGATTCAACAATAAATCACGATACACGACGCGAACAGCAAGCATAAGTAAATATTACCTGAAACTAAACTTAAGTTAATTTCAGCATTAATTGTTCGGCCATAAACCTGTTTACAGGGAGTTGTTAGCCGTAACGTATGGGACAAGCGTAACGGTGCGTGAACCAACATTGTCGGTCCTTTATGGTTATCCCATAAAGCAAATAGTGTGTGTTCCGTTACCTTTGTGGAAGCGAATGTTTGATGAAAATGTTGTTGTTGTTTTAAATTTGCATAATTTTACGTTGTTAAGGGGGTGCAACTGGGTAAGATGGGAATTGCGTGAGTTTTATGGTGATTAAGGATACTTTGGTAGGAAAAGGGAAGGCTTTTGCATCCGCAGAGGGACGTAATATGGGCCTTTAAATAAACACTTCCGTTGTAATAACACAATTACATCAAGAGCATGAAAACATAATTTACTTTATTTCTGTGAAAATAAAAAGCTCCAAAGTAAAAAATGAATTATTTTCTTAAAAGCCATACAACTTCAAACAAGGAATCCTATTACTTCAAACTGTCATCACATTAATACCATCGTTAATCCCTTCATTATTCGCAAACAGCCACAATACGCTAATTAAGAAAATTTCCCCAATTTTCGGCCTAAATTCAGCGGAAAACTCAAATATATACAACTTCCTTGATTAACATCCCGCAGTTATATGCAAATATATACTTATTGCCGCAGAGGGCACCGGTAGATGCCCTCAAGCACAAAATAGGTGAAGAAAGTCGGCTCCAAGCAACGAGCGAAAACGCACGCGAAATAGACACGCTTCACGTAAACCTAGTAAAACCGCATAACGCGACTGTCATGGCGCAATTACACTTTACCGTGTTCCCGAATTCGATTGTCTATGGAATTCGGGCAAACGTCCAAGTGTAAATGATCGGGGCCGATTACGCCCGTCTTCGGACAATCTAGTCCAGCTTCATCTTCCAGTGCGATGACTAGAGTAAATTATTGCATCGGACGGGCTATCGACCAAATGTAATTGCACCTTCATTTGTTTGAGATCGCCGCGCCGTACGTACGCGTCTATGTGTGCGTATGCCTGTTTTCGCCTCGTTGTATGGAGCCAACCTTCTGCACCTATTTATTTGGTTCCTCAAGGGTACTGTTAGAGAAATTGACGCAAAACAGCGAAGGGTAATGAGGTTAGACCCACGATGTGCGATGTATGTGGTTTCTTGAAGTCGTTGTATGAAAATTGGAACACAGTTTGGTACGGAAAATTTGTTAGTTAGTAACATTTTTGTAAAATGTATTTATACGGCTCGCCACACACAGATAAACCCTGAGAGGTTTTCTTTGTGAGGCTAAAACAAAAATGTAAAAGGTTAACAGGACTAGAACTAAAAAAAAAAAAAAAGTTCGGCCATATTTTTGGTTGTTATGCTAGTTGGGTGGGAATGGAACTGCTTATTTACATTTTGAGGGTATTTTTTTTAAATTTTATATCAGCATTTGCCCGCGGTTTCACTTGCAGACGGGGGTCCGAGCTATATCATTGTGCTCTGATGAAACAATTCTAGCGGCTAATGCGCAGCTAATGAGCAGTGGTGACCCAGTAGTAACGGCTGCGACTTACGATTTGTAGGTTCGAACCCAGACAGGCTCTTTACTTTTTGTACATTATTTCATCACTACTGCTCTCAAAAACGGTGAAAGAAAACGTATTGAGGAAACCGGCATATCCTAGAACCAAAAATTCGAAGACATGTGACATCTACCAACCCGCGTGGTGGATTACGGCCCACTCTCTCTCGCAGAGAGGAGGCCTGTTATGTGTCCCAGCAGTGGAAATATTATAGGCTGATTATGCTGCAAAAAGTATTCAATGTCTTTCTCAGGGTTATATTAAACGCTCCCGCAGACAGGCGCGACGCAACACAGGTAGAACAATTTCCGTGAAGTTTACATAATTATAAAATATTCGACCACAGTGGCGTCGCGCCTTTCTGCGGGACCCTTTAGGCGGGTCACACACCTCGGTCGCAAAACCATAGCAGCGAAAACGTAAGCTACCGGCGTTAAGCTCTGAGTATTTTTTTGTTGACCTCGTTTCAGTAGACATCTTGAGAAGAAGTAAAAAAAACTTGTGGATGTATAATCGAAGGATGCATGGATTTCATCAAAGAAATTTTGCCTTAGAAAATAAAAGTATATCGCTACACATATTTAAATGGCAGAAACGTTTTTTATCTCCACATAGTCCGTAAAGGCAAAAGGAATCGAATGGACGTTACGAGCAGATGTTACGTTTTTTGCATATTGGAACTGTGCCAAGACATTTGAGAAGTTTTATCACTCTTTACTTTGGATTTCCTTAAACTGTTTTTACTTTGGGACGTAAAGAAAGTGGTCTAAGAATACATATATTTGGGCACCATTTCTTTATTATAAATGCAATTACAGAACCCACCCAGTTACTGGGTTGTGGAGGTTAGATAGGCAGTCACTCCATTTAAAATACTGGTATTCAGCTGCATCCAGTTAGACTGGAAGCCGACCCCAACATAGTTGGGAAAAGGCTAGGCAGATTGAATAATGCCAACATTTCCAGTAAATGACAGTTCGAAAAGGTGACATGCCCCTGATAAGTCGGTAAGGATTGTGCTTCAAAATTGCTTTAACATTATGGTTAATTGACCGTAAAGAATTATCCATGAAAGAAGCAGTCCTATCCCTGATTTTAGGGACGAAAGATATATAATTCTTAAATACAGCTAATTAAAAATAGACGTGGGGGTCATGGGGATGAAAGTTTTAAAATATCCCTAAGTAAAACAAAAAACGTCCTATGTGATCTTCAAACAAAGTCTGATTGTTCAGAAAGCGTTCAAATCTACAAACGGAAAATAAATAACCGAACAAGATTGTAATCCTCTACATTTTCTTATTATGAAAAAGCCGCAGAGAAGAAGATTAATTCCTTTGTAAGTTAGCCGAACAATCGCACGTGGTCGCTTGATTACGTCACAAAGATGTTGATTACAATCATGAAAAGGTATTATAAATAAATTCTCCAAAGGAGTTTCATTGAAATTCACAATAAAACCAAAAGATTGTTCGAGAAGAATCTGAGATTAAAATTCCACCCTTTATTTTGGGGAGTCAATAGATTGAAATGAAAGCCAGAAATCAAAGGATCCATCCTATTTATACAGGAATTCGATAAAGATTTTGCTGGAAATTTATATTTTAAGAACGGTGAATTAATGGCTTTGCAGGCAGGCCTGTTTGATTTCAAACGCTCGTTTAGGTTATTGAATGTTTAATCAAGTTTATTAAAAACTAGCTTCTGGCCGCGATTTCGTGTCTGTGAATTTCTTGTTTTACCATAAATTATATTCTATGATACTTGACAATACTGTAGCTTCCCATTACTGAAAGAATTTTCAGAATCGGATCAGTATTTCTGAAGATTACACCCTACATAATTATTTACTCAATTATTTTACTTTTTTTATGTAATATAAATATTAAAAAATATAGGTTAGACTTCTTTGGAAGGTTATTTATTATTAAAGATACCACGAAAACATTGAAACAGAAAACATGTTGTTGTATGAATTAATTAATATGCAAGGGGGTGAAAGTTATAACAACAATGAATAGCTTTATTTTCTTTAATTATAGGGGTGAAAGATACATTCGCAAACAAAACTGGGATACAATTATTTTAAAACCACTTCCGTGTGTACGGACCTTTATTTTTAGTCAAATAAGTTACTTTTTTGTTTTATTTATATAGCACGTTAAGCCGTTGGTCCCGGCTATCATTCCTGGATCTTTGACAGTCGTTACAGGTTGACAGAAGCCCGAAAGTCTTACCAAGGGGTATCGTATTACCCAGTTACTGGGTTGTGGAATTGAGGTAAGCAGTCGCGCCATGTAAAATACTAGTATTCAGCTGCATCTGGTTAGACTGGAAGCCGATCCGACATAATTGGGAAAAGGCTAGGCAGATTGATTTTTGATGTTTTATTTATATATTTATAAACAAAAACAAAACATTTCTCATCCGTAAAATACAGCTTATTCAGTAATACTATCTGCATTAACAAGTCAACACATTAACACCTTAATAAAATATAGCACTTCGCCAAAATCCGTAGCAGCTAAGGGGCTATCCACAAACAGCCACTGTCTATTTAAAATAGCATTTTGAATTATTCACGTCCCACACCCCTTACGAAGGGGTTGATTATCCCCTACGCAATGGATCAGGAAGGGAAACCCAGCTTTGGGGTTGTGCAAAAGAAAAAATGAGTATCTGACATGTGGCGTGACTTCGCATAAATTACTATGCGAACGGTATAAAATGATGCGAGTTATTCCTAGATTTATTCATTAGGATTTTGTGGTGGGATGGTGTGTTGGATATATTTCGTTTGAATATAAGTACTTTGAATAGAGGAGCTCGTGGCTAAGTAATAACAGCCGCACGGGTCGATCCGTCAGGCTAAGCTACGCTTGCTGGGGTTAGTCCGAGGATGGGTGACCATCTTTACATATCGAGACTTCTCCGTGCCTCGGAAAGTTGTCGTTGGTCCCGGCTGTCATTCGTTGATCTTTGTCAGTCGTTATGGGTCGTCAGAAGCCCGAAAGATTGCCAACCAGTCTTACCAAGGGGTATCGTATTACCCAGTTACTGGGTTGTGGAGGTCAGATAGGCAGTCGCTCCATGTAAAATACTGGTATTCAGCTGCATCCAGTTAAACTGGAAGCCGACCACAATATAGTTGGGAAAAGGCTAGGCAGATTGATTGAATATAAGTACTTTGAATGAAATACTTTTTAGATAATATCACTCACATGTTTAAGTACATCACAGAGCCGTACTTTGACTTTTCTTGCAAATGAATAATTGATTAAGGTTGGCTTCCTTTTTGAAACTGTGTCACAAAATGCAAAGGAAAAGTTTTATCAAAGTCGCTCGCTTCTATATAAAGAGTTAACAGTTCCACGAATCACAATTTTCAATACGAATTAAACAAATCTCGCGTTTCCTATTAAAACATCTTTTGTAAACCAAATTTTCAATTACGTCGTCTTAATTAATGTAATTCAACATGATAAATTAAAATTATCACTGAATAATTGAGAGCTTCCACGTTTTACTTTATAACAGTTGAATTCTCAGATAGTGTAGATATTTGATTGAAATGGCAAAATTGCTGCCATTAGGGTACCTGAGATATGATCGCTGGATCGTTGATCCTTTAGTCCGAATACCTCGACAGTGGCCAACATATCCGGACAGGCGGTGAAATACAGAACTACATTTAAATGTACTGAATTCGATGTAGTATTGCCATTCTCCTTCACAAGCAGCGCCCCCTTTGAACTGACAAAATTATGTTGGTCGCGTTGCAGTCGTATCTTGATTGGAACTATTGTTCATTTCAAGGGATTTATGGCTGATTTGTATGTGATAAATACGTGGAGGTAGTTGAAATGTATGAGGAGTGTTGGGGACTTCCTTGATTGCTGTTAAATTGTTTAGTAGACTTAACCATTAGGGCGTTTGCTGTATGCAAGTGGGAGCAAGCAAGTAATTATTTACTGACTTTTGTCTCTACGAACAGAAACTTCAATGACTATCGTTTTGTCTATGTATAGAGTACCTCAGAGACGGGGTGTACAGTCACGAGCAAAAATATAACCATTGCAACTTTGACATGATACCTATTCGATAATAATATCGAGGGGTGAAAGGCTATTTGTTTGAAGCGACTTCTTAGACGATATTGAGTTATATACATATTCGGAATCAGCGAATTTTTCTGCGTCGGATGAACTGGGTTTCGTACAATTCTGAGCACTTTTAGTTAGTTAAGTTAGGTCTAGTTTGAATCTGACTTAACTGATGCGACACAAATGTTATACAATTTTAGTAAAGATGGACTTCACACAGACCAAATATTTTGTGATTTTGACTTAAGTTGTTTGTCCTGACATCAATTTCGTAACATAGGGCGTTTGAATCGTTTTGCCTGCATCTGAAATCTATGCTTGATGTCGTTTGATACATTTAGCCTGCACGTGGAATTTATACCTGGAATTTATTATAAATACTTAATGTGAAGTGCTACATAAATCATTTTGGTCTGGAACTACTATTATGATACTTCAGCTGCATAAGCTGAATAGCCTGATTCTGTATTACTATCGCGATAGTAGCTATTACATTTAACCTTACACTAAAACAACACCGAGTGTTGCTTAAATCCTTTTTCCTGAACCTATAATATACAGTTTATGGCGCTTGAATCATTTAGCCTGTTTCTTAATAAAAGTGATTTGAGGTAATTTTGTATGAAGCGACATTTATGTCTGGTAATAACAGCTTTACAAAAATGAAAACTAGACTAAATTGTGCGGTTTTTATAAAGGAAAACAACATAGAACACTTTTTTGTAATAATATGAATACTTTTTTATAATGACTTTTTTTCCTAAAAATGAAACTTTGAAATGCTCTCCTCTCTTTGAGTTCCAAAAATGTCGCTTAATACCAGCCCGTGAACCCTCGAGTTGGGTTCCAAAATACTATGTTCGTTATAACATAAAATTACAATCAATAACAGTTGGAGAAAATTACTTTGTAGAGTTGCTAAGTGTATACATATTAGTGCTTGTACCTGTTCATAATCAAAGTTTAGATTGACCCGAATGTAATAAAAAATTACTTGCCTAATAAATTATTTCATTTAGAGATCGTTGTATATCTTTGTTCGCAAATTCATTACAGCGTTGTCGCCATACAAAGAACTACACCCACCATTCATATGAAATGTAATTCATGTCTGGCCTACAATTTTTTTAAATGTTTTGCAATACATTACAAATTATAAGTATTCTAAGGTACACCCACACTTTCTTCCAAATTGTACAGACGGGTACAAAAAAGCTAAACAATTGATTAATAGTCAAATCAGACGATTTCTAATCACCTTAATTAATTACAAAAACAACGCCATTTACATTACAAAATTGCTTTATAATATTTTTTTTAAATAATTAAGAACAACGTAGCAATGCAATTAAGTAAAAATAAAAAAATGAAAGTAATTAGTGTCTCTGCTTCTTCAGGTAAGGAGTGGCTCGTAATTTATGAGCCGGCTCGAAAATAAGTCGCTTCAAGTTGAGCCATAATGTTCCTTATGTTAACTTTTATTTTCTTTACGGTCTTATTTATGTTGCGAAGTTTGTGCCTCCGTAGCCTAGTTTAAGGTGTTTATGTTTCATAATTGGGTTAACAAAAAGGTGAAAATTATTTTTCTAATTGGCAGCATTTTCCGGCTCATTTCAGTGTTTACTGCTAAACTTACAGTTTGACTCTTTCATCTCCATTAAAAAATAAATATAGAGCCAGGGTGACTTAAGTTTTTACAAAATTCACGTCGCTGCGCTGATGTATTTTATTGCCTTAATTATTTTCAAAGGAATAAAATCTGACACCAACAATCGTATTTTTCATATAATTATAATAAATAAAGCTAGACGCTGGCAGGGCTTTAGATTTTTGACGATTAATTTTATGTGTGTGTTTTTCAGGTTTGTAGGTCAAACCGAGAATTTCCCGTTTGCATATAAATAAGAAACCCTCGTCAGGATAAGACGTACGATGTGCTGAAGCTGCTTTCTCTTTCCATAATATTTAATACAATTTTTCCCTCAATACCTCGGAATTATCCTCGCTATGATTTTCGGCGTTGATTTTTGCGTAAGAAAAAGTTTACTTTTTTGTAGCCCTTATGGATGTGATTGTACTTATTTGTCTATTAATTTAGAAACTACTGCTATTTACCAAATGTTTAACAGATGAAAGCGTTCTATGATAACTCAATATTATTTCATCATTATGGTTTTATATCAAAAGTGGATCCTAAAATAGAAGGAGAAGTCTTTTATATTTTATTGATAATATAAATAATTGGGTCTCCATAAGTGGTACTTTCTGTGAGTGGGACGTAACGAGCACTGAAGTTTTTTATTAAGCCATCTTCAACCCTAATATACCACCGCTAAATATTGGAAAACCATCGCATTAAAATAATTATTGAGGTTGGGGATTCTATGAAATGAAAATAAATGTGCGTCCATTAAAAAGTACAAGCAGAACGATAGGTAAAATTAAACACAAAAAAAATAACTCTTTAAAACAAAAAAAAACTACATTTTGAAAATTTTCATCACATCTGTGGCTAAAGTCCCACCTACCGACGTACACAAGGTTGTGGGCTCAAATCCGGGCAAGTATCAATGTGACTTATGTCTGAGTTTATCTTGGACAAAACTGACGTCGGTGAAGGAAACATCGTAAGGAAACCTGGTCTGAAAACGCCAATTCCTTTCGCCAACCTTTGCCCTGCAGTGGGATAGTAATAATGATTGATTTCCCAACAAGTAGGTAGCGTACCTACCGTTAGCGTATCCTTCTTCTGTATTACACACGGAAAAATATAATTTACCACAAATAAAACCGATAATCACATAAACACATTTTTATACCTCAAACCTAATCCTACATCTGACCCTAAAATGCATAAATAACAGTTTTCACCGAATTGCCAACTTTATATTCACCGAAACTACCCACGGGGTACTTTATACCGATTTACTGATGTTTGGGCCACATCGACCGGCTGTCTTGAAAAATGGACGGCTATGCATTAGCGAGTGAGGGTTAAAGCGCTTAGTTGGTGCTAGCCGGGTTGGGGTGATTTTATTTTGACGGTATTTTGGTGCCGGTTCAGGTTTAGTTGGGAGAAAAATTATTTTTAAATAACTGTGTAGTAGTTTTCTTACCTAACAGCATTTTTCTAATTATAAAAATAACTGTGTACCTACAGCACTCGACCAATGAGGCACCTGTCCCACCGCCGATGACGAGGAAGCGATTAACTATCAACGATTTTCTCGCTCAAGAAAGAAGTAAAAGAGATACATACATAATGTTGATCCTTGACTGTTCACACCGCCAGCAGGTACTGAGAGACTCACGCTTGGTACAGTTTCATTCAATCTTAATGGCGGCTCGGCGCTGCGCAGTAACAATTTCATGTGTCAGCGGGGGTGAGGGTGAAGGATGGGGTACTGCGAGTAATCACTCGTCGCCGGCACGCATTCGCTACTCGTTGCTCGCCAACTCGTTTTTAGTTGATAGCTCTACTCGCTTCTCGTTAATCGCCGGTGGCGGTGGGACAGATGCCTAAGCAACTTTCAAAGTTGCCCACATAGTGGAGCATTTATCGAACCACCATCATTTTCTTTAATAATGTCCCATGGTCACTGTAAAAGCTCATTCGCACGAAGAAGATTCGTGTTTTTTGCCATAATATCGTAGTTTTTCACAATTCGTGATTTTTTCTGACGGCCGATGACGAATTAAAATGAATCAATAAAATGGTCATTGCCGATTCGTCAATCGGCAATGACCAGGGTTGCGGGAAAGTCCGAAAGGGATATCGGGACCTTGGCAACAGGCAAATGAAGGAACACGGGTGGGTTTTAGTCAGTAAAAGTCTGACACGCCCTTCCGCTCCGCCCAGAGCGGGAGAAGTCATTGGATGATTTCCCAACCTCAAAAAAAAAATAGGTCCCGTGTGTATGAGCCCATAGTTACAATAGTAGAATACCGAATAGAAAACGGATAACAATACTTTCTTTATAAGTTAAAATAAACATATTTTCGTAAACCATTCTTAATACCATCAAAAGGTACCTAAGCATATTCATATTCCCCATATATAAACATTTTCCCTATCATCCTTTGTGAATAGAAAAAAGCTATTCAATACGGGCCGAGAATGGCTGCACGGCTACACCTATTTTTCGCTGATGGCAATACCGACCGACAATTGCTTTGTGTTGCCATCAAAAGAAAAATAGTAGGCCCCTAGATTGCTTTCAAGCCCTTGAGGTTGTCTGATGGGGCGTTATTTACATCCCATTGGAAAAAACTTTCTTTCTTTTATTTAACCAGCCCGGAGACGCGTGAAGGAAATTGTGTTTATTTATTTCACTCGCAATAGTTTTTATATACGGAGGAATATTTATGCGGTTCTTGGAAACATTGGAAACTCGTTTACAGAAATACCTTTTTATAAGGAATAAAGAGTGTCGGAGTACTGAAAGAGGTTGGCGTTTGCTTTGATCTGGATACCATAGAAACTGTATTATTTTCATTGTGTAAAGTATTTTTGGCGCCGTTTCAGAGTGCGTTGCATCAAAAAGTTCCTTTGCCGTAATGTTATCTTCACTGTTTTTTATAAAACGGACGTATTAAGTAGCCCCGTAGTGGCGTAGCGTATTCGTATTGGTCCTAGAACAGTGAAGCCAACATTACGGCATAGGAGCTATTTGATAAAACGCACTCTAATAATACCTGAAAACAGTAAAAGGGGTATTTATTATTAAAATCATCAAATACCTAAATTCCTACTAAAATTGTCAGGACGTACATTTTCAAAGTTTATTATACCTATGTCAATATTATTGAAACAACATAATTAATCGTATGACGTCTGCTGTATTACCACATTCAAGAAAATAAAAATTACTTTGAACTGAATAAATTGAAGGATTCACCCGCCAAAGTTAGTGAAATTGATGACCAAAAAACAATATTCACCAAATTTTATTTATTTTGCAATTCATTTTCCCATCAACCGAACTTAATAAAAGACACAATGACCGTATCTTCGTATTACATTTCATCATGATACCGTACATAAAAAAAGCTCCCATAACCATCAACCATAAAACATACACAAAATAAATTCAGACGTAAAAGCTAAATAAGCCAATAAAGTGGTTTAATAAGCACGCATTTACGCTGTGGACATCTTTTTTGGACGACATCAGTGATATTTACTTTACGAGGATGTCGTAAAAGGCAAATTTCATCGGGTCCCCCTGTCCTTAGCGTGTTTTATAGTGACGTATGAGCGGTCACGTGCGGAACAAAACGAATACGAACGGAATTGGAATTGCTAAATAGGTGACGTGGGCTGATATAGTATTTATTTACTAACATCTACCATAACAAGATAACCCAATGCTGAGCATGAGGTCCTGGGTTCGATTCCCAGGTCAGGCAAAGTGTTATTGGGTTTTTCTATCTTGAATTTCTCAGTAGCAGCCCGGATTCTGGATTGGTTGATGGCTATAGGCTCGCCCTTTATTTCATGGGATTTAAACATAACATACCTAACTGCGAAATGTGGGTGCACAATAGGCATCCCTCTGCCTACCCAACAAAAGGCTTAATATTATGTCATGTTATTTACTATAACATTACGTGTTTGATGAAATTTCATGAGTTTAGATAAATATTGTATGTATAGCCTACAGTTTACAGGTGTTTTAGATATTCAGGCAAAGTTGCAAAATGCTGCTTTCAGGTTATAGGTTGATAGCAATTTGAAAAAGTTAAAAGTCATTTATACTCCACAATGACGTATGCATGTGAAACTAATAATTACCTATTTATCTTCGACCTTATTGTTTGAGAAAAGAGGTCAATAGACCCACAATGATGATACCATATTCCAGACAAGATTGTAAACTACAGCTGTAAGTTATATCATCCTTATTATTTCTTGTTTTCCCGTTAAGTATCAAACTTAATTCAACCCTCAAGTACGTATTACGGGGTATTCAAGACCCCGAAAACATCGAATGGGTTCAGGATTGGAAAAATGCGCCGTGTCGCTAGTATAGTCGATAAGGGGGTGAAACAATTGAAACCACAATTTACAGGCTTACCTGCACCACATTGAAGGATTGAAAGCTATATTTTACGTAATCCCTTCTTTTTTATTTTTGAACATAGGTATAAGATTTTTTGGAGAAAATCATTCTGTGAGACATTAAATAAATGTTTTACGAAACAAGACTCATAATACATATTTTTTTAAACTAAACTCTACTCAGACTTTTGATTCAAGAGTTTAAATGAAAACCGAAATAACCTAAAATGTTTGCTCAAAAAAATAGATACACATCAGCTCATACCTAATTTTTATCGCAAAAGTTAACCTGTCTCCTTTGGGAAACCGAGACAATAATTTTAAGCACTCACAGAGTAGTTTTAGGGGCATTTAATGGAATAAAAGCAGATTGAATTTTTTCTACCTGTCTCGTAACAGGAAATGGGTTAAAATAATAAAACTTGCTGAAACGTTTTTCGCGTCGCATTTAAGTGTTTTCATACAATTTTGTTTTAGTTATAAATCTTTTTAGTTGAAAAAACTTTTCAGTAAAATTTTGTTATTTTGGTAACTCCCTTTTCAAAGTTTTTGTTTGAGGCTAATCTTATTACCTAATGTAGGTTTCTGTATACATCGGTAGGTACTGCTAGCTACCATCGGTCATCTACCAAGTTACTTTAGGCACTGAGCAGACGGTGGACAATTTGTCCTCGGACAATTTGGAATCGTATGGAAATCCCGGCATTTAGTCCTACTATGTGCGCGTTAGATTTCCATTCCATTCCAAATTGTCCGCGGACAAATCGTCCAATTGCGTGATTAGGTATAGTTATAAGCTTTATGGTGTAATAATAAAGAGTATTTTATAATATAACTATCTATCTATCTTATTGTTCGTTTAACTAAATAAGTAATATATTATTATTTCGTTTATTTATTTTTTCTTCTTACCTATTTACACTTTTAAATATTTCATAAGATTAAAATTATTAAAAAAACATTTAAAAATAATAATTATTATTATTTTTAGAGATAAGAGGAGTCATCATTCTTAACAAACTGTCTAATTCAAATAGTAATAGCTAACTAAACGAGGTATTCCGTGAAGCACACCCAAACGAAGCACACCCAGACGAAGCACACCTAAAGTATTCCACTTAGCACACCCACCAAATATTAGTTCTAAGTTTCCATTATCAATATACAAAAAACTTGACATTCAATCATTAGAATGGAATAGAATTGAGTTTAATACTCTTCATTGTCTACTACACCATATGGATAATTCATTCATTCTTTTATTTTCATTTATTCATGTCAAGTCAGTCACTATTTATTCAACATCGTCCTCAACGTTTAGCATGACAGTCACAGAAACAATTCTTCACACTCCAGTTAAAATTCCAATTGTAGCTGGTATATGGGATGAGTTAAGGGCGTATTGCAGGCACGGTTGCCATGGTAACTGTAGGCACTTAGACAGGGGGAGGCTCTATATGAACTGCACCATTTGAATTTCAAGTGCTATGCAAAGCGAATCCGATCTGAGGAACCGTCGAGATCGCTTTAAAATCCTTTAGTAAACACGGATATTATTGTCTCACTCGAATACCAATTGTTTTTTGTGGCTTTGTAAAGGACTTCAGTGGACAGCGGAAAGGAATTGAGAATGTAATAAAATGGAAGAAGCAGGCTAGCTTCAAGGAAAAAGTGGGTAATCGTCGTCGTGGTTCGTCTTGCAGAAACGTAGAGATAAATTATAGAAGATGTAGAATAATTTTTTTTTGTTCTGTCAACGTGGACGTGAAAAATGAAAAATAAAACAATCGAATAACTTATAACAGTTCTTGAGGAACCAGAAGTATACCATGTCCGTATTTTTAAGAACATCCGCATCTCATTTGCAATCTGTCAGAAATACAATCAATTAACTTACCAACATTTTTTACAAGTTTGACAGATTGCGACTTGAATGTGAACGTTTTTTAAGTACGAGAATTGATCTTCTGTTATGTCTGTTGAATATTACAGTTATTGTAACATAATTTTGGATGTCCAATTAAAATTGATTAAGAACACACACAACTGACGCTGACGTCGTCGTCCCAAGAACAATATCAGTAGATCAATAAAATTAACCACAGACTGCACTCATTAACAAGTACCAGAATATTAAATTACACTGCAAATAATTATGAAGCAAAACTACCATCACGATGCAAATTGCAGCCGTAATTGATCATTACGTCGCGAACGCTCCGCGAACAATTGGAAAGGGCTCCGTTTCAGTACACTACGGCGGCGGCGACACAAACAGAAACAAACGAATAGATTGTGGAATTGTCGCTCGCCGCTTTATTATGACGTTAATTACTTTTATGGGTAAATTGCATTGTTATGGAAGGAAGACTATTGCTTTATTGTATAAGAAATATACATGTCTTTGATTGACTTGAATGTGCCCTGGCGGCTGGGAATGTCATGCTCACTCGGATGTCTCGCTGATGGTGGCGCGTGTGTTGGATCATTTAGCTCCCTTCAAAATGGTTGAGCTGAATGGTGCTGATCCATGCGTCATGTTCGTGAACGGGCGCCGTCACTTGTTACTGGTCATCTCTCAAGCCGAGATCCAAAGATCGGCGATTTTGCGGACGCACACCGACGAGCCCAGACGACGGACCGTGGGAAGGTGAACGTGCCCTCGCAAACGTCGGAAGCGCGTGCGTTGCGGTCTGCAATATTGCCGATCGTGGGATTCCACCACTAGCTGCCATGGCTTATTTTAATTGTTTTTATTTTCTAATTGCGGACGCTTTTAACTTGCTTTCTACATTGTTCTCACAAGTATAGTTTCAACATGAATGATGTAACCAATTTTTTGTAAACTTAATTTTTATTTTATTTAAAAGACTGTCCGTGGAGTTTCTTGCCCGTTCCTCCCCATAGGTACCTACTTAGCTTTGGAATGGGCAACTCGCTTCGTATTTCTGACTGACCGACTCCTTGACAATTCAAAAGTGCCTGTAAATGTTTTAATTGAAATAAATGCTTTGAGGTTTAGTTTCAGTTTGATACTTACGGCACTGTGGATTTTTTTTGTTAGATTGGTAAAATTAACTATAATCTTCAACTACAATTTTTAACATACGAGTACGTTATATTTTAAGTAATTTTTTCCGATAACTACTACTCTATATTATGAGCTTAACCTACAAAAACCCTTCAAAATGGTAACTATGCCTACAGTCTAATATGAAAGAAAAATGAAACAACGCTCTAGGGATACGAAAACAATAGAGTGGTATATTCGGACCTAAACAAATAGAACACTATGTAACTGAGCAAGCATGTGTTACCAAAATTACGGACGAACGTAACTTGTGCCAAACGTAGGATAAAAGTAGTGAATACTTTCTTCTAATTTTCTGACTCGGTGACGTATGAAATAAGCTCTGTCCGTTTAAGTATTAAAAGTGTATTCAACCGACCATAAAGTTTGTCTTCGTTTTCGAGATAAAATATTGGTTGAAGATACGGGAGAACAGTATTTATTTGTATCGGTGAATAAATATTTTGAGGCATTAAGGCTGGGTTGTTTCAAGCTCCGTAGGTATCAAAGCTTACATCAGCCCCCGAAACGAATAGCCATCGTAACAATTTACGAAAACGCGGGCGACTCAGTTCACGAACCTGAAGGTCACAACACCACATTCAATACAATAGATCGCTAACACATACATCACTACACAATCAATAATAAACCTTATTCCATCAAACGCAGCGTGCATTTAGCATGCACCATACATACTCACACTTAAACATTGAAATAGGTACGGCACACTGGATACAGTTTCCGCGTGCATACAAAAAAATATGCGTAACACTTTTGATGCTACTTAATGCACACATGCTCAAAAAGGGCGGGCATTAGAAAGTAAAGATACAACGACTGAACACACAACAAGCAACTCTAGCCTCAACTAGGGAAGACGGGTTGATATAAATATTAAATATTTGATCGATAAAAATAACGATGAAAACCGGGTATCTATGATGAAAACCGACTGCAAAAAAGAGGAGTATGTTTTGGGCGTATTTTGACATCTTTAAAACCAAATTAATTAAATATAATTCAAAATTCAAAAGTTATCAATTAATAAAACCGAAATAAACTAATGCATATAAACTCTAAAAATAAAAACGGCTGAAATAACTAGATCGAAGTGTGAAATATGTACTACATTTTTTCAAAAAAAATATCTGTGTTATTTACGAATAAAACAAGTGTAACACTTCTATAAATTTCACCCCTCATAAAATTTCTATACCGGGGGCCTTATATGAAAATCAATTCTTAATGAGTAAACTCCAATAATTATTATTTTATATTAATAAGCAAATGTAAAAAAAAAACCGTAACCGTACCTATATCTCAGCGTGGTTGCCAAATTGCAGCATAAACTTTAATAGTAATATTAATTCATACGACAATACACATTATTGTCGATAGCCTACGTTAGAAGGTCTTTCGAGCACATCACTAACGTGTCGCAAGCGGCACCCTGTACTAAGCAAGCTAACGCTTACGTAAAGTATCGTTTTGTGAGTTTTACATTGCTTGTCCAGTCCCTTAGCGAAACATTTAGGTAGTAGTTAAGAAGCAATGCATTTACTGCAAAAATAGTACAGGCGCTGTGATATTTGAAAACGAAAATAATTTTTTAGTAATGTATCGTTTTGTGAGTTTTACATTGCTTGTCCAGTCCCTTAGCGAAACACTTAGATAGTAGTTAAGAAGCAATGCATTTACTGCAAAAATAGTACAGGCGCTGTGATATTTGAAAACGAAAATAATTTAGTAAAGTATCGTTTTGTGAGTTTTACATTGCTTGTCCAGTCCCTTAGCGAAACACTTAGGTAGTAGTTAGGAAGCAATGTATATACTGCATAAATAGTACAGTCGCAGTGATATTTGAAATAAAATAACGTATTAAAGGCAAGAAGTCAACCGACCTCCAATACGTTTCGTGGTTTCGCTCGAGACTAAATGACGCGTGGCGAGCTCATGAAAAGATGAAAACACTTCGTTTTGAAATTAGTGGTATAAATATTTTAATATTTCACATTATGTCGGCCCATATTTAACACATTTTTTACGAACTTTATTATGGTATAAGTTTTATTATTCAAAGCCTAATAAAACTCAATTAAAATAATAATAAAATCGCAATTTAGACTTGTCGTTGCGATTTAATTGGATGCAGTAAAGTGCAAGTAATCGTGTATTGCATAACCGGAATCTAAAGATCGAAGTATGAATTATGTTATATGTCTTTTTTCAAAATTTTAATCCGTGTTATCTACGAATAAATCAAAATAGAAAACCACGTTTTTTAGGGTAGCCTCGCCTTAATGTGTCATTCTTATCGGTTATCGATGTCATTACAGCTAGCGTCTCATTAAGGTCTCGATTACACAGAATACGGCTTTAAATGATAGATACTTTTATTTTACATATTATAATAATTGTAAAGATTTATTTTGTATTTTTATTTGTAACTAGCTGCACTCCGCGGTTTCACCCGTGTATGTCTTGATCTTGTGGGAACATCGGGATAAAAAGTACCCTATGTCCCAATCCAAGTCATTGTTTATCTATGTGCTAAATTTCATCCAAATCCGTTGAGCCGTTTTAGCGTGAAAGCGTAACAAACAAACAATCAATCTCACTTTCTTATTTATAACGATAATAACGATCATCCGTTCATTGGTTTATGCGTGAAAAAGTAACAGACAGACAGACAGATGAACAAAGTCAGTTTCACATTTATAATATTAGCATGGAGCTGTGCTTAGGTAAGTATTTACTACTACAATGCTGTCCAAAAATGTATCGCATAATAATTATGAAGTCGCTAAAACTGCAATTGAATTCTGCCTAGCCTTTTCCCAATTATGTTTGGGTCAGCTTCTGGTCTAACCGGAATCAGCTAAATACCAGTATTTTACATGGAGTGACTTCCTATCTGAACTCCAGAACCTAGTGACTGGGTAATACGATATCCTTTGGTAAGAAAAACAAGACTGGTTGTCAGACGTTCGGCCTCTGACGACCCGTAACGACTGTCAAAGATCCACGAATGGCAGCCGGGATCGACGTGCTTTCCGAGCAACGGAGGGGTCTTGTTATGTTAAGATGGTCACCCATCCACGGACCAAGCAACCCCGGCAAGAGTAGCTTAACCTGATGGATCGACTCGTGTGGCTGTTATCACTATTATTATTTAGCCACAAGCTAAAACTGCAATCCTACATCGAAATTTCTGTTTATAAATACGATTTTACGAATTGGTTTTGCTTTGTCGCACTATAATTTTCCTGTATCATCACCAGTGATCGGAGTAGGTAGATTGATTTTTGGTACTTGTATCATAAATGCACACAGAAAGAAGAACATGGATAAGCCATTTTTCCGGAAAGTAATTCCGGTATTTCCGGATTCAATTAAATATTTTTAATGTTGGTAGTGATATTATTACTACTCAATTCAACATTTAAAGGAAGGTATCAAAACTAAATTAATTCATTATTTATTCGCTATTTTATTTATTTGCTCATTTTATTACAATTCCTACCTTTTTTTTTTTTTTGAGGATGGGAAATCATCAAATGACTCCTTCCACTCTGGCAGAATACAATTCCTACATAAGTTCCGGTTTTTTTTTAATAATCCACCAATTCCGCAGGAATGTCCATATTAATATATACGTTTCGGATCAATGGCCCCAGTTCAATCTACCTACTCCGATCACTGATCATCACATACCACTTCAATATCCATTATCATAACACTTCAATATGCAAATGACTAACAACTTGATGACAATAGCACACTAATAGATTAATCGCTGGGCGTCACAAAGTGACAAAGCGACAAATTCAATGTCGAATCCAAATCAATTAACTAGAACCAATTTGGATGAAGTTGGACGATGCAATTAGAGATGTCGGGGCTATCTGACCGAACTAAGACTGGTCCTATGCTAACGACGTACAGGCTATCCGTAATGATTTTCATTTGTTAACTGTCTGTGGTTTCACTCAACATTGTTAAAGTTTTTGAAGATCGATTTGCAATATTATTTGGTAATGATTCTTTTTTCAATTAAATAAATGAAATTCCGTGCACTATTGGGTAATACGATTGAACGTGTCCTGAGGTCAAGCCGGACTCAATTCAGGCAAAGGATTATTTACGTAACTAGCTATAAAAATCAAAGAAACTGACTTCCGAAATTAAATTTATTTTTCGGTTTTTGTTATGTTAAATAATTTAAATTATTGTTAATACAGATTTGGAATAAATAAATAAATAAAATGTAATTTTCATTCTAATAAATTCATAATAGTTCTATTTAAACACTTCACGTGGGTTATAAAACTTCCATCTCGGTTCCAAAATGATTGTCTATTTTTACTCGACTACGGCGAAGCAAAAAGGAGGGTTATGATTTTGACCGGTATTTATGTGTGTATGTTAATGTGTTCCATCATAACTTATAAACTTCTCATCGTAATTTGACAAATGAGGTATCGTTGGAAGTGTCTTGATCAAAGGCTGATTACAGGCACATTCCAACGATTAAATTGAATATGGCACCCCCTAGAAAAAGAAAGAAAGGAAATTTAAAAAAAAATTGGTGCCAAATGGTGGTTGGGTAGGTATCAAATAAAAGGGCTTGATTAGCACATAAAAATAAAGTAATAACCTCAAAAAAAAATATTATGCAACTAAACCCAACTACACGACAAAAAAGTCAACTAAAAAGGTATCTATAAGAATCACAGACATTATTGCATTATCGTATTTTACAATAATTTTTTTATTGATTTGCCACAATTATCTTGATAAAGCAATTTTCAGTTCAAAAACTTCTAAATATCTTTGCTACTTCTTCTGATGTTTTGCATAGCAGCGTCGCGAGGCCTCTACCACTGTGTTTACGCTGGGTCGCCAGGAACATCATTTCGAACTAACAATCGATACCATACCTGAGAAATTGGATAAAACGGTTATCTTTTTAGAAAGAAAGAAAAGAAAGAAAGAAAATAAAGAAAAGAAAGAAAGAAAAGAAAGAAAAGAAAGAAAGAAAAGAAAGTAAGAAAAATAGGTTTATTTGTCACAGTAACACGCGCATACGCCTGCGTCTGCTAATGGATTCTTGTTTACCTCTGTAGCGAAACACAAGACTTCATCGTGGAAAAATCTTCCTTTTTTAACTTAAGCACCAAAACAGGAAAATTTTATTATTTTAAAATCAAGAAGTACCGTTAGTCGTCGATTTTTTTAAAACTTTCCTTTAAGGCACCCGGTAAAGTAAAAGCTGACAGAGATTCGATTCTGTATTTGCCTAAAAATTATAAATAATTAACAAATTTTCCTTGCTTGATAAATAATAGGTTTGAGACGATGATACAAGTATATAAGCGTAGTAGGTGGCATTCTATCGTTTCTGCCTACCCACATGACAAAAGAGCGCATGTTTATGCTTGTCTATGTACTTAAGTCTATTTGGAAAAGAACGTGGTAATGAAATTAACGTTATATAGCGATGCTGTTTTTACGTCCAAATAATAAGCCTACCCTCTGGTCACGTGAAGAGTCGACCAACCGCTTGACAATGTCTCCATCTCGAAAAACTAAAATAAAACTCTACAGATACTTAGACACAACACAAAACAACGTTGCGCAGCATTACTATGATAAAAGATTTTATTTCATTGTTGTCGAAATAAAGTCTTTTATCTACACCCATCATATAAATCCTCTATTAAAGTTTCGGTTTCGAAGGTATGCAACTGTAAATAATTAGGTATTATATAACAGTTGCATAAATAACTATTATTTCTAATTGTATCAACTTTGTTTCCAATAAACACGCGGTTTAAAATACATAATTGTTATCTGTCTTTTAGTATCCTATATTATCGCCTTTTATTAGGTAACAATGCAGACAACTTTGTTGTATTATTTACTAGGTAGTGGTAGGTATGTAACCTACGTAGGTGTATAAACACGCGGAGGAAACTTAAATGAAATATTAGAACATTACGTTTAGTTTTATTGGATAAAATAGACAAACTTATTTGATAACAAACAAATAATTAACTTTGAAAACATTGAACAAGAGGATAGGTTTTAAAACAATCTCTCTCTTCCAAAATTCTATTTTAAATCTTCAACGCAGCTCCTTCACAAGTGGTTACAGAGCCTATTCTGTCAGAATAGGGTTTCCCATTGTAAATGAAATCGGCCAAAGACAAATTTATAAGTACGTCGAAACCTAAAATTTGTCCAACTCTCTTTGAGCCAATGGCTGACCATAACGCGGTACATAACTGAGGTGCTTTCGTGACTGGTTTCCTTGGCTTCATAAACGCGTAGTCTGGTCCTAAGTCCGCAATAGTCAAGGGGGCAATAGAACCATCCTTGAACCTCTTCGCTAGGTCCACAGCGGTTTTGACAAGCATCGTTGCAAGACCTTTCTGTCTGTGTGCAGGTAGAGTTCCCAGGAACATTATTTCAGAGCAGCAATCGACACCGTATCTGAGAAAATAAATGATTACCCAGTAAAACACTGTAACGCAGAACTGTTAATTATTAGAACAAGAAAAAAGCAGAGCAAGGGATTCTGGGTTCTATTCTCAGGTCGGGCACTTGGCCTGACTTTGAATTTTTTTTTTTTCATCAGTAATTTCGCGGTAGTTGCCGGATGTCTGGATTCGTGCCCGGTTGATGGTAATAGGCTCGTTATAGGACTAGCCTATTGCCATCAACCGGGTACAAATTACGTGGGACTTGAAGATAACTGACAAAATGTACCCTGTACTGTTCACCTGCCTAATCCTTCGGGGAAAATGGACGCAATGTGAACAAGGGGCTTAAAGCAGTCACTTTGGCAGAATCCATAATAGGAAAATATTATGAATCATTGTAAAATGTCACAAACTGACAATTCATAATATGATCTACGTGCGATTCATATTACGAAATAATTCGTCTGTTTGACAGTTTTCTATAGAGATTCGTAAAATGGTCCACACATTATGAATTGCTTTTGTGTCAAATTAGAGGAATTGCTAATGACAGCTGCAAATTCAGGAAATGAATTGCTTTTAGAGGAATCGCAAATGTGACCGTTTCAGGCCCCCAGTAAGAATAAAGCTACACAGGAAGGACCTAGCGAAGAACATTCCACCTTGTCAAGTGTTAGATATGACATTGATCCGCAAACCAACGTATGATTTTGAACACTTGCAGTTCGAGCTTCACTCCTCACCAAGCGAAGCTTCTAACTATTATGGCTTTTGAACTAAAACTGTCTTAACTTTGAAGCATGTTGCATACTACTACAATAATCACCTCTCAAAATAATTGCACTTTGCATCAAGTTCAATCATGAATTCCATCATGGCGCGGGAAGCTGGGCGTTTGCAGCGCTCCTCGTTAAAAATTTCGAAAAACGACTTTTCTATGGAGCCTGGCGTTGGCACTTCCTGAAATGTAAAAGATAAAGTAACCTAGCAGAAAACCCAACTGAGTGAGTAAGAAGAGTCAGAAGTCATAGCCGCCTATAGACATCTGTGGCGAAGCATCGTATGGGCGTTGTCATAATTATAAATGTCACAATTTATGTGTAAGTCTTGTAATTACTAACGCATTTTTAGGGTTCTGTGCCCAAAGGGTAAAACGGGAACCTATTACTAAGGCTATGTCTGTCTGTCTGTCTGTCTGTCCGCGGGTTAGCTCAGAGACTGTTAGTACTAGAAAGCTGTAATTTGGTAAGATAAATCACGCCGACAAAGTGGTAAAAAATCGTTTTTTTATTTTTTTATTTACCTCCCCTACCCGTAAATTAGGAATGGTTTTTTTTTTCGTCAATCCCATGGTGTAGGGTACCGTTTTTTGGATTCAGGGATCGGTTTGCGAAACATTAAGCTTCAAAGTGCTAATTTTTGTTAGAGTCAAGTGTGCCCCCCCCTGCCAGCTAAACGGTTGGTGAAAAAATTTACGCCAGTAGTATACAACATGTAACGTAATTAACGCACACTCTCAAACACCCCAATTAGAATATTATGTTATAATCATAATACATACACTGCATTTTTAATTTAACATGTATATGCATTGTTATTTACTAAATTAGTTATACCAATTCTTGGAGAACTTTTTAGTATTTAGTATTTTATTTTGTATTGAATGATGGAATTTGTATGAATACAAATAAAACTGCGATTTTAAGTCTTATTACTTTGATTTACGGTCCATTTCAATTTGTTTTGACTGTACAGCGTTAATATGACAATAATTTCCGTAGTTTTAATTATTTTTGGGATAAAAAATTACCTATATTAAAAATTATATAAATCGATTCAGTAAACGATTCTGAACAAACTATTTTCAGGATGTGCGTTAATTAAGTTACATGTTGTATATAACGAAATTAAAAGGAAAACTATCACCGCTACGTAGACTCCACAAGTTACCGAGCAAAAACATGTTCTCCCATACATTCTGTATGGGAGAACAAGTTTTTCAACTACAATGTTAAGTTTGTTGGATAAATTCATCCCAACTACGGTTTGACATGCACTTGGTCGGTTTTTTTTTTTGAGTGGGAAATTGTCAAATGCCTCTCTCGAACGTGTCTGAATCTTACTGACTAAAACCCACCCGTATTCCTTCAGTTGCCTGTGTGTTGCTAGGGGCCTCGGCAACCCTTTCGGACTTTCGCGCGACCTAACAACGCCTACCGTTAAAATTAAGAGAACTAGGAAGTCAAAGTCAAAACATTTATTGCGAATTAAGTGTACAAAGTTGGTGTTATTTTATGTTAGTACTTATGACTTAGCAGCCTTTTACAAACATTGTAACGAACGAGCATGGGAACGAGCACAAAGAGCGCTTTGTAGATCAATATAGAATATAATTTTATTATTCGTAAATAAAGTATAAGCTATGCCTTATAAAAATTATTTGATTACCAAGATAATTATATTATAAGTATGATAAAAATTATCCTTACTTCCTTACTAATATTATCAATGTGAAAGTAACTCTGTCTGTCTGTCTGTCGTGCTTTCACGCCAAAACTACTGAACCGATTTAAATTAAATTTGGTACACAGATAGTCTAGACTCTGAGAAAGGACACTAGATATTTTTGATTGACATACCACGCGGGCAAAGCCGCGGGCGGAAAACAACAACAACAACCAACCACAACAATCAACAACAATCAACAACAATCAACCACAATCAACAAGTCAACAAGATGGTATCAATTTTTTTTTTCTCCGCCACTAGAGCAGCCTTGTTTAATGCATTCCTCTTTTACATTGTAGTAGTAAGATCAACGTTAATAATACCAACCTGCAATTTACTAAAAACTGTTGACACCACTTCCCCGGTGTCAGTGTCGACTGCAACCAATGAAAGACCGTCCAATGCTGCGTCTGCACATAGTTCAAACAATTCTTCTGCTGCTATGGCATCCTTGTCCACCTCTGTACCAATACACACGGCTTCATGTGGAATGAAACCTTCTCTAAGTACCTAAAATATAGAAAAAATGTACGATACATTTATTGATGTTCAAAAATGTATGTTGTGCAAAAAAAGTCTGTTAAATAAAAACGTACCTTTAAAGCACCAGGATAAGTAACAGCTGACATGGATTCGATTCTGTATTTTCCTTAAAACATATAAAAATAATTAGATAACAATAGCATATCTTCAAATGTCATTACAGAAATAAAATTAAAACATTACGTTGAGCAAACGTATAAATTTATGTATGTATATTATTTTGTTGATCAAGAAGTATGGAATACATTGGTATATCAAATTGCATGAGACAAAACCGCGTTTTGTCCTTTAGAACTGTTACTGACAATGTGTATAATCCTGGTTTGTATACAATACCTCGACATTCAATACAATTCCTAAGAACTCCCGACATGACGTTAAAATATTACGGCTTTTACAGTAACGGACCACTGTCAAACAATCAATCTGCCTAGCCTTTGCCCAACTATGTTGGGGTCGGCTTCCAGTCTAACCGGATGCAGCTGAATACCAGTATTTTACATGGAGTCACTGCCTATCTGACCTCCACAACCCAGTAACTGGGTAATACGATACCCCTTGGTAAGACTGGTTGTCAGACTTTCGGGCTTCTGACAGCCCGTAACTACTGTCAAAGATCCACGAGTGACAGCCGAGACCAACGGCTTAACGTGCTTTCCGAGGCACGGCGGTATTTTACAAATTGCCTATTACAGTAACGGACCACTGTAATTTAGGCAATTTGTAAATGATTCAAGGAACATAAATTATTTTACACACCCTGATGTTGTAAAGAGCGACAAATCATTCTATGCAATTTATTATCCTTACTAATATTATAAATGCGAAAGTAACTCTGTCTGTCTGTCGCGCTTTCACGCCAAATCTACTGAACTGATTTGGTACACAGATAGTCTAGAGCCTGAGAAAGCATATAGGCTACTTTTCATCAACACACCACGCTGGCGACGCCGCGGGCGGAAGCTAGTATAATATAAATAGAAACGATAATGATGATAATATAATAAACAATACAAAGGCGATAACAGAACAAACAAGAACCCAGGGTCAGTGGGTCGTCTTAGGGGCGGAGTTTTAGGAGTACACGCTTAGGGGCACTATGAACAGCAAAGAAAATATTTTTTTTTTGGGACTTTTTGCTGTATCGGGTTAACCTTGACGATAGAAACCATTAAGGTTCTCAGAAGTATGGTCCTACGATGCACCGTTTTCCACCCAGTCATTATAATAAATTAAAAAAAATATCAAAACTAGAACTCATACTCAAAGCATTTATTTCAACAAAACCAATTACGGGCACTTGAATTGTCAAGGGAGATGAAGGTGAGTCAGAAATGTATGGAGCTAGTTGCCCATTCTAAAGCGTAGTAGGATTATTCCCTCCTAAAGCAGGATTATAGTTTCATTAAAAAAGAAAGAAAATACATTTATTTAGCATAGACAGGGCACACAACGTAACTACAAGTAAAAAAAGAAACCATTAAAAAAGATAAAAATAAAAAGTGTAGGTACTTAAACTATGAAATTAAAAGGGAAGTGTGCCTCGCGGCTGCCCCAAATAGGCCCAGAGAAATGCCAGACAACTGACGCTGGACCTGAGGTGTGAGGTGACGGATGTAAAACAGTTTTACTATTATTATACTACAAAATGGCGTGTATGTATACTTAAATAAAATAAATTAGTGTCACAAAAAAAAAAAACATTATATTATATAGGTATTTGAAAAGTTGATATAAATAAGAAGCACCTACCGTCTTCTGAACTAAGCCACGCCGCCATTTCTATAAATTTGGGAAAAATAAAATCGTGACAAAAGATTAACTTGTTCGCTCCGAAGTAGGACGAGTACTAACGATGAATGACAGGCTGGAAACGTTCGGACTGTATGTAAAATGCCAACGCTAATCGATGTGTCTTCTGTATACAATAGATACCTAGTGAAATTTCAAACTTGGAGTAGGTACCTACAAAAAAAAAAGATGGTAGGCTTAGTGCGAATCCGATACAAAAACGAGCGTTCCGTATCAACGAATTTTAGTTTATTCTGTTTCAAAAGATACAAAATAAGTAATTTGTGGTATTTTCTACCCCCCTGCGGCGGAGCCCAAATTGCATCATACAGATTTTAGAACTACGCGCAAATGTGGCATGGTACGGCCTGTCGTTACCGACACCAAAGAAGTGATTTCAGTATTATTTTTAAGTAAGTTGCATTCGTGTCGAAACGAAAGAAGCCGAATGTGGAAAAAGTTTTACAACAGTTGTTATAGATTTTTTGGTTGTAAACCTGTACAGCTGTTTTAGTAACAAATTCCTTCACAAACTTCCACAACCAGGCATTATCATCTTCATAATTTCAGCCAAAAGACGTCCACCGCTGGACATATGCCTCCCCCAGGCATTGCCATTTCAATCGGTTCTGTGCTTCCTGCATCCAGCGGTTTCTTGCGGCCTTCACAAGGTCATCGGTCAACCTTGGCCTGCGCATTTACCATTATAAAATAGACAGAAATTCGGTACCTACAAAACGAAAACAAAATCAATTTACCGCATCCCATGAAAATGAGTGAGAGCAGATTTCTTTAAGTAACTAAAGTAGGTTAGACCTACAACTGTCACTAACGAGACGCAATAGAATTTTATTGTTATCAGCCTTCTAAAGGCCAATCGACAGTTGAGCGGCTATGGCTGATCAGCGGTATTACCAGTGCCTTTATTTACAACCGCGCGTGCATCTCTAGCAGAAAAACAAAACCAGCGCGCCATTTTCCACAAATATTTGTTATCGTTTTCGTTGTGTTGTCAATTATTATCAAAGATACAAAATTTAAAGTATTGTCGTCACCAACCGACGTAGATGTTTTTAAAAGAAACTCCGGATAATTAGTATGTACCTGGCAACAAAGGTCAGTTAAACTTTATGAATCCATCATCTCTATAGTTAGGTACGTTATTGTAGCATAAGTTTATACAAAATGTCTGTTTTTTTCCTCACAAGCGTGTTGAAAAACGTCGTATGAAACACGTGTGTATTGATCATTACACTCTCGGCTACCTTATCGCGATCGCCTGCGGCTCGCGCGAATAATACCGCCTCGAGTGTGATATCCAATAGAGCACACTTCTTGTATCACAATGTACTATTACAATGCATGTGCTCGAAAAGAACGTTTTCAGTGTAGTCAAATTGTGCGGAAAGGGTAATTTTTTCGTACTAGTGCTTTTTACTTTTCAGTTTTTTTTTTTAACTCCTTCCTCAGCCCCACGTTGTTTTTGTTTGAAATCATACGTGAGAAGGGACAAGGGCGAAGTTCCTTAGCAATAAAACTAATACTTCATTAAACGCGTTATTAATTACCTACTCTAGATTTTGATTTTGATCAATATATTCATTTTTCATTTTTTTCCTCACACAATGCATAGTAAAACGTTGTATGATAGACGAGCGTAAGATGCTTTCCGCACTTATATTATAAATAACTATTCCGGGCACAAAAACACTCTTTTTAAATCGTAACGGCAATCATTAAAATAATTATTTTATAAATAATTTTATTTAGCCAAATTCAGATTCCTACTCTACAAAATTTTAAGAAAAACCTCAGTGTCCGATTCCATTTTGCACGGAACCCTAAAATAACATAACGAAAGTTAATTATGTTGTTATCTAAACTATTTCCGTGATTAAAATGAGATTATTGTTATTTCTGACTCGTGAGTTAATTATGTTAGATTTCAACTACGTATGTTGAGTTACCATAACAAAAGCAAGCCGAGTTAAGAGACTCAGAAACACAATAAATGGAACAAGGACATTTAATAAAACCATTTGTTAATTATCAAAAATTATGTAAAACACTTATGTTCCACTTTAAACCAAATGGTATTTTTGACTGGATGGTAGAAGATTGAGATTTGAAAAGAAAGGGAAAAGAAAAGAAAGGAGGTATAATTATTATATCTATTTTTAACCGTAATCGCATATCGTTTTTCAGTGTCTACATTTCTTTCTCATTTCTCCTTTCGCAGGTCTGCTGGAAGAAATTTCTTAAGAAATAAGCAGTACCTTTGTACTCATATTATAATTATGTCGTATCTCTATGTATTTTATTTACTATGTATACATAAATAATATAATAAATAAATATCCTATAGGCTGCGGTAGGTATGTACAATCACGGGTAGACATACTTACACTTATCCCATGTTCGCACGGACGTAAAAATATCGCGGCGGGACTTCTTCGCACACTGGATTTTTAACGCTCTGCTTAGCGCCGAGTTTAAAATCCAATAGTGTGTTTTATCTACGCGCTGATATGCGCCCTGTTTTCAACGCTCGACTTAACAGTGACAGTCGAAAATCCACTGCGCGATAAAATCCCACTGCGATATTTTTATGTCCGTGCGAACGTGGGCTTACGCAACATTCAGAAGCAATTTTCTCGTGAAATAACGGTGGCAACTTGGAGAAAAGACCTATTTCATAATAGTTAGGTTTTTGATATTACAATGTTCGTAACATCATAACATTTCTATCAATCAATCAAATCAGCCTGTGGCGGCATCTACATCGCCACATGCGAACTACGCATCAAAGACCTGACGTCACACAAAAATCCTGACGTCACATAAATCCTGCATCGCGCAATTAGAGATGGACATTACAAGATTCCAACATCAATCGTTGGGCAGTTGCCCGCCAAACACAACACCCGTCTGGTCGGAGGATCCTCCCTTTTCTATATAATTATGTATAAGCCTATCGCAGCCACTGCTGGACATAGGCCTCTCCTAAGCTGCAACACAACACCCTGTCCACCATCTTCCGCATCCACCGACGGCTGATGGCTGAGGCTTATCTTTAAGTGTACGTGGGACGTTCACGCCTCAAGCTTTTAAGAAAATATAAAAGTTCTATGTTTACGTAAGTTTTATTTATAACTTTTATACTGTGGCCACCTTCCGCCTCTTTAATCAGATTATGGACTACAATTTAGGCTTATAGTTTTTGTTAAGACAAAACGAACGAAATAAAACAGGAGGCTATTTTGTTGAGTTTAGGAAATCAGATAGCGAGCTTCCAGCTCCATCATCAGATCCTGAACTACACTAAAGGATAACGTACCTACTTGTCAACACAAATCCAAATGGAAACAAAACAGGGTTATCTTGTTTGGTGGAGGAGTGCTCGTGACCACCTTACGGCTCCATCATCAGACCCTGAACACCACGTAGTGTAATGGTCAATACATTTTATTGAGTGCAAACACAATGGTGCTATCTTGTTTGATTCTAAAGTTCCTATCCACCATCTGGCTCCATCAACAGACCCTGGAAACCACCTAGTGTTCAAACACAATGGTGCTACCTTGTTTGATTGAGTAGTTCCTATCATCATCAGACCAGCTCCATGATATCATTTTTCCAAAATGTCTCGGAAGTTGTATAAGTATTCCAAGTTTCAGCACAATCGAATGCCAGGAAGTGCTTGAAAAATGGATGACAATTGGAGTAACTGGAAACATACGAACAAAACAAGCTAATATAAAGCTTGTAATAGTAGGTAGTGGTATTCGAATTTGTGTGGGATAGGTACCACAACTAAAAAGAGAGAAATAAAGTTTTTACAAAAAAAAAAAAAACTGACCTCCAAAAAAACACTACAAAGTGAAAAATAACTTTAATTTTGGAAGTTGGTGTATTTTCGTTTTTGCCACCGACTTCCGAAATTAAAGTAATTTTTCACTTTTTTGTATTTTTTTTTTAGTTTTCCTTTATTTTATTTTCAATAGGTTATAACTTACATATTTTCATACTTATTGTAATTACTAATTCTCTCCTTGAAATCAACCAATATATAAAGCAGCAGCTTCAGCAAAAACTTCTCCACCTAACCTTTCAGCATATGACTTTCCATTGTAATAAAAATCATTGAAGGATACACGTATGCCTACTTCGAAATTTAGAACTTTCCCTATTTTCTGGGTTGGTTCAGCTGTCCACAGCGCTTGGCAGATCTTCGGAATCTTCGCCACCGCTTTCCTTGCCGCCATGGTGGAATAGCTTGGGCCTAAGTCTTGTACTGTCATTTGGGAAACTGGACCGTCTTTTAGCTTCTTCCCCAATTCTATTGAGGTTCTGCATAGAATTGTGCCAAGTTTGTGGAATCTATGCCCGCTAAGTGTTGCTAGGAACATTATTTCGAGGCTGCAGTCGACGTTATATCTGGGAAAGGAAGAAAATGTTAATTTAATAACCCAATTATTCGCGGTGCCCGCTTTATAGATAGACTCTATTACTTGTTTTCCCCCCTGTTTATATACTTGTACATAATAATAATAATTATTATTTTAACTGTGTAAGCTTTTAAAATTATGAATTTGAAATAGTTATTATTTTGTAAGTGTTTATTTAATTGGAAAGGTGACTACTTATTATGTTTTTTTGACAAATATGTTGCAATGTCAGTTATCTTTATTAAATAGGGCCCTGAGTTCTATTTCTTTGTTTTTGACGTTCAAAAGTGCCTTTTATGTGCCTAATTGAAATAAATTATTGGACTTTGACTTTGACTATGGGACTTATGATTCTCAGTAAATAATAAAGTTTCTTATGAGTTTTCTCTTGAGTCGATACGAATTATTCGAGAATAGTAAAGTTCATGCCGTGTGAGTGCAATGTTTTAGCCTGACTGAAATATCGTTTTACGTAAAGTCAACTGAATAAAATATAAATTAATAAAATTAGCGTGTTTACACCGGTAGCACACCTCCACCGCGAAATTATAGCAGCGAAACCGCAGTAGTTCAATTGTACTGACTCGCGTCATATTCCACTACTCGAATCCGATTCGAGTAAAGAAAGGCCTATTTTCATTGTGCTTGAATAATTTAAACTGTCTTGGCAAAAGAAGTATTTTTCCGTCAATAAATATTGCCCCTCTTTTTATTCGCGTATTGATGGTAGCAAGTTAACAGCCTCTGTGTCTATATCGGTAAGACCACCTGTCTCAGACCCAGAGGTCCCGGATTCATTTTCCAGAGAGGTCAACATTTTCTGCTCGGTTTGTTTGGTGGTAGGGCTTGTTGCCACCATTTTATGTAAGTCTGTCGCCATAGCAACAATGTTAACAGCATTGTTGTGTTTCAGCGGTTAGAGGTAAGATGCCAGTTCCTCTTTGGTTGAGGATTCCGAGTGAAGCTCGCTTCTACCTTCAGCCTTATCATCACTTACGATCAGGTGAGATGACATAACTGACGCATTCATAGGATATCATCAAGTGCACATGCTGCGCAAGAAAGAACGACAATATTGCCCTGGCCTCAAGTACACAGGTGTTATGCTGCGCAAGAGAGAAGGACAATATTGCCCTGACCTCAAGTACACAGGTGACATGCCGCGCAAGAAAGAAGGATAATATTGCCCTGGCCTCAAGTACACAGGTGTTATGCTGCGCAAGAAAGAACGACAATATTGCCCTGGCCTCAAGTACACAGGTGACATGCCGCGCAAGATAGAAGGACAATATTGCCCTGGCCTTAAGTACACAGGTGTAATGCCGCGCAAGAAAGAAGGACAATATTGCCCTGGCCTCAAGTACACAGGTATTATGCCACGCAAGAAAGAAGGACAATATTGCCCTGGCCTTAAGTACACAGGTGTAATGCCGCGCAAGAAAGAAGGACAATATTGCCCTGGCCTCAAGTACACAGGTATTATGCCACGCAAGAAAGAAGGACAATATTGCCCTGGCCTTAAGTACACAGGTGTTATGCCGCGCAAGAAAGAAGGACACTATTGCCCTGGCTTCAAGTACACAGGTGACATGCCGCGCAAGATAGAAAGACAATATTGCCCTAGTCTAGCTGGTAAGATACGGACATTTATTTCCTATATACTCGAAACTTAATTATTACAAATACCAAATTCTATCAACAGTTCCTAGATAGTTTCTATAAAGACAATAGCGAGATCTTAATGGATCTCGACAGGCAATCAGACGGGATGTTCTTTGTTAACAGTATTCTGCAGCTGTATGAAATAGCTAGTTGTCCTAGAAACAATTAATGTTACTAGCATTTGAACTTTAAGACAATGGATATAAATTCTCGAGAAGGAAATTGTTACAGAATTTATTTGTTATTAATTAATAACTTGTAATAAATATTTAGCCATTGAAGCCTTATATTTTTTTATCACAACATAACCTGTAATCCCTGAAAGGTTAGGCAGAAGTGTAACTTTAGTACATTTCGCCAGTTAGGTTTAATTTTAATTCAGAATCCGGACTGCTATTGAAAAAGCAGCACTTACAGCCACTAAGCCACCAACGAAGCCATTATTTATCGTTTTGTTTTTGAGTGAAATGCCCCTTTTTTTTTCTTTTTGTATGGGAAATTATCAAATAACTTCTCCCGCTCTGGGCGGAGCGGGGGGGGCAGACTCTTACGGACTACACCCACCCGTGTTCCTTCAGTTGCCTGTATGTTGCCAGAGGCCACGGTAACCCTTTCGGAATTTCCCGCGACCCCGGCAGGCATCGGCCCTAGCGGATCCCGTCAGTTGTGCTGACATCTCTTTTAGGCGCGCGTGGAACACAACGCGCCGTCGACCCGGGCCTGGTCTTTATCGGACGGCGAGCTACCTCAATTATTTTAACAGCTTATAGCTATAGCACTGTAGCTGCACCATATTTCAAAGTATGCGCGGCGGCCGAGTGGCCGACCGCGGCACTCTAGCGCTCTGCTACCGCCACCACGATGGTGGCGCCTCCGTCGTGAATTTCGAGAACTACAGACTTATACGTGCTGCGCTGTGATTGGTTTATTCAAAACTAGCTTCCGCCCGTGGCTTCGCCCGCGTGGTATGTCGATAAAAAGTAGCATATGTCTTTTCTCAGGCTCTAGACTATCTGTGTACCAAATTTCATTTAAATCGGTTCACTAGTTTTGGCGTGAAAGCGTGACAGACAGAGTTACTTTCGCATTCATAATAAGGTAAGGATAGTAAGGAAGTAAGGATTATAATATTAGTAAGGATGTTATATTTTTAAAGTAACCAGCAATTGTTTTTTTTACTTGTATTAGTAGCTAAGCTTTTCTGCAATAACGCCAGTACGATTTAGTGCATTGAACCGATCGTTTCTTTTTATAACCTCAGCTCCTAACAGCAGTATATACCTTGTGCGAATCCATTAATATGTCTACCCGAGTACCTTGTGAGCATTATAGACTTGCGTGATCGACAGTGACTGACAGTAGTGTGTAGGTAAGTACATATTGGCAATGGCAATGACTGGCAGCCGTGACAGGTTTGTTAGAGCAAAGTCTACATAAGTAATACCAATGACGTAAGGTGATACATCATCATTCATTCTCCTGGCCTTATCCCAATTTATTTTGCGCCGGCGCAACATGTCCCTTTCTTCCATACTTCTCTATTAGCCGTCATCTCGGTAGTCACCCCCTTTCTAGCCATATCATCTTTCACACAGTCCATCCATCGTTTCTTTGGTCTTCCCCTACTCTTATAGCCATCGACATTCTTACCCAAAACTTTCATCACAACATTTTCCTCATTCCTTCGCATCACGTGCCCATACCATGACAACCGATTACCGGCACAACTTTTCAGTCACCGGTGCCACTTTCAGACTTCCTCTTATATACTCATTTCTTATTCTATCCACTCGTGTAACACCACACATCCCTCTTAACATTCTCATTTCAGCTGCATGCAATTGCCTTTCATTCATCCCTTTTGTGGCCCAAAATTCTGATCGTAAAATGATACATCATTGTGTAATATTAGGTAAGTTGAGTTCGTAAGTACTTATTTTATCCTATACTAGCTGATGCCCGACTTCGCCCGCGTGGATGTCGGCATTGGTGAAAACAGCATGAAAATCGGTGCAGTAGTTTGTGAGTGTATCGCGTACAGGATGACAGACAGACGCGGCGGAGGACTTCGTTTTATACTACTCGTATGTAAGGATGAGCAATGTTACGAACATTGCTCATCATCATTCACATCACTTTTTTAAAAACGGCTCTAATGATTTCGATGAAAGTTGCAATATAGGGGTTTACGGGGGTGAAAAATCGATCTAGCTAGGTTTCATTCCTGGGAAAATTTGTTTTCTCTACTGACACACGAGCAAAGCTCGGTCGACCACTACTAATTGTTTTAAATGCAAAAATGTGTAAAATGTGCCCATTTTTTTAAATAAAGAAAGTTCCAGGCTGTTGCATTTAAAATACAAGCTTTAAATTAATGATGATGATGGTAAACCCTGGACTGTTTTGTCCTGTTGCAATAACTGACACTTCTGAGCTCCAGTATTTTATATTTTTAGAAAACCTAAAAACAAACCATAATAAAACGTCTATTTTCTGCAAACAGTAGTAAGTATTTAAGGTGTATTTTTTCTGCTACAATGCCAATAAACGCATTTTTCTTTCTTTCTTTCTTTCTTTATTTAAGTAAAAAATTATGTCTTTTTCATAAACGTCTCGAATCTCCTCAAAGATTTTTACGCCTCAGGTCAAAGACAAGCTAAACACGTCACTGCATAAAACCAAGAAATTGGGCCTCATAAAACCACAATATGCAAGACGTAATAACTCGCTGGTTTCATTATGTTAAACGAGATTACCAGAACTAATGAGATTCGTACGTTATGGTAGCTAATAAACGGGAGATGAATTTACTGAGAGCCTCACAGTTTTACATTTTTGTCATAAAGTCGTGTACTCGCTTACATGTGCATTAAAATTAGAAGATGATGAGAGAGACTGATCAATCAATCTGCCTAGCGTGTCGGCTTCCAGTCTAACCGGGTGGAGCTGAATACCAGTATTTTACATGGAGCGACTGCATATCTGATCTCCACAACCCAGTTAATGGGTAATACGATATAATACCTCTTGGTAAGACTGGTTGTCAGACTTTCGGGCTTGTGATGAACCGTAACAACTGTCAAAGATCCACGAATGACAGCCGGGACCAACGGCTTAACGTACTTTCCGAGGCACGGAGGAGTCTCGATAAGTAAAGATGCCCACCCATCCGCGGACCAACCTTGGCAAGCGTAGCTTAACCTTATGGAACGATCCGTGCGGCTGTTATTACTTAGCCACGAGCTCCACCATGAGAGAGACTCATAATAAAGAAAATTAGAGGGAGGAAATTCGACGCGCTTACAGGAGTAAACGTAAGGCAATGTTATTTTGGACTATGTTTTTGTAACAGTAAAAGTCACACAGAAAATCAGAGAGACATTGAAGGGAGATAGACGTGGTAGAATCAAGGAAAAATTACATTACACAGATTAACGAGAAAATGAAGGTCACGACAGCAGGTCTAATGAAATAGAACTTTTCAAAGAAAAGTAGAAAATATCTACTATTGAAGAGACGAAACGACGACTAATGAAGATAAATATCTAACAAATCTTTTAGCGAATCCAAGGCTTGGATGGGTTTGACTCAAATTACCGAACTGAGTACCTACAGGCGCGCCGAAGGTGCTGGTTGTTAAGTACTACTAAGGGTCAGCGCACACCAAGAGCAGAGCTGAGCAGAGCATTGTCTGAGACTACTGAAAAAAGAATCTTTTGACAATTCCATACATTCCAAAATTAAATAAACGAACACACATGCTCGAGCATGGTCGAGCATCAAGTTCGTCCAACTTGATGCCCGACCATGCTCAAGCTTGACGCTCAACGTGTATTTAATTTTGCAATGTATGGAATTGTCATCAGATTCATTTTTCAGTAGTCTCAGAAAATGCTCTGCTCTGCTCTTGGTGTACGCTGGCGCATAAAGGTAAAATTCATCGCCACACAATACTGGTTATGATACCGATATGTCGCCAGCTACGGAAGGTATTTCAAAGAAATACATGGAAACCAGTATTGTCGCGGCGACACGTCGCCTGCTGCTGCTGCCTGCTCGGCTAAGGACTTGTACCATATACGCATGGGGTCTCACCTCGAACAAATTATAATTAGTCTTAAAAAAAAATCATAGATGGCAGCATAAGTAACAATTATAAAATTAACAATCACTAAAAAGCGTTATACGGCAAATTTTGGCTGAAGTAATATTAGTAAAAATCAAAACATCTTTTTTTAATGTATTTACACTCATAAATCTCGTATTTTCAACAAAAAACATAGATTAAGCTTCATATTTATGCTCAGATAAGACTCCTAGATGGCGTTGTAAAACTACAATCTCTGGCAATTAGTGAGTCGCTGATGTTGCCATCTGTTAAAAAAATGGAGGAACAAAAATTGCCAGCTCAATAGCCAGACTTAGGGTGGTGTCATTTCTTTGTATGGGATTGGGTATCTGTACGTAGTATTATAATATCTGTGATATATGGTAGTCAGTGATGTCCTTACTTCTCAAAGAAATTGCACTTGCCGTCGACTTCTGCCATCCACTCTATGAGAGCCCGTGATGATGGCTGTGTGCAGCGCTCCTCTGCAAATATTTCGAAGAACGGCTTCTCTGATGAATCTGATGTTGCTACCTGGAATAAAGAATTTTATTTATGTTATTAATCCATTGGTTGTAAACATTATGATAAAATTTAACTAATTCTGCCTCAGTTTGGGTTGACTAGCGAGCGACCTTATGCTCTTAAGGGCAATTTCGACCAAGATTTTATAAATGTATAAGGCCGTTTTTACACGGCACGGTTTCTTTACGGTTAGGCGTACAAACCGCGCCGTAAAAAAAGTGTCCGTCAACAAGCTTCCATTATAGTGATCCATACAACATTGATGACCGTGCCTACACACGTCGACTAAACCGTTGTTTTTCAGGGCAAGAAAAACATGTTGTGTAAAAAGGGCTTTAGTCTTATCTTGCGAATAAAATGTTGACTGCTGACAGTTTTTGTATGGAAAAACTATCAAACATTCAAAATTGGTCAAATTCGCCTTCAGTGGCCTGTTCCGTTATTTTATAACTAAACACCCAGTACACTTATCGGAATGAATATATTCCTCTAATTGTTCATGCTTAAAGAATATTTTATCTTAAAGTGCCTCACAAAGTCTTCTTACAAAGTATATTTAAAACATCGATACTCAAGAGTCACGTAGACGAATTAAAATAACAAAGTAGTCGCTTAGCATTCATTACTTGTGTTAATTAGTGACAAGCGGAATAATGAGGTTTGGAGTTTTACTCGCAGAACAAAAAAGTCATTAAGGAAGCTGAAATGATGTATATTCTACTCTGCACAATTATTCATAAAAATCTCAATATCATTATAGATACTATATTTAGATAGGTATAGATAGTTACTGTAAGATTTAGAAAAAACAAATGCTTTGTAGTCAAACGCTACTTTAGTAGTAACTCAGAATGAGAAAATAGTCAAAAAGTTATAAAGTTTAAAAAAAATGGAGTGAAATTCTTAATTTCACAAGAACTAAAACTTACTTTAACTTGAACTTGAACTTTACACACTTAGTTTACACAGTAAGGTCAACCGGGGCAATTGCGTCATAAAAATTCCTTACAGGCTATTGAAAATTCATATCACACTAATTATAAATTGATTAGAGAAATCCTTAATACAAATGTATATAGAAATTATCTGTGTGCATCCTTAATTTATTGTGTGTTCCATTAGTCACAGTAAATACGAGTAAATACGCATTTTTTTTTAAATTGGAATTTTAGACGCTTTTTCCGTATTGGGGCAAACGCGTCTTCATTAAATAAGTTTTAAACCTGTGACGTTTGAAGGCTGAAATGAATATATTTTCCTTCAATTAAAGTTTTTTATACGAATCTTTTAGTAAATTACAAAAATATTAAATAATCATCACATCAGAAGCTATGTCATATAAACTGGGTAAATGCGACTATTTTCTCTTAGACGCATTTACCCCGTGTCAAATCCAGACGTTAAGAACATTTTATTTGTGAAAGTAAAATTAAATTCAAATTCAAATTCAAATTCAAAATCATTTATTTGCAAACATGGGTAAACAAAAGTGCAGATGTTATACAGTAATAATTGTATATCACAATTTAGGTGACACCATATTTTACCTTTCGGCATGCAAAGTACGCATTAAAAACAAAAAAAAAAAAATATTTTGAAACTAAACAGAATTTAAATTAAAATTAAGAATGAGATCAATCAAACTTGTTTATAAATAAAATATGCTATAGTTTATCCTGCAAATATTCAGATACACTGTAATATGCTTTATTTATCAAAAAACTTTTCAGTTTTTTTTTGAAGATAACAGGCGATGATACCTCCATTAAGTATTTGGGTAGGTGATTGTACACACGGGGAGCCAAGCAAAATATACTGTTATTTAAAAGAGTTGTTTTATTATTAGGACAATTAATTTTATGAATGTGTCGTTTACTTTTATATTTTTCAAAGAGAGTAATATTAGATCTTACAAAATTAATAATTTCATAAATGTATATGCATGGAAATGTCAGTAATTTGAGATCTTTAAAATATTCTTTGCAACTATCTGTTTGTTTAAGTTTACAAATTGCTCGGACACATCTCTTCTGAGCCTTAAAAGCATCATCCTTATGTACCGAATGTCCCCAGAACATTATTCCATACCTTATTATGGATCCTACATAACCATGGTATGCAGACAGTACAGTCGATATATCGGCCATTTTGGAAAGCATATATAAAGCATAAGATTGTTGATTTAGTTTTAGGCATATATTCTCAATGTGTGTTTTCCAATTTAAACGACAGTCAATATTAAGACCCAAAAATGTTGTATTTTCTACCTGAGTGACTTTTTTATTTGAGTATTTGATGTTAATGTCATTAAATTGTGGAACTCTATTGCGAAATATCATTATGTTAGTTTTATCTAAATTTAATTTTAAATTGTTAGCTGTAGTCCATTCTATAATTTTGTCGATGGCGTCATTAATATCTTTTTCAAGTGTCAATCTGTCTTTACCTTTAAATACGATGGTACAATCATCAGCAAAAAGAAATGTTGGTTGTTTTATAATTTTTGGTAAATCGTTAATGTATATAATAAATAACAATGGTCCCAATACACTTCCTTGCGGGACTCCTAAGTTCACATACCTGTTTTCTGATGTAAAATGAACTTCTTTATTGATTTTTGGGCATATTCGAGTAATTTGGGTAAACTGCTTTCTATTGCTAAGATATGATTCTATAAGTTTAAGAATATTACCACGAACTCCATACATGGCTAGCTTCTGTAAAAGTATTTTATGATTAACACAATCAAATGCTTTGCTAAGATCCATGTAGAGTGCACAGACTGGAGTTTTGTTATCAACATTAATCATTACTTTCTGGAGGAAGTTATAAACTGCTGTGTTTATGGTTTTATTTTTACGGAACCCAGTTTGCTCATCGGATAGAAGATGTTGCGATTCAAAAAAATTATATAGTTTATTATGAATTACTTTCTCAAAAACTTTAGATAATACTGGAACTAAAGCTATAGGACGGTAACAGGACATTGAAAGTTTATTATCTTTTTTGAAAAGTGGTTTTATTAATGTAATCTTCAGTTTATCCGGAAACACTCCGTTAAATATTGCCAAGTTGATAATATGACATAGTATGTCAGAAATTTTTAGAGAAACTAGTTTCAATATTTGTGTTGAAATCTGGTCAAATCCGGTGCTGCTAGTATTTTTCATATTATTTATTATTTTTTGAATTTCACTTGGACTAGTTGGACTCATGAACATAGACTTTTGATTACGAGCTATTTGTATATTTATATCGCTATTTAAAATATCTCCTTTCTGGCTATCAATAAAGAAGTCATTAAATAGATTAGCTATAGTTAAGGGATTATCAATATCATTTTTGCCATCGATGCTTATTTTTTGAATTTCACTTTTAGGTAGTGTTACTGTAGATTTTTTAATAACTGTCCACGTCGCTTTGCACTTATTTTGAGCTGTCTGTATAAAATGTTTGTTTTGGGCTTTTTTTGTGGCATTTATAATGTGTTTTAATCGACCTGACAGAGACTTGAAGCTTTTTTTGTTTTCCTTTGTACGATTTAAACGATAACGCCACAGAAGTTGACGTTTACGCATACAGCATTTCTTAAGACCATTGCTTATCCATCTCGGTCGATTATGTGAGTTTATTTTCGTAAGTATCACTGGAAAGCATAAATAGTAAAATAAGGAAAACAGTTCAAAAAATAGGTCAAAAGCTTCGTTAGTATCTTGAGTCTCAAATACTTCAGAGAATGTGAGACAATTAATGTAGTAAATAAATTTGTCTATGTTTTCTTGGCTATAATCACGTCTTTCAATATACCAGTATTTTATTGAACTGCCTATTTGAACAGGGCATGTCAACAATTGGGCTGTATGGTCAGATAATGCCAACTCCAGGACTTTGCCAGTACACCCACATATATTAGTTAAAATATTGTCAATGCATGTTCCACTCGCTAATCTAGTGGGTTCATTGATAGATAGTTTAAGATTATTACAAGTTATTGTTTCCAAAAATGTTTTGGTTAAATAATTTTTATTTAATATATTTATGTTAAAGTCACCACACATTATAATTTTCTTTTTATTGCAGCAATATTTATTAAGTAAAGAGTTAAAAGAGTTAAAAAAGGTTTCTATGTCTTCATGTTTTGACTTTGGAGGACGATAAATACAGATCACAATAATGTTGTGCTGTAGTAGTTCTATACCAGAGCATTCTATGATATTTTCAAAACAGTATTTTTTTAAACCCTCAATTGGTTTGAAACTGTGAGTGTTTCGTACAAGTATACAAGAACCGCCTCGCCTATTTTTTCGAAAATTGGAGGATGCGAGAGTAAAGTTAGGTATTGTAAGTAAATGAGTATCTGTATGAGCCATATTATGTTCTGTGAAACATAAGATATCTAATGCGTTTTTTTCATCCTCAAAGGATGCTAAAGATAATGATAAAAGGTCAGATTTTGCAATAAGACCGTTAATATTTTGATGAAATATATTAATTTTGTTATGGACGAAAAAAGTTATTATTTTTGTGACAGGTAGTAGATGTATTTTCCTTTGTATCTATAACTAACATTGAAGATATCTTTTGAGTGTATTTGCATATTTGTTCATTAACTAATTGTTCCAAATTATTAAAAACATTTTGCATTCCATAGTTGTTCAGTAAACCAGTGCATCGTGAAAACATGGTATAGTCAATCGATAAGTCTAAGTTAGTATCAAATAATTTTACATAATTATATCTGTGATTATCTGAATACAGTAAATTATTAAAAGTTTCAACTCGATAATTAAATACCGATGAAAAGCTGCTACATCTATACGTTGGTAAGCATAATATAACATTAGTGTGTTGTACTGATAATATAGTTTCACGAATATTTACAATCAGATCGAAATAGTTAGTAGATTTTTTAAAGTCCTCATCACCAATAAGTATCATGCAGTAATCTTCTTTGGTGTAGTCTGTAAGTTTTGTATTTAAATTCTTGATAAGCGTCTGAATTCCGCAGTATGGTGTTAGATAATGGCATAATTGATAACTCTGGAACTTTTCCTCAGCAATTGATAGTAAATTATTATTCTTGTTACTGCTTATAAGGCATAATTTACGTTTATTTGGGCATAATTCTATCTTCATTCCTTTGGTTGGTTGTGTAGGTTGACGATTCGTTGGAGGCGTATTAACAGAGGTAGTACATTCCGGAGCCATGGTGTGGATTTCCTCTGAAAACTTGAGTATATTTAATTTCTTCAATTGTTTACAATTCTTTGGGGTAGATTGTTTGGGACTTATACTTGATGTATTTTCTATCATGTTACGTTTGGCGGAGATAATAATATTATTATTTGAGATGGTTTTCTTTAAATCCATATTTTCTTTTGACAGCTCATTTATTTTATCATGGGCAACCTTTAAATCCAAATTTAGTTTGCTAATTTGCGACTTTAGTTCTTGAATTTCTTCGTTCTCATAATCTGAGGTATTTGGTATGCTGTTAATGGTGCCATCTAGTGTCATGCTGCTTGAGTTATTTTCATTCACCGATGTTTCTAACACTGACCGATTACGTCTTGATCTACGAAGCGTTATATTACCAAGGAAGTTCATTTTGAAAAAATTGTGAGAAATATTGTAACGTTATCACTCCTTTATAAGTTCGAAATAGAATTATTCCGTAAGAACATACAAAAAGAGATACTTTTCGTAGGGTTCGATCTCAGGCACTGATTATTTAAAGTCAGTGCAAGTATGAACTAGGTCAACTTATCATTTAACAAGAGAGTCAAAATTAAGGTTCATTTGCGTAATCTTTTTGAAAAGTTCGTTGGAACGACAGTTATAGAAGCGCATTGTTTTTTTAAATTGACGCCGTTAAAATTATTTTTATCACTGAATGGTAATTTCAAATACTGACACAGTTCTATTGTACCAAGATTTTTCATTGAATATGAGGGCTGATATTAATTTTTTAACTTGTTTTATTAACACTTTATTAGCACAATACATAATTTGATGTGAAATAATGTTCACTTATTAAAAACACTATAAATTAGTCTACTGTATTAGTTTAGTTTGGATAACACTTTCACATCATCTTTACACTATATGGTCCATGTCAATACTAATATCAATAAAGAATAACTGTTTTAGACATTTTTAAGAATTAAAATAAAAAACAGTAAGCGGAGCGTAATGTTTACGTGATGGTAGCGCCATCTACACTTTATAGAATACTTTATTAGAATGAACTCTCCTAGAAAAACCTAAAATGGGTGCTAAATAAAAGTAACATATACATTTTTGAAGTTGTGTGATGTACAAAGTGAAAATAGTACAAGATGGACACCAAAAGAATGAACTTTCTAATAACGACTTTGCAATTTGAGAATTCATATTCAAAATAAAATGATTAGGTCCAGTTAGTGTCGCATGGGACTGCCTACATCCGAAACATTCATGTGACCAGATAAAATTTATTTTATGCCATGGCCAAGTAAGTTTCTGCTCAATGTAATATTGAAAGTCATTTCTGTCTAAATATTTATCGATATCAATGTATCTCAATATAACCATTGTGATCGTATTCTACCTGCAACACAAATTGATAACTTCACTATAGCAAAAAATAATCGCTAAAGTTCTCACAAAAAGTTAAAACATGAAGAAAGATAAATTTAAATTCAAAGCTAAACAAAACTCTCTGAAACATTTAGGTAATTACGAAAATAAATTAACTATTAAATAAAAATAAAAAAAACACGAAATAAAGGTTAACATTAAGTCTAAGGTTTAACATCTCTGGTTTTGGGGCAAATGCGTCATATAGACGCAATAACCCCGAAACTGCAGATGCATTTACCCCATAAGCTCAGACCTAACCTAAAAAATTTAAATCATCATTTCTCCACAGCCAAAACGATTTCAATAAAAATAACTATTTTTATAGACAGGCTATAATATATTATTTAAGTACATTTCAGAATAAAAACGGAAAACCGAGAAAAAATATGGATTTTTAAGGATTTTGATCACTCACCTCGTGCAGCACAACTTCACAAAAATCAAATGATTTTCAATATGGCCGATATTTTGAATCTATGCGTTTCAACGCCATCTATTGAAACTATAATTTTTAATTTTATTCAAAATAAACGAAACTAGATGGCAGGAGAGGTCGGTTTTAAAACAGATTTTAAATTATTTCAAATAAACGCAATTGCCCCAAAGACGCTAATGCCCCGGTTGACCTTAACTAAACTTTCTCCAGAACTTTCTATTGATACAGAAACATCGGAAAATTAATGAAGGGTGATCCAGTTCGTGTATCCTTGGTAGCTCTTTACAATAGACAGCTGTCAAAATGGCGAGTGATTCAAATGTTTACTTTTACTAGTTTTTGTTAAGTTTTATACCTGTAATTTATTAAAAGCAGCTGAAACAACTTCTCCGGTATCAGTGGCAACTGCTACAAGCGACACTCCGTCCAATGCTGCGTCTGCGCATAGTTCTAACAGTTCTTCTGCTGCAACTGGGTTCTTATTTACTTCTGTTCCGATACACACTGTTTCATCTTGACAGAAGGCTTCTCTTATGACCTGGAACATTCAAATAATAATAAAAACCTTGTGCTTGCTTTTAGTTCTCTTGGAATTTTGAGGATTATAAATGTGATTAATATACATCACGAATTATGGTTAACCACGAGTCCTTGAGTGTCATCAACAAACAAAGTGTGGAGTACCTATCATTGCAAGTATGCAGCGAGGGGAGGCTTTGAGGAAGGGTGCGGGAACAGTTTAATTGAAACTTTATTATGTTTAGGTATCTTTTTTAGATCATTATATTGTTGGACCACTGTTGGGCATACAGGATCGATATACTGATTAGTTTACACCTTCTTATCGACAGCTTCCTTATAAGTCCACTGAAGGTTAAAGGCTCTCTGTTTAAGCTGATGCAGAGTTACCAAGTTCAATCCTCCATCTAAACGTATATCTGAGGGCATAGAGAAGTGACAATCGCTTCGAAAGCGTTTCGTATTTCTACAACGACTTTAAACAGACTTGAGATAAGCTTTTCGATAGCTTATATCAGTCCCATTCATTTTTTCCTTTTCCATCATCGTTATCACTGATAGAATGTCGCTTTGTCTAGGGCCTCTGTATCGCTATCATTTTTCTAATGGCATTGACTAAGTATTTCAATACCTATATTTTGTTCTTTTGATAAAGTGATTACGTCCGTAAAATTATCATTTAATTTCTCCATGCATCGGAGTAGAAAAGTAACCAGCTAGTTTTCTCCGTTATTAGATATAAGGTACCTACTAAAATATTTCACTACAACGCGAACGTCGACTGACGCAGTAGTTAAATTAAACTTCGGAACAAAACTAAATAGTCTTATTGTATTTACGGAAAATACTCACTTTTAATGCACCAGGGAAAGTAGCAGCTGACAGAGATTCTATCCTGTATTTTCCTGGAACAAAGAGAAAATGCAATCCGTAAAAAAAATACTACTATTTTACCTATTAAATTCATGTCCCGTTTTTTGTTCCGTTTATGATCTTCTTCTGCACTCGTACTATGGCAAGAGGAAACTTTTATTTCTAGGTATCGATATCTATTGTTTTAGTATCGAGTACGAATCGTGAAGGTTGCTCCCGAAGCGAGCAAAAACTACGATTGGATTTTTCGGTTTGAAAAAGAGATTCAAATTGAAAGTGATAGACTTTGGTGTCGATGAGCTTGAGTCTTATCTCGTAGGGCTTAATTTAATAGTGTCTGTAAATTCTCTGGTAAATAGTATGTAGTTTATATGAAATATACCTATAATAATTACTAGCGTTTGCCCACGGTTTCGCCCACGTAGTGGTCGGAAATTATGCCTCGGGGACTAACGGCAAATCTGTTCAGCCGTTAAGGCGTAAACAGATAACAGACGGACAACACAAAATGTTTTACTTTCGTATTAATAATATATTAGTATTCATACTAATACAAGTACGAGTATTAGTATGGATAAATTATTGTAACTTACACTAAACTTTTCCTAAAGAGCATTAGTATGCCCTGATTTTATGGGATCAAGTTTGAGAAAGTAAGTTTAGCACAAATGTGGTCCAAACGTGAAGAAACAGTGTGAGAAATGCTGCAGTAAGTAATTGTTTATTTTATTTTAAGAGTCCCAATTATAATGATCTATTTTGGTCAAATAAAACCAGGACATTTACCCCTTTATTCATAAACGTTGCTTAAAATTAAGTAATGATTGGCGACTGTTTAACCATACATTTTTGACGTTTGAACGTCACTTAACTTTAATCATCGTTTATGAATAAACCCCTTAAAAGCTAATTTTAAGTTCAGCCAAACTGTAGAACCTATGAATTGAAACTTCTATCTATTGGTATCGTATAAAGTGGTTCGTTTGCTTTGAGCGGATAGTTTCCAAATCCGAAAACTGTAACATTGTCGTTTCGTATATCCGCAAAAAGATGAAAAGGAAGAGAGATTCCCGGGATGTCAGATTCTAGTCGTCCTTTTCAAACCAGCAGTTTTCGATGAATTCAACCATTGTTTTTGTGGCACACAAAATAAATAAGCTGTATCATGCTTAATTTTAGATAAAGATTTGACCTGATCGGTTCTATTGGTTTGATTGAACTCTGAATAGTATTATTATTATAGTATTAATAGGATGATTGTAGCCTAAGCTACTCAGCAGAATAATTGGATAATAATTTATATAACTTGGAAATATGTCATACCTACCAGTTTTTAAAGACAGTTTTGGTCTTGGTTTTGTCCGTGGTAAACTTAAATACCTACATGTGGTCAAAAATAGAAATACATAAGAGCATGTATTGAAACGCTAAAAAGGTAAAACTAGCTAAAATAGACAACAAAGTATTTACGTGAACACAGCTAGCAACTTGGAAAACAACCATGACAAAGTTTTGCTTGTTTTTATGGAAATCGGTCTTGTCGATAGCACTGACACCTTATATTCCTCTCATTCTCTCGAATTACACAAAAATTCTTCGATACTAACCGTCTTCTGTGGTAAGCCACTCCATTTTCAAATAACACAACAATATCAAACTCAAACGTCAAAAACTTATCTGTAAACTAAGAACGTGCGCACGCGACGGTGACCTATAATACACTAATAACGACGATTCAACATGTCAGTTGTGAATGTTGTGATTGTGAACAACGTGTCGCTGTCACAGAACTCGCTGTATGGATGGACATTGACCTCGTAAGATTAAATTCAGTGTTTCATTGCTGTGCCATTGGGTAGTATATGCAGGACCTAATAGAGAATTATGAAAATAAAATTAAGTAATAAAAACTAAAATCCAACTACGACTAACAAGACACCACAGACAGACAAATAAAAAATCCAGAGTCACACGTGATAGGGGCATAAATCGAACAGATTACGTGCGACTCCGGATTTTTAATTTGTTCTTTCATTTTATACCCAACATGGTACGATTAAACAATTTTTTTTTTTAGTTCCTGACTTTATGTCCTCTAGAGGGCGCCATTTAATGTGACGTCACATAGCCTATAACCAGCAGACGATCAAGACGCTTCCAACGATACCTCATTTGTCAAATTGTGATGAGTGGTTTAGAAGATAGGAGGGAATAGATGAACATACATACATACATACATACCGGTCAAAATCATAACCCTCCTTTTTTCTTCGCCGTAGTCGGGTAAAAAGAAGGCATGTAACGTCAACCCCAAATAAATTGGAATGAGGGCAAGAGAATGAGGATAATGATGCAGGGTCATCATTAATTCACTAAAAAACTGACCAAGTGCGAGTCGGACTCGCGCACGAAGAGTTCCGTACCATTATCTATAAAAACGGCAAAAAAATCACGTTTGTTGTATGGGAGCCCCCTTAAATATTTATTCTCTGTTTTTTGTATTTGTTGAAATTGCTACAAAAGGCTGCGGGTGTCGACCTCAGGGCGATCTGGTTCTTACACGGACAACTGTTATGTACACACGGCTACACATCAAGCGTATACATTTCCAGTTTAAGCTGATCTCGCATTTTACAGGATTTCCGTGCAATACGAGGTCAGCTTATACTGAAAACGTATAGCTAGATGTGTAGTCGTGTCTACGTCACTTGCTTCCGCGTCAATACTCAATCCTTACTAATATTATAAATGCGAAAGTAACTCTGTTTGTCTGTCTGTCTGTCGCGCTTTCACGCCAAAACTACTGATACGATTTAAATGAAATTTTGTACAGAGATAGTCTGGAGCCTGAGAAAGGACATAGGCTACTTTTTATTGATATACCACGAGGGTGAAGCCGTGGGCGGAAGCTAGTACTCAATATATTTATTGCTTCCACATGTTAACTTAGGTGGTAGTGAAAACCAAAATATGATCACTAGAACCCTGTCGGGCACAGCAAAAGTAGGAGAGAGGAAGAGGGCTTTTATTTTACAACTTAGTGGTTATTCTATAAATTATAATTATTTTATAAAACTTATAATTAAATTTAAAATTTGTCATTTATATATTCTTTGATATAATAGCATTTAGATTATAGACATTGTTTTACTAGTCACCAGTGCTGACTCTCTGTATATTTTGGCTGTTGAAACCAAAACTGCATATGTAGTAAAAAGGTTTTTTTTTATAAATATGTGGTTGTTATTTTAGTATATTGTGGTGTCTTATGACTTGCGGGCAGAAACTAGTTACTTCATAACTCAGACCAAATAAAAAACCAAGACGGAGCGCTGCGAACAATACAGTGAAGCATACTAAAACTACACCATCGCTCTGTGCATACACGCTCACACACACATATTTACAACTATTTACAATGACACTACAATCAAACTACACCAAACTTAGTTCACAAATGTTTACAAAACCGGCCTCACGTCACGGTTGACAGCGCTTTGTCTTGGTTTTTTATTTGGTCTGAGCTTCATAATAGGAGAACTGCAATAATAACTCATATGTAGTTTCATTGTTTAAGTTGAGACTGTCAGTATTAATTATTAAAGAATTTCCTATAGCTATCTGACTCTAAATAACTCCAGAGGAATTATTTAGAGTCAGACAAAGTCACAAAGTCACAAGTTACACAAAGTCTGCTGTAAGTAAATATTTTTAGTCAGAACAGCAATATTTAAGGGGGGTGCACCAAGGTAGCCCGCGAAATTCAAATTTTCTTACGTTTTTTTGCAATTTGCAAGTCAGTGTCCTGACTGACTTGCAAATTGCAAAAAACGTAAGAAAATTTGAATATGTGTATTTGTGTATGTTGATTAATATGATTCGCGACCTTAACAAATATGTCTTTACAGAATTTTAAACATGAGATACGGGAATACAACTCCTTAAGTTAAATAAATCTTCAAATGACATGATTTCATGAAATAGGTAGTCATTCAATAGGATTATATGAACTCAGAGGGTTGTATTGATGATTTTAATGATTATGATTCTATAAATAAATATTTGATATGACTTGATACTGACCAGCAAATAGCAAAAAACATAAGAAAATTTGAATTTCGCGGGCTACCCTGAAGCTTTCGCCTTAAGTATCTTCTATACACTTTTATGTACTCTTCTAAAATATGACATCATTAAATTGTCAAAAAGATATTATTTACCTTAGAGCACGAGAAAATCTTAAAATAATATTTTTGATCAATTTTATGAATTTATCCCGAGCTATTATAATAAATTAAATTTTATCTCGTTTAATCCTAACCTCTGTGTCTGACAACTTATTTAATACACGGCCGATTAATTTTCTAGAATGCAAAAGAGAAAAAGATGAAAATAACAAACATAAAGAGAAAGATAACAGGGAGCAAATCTTCATAAAAAAACAACTTCAATTCAAAAACACCGAAGGCGAAAAGGCGGTTTCTTTCATAAATATAATCAACTTACAGCGAGAAATTATTATTATGATGAATGACAATACAAAGTACAGACGGCTATTGTAGGGTACTTTTATATTTTGAAAACTTTTCTGACTTCTGGGCTAACTTAATACCTTTGGGATTGTTTCAGCAATGTTCTAATTAATCTGTCATATCAATACACAACGAAGGAGCTAGCCATGGAATGCTGCTACCCAAAAATAATTCACGATGCTTGAGGAACACCGTGGAGTTTTAGGGCCTGTGCCCACCTAGCGGCACGACACTGTATCATTACATGCAAGCACAATCTAACGGCAACGATAACACGGTATCCGCGATTAGTAGGCATGCCGCGACCTCCTTAGGCATCATCATTGAAATTTCAATTTTATTTTCATACTATTAAGTTAAATTTCTATTGGTCACATAAAAATCGGAACGGTCGGCGCGCCGTTCGCCAGTACTGACATACAACTCTTCTTCGGAGACGGAAGGATACCTATACAAGAAGATTTTCCCACAAAATAAAGTAGGAATAATTGCTTCTATTTGACAAGGTAGCCTGAAACACTAAATAAAAGTTACACTAAATATAGTAACTTATGCGGGTGAAACCGCGAGGCGCAGCTAGTTAATTATAAAACCAGCAGGAAACGTCCTTCATTGGTACCTATACAAGCGTCATAAATGTACATTCGTACTTACTTCACCACATAGATACAGGTCTGTACTTCAAATAGTATTCAGAAAAACGTGACGTGAACGACCTAGCTGCTATACATTTTATCTTGGCTACCAAGGTGAAATATTTAAACGTAGCCTAAGCAGTGAGGCTAAATTTATCACAGCCGGTGAAAAATAGAGTAAGGTAAGGTGCTGCTTCATAATATATCTCACGGGTTTAGCTCATGGAAAAGGACATTTCTGTTTTTTTTTTTTTTTATATTTTTAAGTTGAGCCAGTGCTGAACGAGTTCTTACTTATAATAGGTACCTATATTATGGCCGCTGTGATTAAAACTATAAATACGATTATTTACCAATCTTAAATAAACAATTACCTTCTATAAATTCGTTGTTTAAGGGGGATGCACAAAGGTAGCCCGCGAAATTCAAATTTTCTTATGTTATTTGCAATTTTCAGGTCAGTATCAGGTTGTGTACAACTCTCTAAGTTCATGAAAGTGCCAAATGTCATGATTTCATGAAATAGTCATTCAATGCACTTACATGAACTTGGAGGACTTTAAAATTCTGTAAATCCATATTTGTTACGGGCGCAAATCATATTTAGATCAACATACAATCTGACATGACCTGCAAATTGCAAAAAACGTAAGAAAATTTGAATTTCGCGGGCTACCTTGGCGCGTCCACCTTAACCGCTGAAGCTCCGCGCCGCTATCATTAGTACCTGGGCGACCAAGCTCTGCTCTGCTCCGCTTGGTTGAAAATAGAGAAAACGAATTTTACCAAAAATGAGACCTATACTCCATGGGTTTAGGTAGTTAAAAAAGGATAAACAAAAAAAAACCACGTGACTCATAGATGCCAAACCTTTTATTTCAAATGTTAAAATCATAATAAATAGAGTCACATTTTAATAGGCTCTACATATTTTGAATCTTCGACATATTAGAACGCATTTATGAATGTCTGTTTCTCAGATGGTGAAAGAGGTCCGGTTGTGAAGCGTTTCTTCTTCGGTGATGGAAATGTGTATACATAGTTGGTCTGACTAGTAGCAGCCTCGGGTTCACTCATTTTTCCACGATACGAATTTATAAACCAATAACGATATATAACAAAAACTAACAATAACTAAATAACAGAAACAAAACAAAGAAACAAGCTAATATTATCACAATCCAAAAAAATCGAAACGCACGCATGCAATCGCAAATTTCCGTGTATTCCCGTTCGTCCCACTGCCGTCGTCCCACTGGTGGGACGAACGGGAATTTAATAAATTATATTAAATTTATTCCCGCTCGTCCCACTGACTTTGTTAGTGGGACGAACGGGAATGATTTAGTCATTTTATTTTTAATTCCCGTTGGTCCCACTGAATAATTTGAGTGTGGTTGCTGTTCAATTATACACTTATTTATTCTAACTAATACTATATATGCGAAAGTGAGTTTGTTTGTTTGGTAGGCACACTTTCACGCTAAAACGGCTGAAATGATTTAAATGCAATTTGACACATGGGTAGACCATGACCTAAAGACATAGGATAGATACTTTTTATTTCTGTAGTACGTTGCATGCATACAAGGTGGTATTCTGAGCAAAGAACTTTGTGCACAATTTATGAGCATGAGCAGTACCTAACCTAACAAAAAGTACTACGCTTGCATGAATTCAGGATAGTATTTCAATCATAAGTTTTATCTAAGTTATAGAATTTGAACGACAGATAGTTTATTTAACACGTAGGATACTTTTTATCCCGGTATAAAATAAAAAAAAAGTGGTAAAAATATAGAAAGAAATAGTTTAACATAACATAAAAATATAGAAAGAAGATGTTTAACATAATATAAAAATATAGAAAGAAATAGTTTAACATAACATAAAAATATAGAAAGAAGATGTTTAACATAATATAAAAATATAGAAAGAAGATGTTTAACATAACAAAAAAAATATAGAAAGAAATAGTTTAACATAATATAAAAACATAGAAATAAGTAGTTTAACATAACATAAAAATATAGAAAGAAGATGTTTAACATAATATAAAAATATAGAAAGAAATAGTTTAACATAACATAAAAATATAGAAAGAAGATGTTTAACATAATATAAAAATATAGAAAGAAATAGTTTAACATAACATAAAAATATAGAAAGAAGATGTTTAACATAATATAAAAATATAGAAAGAAATAGTTTAACATAACATAAAAATATAGAAAGAAGATGTTTAACATAATATAAAAATATAGAAAGAAATAGTTTAACATAACATAAAAATATAGAAAGAAGATGTTTAACATAATATAAAAATATAGAAAGAAATAGTTTAACATAATATAAAAATATAGAAAGAAACAGTTTAACATAATATAAAATCATAGAAAGAAGTAGTTTAACATAACATAAAAATATAGAAAGACGTAGTTTAACATAACATAAAAATACAGAAAGAAGATTTTTAACATAATAGAATATATAGAAAGAAATAGTTTAACATATTATAAAAACATAGAAAGAAGTAGTTTAACATAACATAAAAATATAGAAAGAAGATGTTTAACATAATATAAAAATATAGAAAGAAATAGTTTAACATAACATAAAAATATAGAAAGAAGATGTTAAACATAATATAAAAATATAGAAAGAAATAGTTTAACATAATATAAAAACATAGAAAGAAGTAGTTTAACATAATATAAAAATATAGAAAGAAGATGTTTAACATAATATAAAAACATAGAAAGAAGTAGTTTAACATAACGTAAAAATATAGAAAGAAGATGTTTAAGATAATATAAAAATATAGAAAGAAATAGTTTAACATAATATAAAAACATAGAAAGAAGATGTTTAACATAATATAAAAATATAGAAAGAAATAGTTTAACATAATATAAAAACATAGAAAGAAGTAGTTTAACATAACATAAAAATATAGAAAGAAGCTGTTTGACATAATATAAAAATATAGAAAGAAATAGTTTAACATAACATAAAAATATAGAAAGAAGATGTTTAACATAATATAAAAATATAGAAAGAAATAGTTTAACATAATATAAAAACATAGAAAGAAGTAGTTTAATATAACATAAAAATATAGAAAGAAGATGTTTAACATAATATAAAAATATAGAAAGAAATAGTTTGACATAACATAAAAATAAAGAAAGAAATAGTTTAACATAATATAAAAATATAGAAAGAAGTAGTTTAACATAACATAAAAATATAGAAAGAAGATGTTTAACATAATATAAAAATATAGAAAGAAATAGTTTAACATAACATAAAAATATAGAAAGAAGATGTTTAACATAATATAAAAATATAGAAAGAAATAGTTTAACATAATATAAAAACATAGAAAGAAGTAGTTTAACATAACATAAAAATATAGAAAGAAGATGTTTAACATAATATAAAAATATAGAAAGAAATAGTTTAACATAACATAAAAATATAGAAAGAAGATGTTTAACATAATATAAAAATATAGAAAGAAATAGTTATCATAATATAAAAACATAGAAAGAAATAGTTTAACATAATATAAAAACATAGAAAGAAGTAGTTTAACATAACATAAAAATATAGAAAGAAGATGTTTAACATAATATAAAAATACAGAAAGAAATAGTTTAACATAACATAAAAATATAGAAAGAAGATGTTAAACATAATATAAAAATATAGAAAGAAATAGTTTAACATAATATAAAAACATAGAAAGAAGATGTTTAACATAATATAAAAATATAGAAAGAAATAGTTTAACATAACATAAAAATATAGAAAGAAATAGTTTGACATAACATAAAAATATAGAAAGAAATAGTTTAACATAATATAAAAATATAGAAAGAAGTAGTTTAACATAACATAAAAATATAGAAAGAAGATGTTTAACATAATATAAAAATATAGAAAGATATAGTTTAACATAATATAAAAACATAGAAAGATGTAGTTTAACATAACATAAAAATATAGAAAGAAGATGTTTAACATAATATAAAAATACAGCAAGAAATAGTTTAACATAACATAAAAATATAGAAAGACGTAGTTTAACATAACATAAAAATATAGAAAGAAGATTTTTAACATAATATAAAAATATAGAAAGAAACAGTTTAACATAATATAAAAACATAGAAAGAAGTAGTTTAACATAACATAAAAATATAGAAAGACGTAGTTTAACATAACATAAAAATATAGAAAGAAGATTTTTAACATAATATAATATATAGAAAGAAATAGTTTAACATAATATAAAAACATAGAAAGAAGTAGTTTAACATAATATAAAAATATAGAAAGAAGATGTTTAACATAATATAAAAACATAGAAAGAAGTAGTTTAACATAACATAAAAATATAGAAAGACGTAGTTTAACATAACATAAAAATATAGAAAGAAGATTTTTAACATAATATAATATATAGAAAGAAATAGTTTAACATAATATAAAAACATAGAAAGAAGTAGTTTAACATAATATAAAAATATAGAAAGAAGATGTTTAACATAATATAAAAACATAGAAAGAAGTAGTTTAACATAACGTAAAAATATAGAAAGAAGATGTTTAAGATAATATAAAAATATAGAAAGAAATAGTTTAACATAATATAAAAACATAGAAAGAAGATGTTTAACATAATATAAAAATATAGAAAGAAATAGTTTAACATAATATAAAAACAGAAAGAAGTAGTTTAACATAACATAAAAATATAGAAAGAAGCTGTTTGACATAATATAAAAATATAGAAAGAAATAGTTTAACATAACATAAAAATATAGAAAGAAGATGTTTAACATAATATAAAAATATAGAAAGAAATAGTTTAACATAATATAAAAACATAGAAAGAAGTAGTTTAATATAACATAAAAATATGGAAAGAAGATGTTTAACATAATATAAAATCATAGAAAGAAGTAGTTTAACATAACATAAAAATATAGAAAGACGTAGTTTAACATAACATAAAAATACAGAAAGAAGATTTTTAACATAATAGAATATATAGAAAGAAATAGTTTAACATATTATAAAAACATAGAAAGAAGTAGTTTAACATAACATAAAAATATAGAAAGAAGATGTTTAACATAATATAAAAATATAGAAAGAAATAGTTTAACATAACATAAAAATATAGAAAGAAGATGTTAAACATAATATAAAAATATAGAAAGAAATAGTTTAACATAATATAAAAACATAGAAAGAAGTAGTTTAACATAATATAAAAATATAGAAAGAAGATGTTTAACATAATATAAAAACATAGAAAGAAGTAGTTTAACATAACGTAAAAATATAGAAAGAAGATGTTTAAGATAATATAAAAATATAGAAAGAAATAGTTTAACATAATATAAAAACATAGAAAGAAGATGTTTAACATAATATAAAAATATAGAAAGAAATAGTTTAACATAATATAAAAACATAGAAAGAAGTAGTTTAACATAACATAAAAATATAGAAAGAAGCTGTTTGACATAATATAAAAATATAGAAAGAAATAGTTTAACATAACATAAAAATATAGAAAGAAGATGTTTAACATAATATAAAAATATAGAAAGAAATAGTTTAACATAATATAAAAACATAGAAAGAAGTAGTTTAATATAACATAAAAATATAGAAAGAAGATGTTTAACATAATATAAAAATATAGAAAGAAATAGTTTGACATAACATAAAAATAAAGAAAGAAATAGTTTAACATAATATAAAAATATAGAAAGAAGTAGTTTAACATAACATAAAAATATAGAAAGAAGATGTTTAACATAATATAAAAATATAGAAAGAAATAGTTTAACATAACATAAAAATATAGAAAGAAGATGTTTAACATAATATAAAAATATAGAAAGAAATAGTTTAACATAATATAAAAACATAGAAAGAAGTAGTTTAACATAACATAAAAATATAGAAAGAAGATGTTTAACATAATATAAAAATATAGAAAGAAATAGTTTAACATAACATAAAAATATAGAAAGAAGATGTTTAACATAATATAAAAATATAGAAAGAAATAGTTATCATAATATAAAAACATAGAAAGAAATAGTTTAACATAATATAAAAACATAGAAAGAAGTAGTTTAACATAACATAAAAATATAGAAAGAAGATGTTTAACATAATATAAAAATACAGAAAGAAATAGTTTAACATAACATAAAAATATAGAAAGAAGATGTTAAACATAATATAAAAATATAGAAAGAAATAGTTTAACATAATATAAAAACATAGAAAGAAGATGTTTAACATAATATAAAAATATAGAAAGAAATAGTTTAACATAACATAAAAATATAGAAAGAAATAGTTTGACATAACATAAAAATATAGAAAGAAATAGTTTAACATAATATAAAAATATAGAAAGAAGTAGTTTAACATAACATAAAAATATAGAAAGAAGATGTTTAACATAATATAAAAATATAGAAAGATATAGTTTAACATAATATAAAAACATAGAAAGATGTAGTTTAACATAACATAAAAATATAGAAAGAAGATGTTTAACATAATATAAAAATACAGCAAGAAATAGTTTAACATAACATAAAAATATAGAAAGACGTAGTTTAACATAACATAAAAATATAGAAAGAAGATTTTTAACATAATATAAAAATATAGAAAGAAACAGTTTAACATAATATAAAAACATAGAAAGAAGTAGTTTAACATAACATAAAAATATAGAAAGACGTAGTTTAACATAACATAAAAATATAGAAAGAAGATTTTTAACATAATATAATATATAGAAAGAAATAGTTTAACATAATATAAAAACATAGAAAGAAGTAGTTTAACATAATATAAAAATATAGAAAGAAGATGTTTAACATAATATAAAAACATAGAAAGAAGTAGTTTAACATAACATAAAAATATAGAAAGACGTAGTTTAACATAACATAAAAATATAGAAAGAAGATTTTTAACATAATATAATATATAGAAAGAAATAGTTTAACATAATATAAAAACATAGAAAGAAGTAGTTTAACATAATATAAAAATATAGAAAGAAGATGTTTAACATAATATAAAAACATAGAAAGAAGTAGTTTAACATAACGTAAAAATATAGAAAGAAGATGTTTAAGATAATATAAAAATATAGAAAGAAATAGTTTAACATAATATAAAAACATAGAAAGAAGATGTTTAACATAATATAAAAATATAGAAAGAAATAGTTTAACATAATATAAAAACAGAAAGAAGTAGTTTAACATAACATAAAAATATAGAAAGAAGCTGTTTGACATAATATAAAAATATAGAAAGAAATAGTTTAACATAACATAAAAATATAGAAAGAAGATGTTTAACATAATATAAAAATATAGAAAGAAATAGTTTAACATAATATAAAAACATAGAAAGAAGTAGTTTAATATAACATAAAAATATGGAAAGAAGATGTTTAACATAATATAAAAATATAGAAAGAAATAGTTTGACATAACATAAAAATAAAGAAAGAAATAGTTTAACATAATATAAAAATATAGAAAGAAGTAGTTTAACATAACATAAAAATATAGAAAGAAGATGTTTAACATAATATAAAAATATAGAAAGAAATAGTTTAACATAACATAAAAATATAGAAAGAAGATGTTTAACATAATATAAAAATATAGAAAGAAATAGTTTAACATAATATAAAAACATAGAAAGAAGTAGTTTAACATAACATAAAAATATAGAAAGAAGATGTTTAACATAATATAAAAATATAGAAAGAAATAGTTTAACATAACATAAAAATATAGAAAGAAGATGTTTAACATAATATAAAAATATAGAAAGAAATAGTTATCATAATATAAAAACATAGAAAGAAATAGTTTAACATAATATAAAAACATAGAAAGAAGTAGTTTAACATAACATAAAAATATAGAAAGAAGATGTTTAACATAATATAAAAATATAGAAAGAAATAGTTTAACATAACATAAAAATATAGAAAGAAGATGTTTAACATAATATAAAAATATAGAAAGAAATAGTTTAACATAATATAAAAATATAGAAAGAAACAGTTTAACATAATATAAAATCATAGAAAGAAGTAGTTTAACATAACATAAAAATATAGAAAGACGTAGTTTAACATAACATAAAAATACAGAAAGAAGATTTTTAACATAATATAATATATAGAAAGAAATAGTTTAACATATTATAAAAACATAGAAAGAAGTAGTTTAACATAACATAAAAATATAGAAAGAAGATGTTTAACATAATATAAAAATATAGAAAGAAATAGTTTAACATAACATAAAAATATAGAAAGAAGATGTTTAACATAATATAAAAATATAGAAAGAAATAGTTTAACATAATATAAAAACATAGAAAGAAGTAGTTTAATATAACATAAAAATATAGAAAGAAGATGTTTAACATAATATAAAAATATAGAAAGAAATAGTTTGACATAACATAAAAATAAAGAAAGAAATAGTTTAACATAATATAAAAATATAGAAAGAAGTAGTTTAACATAACATAAAAATATAGAAAGAAGATGTTTAACATAATATAAAAATATAGAAAGAAATAGTTTAACATAACATAAAAATATAGAAAGAAGATGTTTAACATAATATAAAAATATAGAAAGAAATAGTTTAACATAATATAAAAACATAGAAAGAAGTAGTTTAACATAACATAAAAATATAGAAAGAAGATGTTTAACATAATATAAAAATATAGAAAGAAATAGTTTAACATAACATAAAAATATAGAAAGAAGATGTTTAACATAATATAAAAATATAGAAAGAAATAGTTATCATAATATAAAAACATAGAAAGAAATAGTTTAACATAATATAAAAACATAGAAAGAAGTAGTTTAACATAACATAAAAATATAGAAAGAAGATGTTTAACATAATATAAAAATACAGAAAGAAATAGTTTAACATAACATAAAAATATAGAAAGAAGATGTTAAACATAATATAAAAATATAGAAAGAAATAGTTTAACATAATATAAAAACATAGAAAGAAGATGTTTAACATAATATAAAAATATAGAAAGAAATAGTTTAACATAACATAAAAATATAGAAAGAAATAGTTTGACATAACATAAAAATATAGAAAGAAATAGTTTAACATAATATAAAAATATAGAAAGAAGTAGTTTAACATAACATAAAAATATAGAAAGAAGATGTTTAACATAATATAAAAATATAGAAAGATATAGTTTAACATAATATAAAAACATAGAAAGATGTAGTTTAACATAACATAAAAATATAGAAAGAAGATGTTTAACATAATATAAAAATACAGCAAGAAATAGTTTAACATAACATAAAAATATAGAAAGACGTAGTTTAACATAACATAAAAATATAGAAAGAAGATTTTTAACATAATATAAAAATATAGAAAGAAACAGTTTAACATAATATAAAAACATAGAAAGAAGTAGTTTAACATAACATAAAAATATAGAAAGACGTAGTTTAACATAACATAAAAATATAGAAAGAAGATTTTTAACATAATATAATATATAGAAAGAAATAGTTTAACATAATATAAAAACATAGAAAGAAGTAGTTTAACATAATATAAAAATATAGAAAGAAGATGTTTAACATAATATAAAAACATAGAAAGAAGTAGTTTAACATAACATAAAAATATAGAAAGACGTAGTTTAACATAACATAAAAATATAGAAAGAAGATTTTTAACATAATATAATATATAGAAAGAAATAGTTTAACATAATATAAAAACATAGAAAGAAGTAGTTTAACATAATATAAAAATATAGAAAGAAGATGTTTAACATAATATAAAAACATAGAAAGAAGTAGTTTAACATAACGTAAAAATATAGAAAGAAGATGTTTAAGATAATATAAAAATATAGAAAGAAATAGTTTAACATAATATAAAAACATAGAAAGAAGATGTTTAACATAATATAAAAATATAGAAAGAAATAGTTTAACATAATATAAAAACATAGAAAGAAGTAGTTTAACATAACATAAAAATATAGAAAGAAGCTGTTTGACATAATATAAAAATATAGAAAGAAATAGTTTAACATAACATAAAAATATAGAAAGAAGATGTTTAACATAATATAAAAATATAGAAAGAAATAGTTTAACATAATATAAAAACATAGAAAGAAGTAGTTTAATATAACATAAAAATATAGAAAGAAGATGTTTAACATAATATAAAAATATAGAAAGAAATAGTTTGACATAACATAAAAATAAAGAAAGAAATAGTTTAACATAATATAAAAATATAGAAAGAAGTAGTTTAACATAACATAAAAATATAGAAAGAAGATGTTTAACATAATATAAAAATATAGAAAGAAATAGTTTAACATAACATAAAAATATAGAAAGAAGATGTTTAACATAATATAAAAATATAGAAAGAAATAGTTTAACATAATATAAAAACATAGAAAGAAGTAGTTTAACATAACATAAAAATATAGAAAGAAGATGTTTAACATAATATAAAAATATAGAAAGAAATAGTTTAACATAACATAAAAATATAGAAAGAAGATGTTTAACATAATATAAAAATATAGAAAGAAATAGTTATCATAATATAAAAACATAGAAAGAAATAGTTTAACATAATATAAAAACATAGAAAGAAGTAGTTTAACATAACATAAAAATATAGAAAGAAGATGTTTAACATAATATAAAAATACAGAAAGAAATAGTTTAACATAACATAAAAATATAGAAAGAAGATGTTAAACATAATATAAAAATATAGAAAGAAATAGTTTAACATAATATAATAACATAGAAAGAAGATGTTTAACATAATATAAAAATATAGAAAGAAATAGTTTAACATAACATAAAAATATAGAAAGAAATAGTTTGACATAACATAAAAATATAGAAAGAAATAGTTTAACATAATATAAAAATATAGAAAGAAGTAGTTTAACATAACATAAAAATATAGAAAGAAGATGTTTAACATAATATAAAAATATAGAAAGAAATAGTTTAACATAATATAAAAACATAGAAAGAAGTAGTTTAACATAACATAAAAATATAGAAAGAAGATGTTTAACATAATATAAAAATATAGAAAGAAATAGTTTAACATAACATAAAAATATAGAAAGAAGATGTTTAACATAATATAAAAATATAGAAAGAAATAGTTATCATAATATAAAAACATAGAAAGAAATAGTTTAACATAATATAAAAACATAGAAAGAAGTAGTTTAACATAACATAAAAATATAGAAAGAAGATGTTTAACATAATATAAAAATACAGAAAGAAATAGTTTAACATAACATAAAAATATAGAAAGAAGATGTTAAACATAATATAAAAATATAGAAAGAAATAGTTTAACATAATATAAAAACATAGAAAGAAGATGTTTAACATAATATAAAAATATAGAAAGAAATAGTTTAACATAACATAAAAATATAGAAAGAAATAGTTTGACATAACATAAAAATATAGAAAGAAATAGTTTAACATAATATAAAAATATAGAAAGAAGTAGTTTAACATAACATAAAAATATAGAAAGAAGATGTTTAACATAATATAAAAATATAGAAAGATATAGTTTAACATAATATAAAAACATAGAAAGATGTAGTTTAACATAACATAAAAATATAGAAAGAAGATGTTTAACATAATATAAAAATATAGAAAGAAACAGTTTTACATAATTGTTGGCGACGAACATACGCCTAATTAGTTTTTAAGAAATACTGATTACCTATCTAGTCTTAAGAAGTACTGATTAAAATAAATCACCCAATTTTCTCGTTAGAAATTATCAATAAGTATAAATGTACCTGATTAGCGTAGTGCTACCTTTATTTTCCTTTGACACATACCATACAAGCACATAAGGGCTGATATATAGTAAATAAACCCTTTACATAACCAAGAAATCTAACTAGATTCCAAGCAGACAAGTTACAACCTGTTCTAAAACCGTTGGACACCTATAACACACCACGCAACACCCTAAGCACACTGATACGAAAAATGGGCTCGCCCAGAGGAGCAGGTCTCAACTTGCAACACTCATACACACACAACATTTACGCGAGTTTACGATACACAGTCACAATAAATGGCCTCGCCCGGGAGCAGGTTGCAACTTGTCCGAAAACACAGCTTACGCTTGACCAAAATAACTAAACCTAGATGGCTACTATTGGTCTAAGCGAATAAATTAAAAATAATCTATCTCAGACCCACACACAACTTGCGCCATGATAGAAAAGTACTTAACCTCTAACACAAAAATCAAAGTCAGTTTATATGTTTTTAACCTTTATTATGTTCTAAGATGTACTAGTTATAAGTGCGCGGCTCAGTGATTATACAGTATTTTCTATTTTATGTGGTGTTTTTATGTAAATCCCCAACAGAACTGGTCCTTCGAGCCGGATTAAAGAACTGAAGCCTGAGTCTGAAGATTCATAAAGAAACCTCGCTATTTTGAAGATTTAATAGCGATTTTTATCAAGAAGTTTATGTATATCAAAAAGAATACATAAGTTTTGTAAGAATTTCGACAAGCCGCGCACTTATTCGTCGTAAAGAAGGTTAGTATTTGTTGGGAACAGGCGGCGTATGAAGGATCGCCCGTTCCCGAAGCCAGGCCCTCCGCGGAAGGCCTATCATTGTGCACACGACCCGCTGAGTAAGAATTGCTGGGAGGGACGACCACAGGAAGAGTCGCGCCCTCTCGAAGCCCTACGTCACTCGAAGCCCTACGTGTGTCGGTAAGAATTGCTGGGAGGGACGACCACAGGAAGAGTCGCGCCCTCTCGAAGCCCTACGTCACTCGAAGCCCTACGTGTGTCGGTAAGAATTGCTGGGAGAGACGACCACAGGAAGAGTCGCGCCCTCTCGAAGCCCTACGTCACTCGAAGCCCTACGTGTGTCGGTAAGAATTGCTGGGAGGGACGACCATAGGAAGAGTCGCGCCCTCTCGAAGCCCCACGTCACTCGAAGCCCTACGTGTGTCGGTAAGAAACGCTGGGAGGGACGACTACGGACGCCGCCCCCTCTCGAAGCCCGGTGTACACGCAATTCGCTGAGTGAAATAGAACAGCTGGGAGGGACGACCACAGGAAGAGTCGCGCCCTCTCGAAGCCCGAGTCGCTCGAAGCTCTGCGTGTACTAAGTAAGTGAATAGTGCTACTTACGTGTTATGTAAATGCCGAATAGTGAATACATAAGTGGTAAATGTCGCCGTATACGTGAGTAAATAAGTAATATTACTCCGCGTAGATAGTAAAGCCCGAATAGTGCTATTCATGTGTTATATAAATACCGTATAGTGAGTACATAAGTGTTATTTGCCGCCGCATACGAGAGTTAATAAGAAACATTGCTCTAAGCGAACATTTAAGTGTTAATTACGCCGTGCAAATAAGTCAACGCCGATTCGTGAATACATAAGGAACATTGGACATTGTATAGCGAATACATAAAGAACAGTTAACTTAGTGAACATCTGTTGTAAAGTGCCTTTGCTGAAGGATTGCTACATTAAACACTGGTTAGTTATTGAACAATATTTGCGGATAAAAGTGTTGTGTACATAAGCCATGATGACGCGAAGTCGCAAGGGAGATAGCGCGCGCTCGACCACGGAGGAAGAAACTACGGAGGAGTCTGCGACCACCTCCGAGGCGGTCACCGATAGCACCGCGCCGACTGAAGAAACAACCGTGGTCGAGGAGGCGGATGCTACCTTGGTTCAGAAAAAGAAAGCAAAAGGCACTTCAAACAAAACTTCAAATGTTAAGAAAAAAGAGCTCGAGGCTAGATTAGAATTAGAAAAATTACAGTTAGAAGAGATTAAAATGAAAACCAAATTGGCAAGTACCAAATTGGAATTATCGCGTGTCAACGATGATGACACAGATGCCAGTGATGACGAGGAGGATGCCGCCGCTAAAGCCGCAGCGGAGAAGGCTACGGCTGCCTGGGTGTCCAAGTCCAAGGAAACTGGGCGTGATGAAGTGGAAGTCGTTACAGAAGCGCCACGCACCACGGAAACAGTAACAAAGTCTCCAACAAATCAGCTGGCAGAGGCGATATTAGAAGCACTAAAGTCCGCCACTGACAACAAGACGTCAGCCATTATGCAGCGAGCACCGAAGTACGTAAGCGAGCTGCATCAGTTCGATGGCGACGCAAGGGATTGGGTGGCCTTCAAAGCGACTTATATGGATTCTAAGGAACTGTTCAGTGCCATTGAAAATATGGGAAGGCTTCGAAGAGCAGTAAAAGGAAAAGCCAAGGAAGCTGTGAAGTCGCTCCTCTATACCCAGGTGGATCCAGAGGAAGTTATGGCCGCATTGGAACGCCGATTTGGAAGGCCTACCTACCTAATAAAAAGTGAAATAGAAAACATTGAGAAGTTACCTGCTATGTCTGACGATGCAAGAGAGCTGGTGCGATACGCTGGAGCAGTAGCCAATACAGTCAGCGTCGTGAAACAAATGAAGAAACAAAGCTACCTGCACTCAAGTGACATATCAAATAGAATAATCGAAAAAATGTGTATCCTGGTGCGATTCAAGTGGTACGAGTACAGAGCTTCAAAAGAGGAAGAAGATGAACCGATCCTGATCAGCCTCATGAACTTCTTCAACCAGATGGTAGACCGATTCGAGATGCACGAGTTCACAGGAACCAGAGTGAAGAAAGAAGGAATAAGAAGTCGCACGCGACCGCCAGGTTCCCGAGGTGTGAACACAGCCCGAGTCACACAAGAAGAAGAAGAATGTTCATCAGAAGAAGATCACTCGGAAGATGAAGAACTCGAACCACATACAGCAACAGTCTGCGCATGCAAGGATAGCGCGAAGAAGCCAGAGAGGATGGTTTGTCCGGAATGTGCCGGAGATCATCCAATATTGAAATGCAAAAAGTTCATTGACGCCTCCATAGATGAAAGATGGGAACAAGTTAAGCGAGCTTTTATATGCTTCAAGTGCCTGCTGGGACGACACAGAGGATACAATTGCAAAGCCAAGCCGTGCGGGAAATGCAAGAGAGGTCACCACGTGATGTTACACTCAGAAGAGGGTACGAAGCCAGCCGCGGAAGAAACCCCATCTGTAACGTCCACTGTAAATGCAACCAGGACGATTTCAAGAGCCTACCTGAAAATCGTACCAGTAGAGTTGTGGGGACCAGACGCCACAGCTCAAGTCTACGCCCTTATGGATGAAGGATCAACGGTGACACTCATAGAAGACGACATCGTGAACATGATCGGAGCCAACGGTCCTGAAGAAGACTTGAGAATCGAGGGCGTAGGAGGCCATCGTATGGATCAAAAATCGAAGAAGATCGACATCAAGATTAGAGGAAGATTCGAACGAAACCTCGAAATGATGTCAGGATATACTGTGAAAACTTTGAACTTAAGCCCACAAGAGGTAAACGAGAAGGATCTGGAAGACTGCCAGCACCTTGAAGAGATCGCCGAGCAGCTAAAATACCCCAACGCTCGTCCTACTGTGCTGATTGGACAAGACAACTGGCATCTCATAGTATCTCAAGAAGTAAAAGCTGGTGACAAGAGCAAGCCAGTAGCGTCCAGAACTCAATTGGGATGGGTATTACACGGAATCAAGTCAAGCAGCAGCACTCCAGTACGAAGGGTAAATCACCTTATAACGCAGCCAAGGGGAAAAGATGATTACCTCGAGAAGATGATTAGAGACCACTTCGACATTGAAGCCTTGGGAGTCGCCGCGAAAAGGCCGTCCAGCGACATCGACCAACGGGCTCTCGACGTGCTACACTCCACAACGAAGAGATTACCTGATGGGAGGTTCAGCGCGGGCCTAATATGGAAAACGGACGACGAACACCTGCCTGAAAGCAGAACAGCTGCAGCGCGACGTCTGAAGGGAATGGAAAAAAGGTTCTCAAAAGATGAAGAATTCCAACAAAAATACGAAGAACAAGTGGAAAACTTAATCAACAGTGGCTACGCAGAGGAAGTAACGGAAGCACCTACCTCTTCAAGAATCTGGTACCTACCTCACTTCGCCGTTGTCCACCCTCAGAAGAAGAAGATGAGGTTGGTATTCGACGCCGCAGCCAAATCGAATGGGAAATCACTAAATGACGCATTATTAGCTGGTCCCGATTTGCTGCAATCCCTGTTCGGTGTGCTGCTCCGCTTCCGGCAAGAAACAATAGCTGTCGTCGCAGACATCAAAGAAATGTTCCTGAGAATAAAAATTAACGAGGAAGACAGAGATAGCCTCCGATTCCTCTGGAAGGGCAAAGAATACAGGATGACGTCCTTGATTTTTGGGGCCGCTTGCTCACCATGTACCGCCATTTATGTAAAAAATAGGAACGCAGAAGACTTCTACGACCAGTGTCCGGAAGCCGCAAAAGCAATAAGCCGGAATCATTACATGGACGATTATATAACAAGTTTTCCCGACGTGTCAACAGCCATCAAAGTGTCAAGAAACGTGAACGAGATTCACAAGAAAGGAGGTTTCCATTTAAGAGGCTGGGCGAGCAATGACCCCGCAACAATAGAAGAGTTCACTGACACCGAAAACAAATCAAGCTCCATCATATTAGGAGAGCCAAAGGATCAAGTTGAGAAGACCTTAGGACTCAACTGGAACATTCAAGAAGACAGTCTCCACTTCACTTTAAGTCTGCGCAACACTTCTGACGAAGCCAAAGAAGGACGACGTGCGCCGACGAAAAGAGAAGCAACCAGTGCAGTAATGTCGGTCTTTGACCCCTTGGGACTAGCGTCACCCATAACAATACAAGGAAAAGTCATGCTTCAGAACCTGTGGAGATCCGGCCTAGAGTGGGACGAAAAACTACCTCCGTCAAGAGAAGAAGAGTGGAGAAGATGGCTTGAAGATCTAAGAAAACTTGAAGATCTTCGGATCCCACGCTGCCTCACACACGACGTCACCGAGGGGGAGCTGCACACCTTCTGCGACGCAAGCGAGACTGCGTACGCCTGTGCGGTGTACTGGCGCTCCCAGCATCCGGACGAACACGTAGAGGTGAAGCTACTGACTGCAAAGGCGAGAGTGTCTCCTCTCAAGCCAACTTCAATACCTCGACTCGAGCTACAAGCGTGTCTACTAGGAAGTCGCCTGGCCAACAGCGCGCTCCAGGAAATGGATCTAACAGCAACTAGAAGATACTTCTGGACCGACTCAAGGACAGCACTAGCTTGGATCCAGTCCGACCCTAAAAGATTCAAGCCCTTCGTCGCACATCGACTCGCTGAAATAGAAGAACTGACAAAACATAAGGAATGGTACTGGGTTCCAACAAAACTCAACGTAGCAGACGACGCAACAAGAGGAGCTCCATCCAGCTTCGACATAACGCACCGTTAGTTCAGAGGCCCAGCTTTCCTATACGAAGACGCCCGGCATTGGCCTTCTGAAGAGAAAAAAGTCTCAATCCCTGCGACAGGAGAAGAGAAACCCAATGCCACCACTCTGAGCGTCAAGAAGATAACGCCTATCATCGTGCCTGATCCTGCAAGATTCTCCAGCTGGACACGCCTACTTCACGCGACAGCGAGATACATACAAGCCGTAGATGTCTTCAGACGCAAATTAAACAAAAGGGTAAACATCACCAAACAAATCACGAAGAAAACTCAAGATCCAGCATGGAAGAAGGCACGAAAGAAGTCGACTCAAACACCAGAAATAAGACCGACCAACGAGGAAATTGCATTTCTACCAAAATCGGCACTCTACGTGGAGAAGGCGGAGCAACTCCTAATGAAGAAAATACAAGAAGATTGCTTTCAAGACGAACTCATCGCCTTACGCAAAGAAGAGAACCTCAGAACGACGTCCAAGCTGAAGAACCTTACTATCAAGTTGGAGGATGGGCTCATCAGACTATCCACCCGTGTCGGAGCGGCCAACTACTTGATATCGTCGTACAAGAACCCGATCTTATTGGATAAACACCATAGGATAACACAGCTACTTGTGAAGTACATACATGAGACATTCAACCACGGGAACCACAGCACCGTAATGAATGAAGTTCGTCAGAGGTATTGGATACCTTCACTCAGGAACATGATAAAGAAAATAGCACGAGACTGCGGATGGTGCAAACTCCGAAAAAGAACGCCGCAGATCGCACCACAAGGAGATCTGCCACCAGAACGCCTGACGAAGGCTATCCCTCCCTTCACCTGCTTGGGGGTTGACTACTTCGGGCCTATGCTCGTCACTATAGGCCGACGCACAGAAAAGCGCTGGGGCGCACTATTTACATGTCTCACCACGAGGGCCATCCACCTCGAACTTGCTAATTCTTTGTCCACAGATTCAATGATTCTCGCCCTGCGGCGGATGATAGCCAGAAGGGGAACTCCAAAAATCATCCTGAGTGACAACGGGACCAACTTTATCGGCGCCAACCGAGAGATCTCCGCAGCCATCGCGAGCCTGTGTCAGGAAACTAACAAGATGGGCATCATCTGGAGATTCACCCCTCCCGGAGCCCCCCACATGGGCGGAGCCTGGGAAAGAATGGTAAGGTCGGTGAAAGTCGCCCTCGCAGCCACACTGCACGAGCGGCAACCTAGAGAAGAAATTCTTCACACGCTGCTGCTGGAAGCCGAGCACATGGTGAACTCCAGGCCTCTCTTCTCCGTGAGCACCGATCCAGAAGAAGAAGAAGCCCTGACCCCTAATCACTTTCTCATCGGTCGGTCATGCGGAGCTACCCTCTTTGGCTCTTTCGACGACACAGAACTCATCGGGCACCCCAGCTGGAAGACTTCCCAACGCTTGGCCGATCACTTCTGGTCAAGGTGGCTACGAGAGTACCTACCAACTCTCTCGCCTCGCTACAATCAAGGTCCTCACTACCGAGACCCAGCAGTGGGCGACATCGTCTTGATCGTCGACCACACACTACCACGATACTCGTGGCCACGCGGCGAGATCATCGCTACACATCCCGGACCAGACGGAAGAACTAGGATCGTCGACGTGCGAACAGCAGCGGGTATCCTGCGGCGACCAGCATCGCGCCTAGTCCTGATTGTGCCTGCAACGTCGCCCCAACGAGATGAAGTGCAACGCACCGAGGGGGAGACTGTTGGCGACGAACATACGCCTAATTAGTTTTTAAGAAATACTGATTACCTATCTAGTCTTAAGAAGTACTGATTAAAATAAATCACCCAATTTTCTCGTTAGAAATTATCAATAAGTATAAATGTACCTGATTAGCGTAGGGCTACCTTTATTTTCCTTTGACACATACCATACAAGCACATAAGGGCTGATATATAGTAAATAAACCCTTTACATAACCAAGAAATCTAACTAGATTCCAAGCAGACAAGTTACAACCTGTTCTAAAACCGTTGGACACCTATAACACACCACGCAACACCCTAAGCACACTGATACGAAAAATGGGCTCGCCCAGAGGAGCAGGTCTCAACTTGCAACACTCATACACACACAACATTTACGCGAGTTTACGATACACAGTCACAATAAATGGCCTCGCCCGGGAGCAGGTTGCAACTTGTCCGAAAACACAGCTTACGCTTGACCAAAATAACTAAACCTAGATGGCTACTATTGGTCTAAGCGAATAAATTAAAAATAATCTATCTCAGACCCACACACAACTTGCGCCATGATAGAAAAGTACTTAACCTCTAACACAAAAATCAAAGTCAGTTTATATGTTTTTAACCTTTATTATGTTCTAAGATGTACTAGTTATAAGTGCGCGGCTCAGTGATTATACAGTATTTTCTATTTTATGTGGTGTTTTTATGTAAATCCCCAACAATAATATAAAAACATAGAAAGAAGTAGTTTAACATAACATAAAAATATAGAAAGAAGATTTTTAACATAATATAATATATAGAAAGAAATAGTTTAACATATTATAAAAACATAGAAAGAAGTAGTTTAACATAACATAAAAATATAGAAAGAAGATGTTTAACATAATATAAAAATATAGAAAGAAATAGTTTAACATAACAAAAATATAGAAAGAAGATGTTAAACATAATATAAAAATATAGAAAGAAATAGTTTAACATAATATAAAAACATAGAAAGAAGTAGTTTAACATAATATAAAAATATAGAAAGAAGATGTTTAACATAATATAAAAATATAGAAAGAAATAGTTTAACATAATATAAAAACATAGAAAGAAGTAGTTTAACATAACGTAAAAATATAGAAAGAAGATGTTTAAGATAATATAAAAATATAGAAAGAAATAGTTTAACATAATATAAAAACATAGAAAGAAGATGTTTAACATAATATAAAAATATAGAAAGAAGATGTTTAACATAATATAAAAATATAGAAATAAATAGTTTAACATAACATAAAAATATAGAAAGAAGATGTTTAACATAATATAAAAATATAGAAAGATATAGTTTAACATAATATAAAAACATAGAAAGAAGTAGTTTAACATAACATAAAAATATAGAAAGAAGCTGTTTGACATAATATAAAAATATAGAAAGAAATAGTTTAACATAACATAAAAATATAGAAAGAAGATGTTTAACATAATATAAAAATATAGAAAGAAATAGTTTAACATAATATAAAAACATAGAAAGAAGTAGTTTAATATAACATAAAAATATAGAAAGAAGATGTTTAACATAATATAAAAATATAGAAAGAAATAGTTTAACATAATATAAAAACATAGAAAGAAGTAGTTTAACATAACATAAAAATATAGAAAGAAGCTGTTTGACATAATATAAAAATATAGAAAGAAATAGTTTAACATAACATAAAAATATACAAAGAAGATGTTAAACATAATATAAAAATATAGAAAGAAATAGTTTAACATAATATAAAAACATAGAAAGAAGATGTTTAACATAATATGAAAATATAGAAAGAAATAGTTTAACATAATAGAAAAACATAGAAAGAAGTAGTTTAACATAACATAAAAATATAGAAAGAAGATGTTTAACATAATATAAAAATATAGAATGAAATAGTTTAACATAATATAAAAACATAGAAAGAAATAGTTTAACATAATATAAAAATATAGAAAGAAGTAGTTTAACATAACATAAAAATATAGAAAGAAGATGTTTATCATAATATAAAAATATAGAAAGAAATAGTTTAACATAACATAAAAATATAGAAAGAAGATGTTTAACATAATATAAAAATATAGAAAGAAATAGTTTAACATAATATAAAAACATAGAAAGAAGTAGTTTAACATAACATAAAAATATAGAAAGAAGATGTTAAACATAATATAAAAATAAAGAAAGAAATAGTTTAACATAACATAAAAATATAGAAAGAAGATGTTTAACATAATATAAAAATATAGAAAGAAATAGTTTAAAATAATATAAAAACATAGAAAGAAATAGTTTAACACAATATAAAAACATAGAAAGAAGTAGTTTAACATAACATAAAAATATAGAAAGAAGATGTTTATCATAATATAAAAATATAGAAAGAAATAGTTTAACATAACATAAAAATATAGAAAGAAGATGTTTAACATAATATAAAAATATAGAAATAAATAGTTTAACATAATATAAAAACATAGAAAGAAGTAGTTTAACATAACATAAAAATATAGAAAGAAGATGTTAAACATAATATAAAAATAAAGAAAGAAATAGTTTAACATAACATAAAAATATAGAAAGAAGATGTTTAACATAATATAAAAATATAGAAAGAAATAGTTTAACATAATATAAAAACATAGAAAGAAATAGTTTAACACAATATAAAAACATAGAAAGAAGTAGTTTAACATAACATAAAAATATAGAAAGAAGATGTTTAACATAATATAAAAATATAGAAAGAAATAGTTTAACATAACATAAAAATATAGAAAGAAGATGTTTAACATAATATAAAAATATAGAAAGAAATAGTTTAACATAATATAAAAACATAGAAAGAAGTAGTTTAACATAACATAAAAATATAGAAAGAAGATGTTTAACATAATATAAAAATATAGAAAGAAATAGTTTAACATAACATAAAAATATAGAAAGAAGATGTTTAACATAATATAAAAATATAGAAAGAAATAGTTTAACATAATATAAAAATATAGAAAGAAACAGTTTAACATAATATAAAAACATAGAAAGAAGTAGTTTAACATAACATAAAAATATAGAAAGACGTAGTTTAACATAACATAAAAATATAGAAAGAAGATTTTTAACATAATATTATATATAGAAAGAAATAGTTTAACATATTATAAAAACAAAGAAAGAAGTAGTTTAACATAACATAAAAATATAGAAAGAAGATGTTTAACATAATATAAAAATATAGAAAGAAATAGTTTAACATAACAAAAATATAGAAAGAAGATGTTAAACATAATATAAAAATATAGAAAGAAATAGTTTAACATAATATAAAAACATAGAAAGAAGTAGTTTAACATAATATAAAAATATAGAAAGAAGATGTTTAACATAATATAAAAACATAGAAAGAAGTAGTTTAACATAACGTAAAAATATAGAAAGAAGATGTTTAACATAATATAAAAATATAGAAAGAAATAGTTTAACATAATATAAAAACATAGAAAGAAGATGTTTAACATAATATAAAAATATAGAAATATATAGTTTAACATAACATAAAAATATAGAAAGAAGATGTTTAACATAATATAAAAATATAGAAAGAAATAGTTTAACATAATAGAAAAACATAGAAAGAAGTAGTTTAACATAACATAAAAATATAGAAAGAAGATGTTTATCATAATATAAAAATATAGAAAGAAATAGTTTAACATAACATAAAAATATAGAAAGAAGATGTTTAACATAATATAAAAATATAGAAAGAAATAGTTTAACATAATATAAAAACATAGAAAGAAGTAGTTTAACATAACATAAAAATATAGAAAGAAGATGTTAAACATAATATAAAAATAAAGAAAGAAATAGTTTAACATAACATAAAAATATAGAAAGAAGATGTTTAACATAATATAAAAATATAGAAAGAAATAGTTTAAAATAATATAAAAACATAGAAAGAAATAGTTTAACACAATATAAAAACATAGAAAGAAGTAGTTTAACATAACATAAAAATATAGAAAGAAGATGTTTATCATAATATAAAAATATAGAAAGAAATAGTTTAACATAACATAAAAATATAGAAAGAAGATGTTTAACATAATATAAAAATATAGAAATAAATAGTTTAACATAATATAAAAACATAGAAAGAAGTAGTTTAACATAACATAAAAATATAGAAAGAAGATGTTAAACATAATATAAAAATAAAGAAAGAAATAGTTTAACATAACATAAAAATATAGAAAGAAGATGTTTAACATAATATAAAAATATAGAAAGAAATAGTTTAACATAATATAAAAACATAGAAAGAAATAGTTTAACACAATATAAAAACATAGAAAGAAGTAGTTTAACATAACATAAAAATATAGAAAGAAGATGTTTAACATAATATAAAAATATAGAAAGAAATAGTTTAACATAACATAAAAATATAGAAAGAAGATGTTTAACATAATATAAAAATATAGAAAGAAATAGTTTAACATAATATAAAAACATAGAAAGAAGTAGTTTAACATAACATAAAAATATAGAAAGAAGATGTTTAACATAATATAAAAATATAGAAAGAAATAGTTTAACATAACATAAAAATATAGAAAGAAGATGTTTAACATAATATAAAAATATAGAAAGAAATAGTTTAACATAATATAAAAATATAGAAAGAAACAGTTTAACATAATATAAAAACATAGAAAGAAGTAGTTTAACATAACATAAAAATATAGAAAGACGTAGTTTAACATAACATAAAAATATAGAAAGAAGATTTTTAACATAATATTATATATAGAAAGAAATAGTTTAACATATTATAAAAACATAGAAAGAAGTAGTTTAACATAACATAAAAATATAGAAAGAAGATGTTTAACATAATATAAAAATATAGAAAGAAATAGTTTAACATAATATAAAAACATAGAAAGAAGTAGTTTAACATAACATAAAAATATAGAAAGAAGCTGTTTGACATAATATAAAAATATAGAAAGAAATAGTTTAACATAACATAAAAATATAGAAAGAAGATGTTTAACATAATATAAAAATATAGAAAGAAATAGTTTAACATAATATAAAAACATAGAAAGAAGTAGTTTAATATAACATAAAAATATAGAAAGAAGATGTTTAACATAATATAAAAATATAGAAAGAAATAGTTTGACATAACATAAAAATGAAGAAAGAAATAGTTTAACATAATATAAAAATATAGAAAGAAATAGTTTAACATAACATAAAAATATAGAAAGAAGCTGTTTGACATAATATAAAAATATGGAAAGAAATAGTTTAACATAACATAAAAATATAGAAAGAAGATGTTTAACATAATATAAAAATATAGAAAGAAGATGTTTAACATAATATAAAAATATAGAAAGAAATAGTTTAACATAACAAAAATATAGAAAGAAGATGTTAAACATAATATAAAAATATAGAAAGAAATAGTTTAACATAATATAAAAACATAGAAAGAAGTAGTTTAACATAATATAAAAATATAGAAAGAAGATGTTTAACATAATATAAAAACATAGAAAGAAGTAGTTTAACATAACGTAAAAATATAGAAAGAAGATGTTTAACATAATATAAAAATATAGAAAGAAATAGTTTAACATAATATAAAAACATAGAAAGAAGATGTTTAACATAATATAAAAATATAGAAAGAAGATGTTTAACATAATATAAAAATATAGAAATATATAGTTTAACATAACATAAAAATATAGAAAGAAGATGTTTAACATAATATAAAAATATAGAAAGAAATAGTTTAACATAATAGAAAAACATAGAAAGAAGTAGTTTAACATAACATAAAAATATAGAAAGAAGATGTTTATCATAATATAAAAATATAGAAAGAAATAGTTTAACATAACATAAAAATATAGAAAGAAGATGTTTAACATAATATAAAAATATAGAAAGAAATAGTTTAACATAATATAAAAACATAGAAAGAAGTAGTTTAACATAACATAAAAATATAGAAAGAAGATGTTAAACATAATATAAAAATAAAGAAAGAAATAGTTTAACATAACATAAAAATATAGAAAGAAGATGTTTAACATAATATAAAAATATAGAAAGAAATAGTTTAAAATAATATAAAAACATAGAAAGAAATAGTTTAACACAATATAAAAACATAGAAAGAAGTAGTTTAACATAACATAAAAATATAGAAAGAAGATGTTTATCATAATATAAAAATATAGAAAGAAATAGTTTAACATAACATAAAAATATAGAAAGAAGATGTTTAACATAATATAAAAATATAGAAATAAATAGTTTAACATAATATAAAAACATAGAAAGAAGTAGTTTAACATAACATAAAAATATAGAAAGAAGATGTTAAACATAATATAAAAATAAAGAAAGAAATAGTTTAACATAACATAAAAATATAGAAAGAAGATGTTTAACATAATATAAAAATATAGAAAGAAATAGTTTAACATAATATAAAAACATAGAAAGAAATAGTTTAACACAATATAAAAACATAGAAAGAAGTAGTTTAACATAACATAAAAATATAGAAAGAAGATGTTTAACATAATATAAAAATATAGAAAGAAATAGTTTAACATAACATAAAAATATAGAAAGAAGATGTTTAACATAATATAAAAATATAGAAAGAAATAGTTTAACATAATATAAAAACATAGAAAGAAGTAGTTTAACATAACATAAAAATATAGAAAGAAGATGTTTAACATAATATAAAAATATAGAAAGAAATAGTTTAACATAACATAAAAATATAGAAAGAAGATGTTTAACATAATATAAAAATATAGAAAGAAATAGTTTAACATAATATAAAAATATAGAAAGAAACAGTTTAACATAATATAAAAACATAGAAAGAAGTAGTTTAACATAACATAAAAATATAGAAAGACGTAGTTTAACATAACATAAAAATATAGAAAGAAGATTTTTAACATAATATTATATATAGAAAGAAATAGTTTAACATATTATAAAAACATAGAAAGAAGTAGTTTAACATAACATAAAAATATAGAAAGAAGATGTTTAACATAATATAAAAATATAGAAAGAAATAGTTTAACATAATATAAAAACATAGAAAGAAGTAGTTTAACATAACATAAAAATATAGAAAGAAGCTGTTTGACATAATATAAAAATATAGAAAGAAATAGTTTAACATAACATAAAAATATAGAAAGAAGATGTTTAACATAATATAAAAATATAGAAAGAAATAGTTTAACATAATATAAAAACATAGAAAGAAGTAGTTTAATATAACATAAAAATATAGAAAGAAGATGTTTAACATAATATAAAAATATAGAAAGAAATAGTTTGACATAACATAAAAATGAAGAAAGAAATAGTTTAACATAATATAAAAATATAGAAAGAAATAGTTTAACATAACATAAAAATATAGAAAGAAGCTGTTTGACATAATATAAAAATATGGAAAGAAATAGTTTAACATAACATAAAAATATAGAAAGAAGATGTTTAACATAATATAAAAATATAGAAAGAAGATGTTTAACATAATATAAAAATATAGAAAGAAATAGTTTAACATAACAAAAATATAGAAAGAAGATGTTAAACATAATATAAAAATATAGAAAGAAATAGTTTAACATAATATAAAAACATAGAAAGAAGTAGTTTAACATAATATAAAAATATAGAAAGAAGATGTTTAACATAATATAAAAACATAGAAAGAAGTAGTTTAACATAACGTAAAAATATAGAAAGAAGATGTTTAACATAATATAAAAATATAGAAAGAAATAGTTTAACATAATATAAAAACATAGAAAGAAGATGTTTAACATAATATAAAAATATAGAAAGAAGATGTTTAACATAATATAAAAATATAGAAATATATAGTTTAACATAACATAAAAATATAGAAAGAAGATGTTTAACATAATATAAAAATATAGAAAGAAATAGTTTAACATAATAGAAAAACATAGAAAGAAGTAGTTTAACATAACATAAAAATATAGAAAGAAGATGTTTATCATAATATAAAAATATAGAAAGAAATAGTTTAACATAACATAAAAATATAGAAAGAAGATGTTTAACATAATATAAAAATATAGAAAGAAATAGTTTAACATAATATAAAAACATAGAAAGAAGTAGTTTAACATAACATAAAAATATAGAAAGAAGATGTTAAACATAATATAAAAATAAAGAAAGAAATAGTTTAACATAACATAAAAATATAGAAAGAAGATGTTTAACATAATATAAAAATATAGAAAGAAATAGTTTAAAATAATATAAAAACATAGAAAGAAATAGTTTAACACAATATAAAAACATAGAAAGAAGTAGTTTAACATAACATAAAAATATAGAAAGAAGATGTTTATCATAATATAAAAATATAGAAAGAAATAGTTTAACATAACATAAAAATATAGAAAGAAGATGTTTAACATAATATAAAAATATAGAAATAAATAGTTTAACATAATATAAAAACATAGAAAGAAGTAGTTTAACATAACATAAAAATATAGAAAGAAGATGTTAAACATAATATAAAAATAAAGAAAGAAATAGTTTAACATAACATAAAAATATAGAAAGAAGATGTTTAACATAATATAAAAATATAGAAAGAAATAGTTTAACATAATATAAAAACATAGAAAGAAATAGTTTAACACAATATAAAAACATAGAAAGAAGTAGTTTAACATAACATAAAAATATAGAAAGAAGATGTTTAACATAATATAAAAATATAGAAAGAAGATGTTAAACATAATATAAAAATATAGAAAGAAATAGTTTAACATAATATAAAAACATAGAAAGAAGTAGTTTAACATAATATAAAAATATAGAAAGAAGATGTTTAACATAATATAAAAACATAGAAAGAAGTAGTTTAACATAACGTAAAAATATAGAAAGAAGATGTTTAACATAATATAAAAATATAGAAAGAAATAGTTTAACATAATATAAAAACATAGAAAGAAGATGTTTATCATAATATAAAAATATAGAAAGAAGATGTTTAACATAATATAAAAATATAGAAATATATAGTTTAACATAACATAAAAATATAGAAAGAAGATGTTTAACATAATATAAAAATATAGAAAGAAATAGTTTAACATAATAGAAAAACATAGAAAGAAGTAGTTTAACATAACATAAAAATATAGAAAGAAGATGTTTATCATAATATAAAAATATAGAAAGAAATAGTTTAACATAACATAAAAATATAGAAAGAAGATGTTTAACATAATATAAAAATATAGAAAGAAATAGTTTAACATAATATAAAAACATAGAAAGAAGTAGTTTAACATAACATAAAAATATAGAAAGAAGATGTTAAACATAATATAAAAATAAAGAAAGAAATAGTTTAACATAACATAAAAATATAGAAAGAAGATGTTTAACATAATATAAAAATATAGAAAGAAATAGTTTAAAATAATATAAAAACATAGAAAGAAATAGTTTAACACAATATAAAAACATAGAAAGAAGTAGTTTAACATAACATAAAAATATAGAAAGAAGATGTTTATCATAATATAAAAATATAGAAAGAAATAGTTTAACATAACATAAAAATATAGAAAGAAGATGTTTAACATAATATAAAAATATAGAAATAAATAGTTTAACATAATATAAAAACATAGAAAGAAGTAGTTTAACATAACATAAAAATATAGAAAGAAGATGTTAAACATAATATAAAAATAAAGAAAGAAATAGTTTAACATAACATAAAAATATAGAAAGAAGATGTTTAACATAATATAAAAATATAGAAAGAAATAGTTTAACATAATATAAAAACATAGAAAGAAATAGTTTAACACAATATAAAAACATAGAAAGAAGTAGTTTAACATAACATAAAAATATAGAAAGAAGATGTTTAACATAATATAAAAATATAGAAAGAAATAGTTTAACATAACATAAAAATATAGAAAGAAGATGTTTAACATAATATAAAAATATAGAAAGAAATAGTTTAACATAATATAAAAACATAGAAAGAAGTAGTTTAACATAACATAAAAATATAGAAAGAAGATGTTTAACATAATATAAAAATATAGAAAGAAATAGTTTAACATAACATAAAAATATAGAAAGAAGATGTTTAACATAATATAAAAATATAGAAAGAAATAGTTTAACATAATATAAAAACATAGAAAGAAGTAGTTTAACATAACATAAAAATATAGAAAGAAGATGTTTAACATAATATAAAAATATAGAAAGAAATAGTTTAACATAACATAAAAATATAGAAAGAAGATGTTTAACATAATATAAAAATATAGAAAGAAATAGTTTAACATAATATAAAAACATAGAAAGAAGTAGTTTAACATAACATAAAAATATAGAAAGAAGATGTTTAACATAATATAAAAATATAGAAAGAAATAGTTTAACATAACATAAAAATATAGAAAGAAGATGTTTAACATAATATAAAAATATAGAAAGAAATAGTTTAACATTATATAAAAATATAGAAAGAAACAGTTTAACATAATATAAAAACATAGAAAGAAGTAGTTTAACATAACATAAAAATATAGAAAGACGTAGTTTAACATAACATAAAAATATAGAAAGAAGATTTTTAACATAATATTATATATAGAAAGAAATAGTTTAACATATTATAAAAACATAGAAAGAAGTAGTTTAACATAACATAAAAATATAGAAAGAAGATGTTTAACATAATATAAAAATATAGAAAGAAATAGTTTAACATAATATAAAAACATAGAAAGAAGTAGTTTAACATAACATAAAAATATAGAAAGAAGCTGTTTGACATAATATAAAAATATAGAAAGAAATAGTTTAACATAACATAAAAATATAGAAAGAAGATGTTTAACATAATATAAAAATATAGAAAGAAATAGTTTAACATAATATAAAAACATAGAAAGAAGTAGTTTAATATAACATAAAAATATAGAAAGAAGATGTTTAACATAATATAAAAATATAGAAAGAAATAGTTTGACATAACATAAAAATGAAGAAAGAAATAGTTTAACATAATATAAAAATATAGAAAGAAATAGTTTAACATAACATAAAAATATAGAAAGAAGCTGTTTGACATAATATAAAAATATGGAAAGAAATAGTTTAACATAACATAAAAATATAGAAAGAAGATGTTTAACATAATATAAAAATATAGAAAGAAGATGTTTAACATAATATAAAAATATAGAAAGAAATAGTTTAACATAACAAAAATATAGAAAGAAGATGTTAAACATAATATAAAAATATAGAAAGAAATAGTTTAACATAATATAAAAACATAGAAAGAAGTAGTTTAACATAATATAAAAATATAGAAAGAAGATGTTTAACATAATATAAAAACATAGAAAGAAGTAGTTTAACATAACGTAAAAATATAGAAAGAAGATGTTTAACATAATATAAAAATATAGAAAGAAATAGTTTAACATAATATAAAAACATAGAAAGAAGTAGTTTAACATAACATAAAAATATAGAAAGAAGATGTTTAACATAATATAAAAACATAGAAAGAAGTAGTTTAACATAACATAAAAATATAGAAAGAAGATGTTAAACATAATATAAAAATAAAGAAAGAAATAGTTTAACATAACATAAAAATATAGAAAGAAGATGTTTAACATAATATAAAAATATAGAAAGAAATAGTTTAAAATAATATAAAAACATAGAAAGAAATAGTTTAACACAATATAAAAACATAGAAAGAAGTAGTTTAACATAACATAAAAATATAGAAAGAAGATGTTTATCATAATATAAAAATATAGAAAGAAATAGTTTAACATAACATAAAAATATAGAAAGAAGATGTTTAACATAATATAAAAATATAGAAATAAATAGTTTAACATAATATAAAAACATAGAAAGAAGTAGTTTAACATAACATAAAAATATAGAAAGAAGATGTTAAACATAATATAAAAATAAAGAAAGAAATAGTTTAACATAACATAAAAATATAGAAAGAAGATGTTTAACATAATATAAAAATATAGAAAGAAATAGTTTAACATAATATAAAAACATAGAAAGAAATAGTTTAACACAATATAAAAACATAGAAAGAAGTAGTTTAACATAACATAAAAATATAGAAAGAAGATGTTTAACATAATATAAAAATATAGAAAGAAATAGTTTAACATAACATAAAAATATAGAAAGAAGATGTTTAACATAATATAAAAACATAGAAAGAAGTAGTTTAACATAACATAAAAATATAGAAAGAAGATGTTTAACATAATATAAAAACATAGAAAGAAGTAGTTTAACATAACATAAAAATATAGAAAGAAGATGTTAAACATAATATAAAAATAAAGAAAGAAATAGTTTAACATAACATAAAAATATAGAAAGAAGATGTTTAACATAATATAAAAATATAGAAAGAAATAGTTTAAAATAATATAAAAACATAGAAAGAAATAGTTTAACACAATATAAAAACATAGAAAGAAGTAGTTTAACATAACATAAAAATATAGAAAGAAGATGTTTATCATAATATAAAAATATAGAAAGAAATAGTTTAACATAACATAAAAATATAGAAAGAAGATGTTTAACATAATATAAAAATATAGAAAGAAATAGTTTAAAATAATATAAAAACATAGAAAGAAATAGTTTAACACAATATAAAAACATAGAAAGAAGTAGTTTAACATAACATAAAAATATAGAAAGAAGATGTTTATCATAATATAAAAATATAGAAAGAAATAGTTTAACATAACATAAAAATATAGAAAGAAGATGTTTAACATAATATAAAAATATAGAAATAAATAGTTTAACATAATATAAAAACATAGAAAGAAGTAGTTTAACATAACATAAAAATATAGAAAGAAGATGTTAAACATAATATAAAAATAAAGAAAGAAATAGTTTAACATAACATAAAAATATAGAAAGAAGATGTTTAACATAATATAAAAATATAGAAAGAAATAGTTTAACATAATATAAAAACATAGAAAGAAATAGTTTAACACAATATAAAAACATAGAAAGAAGTAGTTTAACATAACATAAAAATATAGAAAGAAGATGTTTAACATAATATAAAAATATAGAAAGAAATAGTTTAACATAACATAAAAATATAGAAAGAAGATGTTTAACATAATATAAAAATATAGAAAGAAATAGTTTAACATAATATAAAAACATAGAAAGAAGTAGTTTAACATAACATAAAAATATAGAAAGAAGATGTTTAACATAATATAAAAATATAGAAAGAAATAGTTTAACATAACATAAAAATATAGAAAGAAGATGTTTAACATAATATAAAAATATAGAAAGAAATAGTTTAACATAATATAAAAACATAGAAAGAAGTAGTTTAACATAACATAAAAATATAGAAAGAAGATGTTTAACATAATATAAAAATATAGAAAGAAATAGTTTAACATAACATAAAAATATAGAAAGAAGATGTTTAACATAATATAAAAATATAGAAATAAATAGTTTAACATAATATAAAAACATAGAAAGAAATAGTTTAACACAATATAAAAACATAGAAAGAAGTAGTTTAACATAACATAAAAATATAGAAAGAAGATGTTTAACATAATATAAAAATATAGAAAGAAATAGTTTAACATAACATAAAAATATAGAAAGAAGATGTTTAACATAATATAAAAATATAGAAAGAAATAGTTTAACATAATATAAAAACATAGAAAGAAGTAGTTTAACATAACATAAAAATATAGAAAGAAGATGTTTAACATAATATAAAAATATAGAAAGAAATAGTTTAACATAACATAAAAATATAGAAAGAAGATGTTTAACATAATATAAAAATATAGAAAGAAATAGTTTAACATAATATAAAAATATAGAAAGAAACAGTTTAACATAATATAAAAACATAGAAAGAAGTAGTTTAACATAACATAAAAATATAGAAAGACGTAGTTTAACATAACATAAAAATATAGAAAGAAGATTTTTAACATAATATTATATATAGAAAGAAATAGTTTAACATATTATAAAAACAAAGAAAGAAGTAGTTTAACATAACATAAAAATATAGAAAGAAGATGTTTAACATAATATAAAAATATAGAAAGAAATAGTTTAACATAACAAAAATATAGAAAGAAGATGTTAAACATAATATAAAAATATAGAAAGAAATAGTTTAACATAATATAAAAACATAGAAAGAAGTAGTTTAACATAATATAAAAATATAGAAAGAAGATGTTTAACATAATATAAAAACATAGAAAGAAGTAGTTTAACATAACGTAAAAATATAGAAAGAAGATGTTTAACATAATATAAAAATATAGAAAGAAATAGTTTAACATAATATAAAAACATAGAAAGAAGATGTTTAACATAATATAAAAATATAGAAATATATAGTTTAACATAACATAAAAATATAGAAAGAAGATGTTTAACATAATATAAAAATATAGAAAGAAATAGTTTAACATAATAGAAAAACATAGAAAGAAGTAGTTTAACATAACATAAAAATATAGAAAGAAGATGTTTATCATAATATAAAAATATAGAAAGAAATAGTTTAACATAACATAAAAATATAGAAAGAAGATGTTTAACATAATATAAAAATATAGAAAGAAATAGTTTAACATAATATAAAAACATAGAAAGAAGTAGTTTAACATAACATAAAAATATAGAAAGAAGATGTTAAACATAATATAAAAATAAAGAAAGAAATAGTTTAACATAACATAAAAATATAGAAAGAAGATGTTTAACATAATATAAAAATATAGAAAGAAATAGTTTAAAATAATATAAAAACATAGAAAGAAATAGTTTAACACAATATAAAAACATAGAAAGAAGTAGTTTAACATAACATAAAAATATAGAAAGAAGATGTTTATCATAATATAAAAATATAGAAAGAAATAGTTTAACATAACATAAAAATATAGAAAGAAGATGTTTAACATAATATAAAAATATAGAAATAAATAGTTTAACATAATATAAAAACATAGAAAGAAGTAGTTTAACATAACATAAAAATATAGAAAGAAGATGTTAAACATAATATAAAAATAAAGAAAGAAATAGTTTAACATAACATAAAAATATAGAAAGAAGATGTTTAACATAATATAAAAATATAGAAAGAAATAGTTTAACATAATATAAAAACATAGAAAGAAATAGTTTAACACAATATAAAAACATAGAAAGAAGTAGTTTAACATAACATAAAAATATAGAAAGAAGATGTTTAACATAATATAAAAATATAGAAAGAAATAGTTTAACATAACATAAAAATATAGAAAGAAGATGTTTAACATAATATAAAAATATAGAAAGAAATAGTTTAACATAATATAAAAACATAGAAAGAAGTAGTTTAACATAACATAAAAATATAGAAAGAAGATGTTTAACATAATATAAAAATATAGAAAGAAATAGTTTAACATAACATAAAAATATAGAAAGAAGATGTTTAACATAATATAAAAATATAGAAAGAAATAGTTTAACATAATATAAAAATATAGAAAGAAACAGTTTAACATAATATAAAAACATAGAAAGAAGTAGTTTAACATAACATAAAAATATAGAAAGACGTAGTTTAACATAACATAAAAATATAGAAAGAAGATTTTTAACATAATATTATATATAGAAAGAAATAGTTTAACATATTATAAAAACATAGAAAGAAGTAGTTTAACATAACATAAAAATATAGAAAGAAGATGTTTAACATAATATAAAAATATAGAAAGAAATAGTTTAACATAATATAAAAACATAGAAAGAAGTAGTTTAACATAACATAAAAATATAGAAAGAAGCTGTTTGACATAATATAAAAATATAGAAAGAAATAGTTTAACATAACATAAAAATATAGAAAGAAGATGTTTAACATAATATAAAAATATAGAAAGAAATAGTTTAACATAATATAAAAACATAGAAAGAAGTAGTTTAATATAACATAAAAATATAGAAAGAAGATGTTTAACATAATATAAAAATATAGAAAGAAATAGTTTGACATAACATAAAAATGAAGAAAGAAATAGTTTAACATAATATAAAAATATAGAAAGAAATAGTTTAACATAACATAAAAATATAGAAAGAAGCTGTTTGACATAATATAAAAATATGGAAAGAAATAGTTTAACATAACATAAAAATATAGAAAGAAGATGTTTAACATAATATAAAAATATAGAAAGAAGATGTTTAACATAATATAAAAATATAGAAAGAAATAGTTTAACATAACAAAAATATAGAAAGAAGATGTTAAACATAATATAAAAATATAGAAAGAAATAGTTTAACATAATATAAAAACATAGAAAGAAGTAGTTTAACATAATATAAAAATATAGAAAGAAGATGTTTAACATAATATAAAAACATAGAAAGAAGTAGTTTAACATAACGTAAAAATATAGAAAGAAGATGTTTAACATAATATAAAAATATAGAAAGAAATAGTTTAACATAATATAAAAACATAGAAAGAAGATGTTTAACATAATATAAAAATATAGAAAGAAGATGTTTAACATAATATAAAAATATAGAAATATATAGTTTAACATAACATAAAAATATAGAAAGAAGATGTTTAACATAATATAAAAATATAGAAAGAAATAGTTTAACATAATAGAAAAACATAGAAAGAAGTAGTTTAACATAACATAAAAATATAGAAAGAAGATGTTTATCATAATATAAAAATATAGAAAGAAATAGTTTAACATAACATAAAAATATAGAAAGAAGATGTTTAACATAATATAAAAATATAGAAAGAAATAGTTTAACATAATATAAAAACATAGAAAGAAGTAGTTTAACATAACATAAAAATATAGAAAGAAGATGTTAAACATAATATAAAAATAAAGAAAGAAATAGTTTAACATAACATAAAAATATAGAAAGAAGATGTTTAACATAATATAAAAATATAGAAAGAAATAGTTTAAAATAATATAAAAACATAGAAAGAAATAGTTTAACACAATATAAAAACATAGAAAGAAGTAGTTTAACATAACATAAAAATATAGAAAGAAGATGTTTATCATAATATAAAAATATAGAAAGAAATAGTTTAACATAACATAAAAATATAGAAAGAAGATGTTTAACATAATATAAAAATATAGAAATAAATAGTTTAACATAATATAAAAACATAGAAAGAAGTAGTTTAACATAACATAAAAATATAGAAAGAAGATGTTAAACATAATATAAAAATAAAGAAAGAAATAGTTTAACATAACATAAAAATATAGAAAGAAGATGTTTAACATAATATAAAAATATAGAAAGAAATAGTTTAACATAATATAAAAACATAGAAAGAAATAGTTTAACACAATATAAAAACATAGAAAGAAGTAGTTTAACATAACATAAAAATATAGAAAGAAGATGTTTAACATAATATAAAAATATAGAAAGAAATAGTTTAACATAACATAAAAATATAGAAAGAAGATGTTTAACATAATATAAAAATATAGAAAGAAATAGTTTAACATAATATAAAAACATAGAAAGAAGTAGTTTAACATAACATAAAAATATAGAAAGAAGATGTTTAACATAATATAAAAATATAGAAAGAAATAGTTTAACATAACATAAAAATATAGAAAGAAGATGTTTAACATAATATAAAAATATAGAAAGAAATAGTTTAACATAATATAAAAATATAGAAAGAAACAGTTTAACATAATATAAAAACATAGAAAGAAGTAGTTTAACATAACATAAAAATATAGAAAGACGTAGTTTAACATAACATAAAAATATAGAAAGAAGATTTTTAACATAATATTATATATAGAAAGAAATAGTTTAACATATTATAAAAACATAGAAAGAAGTAGTTTAACATAACATAAAAATATAGAAAGAAGATGTTTAACATAATATAAAAATATAGAAAGAAATAGTTTAACATAATATAAAAACATAGAAAGAAGTAGTTTAACATAACATAAAAATATAGAAAGAAGCTGTTTGACATAATATAAAAATATAGAAAGAAATAGTTTAACATAACATAAAAATATAGAAAGAAGATGTTTAACATAATATAAAAATATAGAAAGAAATAGTTTAACATAATATAAAAACATAGAAAGAAGTAGTTTAATATAACATAAAAATATAGAAAGAAGATGTTTAACATAATATAAAAATATAGAAAGAAATAGTTTGACATAACATAAAAATGAAGAAAGAAATAGTTTAACATAATATAAAAATATAGAAAGAAATAGTTTAACATAACATAAAAATATAGAAAGAAGCTGTTTGACATAATATAAAAATATGGAAAGAAATAGTTTAACATAACATAAAAATATAGAAAGAAGATGTTTAACATAATATAAAAATATAGAAAGAAGATGTTTAACATAATATAAAAATATAGAAAGAAATAGTTTAACATAACAAAAATATAGAAAGAAGATGTTAAACATAATATAAAAATATAGAAAGAAATAGTTTAACATAATATAAAAACATAGAAAGAAGTAGTTTAACATAATATAAAAATATAGAAAGAAGATGTTTAACATAATATAAAAACATAGAAAGAAGTAGTTTAACATAACGTAAAAATATAGAAAGAAGATGTTTAACATAATATAAAAATATAGAAAGAAATAGTTTAACATAATATAAAAACATAGAAAGAAGATGTTTAACATAATATAAAAATATAGAAAGAAGATGTTTAACATAATATAAAAATATAGAAATATATAGTTTAACATAACATAAAAATATAGAAAGAAGATGTTTAACATAATATAAAAATATAGAAAGAAATAGTTTAACATAATAGAAAAACATAGAAAGAAGTAGTTTAACATAACATAAAAATATAGAAAGAAGATGTTTATCATAATATAAAAATATAGAAAGAAATAGTTTAACATAACATAAAAATATAGAAAGAAGATGTTTAACATAATATAAAAATATAGAAAGAAATAGTTTAACATAATATAAAAACATAGAAAGAAGTAGTTTAACATAACATAAAAATATAGAAAGAAGATGTTAAACATAATATAAAAATAAAGAAAGAAATAGTTTAACATAACATAAAAATATAGAAAGAAGATGTTTAACATAATATAAAAATATAGAAAGAAATAGTTTAAAATAATATAAAAACATAGAAAGAAATAGTTTAACACAATATAAAAACATAGAAAGAAGTAGTTTAACATAACATAAAAATATAGAAAGAAGATGTTTATCATAATATAAAAATATAGAAAGAAATAGTTTAACATAACATAAAAATATAGAAAGAAGATGTTTAACATAATATAAAAATATAGAAATAAATAGTTTAACATAATATAAAAACATAGAAAGAAGTAGTTTAACATAACATAAAAATATAGAAAGAAGATGTTAAACATAATATAAAAATAAAGAAAGAAATAGTTTAACATAACATAAAAATATAGAAAGAAGATGTTTAACATAATATAAAAATATAGAAAGAAATAGTTTAACATAATATAAAAACATAGAAAGAAATAGTTTAACACAATATAAAAACATAGAAAGAAGTAGTTTAACATAACATAAAAATATAGAAAGAAGATGTTTAACATAATATAAAAATATAGAAAGAAGATGTTAAACATAATATAAAAATATAGAAAGAAATAGTTTAACATAATATAAAAACATAGAAAGAAGTAGTTTAACATAATATAAAAATATAGAAAGAAGATGTTTAACATAATATAAAAACATAGAAAGAAGTAGTTTAACATAACGTAAAAATATAGAAAGAAGATGTTTAACATAATATAAAAATATAGAAAGAAATAGTTTAACATAATATAAAAACATAGAAAGAAGATGTTTATCATAATATAAAAATATAGAAAGAAGATGTTTAACATAATATAAAAATATAGAAATATATAGTTTAACATAACATAAAAATATAGAAAGAAGATGTTTAACATAATATAAAAATATAGAAAGAAATAGTTTAACATAATAGAAAAACATAGAAAGAAGTAGTTTAACATAACATAAAAATATAGAAAGAAGATGTTTATCATAATATAAAAATATAGAAAGAAATAGTTTAACATAACATAAAAATATAGAAAGAAGATGTTTAACATAATATAAAAATATAGAAAGAAATAGTTTAACATAATATAAAAACATAGAAAGAAGTAGTTTAACATAACATAAAAATATAGAAAGAAGATGTTAAACATAATATAAAAATAAAGAAAGAAATAGTTTAACATAACATAAAAATATAGAAAGAAGATGTTTAACATAATATAAAAATATAGAAAGAAATAGTTTAAAATAATATAAAAACATAGAAAGAAATAGTTTAACACAATATAAAAACATAGAAAGAAGTAGTTTAACATAACATAAAAATATAGAAAGAAGATGTTTATCATAATATAAAAATATAGAAAGAAATAGTTTAACATAACATAAAAATATAGAAAGAAGATGTTTAACATAATATAAAAATATAGAAATAAATAGTTTAACATAATATAAAAACATAGAAAGAAGTAGTTTAACATAACATAAAAATATAGAAAGAAGATGTTAAACATAATATAAAAATAAAGAAAGAAATAGTTTAACATAACATAAAAATATAGAAAGAAGATGTTTAACATAATATAAAAATATAGAAAGAAATAGTTTAACATAATATAAAAACATAGAAAGAAATAGTTTAACACAATATAAAAACATAGAAAGAAGTAGTTTAACATAACATAAAAATATAGAAAGAAGATGTTTAACATAATATAAAAATATAGAAAGAAATAGTTTAACATAACATAAAAATATAGAAAGAAGATGTTTAACATAATATAAAAATATAGAAAGAAATAGTTTAACATAATATAAAAACATAGAAAGAAGTAGTTTAACATAACATAAAAATATAGAAAGAAGATGTTTAACATAATATAAAAATATAGAAAGAAATAGTTTAACATAACATAAAAATATAGAAAGAAGATGTTTAACATAATATAAAAATATAGAAAGAAATAGTTTAACATAATATAAAAACATAGAAAGAAGTAGTTTAACATAACATAAAAATATAGAAAGAAGATGTTTAACATAATATAAAAATATAGAAAGAAATAGTTTAACATAACATAAAAATATAGAAAGAAGATGTTTAACATAATATAAAAATATAGAAAGAAATAGTTTAACATAATATAAAAACATAGAAAGAAGTAGTTTAACATAACATAAAAATATAGAAAGAAGATGTTTAACATAATATAAAAATATAGAAAGAAATAGTTTAACATAACATAAAAATATAGAAAGAAGATGTTTAACATAATATAAAAATATAGAAAGAAATAGTTTAACATTATATAAAAATATAGAAAGAAACAGTTTAACATAATATAAAAACATAGAAAGAAGTAGTTTAACATAACATAAAAATATAGAAAGACGTAGTTTAACATAACATAAAAATATAGAAAGAAGATTTTTAACATAATATTATATATAGAAAGAAATAGTTTAACATATTATAAAAACATAGAAAGAAGTAGTTTAACATAACATAAAAATATAGAAAGAAGATGTTTAACATAATATAAAAATATAGAAAGAAATAGTTTAACATAATATAAAAACATAGAAAGAAGTAGTTTAACATAACATAAAAATATAGAAAGAAGCTGTTTGACATAATATAAAAATATAGAAAGAAATAGTTTAACATAACATAAAAATATAGAAAGAAGATGTTTAACATAATATAAAAATATAGAAAGAAATAGTTTAACATAATATAAAAACATAGAAAGAAGTAGTTTAATATAACATAAAAATATAGAAAGAAGATGTTTAACATAATATAAAAATATAGAAAGAAATAGTTTGACATAACATAAAAATGAAGAAAGAAATAGTTTAACATAATATAAAAATATAGAAAGAAATAGTTTAACATAACATAAAAATATAGAAAGAAGCTGTTTGACATAATATAAAAATATGGAAAGAAATAGTTTAACATAACATAAAAATATAGAAAGAAGATGTTTAACATAATATAAAAATATAGAAAGAAGATGTTTAACATAATATAAAAATATAGAAAGAAATAGTTTAACATAACAAAAATATAGAAAGAAGATGTTAAACATAATATAAAAATATAGAAAGAAATAGTTTAACATAATATAAAAACATAGAAAGAAGTAGTTTAACATAATATAAAAATATAGAAAGAAGATGTTTAACATAATATAAAAACATAGAAAGAAGTAGTTTAACATAACGTAAAAATATAGAAAGAAGATGTTTAACATAATATAAAAATATAGAAAGAAATAGTTTAACATAATATAAAAACATAGAAAGAAGTAGTTTAACATAACATAAAAATATAGAAAGAAGATGTTTAACATAATATAAAAACATAGAAAGAAGTAGTTTAACATAACATAAAAATATAGAAAGAAGATGTTAAACATAATATAAAAATAAAGAAAGAAATAGTTTAACATAACATAAAAATATAGAAAGAAGATGTTTAACATAATATAAAAATATAGAAAGAAATAGTTTAAAATAATATAAAAACATAGAAAGAAATAGTTTAACACAATATAAAAACATAGAAAGAAGTAGTTTAACATAACATAAAAATATAGAAAGAAGATGTTTATCATAATATAAAAATATAGAAAGAAATAGTTTAACATAACATAAAAATATAGAAAGAAGATGTTTAACATAATATAAAAATATAGAAATAAATAGTTTAACATAATATAAAAACATAGAAAGAAGTAGTTTAACATAACATAAAAATATAGAAAGAAGATGTTAAACATAATATAAAAATAAAGAAAGAAATAGTTTAACATAACATAAAAATATAGAAAGAAGATGTTTAACATAATATAAAAATATAGAAAGAAATAGTTTAACATAATATAAAAACATAGAAAGAAATAGTTTAACACAATATAAAAACATAGAAAGAAGTAGTTTAACATAACATAAAAATATAGAAAGAAGATGTTTAACATAATATAAAAATATAGAAAGAAATAGTTTAACATAACATAAAAATATAGAAAGAAGATGTTTAACATAATATAAAAATATAGAAAGAAATAGTTTAACATAATATAAAAACATAGAAAGAAGTAGTTTAACATAACATAAAAATATAGAAAGAAGATGTTTAACATAATATAAAAATATAGAAAGAAATAGTTTAACATAACATAAAAATATAGAAAGAAGATGTTTAACATAATATAAAAATATAGAAAGAAATAGTTTAACATAATATAAAAACATAGAAAGAAGTAGTTTAACATAACATAAAAATATAGAAAGAAGATGTTTAACATAATATAAAAATATAGAAAGAAATAGTTTAACATAACATAAAAATATAGAAAGAAGATGTTTAACATAATATAAAAATATAGAAAGAAATAGTTTAACATAATATAAAAACATAGAAAGAAGTAGTTTAACATAACATAAAAATATAGAAAGAAGATGTTTAACATAATATAAAAATATAGAAAGAAATAGTTTAACATAACATAAAAATATAGAAAGAAGATGTTTAACATAATATAAAAATATAGAAAGAAATAGTTTAACATAATATAAAAATATAGAAAGAAACAGTTTAACATAATATAAAAACATAGAAAGAAGTAGTTTAACATAACATAAAAATATAGAAAGACGTAGTTTAACATAACATAAAAATATAGAAAGAAGATTTTTAACATAATATTATATATAGAAAGAAATAGTTTAACATATTATAAAAACATAGAAAGAAGTAGTTTAACATAACATAAAAATATAGAAAGAAGATGTTTAACATAATATAAAAATATAGAAAGAAATAGTTTAACATAATATAAAAACATAGAAAGAAGTAGTTTAACATAACATAAAAATATAGAAAGAAGCTGTTTGACATAATATAAAAATATAGAAAGAAATAGTTTAACATAACATAAAAATATAGAAAGAAGATGTTTAACATAATATAAAAATATAGAAAGAAATAGTTTAACATAATATAAAAACATAGAAAGAAGTAGTTTAATATAACATAAAAATATAGAAAGAAGATGTTTAACATAATATAAAAATATAGAAAGAAATAGTTTGACATAACATAAAAATGAAGAAAGAAATAGTTTAACATAATATAAAAATATAGAAAGAAATAGTTTAACATAACATAAAAATATAGAAAGAAGCTGTTTGACATAATATAAAAATATGGAAAGAAATAGTTTAACATAACATAAAAATATAGAAAGAAGATGTTTAACATAATATAAAAATATAGAAAGAAGATGTTTAACATAATATAAAAATATAGAAAGAAATAGTTTAACATAACAAAAATATAGAAAGAAGATGTTAAACATAATATAAAAATATAGAAAGAAATAGTTTAACATAATATAAAAACATAGAAAGAAGTAGTTTAACATAATATAAAAATATAGAAAGAAGATGTTTAACATAATATAAAAACATAGAAAGAAGTAGTTTAACATAACGTAAAAATATAGAAAGAAGATGTTTAACATAATATAAAAATATAGAAAGAAATAGTTTAACATAATATAAAAACATAGAAAGAAGATGTTTAACATAATATAAAAATATAGAAAGAAGATGTTTAACATAATATAAAAATATAGAAATATATAGTTTAACATAACATAAAAATATAGAAAGAAGATGTTTAACATAATATAAAAATATAGAAAGAAATAGTTTAACATAATAGAAAAACATAGAAAGAAGTAGTTTAACATAACATAAAAATATAGAAAGAAGATGTTTATCATAATATAAAAATATAGAAAGAAATAGTTTAACATAACATAAAAATATAGAAAGAAGATGTTTAACATAATATAAAAATATAGAAAGAAATAGTTTAACATAATATAAAAACATAGAAAGAAGTAGTTTAACATAACATAAAAATATAGAAAGAAGATGTTAAACATAATATAAAAATAAAGAAAGAAATAGTTTAACATAACATAAAAATATAGAAAGAAGATGTTTAACATAATATAAAAATATAGAAAGAAATAGTTTAAAATAATATAAAAACATAGAAAGAAATAGTTTAACACAATATAAAAACATAGAAAGAAGTAGTTTAACATAACATAAAAATATAGAAAGAAGATGTTTATCATAATATAAAAATATAGAAAGAAATAGTTTAACATAACATAAAAATATAGAAAGAAGATGTTTAACATAATATAAAAATATAGAAAGAAATAGTTTAACATAATATAAAAACATAGAAAGAAGTAGTTTAACATAACATAAAAATATAGAAAGAAGATGTTTAACATAATATAAAAATATAGAAAGAAATAGTTTAACATAACATAAAAATATAGAAAGAAGATGTTTAACATAATATAAAAATATAGAAAGAAATAGTTTAACATAATATAAAAACATAGAAAGAAGTAGTTTAACATAACATAAAAATATAGAAAGAAGATGTTTAACATAATATAAAAATATAGAAAGAAATAGTTTAACATAACATAAAAATATAGAAAGAAGATGTTTAACATAATATAAAAATATAGAAAGAAATAGTTTAACATAATATAAAAACATAGAAAGAAGTAGTTTAACATAACATAAAAATATAGAAAGAAGATGTTTAACATAATATAAAAATATAGAAAGAAATAGTTTAACATAACATAAAAATATAGAAAGAAGATGTTTAACATAATATAAAAATATAGAAAGAAATAGTTTAACATAATATAAAAACATAGAAAGAAGTAGTTTAACATAACATAAAAATATAGAAAGAAGATGTTTAACATAATATAAAAATATAGAAAGAAATAGTTTAACATAACATAAAAATATAGAAAGAAGATGTTTAACATAATATAAAAATATAGAAAGAAATAGTTTAACATAATATAAAAATATAGAAAGAAACAGTTTAACATAATATAAAAACATAGAAAGAAGTAGTTTAACATAACATAAAAATATAGAAAGACGTAGTTTAACATAACATAAAAATATAGAAAGAAGATTTTTAACATAATATTATATATAGAAAGAAATAGTTTAACATATTATAAAAACATAGAAAGAAGTAGTTTAACATAACATAAAAATATAGAAAGAAGATGTTTAACATAATATAAAAATATAGAAAGAAATAGTTTAACATAATATAAAAACATAGAAAGAAGTAGTTTAACATAACATAAAAATATAGAAAGAAGCTGTTTGACATAATATAAAAATATAGAAAGAAATAGTTTAACATAACATAAAAATATAGAAAGAAGATGTTTAACATAATATAAAAATATAGAAAGAAATAGTTTAACATAATATAAAAACATAGAAAGAAGTAGTTTAATATAACATAAAAATATAGAAAGAAGATGTTTAACATAATATAAAAATATAGAAAGAAATAGTTTGACATAACATAAAAATGAAGAAAGAAATAGTTTAACATAATATAAAAATATAGAAAGAAATAGTTTAACATAACATAAAAATATAGAAAGAAGCTGTTTGACATAATATAAAAATATGGAAAGAAATAGTTTAACATAACATAAAAATATAGAAAGAAGATGTTTAACATAATATAAAAATATAGAAAGAAGATGTTTAACATAATATAAAAATATAGAAAGAAATAGTTTAACATAACAAAAATATAGAAAGAAGATGTTAAACATAATATAAAAATATAGAAAGAAATAGTTTAACATAATATAAAAACATAGAAAGAAGTAGTTTAACATAATATAAAAATATAGAAAGAAGATGTTTAACATAATATAAAAACATAGAAAGAAGTAGTTTAACATAACGTAAAAATATAGAAAGAAGATGTTTAACATAATATAAAAATATAGAAAGAAATAGTTTAACATAATATAAAAACATAGAAAGAAGATGTTTAACATAATATAAAAATATAGAAAGAAGATGTTTAACATAATATAAAAATATAGAAATATATAGTTTAACATAACATAAAAATATAGAAAGAAGATGTTTAACATAATATAAAAATATAGAAAGAAATAGTTTAACATAATAGAAAAACATAGAAAGAAGTAGTTTAACATAACATAAAAATATAGAAAGAAGATGTTTATCATAATATAAAAATATAGAAAGAAATAGTTTAACATAACATAAAAATATAGAAAGAAGATGTTTAACATAATATAAAAATATAGAAAGAAATAGTTTAACATAATATAAAAACATAGAAAGAAGTAGTTTAACATAACATAAAAATATAGAAAGAAGATGTTAAACATAATATAAAAATAAAGAAAGAAATAGTTTAACATAACATAAAAATATAGAAAGAAGATGTTTAACATAATATAAAAATATAGAAAGAAATAGTTTAAAATAATATAAAAACATAGAAAGAAATAGTTTAACACAATATAAAAACATAGAAAGAAGTAGTTTAACATAACATAAAAATATAGAAAGAAGATGTTTATCATAATATAAAAATATAGAAAGAAATAGTTTAACATAACATAAAAATATAGAAAGAAGATGTTTAACATAATATAAAAATATAGAAATAAATAGTTTAACATAATATAAAAACATAGAAAGAAGTAGTTTAACATAACATAAAAATATAGAAAGAAGATGTTAAACATAATATAAAAATAAAGAAAGAAATAGTTTAACATAACATAAAAATATAGAAAGAAGATGTTTAACATAATATAAAAATATAGAAAGAAATAGTTTAACATAATATAAAAACATAGAAAGAAATAGTTTAACACAATATAAAAACATAGAAAGAAGTAGTTTAACATAACATAAAAATATAGAAAGAAGATGTTTAACATAATATAAAAATATAGAAAGAAATAGTTTAACATAACATAAAAATATAGAAAGAAGATGTTTAACATAATATAAAAATATAGAAAGAAATAGTTTAACATAATATAAAAACATAGAAAGAAGTAGTTTAACATAACATAAAAATATAGAAAGAAGATGTTTAACATAATATTATATATAGAAAGAAATAGTTTAACATATTATAAAAACATAGAAAGAAGTAGTTTAACATAACATAAAAATATAGAAAGAAGATGTTTAACATAATATAAAAATATAGAAAGAAATAGTTTAACATAACAAAAATATAGAAAGAAGATGTTAAACATAATATAAAAATATAGAAAGAAGATTTTTAACATAATATAATATATAGAAAGAAATAGTTTAACATATTATAAAAACATAGAAAGAAGTAGTTTAACATAACATAAAAATATAGAAAGAAGATGTTTAACATAATATAAAAATATAGAAAGAAATAGTTTAACATAACATAAAAATATACAAAGAAGATGTTAAACATAATATAAAAATATAGAAAGAAATAGTTTAACATAATATAAAAACATAGAAAGAAGTAGTTTAATATAATATAAAAATATAGAAAGAAGATGTTTAACATAATATAAAAACATAGAAAGAAGTAGTTTAACATAACGTAAAAATATAGAAAGAAGATGTTTAACATAATATAAAAATATAGAAAGAAATAGTTTAACATAATATAAAAACATAGAAAGAAGATGTTTAACATAATATAAAAATATAGAAAGAAATAGTTTAACATAACATAAAAATATAGAAAGAAATAGTTTAACATAATATAAAAATATAGAAAGAAATAGTTTAACATAATATAAAAATATAGAAAGAAATAGTTTAACATAACATAAAAATATAGAAAGAAGATGTTTAACATAATATAAAAATATAGAAAGAAATAGTTTAACATAATATAAAAATATAGAAAGAAACAGTTTAACATAATATAAAAACATAGAAAGAAATAGTTTAACATAACATAAAAATATAGAAAGACGTAGTGTATAATAAAATGCTGTAGTTTTTAAGCAGTAAACTGTATTTCCAAGATTAATTAGGATAATTTTAGACAAGAGCAAAAGTACCATATCACGGACAAGTTTCAAGAGGATTCTACCATTAATGTTGCCAGTACACAAAAACTAATATAAAATGTTGCTAGAGCAAATAGAATATATTTTTATGTTTAGATTATTCTTAAACATAGTTGGGCCGGGGCCATGCAAATGACAAATGCTGTAACTACAGTCTACATGTTACTGGATAAAAGCAAGAAAGTTATTAAATTGAGTTTGATTTAATTTATCGGTAATGGACATAATTTTCTTAGAGATCTAACATATATTTTATTATTTGGCAGTTTAATTTCTGCCACTCTGACCATACCATCTGGTCCAGGTATTGTCTTCACAATCCTTGCCATAGGCCATGTCATAGGAGCAGTATTATCACTACGAAGAATAACTAGGTCACCTTCTTTTAAATTAGGATTGATACAGTGCCATTTTGGTCTGTTTTGAAGCTGTGTAAGATAATCACCGGACCAGACTTTCCAAAAGTCCTGTTTAATTTTACATAAAACATTCCAAAATTTTAGATTATTAATAGAATGATTAGATAAGTCAGCTTCAGGATAACTCATCATAGAGGTTCCTATGAGGAAGTGGCCAGGTGTTAAATACTCAAAATTGGAAATGTCTGAACTCATGGGAAGGAGAGGTCTTGAATTCAGCACAGCTTCAATTTCTGTGATAGCAGTATACAAACCTTCAAAGGTTAAGACAATAGTTCCAACAATTCTTTTAAAATGGTATTTAAAACTTTTAACCCCTGCCTCCCATAAGCCTCCAAACTCTGGAGAGTAACTGGGAATGAACTTAAACTTAATAAAATTAGGAGTACAATAATTATTCACAGAATCTATGTGACTATTTGATATAAACAATTTATACAGTTTATTTAACTCATTAGCAGTACCCTTAAATGTTTTTGCATTGTCACAGAAAATTTTCTCTGGCATTCCTCTTCGAGCAATGAAACGTTTGAGACATGCTAAAAAAGCTTCAGTAGTGAGATCACTGACCAGCTCCATGTGGATTGCCTTTGTAGCAAAACAAACAAAAAGTGCCACATAGCCTTTCGTGATTAATGGTTTCCTAATTCTAGACGATTTAACATTAAAAGGTCCACAGAAGTCTACCCCAACTACGTTGAATGGCCTAACAGCCGTAATCCTTTCTTGCGGGAGAGACCCCATAAGCTGCTTGGCAGCTGCAGCCTTCAAACGGAAACACTTGACACACTTGTTTACCACTTTCTTGACTTCACGTATACCACTGATAAGCCAAAATTGTTGTGAAAGTGAGCTCAACACTAGTTTTGCTCCTGCATGCAACAAACGCGAATGTTCATTACGAATTAGGATATCTGTGAAATTACAAGATTTAGGAAGTATAGCCGGGTGCTTTTTGTCATAAGCCATGTCGATTGCACACTGAAGACGTCCACCAACTCTAAGCACACCTGCCTGATCCAGAAAAGGATGTAAACTTGATAATCCTGATTTGATAGGCAAATTATTTTTGAGACACTCTATTTCTTTGGGAAAGTGTTTTATTTGAACACTACGAATAATCGCCAACAAAGCACTACGAAGCTCTTGCAGTGTCAAAGGGCCATACATTTTATTAATGTTTTTGAAGCAATTTTTAGTAAATCGCAATATATAGGCAACAATTCGCTGAAGTCGATTAAAATCGGATATTTTTCCAATTAAATCACTTAATACTGACTCATCTTTCTTAGAAGAAGGTTCATTGACTTCACAGATATTATTTACAACATCTGTTTCAGCCAAATGAGGAATGGGGAACTCAACATTACTTACAGTGTGTTCAAAGTCCTTACTTAACAATTCCCTAGGACCTTGCCACCAAAGGACATTTGATTTTAATTTATGTGGATCACAACCTCTTGACAGTAGATCAGCAGGATTATTAGCCGTGCTGACATAAGACCACTGAAAGTTTGAAGTTAATATTTTTATTTGATTTACTCTACTAACCACATAAGGGTTTGACTTTATGTTTTTAGATTTTATCCATGCTAATGTTATCTGAGAATCACTGTATAAGTGAACTGTGAGACTAGGGAATCTACATTTTAAAATATTGTTCACCCTATGCACAAGTTGTGAGAGGAGCAATGCACTATTTAATTCCAGTCTTGGAATTGTTAAATTTTTCTTTAATGGAGCAACACGGGACTTAGAACACAACAAATTAACAAAAACTGAACCATCAGTTTTAACAGTTCTTAGGTAAAGACAGCTTCCAAACGCTTTCATAGATGCATCAGCATATCCCACTAACTCTATGATATCAACACCACATGAACTTACATATCTTGGCACTGTAATTGTATTCATTAAAGCTAAGTTCTTTACAAATGTATCCCAAACATTGAGTTGCTCTTGGGGCAGTATTTTGTCCCAGTCTAATTTCATAGACCATAAAGTTTGCATAAAAATTTTTGCCACAACTATAATTGGACCTATGAGGCCTAGCGGGTCAAACATCTTGCCAATGAAACTCAGAATAGACCGTTTGGTCTTGGTATCATCATTGTCAATCATTGGACAGTTAAAGGTAAATGTATCATTTAAAATGTCGCATTTCAAACCCAATGTTTTGACAATATTATTTTTGTTAATGTCTAAATTTTTAAAACATTTGTGCTCATTGGGGATATCGTTAATAGCCTCGGGGTAGTTTGAACACCACTTATGAAGCGTGAAGCTGCCTTTTTTCAAAAGAGCAATAAGCTCATATTTTAGCTGATGAAGATCTTGAGTATTATTAGAACCACAAATAACATCATCGCAATAAGTGTTTAACAACATGGCTTGAGCAGCTAAAGGAAATTCAGTTTGATATCTACGAGCCAGCTCTATCAGACAACGTGTAGCCAAGAAGGTTGAAGATTTCAAACCATACGTGACAGTCTGGAGCTGTAAACAACTGATGGGTTTGCATGGATCATCACGCCATAAAATATTTTGAAGACAAGTTTGACTGGGGTTAATAAGTATTCCGCGAAACATCTTTTGAATGTCACAGGTGAGCGTGTATAAGTATGTTCTCCATAGGAGGAGAATATCAAAGAGCTCGCTTTGAACAACTGGACCATTCAACATAACATCGTTCAGTGATACACCAGCCCTAGACTTCATGCTACCATCAAAGACCACACGCAGTTTGGTGGTCAGACTTGCTTCATTTAGAACAGCATGGTGAGCTAAAAAATAAACAGTGCCATTTTGGACATCATAGCTGCCTACATTCACCGTTTTAGCATGTCCCAATGCTATGTACTCCTCAATAAAACTCTTATATTTTTCTAAATATACAGGGTTTTGTTTAAATCGTTTCTCCAGTGATAGGAATCTTTGAAGAGCCACTGAGAATGAATCCCCAAGCTGCAACTCTTCTATTTTGGAAACTAAGGGCATATCAACACAAAACTTGTCATTTTTAAGTTTAACAGATTGTTGGAAACATTTTTCTGATTTTTTAAATTCATTACAGCCTCCTGTTGTAGACTGGGGAATCGTCTCAGTGAGCCAAAACTGTTCCATTACAAGTTCTAATTTGTTACTATCACAAATAGCCAAGTTTGTAACTAAACTATTTTTATGGTCATTAACAAATTGCTTTCCACCAATAGTATAACCAAACAAAGTATTCTGCAATAACAAGCTATTATGAATTTTAACTTGACCATTAATTAAAATATTAAAATAAATATCAGCTCCTAAAAGCATGGATATTTCTGTTGGTACATTAAATTCATCATCTGATAGCTGGATGTGCTTGGGAATATTTAACCCTGAAATATCAAAATGATATTGAGGTAAATCTGCTGTAATATAGTTTACAACGAGGCATTTTACATTTAATTGTACTTTTTTCACTGGAGAATTGATAGTAACGTCAACATATTTGTTGATTTGATTACAATTATTACCTATGCCAATTATATTGGTTTTTTGGGTCTTAAGCTTTAATTGTAATTTTTCCACAAGATGTGAAGTAATAAGAGAAACTTGACTTCCTGAATCAAGTAATGCTCTAACATAAAGTTCGGAACCTCGATAGTCGATCAACTTTACCTTTATGGTGGGCAATAAAGTATTCATATTTGAATTAATAGAATGCAGCGATATAGAAGCCTGAGGGCCAGAACCACTGTCTTTATGCAGGAGCGTATTGTGCCCCTCCTTGCAAACTTTACAAGAGAATGAGAACTTACACTTACCAGTGTGAGTCTTTAAACACATAGTACACAACTTTTTGTCATCTATGAATTTAATTCGGTCTTCTATTGAAGCCATTTTAAATTTTGGGCATGTATGTAACAAATGTGCCATACCTGCACAAAAAGAACATGAAATTGAATTTTTAGTGACAACATTGCTCACTTTTTGTACTGAATTCTTCTTATGGTCAGAATTACAGCTATCTTCGAATGCTATAGCGCGCTTCTCTAAGAATGTAATGAACTCTTCCATTGTTGGAAGTGTATCTGTGTCCCTATCTAGCTGATAGGCACGACTGGTATATAAATCTAATTTTTTAGATAAGATTGAAATTAAAAGCATATCCCATTGATTTACAGGCTGCCGCAAGTTTTTAAGTGCATACAATTGTTGTTGCACTTGTGATATAAAAGACCTTATAGAGGCTGCTGTACCTTTCTGCATCACAGGCAATTGGAGCAATATATTTATATGATTAAATATTAATCTTGATTTATTATCAAATCTCTTTTTTAACAGCTCAATGGCTTCTTTATAAGATTCATTCACAAGGGGTAGATTTACAATAACAGCCAATGCTTCATCAGTTAAAAATTTTCGCAAATAGAATAACTTTTGCACATCTGAAAGTGTCCTGTTTCCATCAATAATAGCCATAAATAGATCAATAAATGGAGTATATTTTGTAAAATCCTTCCCATCGAATACCGGGATATCAATGTTGGGTAACTTTGAAGTTGAAGCATTAGAGCATTGTACCTCAGATGTGCTTAAGTTTCTTAAAGCTGAATTTAACTTTGAGATAATGTCAAAATATTTATCCTCTAAAATAGCAACATTTTCTTTGTCTTTTTCATCATAAGATAAAATGTCTAATTGTGTTTTCTCATAGTCTTTGAAAGTTGTGTTCAGCTTTTCAATACGAGCTTGTATCATTTCCATAGACGCGGATGCAAGATTAATCGGATCACTAATAAAGTTCTCGATGCGTGTAACAGTACCTTTTTGTTGTGCTCGGGCGAGACGCAACTTTTTAAGCACTTCCTCCACCGTCGACATTGTAAATACGATAGGTAGATTACGCACTTAAATACTCACAGAACACTTTGCTTTACGTATCCGCACACTTAACAACTGTAAACACTGGACGAACTTTTTTGCAAGCAGGGTAGATACAACCAATGTGGTAATCGCGATGACAGCTACCAACTTATTGCACGACGATGATCACAGACTAAAGTCAGTGACGTATTATCTCGACGAGCCGACCATTTCCCGCGCGCTCCACGATTATGAATGAATATTTTTAATGAAGGTACATTGAATGAGATGCAAAATTATTGATTTGCAATATATCACAACAGAACCCTTCTTGAACCGACTGTAATCCTGTGAAATGCGCAGAAATCCCCGCGAATCTTCCTTAATTTTGCTGAGAAATTATGGATTCCCGCAAAAACGTGCCCGTTGATCACGAACAATGGCTCCAGTAGGTACTCAGTGAGCTACAAAATTATAGATTTGTAGTTCACAACAATATTTAATGTATTTCTGTGCAATGCAGAACTCCTTTCGACTCTTCTTGTATTTTCGAGATCCGGGTATAAAGGTTTCTCGCAAAAACTTGCGCGACGAAGACGAACAATGGCGCCGGCGCCGATTCCCTTCCACGGATCACGTTAAACTTGAATACGTTCTTACACACCGCACAACTATTCACAGGTTTCGAAGGACCACAAACAGCATGTATATTAAAATGCTGTAGTTTTTAAGCAGTAAACTGTATTTCCAAGATTAATTAGGATAATTTTAGACAAGAGCAAAAGTACCATATCACGGACAAGTTTCAAGAGGATTCTACCATTAATGTTGCCAGTACACAAAAACTAATATAAAATGTTGCTAGAGCAAATAGAATATATTTTTATGTTTAGATTATTCTTAAACACGTAGTTTAACATAACATAAAAATATAGAAAGAAGATTTTTAACATAATATAATATATAGAAAGAAATAGTTTAACATATTATAAAAACATAGAAAGAAGTAGTTTAACATAACATAAAAATATAGAAAGAAGATGTTTAACATAATATAAAAATATAGAAAGAAATAGTTTAACATAACAAAAATATAGAAAGAAGATGTTAAACATAATATAAAAATATAGAAAGAAATAGTTTAACATAATATAAAAACATAGAAAGAAGTAGTTTAACATAATATAAAAATATAGAAAGAAGATGTTTAACATAATATAAAAACATAGAAAGAAGTAGTTTAACATAACGTAAAAATATAGAAAGAAGATGTTTAACATAATATAAAAATATAGAAAGAAATAGTTTAACATAATATAAAAACATAGAAAGAAGTAGTTTAACATAACGTAAAAATATAGAAAGAAGATGTTTAAGATAATATAAAAATATAGAAAGAAATAGTTTAACATAATATAAAAACATAGAAAGAAGATGTTTAACATAATATAAAAATATAGAAAGAAGATGTTTAACATAATATAAAAATATAGAAATAAATAGTTTAACATAACATAAAAATATAGAAAGAAGATGTTTAACATAATATAAAAATATAGAAAGATATAGTTAAACATAATATAAAAACATAGAAAGAAGTAGTTTAACATAACATAAAAATATAGAAAGAAGCTGTTTGACATAATATAAAAATATAGAAAGAAATAGTTTAACATAATATAAAAATATAGAAAGAAACAGTTTAACATAATATAAAAACATAGAAAGAAGTAGTTTAACATAACATAAAAATATAGAAAGACGTAGTTTAACATAACATAAAAATATAGAAAGAAATAGTTTAACATAATATAAAAATATAGAAAGAAATAGTTTAACATAATATAAAAATATAGAAAGAAATAGTTTAACATAACATAAAAATATAGAAAGAAGATGTTTAACATAATATAAAAATAAAGAAAGAAATAGTTTAACATAACATAAAAATATAGAAAGAAGATGTTTAACATAATATAAAAATATAGAAAGAAGATGTTTAACATAATATAAAAATATAGAAATATATAGTTTAACATAACATAAAAATATAGAAAGAAGATGTTTAACATAATATAAAAATATAGAAAGAAATAGTTTAACATAATAGAAAAACATAGAAAGAAGTAGTTTAACATAACATAAAAATATAGAAAGAAATAGTTTAACATAATATAAAAACATAGAAAGAAGTAGTTTAACATAACATAAAAATATAGAAAGAAGCTGTTTGACATAATATAAAAATATAGAAAGAAATAGTTTAACATAACATAAAAATATAGAAAGAAGATGTTTAACATAATATAAAAATATAGAAAGAAATAGTTTAACATAATATAAAAACATAGAAAGAAGTAGTTTAATATAACATAAAAATATAGAAAGAAGATGTTTAACATAATATAAAAATATAGAAAGAAATAGTTTGACATAACATAAAAATATAGAAAGAAATAGTTTAACATAATATAAAAACATAGAAAGAAGTAGTTTAATATAACATAAAAATATAGAAAGAAGATGTTTAACATAATATAAAAATATAGAAAGAAATAGTTTAACATAACATAAAAATATACAAAGAAGATGTTAAACATAATATAAAAATATAGAAAGAAATAGTTTAACATAATATAAAAACATAGAAAGAAGTAGTTTAATATAATATAAAAATATAGAAAGAAGATGTTTAACATAATATAAAAACATAGAAAGAAGTAGTTTAACATAACGTAAAAATATAGAAAGAAGATGTTTAACATAATATAAAAATATAGAAAGAAATAGTTTAACATAACATAAAAATATAGAAAGAAGATGTTTAACATAATATAAAAATATAGAAAGAAATAGTTTAACATAATATAAAAACATAGAAAGAAGTAGTTTAATATAACATAAAAATATAGAAAGAAGATGTTTAACATAATATAAAAATATAGAAAGAAATAGTTTGACATAACATAAAAATATAGAAAGAAATAGTTTAACATAATATAAAAACATAGAAAGAAGTAGTTTAATATAACATAAAAATATAGAAAGAAGATGTTTAACATAATATAAAAATATAGAAAGAAATAGTTTAACATAACATAAAAATATACAAAGAAGATGTTAAACATAATATAAAAATATAGAAAGAAATAGTTTAACATAATATAAAAACATAGAAAGAAGATGTTTAACATAATATAAAAATATAGAAAGAAGATGTTTAACATAATATAAAAATATAGAAATAAATAGTTTAACATAACATAAAAATATAGAAAGAAGATGTTTAACATAATATAAAAATATAGAAAGAAATAGTTTAACATAATAGAAAAACATAGAAAGAAGTAGTTTAACATAACATAAAAATATAGAAAGAAGATGTTTAACATAATATAAAAATATAGAAAGAAATAGTTTAACATAATATAAAAACATAGAAAGAAGTAGTTTAACATAACATAAAAATATAGAAAGAAGCTGTTTGACATAATATAAAAATATAGAAAGAAATAGTTTAACATAACATAAAAATATAGAAAGAAGATGTTTAACATAATATAAAAATATAGAAAGAAATAGTTAAACATAATATAAAAACATAGAAAGAAGTAGTTTAACATAACATAAAAATAAAGAAAGAAGATGTATAACATAATATAAAAATATAGAAAGAAATAGTTTGACATAACATAAAAATATAGAAAGAAATAGTTTAACATAATATAAAAATATAGAAAGAAGTAGTTTAACATAACATAAAAATATAGAAAGAAGATGTTTATCATAATATAAAAATATAGAAAGAAATAGTTTAACATAACATAAAAATATAGAAAGAAGATGTTTAACATAATATAAAAATATAGAAAGAAATAGTTTAACATAATATAAAAACATAGAAAGAAGTAGTTTAACATAACATAAAAATATAGAAAGAAGATGTTAAACATTATAAAAACATAGAAAGAAGTAGTTTAACATAACATAAAAATATAGAAAGAAGATGTTTAACATAATATAAAAATATAGAAAGAAATAGTTTAACATAACATAAAAATATAGAAAGAAGATGTTTAACATAATATAAAAATATAGAAAGAAATAGTTTAACATAATAGAAAAACATAGAAAGAAGTAGTTTAACATAACATAAAAATATAGAAAGAAATAGTTTAACATAATATAAAAACATAGAAAGAAGTAGTTTAACATAACATAAAAATATAGAAAGAAGCTGTTTGACATAATATAAAAATATAGAAAGAAATAGTTTAACATAACATAAAAATATAGAAAGAAGATGTTTAACATAATATAAAAATATAGAAAGAAATAGTTTAACATAATATAAAAACATAGAAAGAAGTAGTTTAATATAACATAAAAATATAGAAAGAAGATGTTTAACATAATATAAAAATATAGAAAGAAATAGTTTGACATAACATAAAAATATAGAAAGAAATAGTTTAACATAATATAAAAACATAGAAAGAAGTAGTTTAATATAACATAAAAATATAGAAAGAAGATGTTTAACATAATATAAAAATATAGAAAGAAATAGTTTAACATAACATAAAAATATACAAAGAAGATGTTAAACATAATATAAAAATATAGAAAGAAATAGTTTAACATAATATAAAAACATAGAAAGAAGTAGTTTAATATAATATAAAAATATAGAAAGAAGATGTTTAACATAATATAAAAACATAGAAAGAAGTAGTTTAACATAACGTAAAAATATAGAAAGAAGATGTTTAACATAATATAAAAATATAGAAAGAAATAGTTTAACATAACATAAAAATATAGAAAGAAGATGTTTAACATAATATAAAAATATAGAAAGAAATAGTTTAACATAATATAAAAACATAGAAAGAAGTAGTTTAATATAACATAAAAATATAGAAAGAAGATGTTTAACATAATATAAAAATATAGAAAGAAATAGTTTGACATAACATAAAAATATAGAAAGAAATAGTTTAACATAATATAAAAACATAGAAAGAAGTAGTTTAATATAACATAAAAATATAGAAAGAAGATGTTTAACATAATATAAAAATATAGAAAGAAATAGTTTAACATAACATAAAAATATACAAAGAAGATGTTAAACATAATATAAAAATATAGAAAGAAATAGTTTAACATAATATAAAAACATAGAAAGAAGTAGTTTAATATAATATAAAAATATAGAAAGAAGATGTTTAACATAATATAAAAACATAGAAAGAAGTAGTTTAACATAACGTAAAAATATAGAAAGAAGATGTTTAACATAATATAAAAATATAGAAAGAAATAGTTTAACATAACATAAAAATATAGAAAGAAGATGTTTAACATAATATAAAAATATAGAAAGAAATAGTTTAACATAATATAAAAACATAGAAAGAAGATGTTTAACATAATATAAAAATATAGAAAGAAGATGTTTAACATAATATAAAAATATAGAAATAAATAGTTTAACATAACATAAAAATATAGAAAGAAGATGTTTAACATAATATAAAAATATAGAAAGAAATAGTTTAACATAATAGAAAAACATAGAAAGAAGTAGTTTAACATAACATAAAAATATAGAAAGAAGATGTTTAACATAATATAAAAATATAGAAAGAAATAGTTTAACATAATATAAAAACATAGAAAGAAGTAGTTTAACATAACATAAAAATATAGAAAGAAGCTGTTTGACATAATATAAAAATATAGAAAGAAATAGTTTAACATAACATAAAAATATAGAAAGAAGATGTTTAACATAATATAAAAATATAGAAAGAAATAGTTAAACATAATATAAAAACATAGAAAGAAGTAGTTTAACATAACATAAAAATAAAGAAAGAAGATGTATAACATAATATAAAAATATAGAAAGAAATAGTTTGACATAACATAAAAATATAGAAAGAAATAGTTTAACATAATATAAAAATATAGAAAGAAGTAGTTTAACATAACATAAAAATATAGAAAGAAGATGTTTATCATAATATAAAAATATAGAAAGAAATAGTTTAACATAACATAAAAATATAGAAAGAAGATGTTTAACATAATATAAAAATATAGAAAGAAATAGTTTAACATAATATAAAAACATAGAAAGAAGTAGTTTAACATAACATAAAAATATAGAAAGAAGATGTTAAACATTATAAAAACATAGAAAGAAGTAGTTTAACATAACATAAAAATATAGAAAGAAGATGTTTAACATAATATAAAAATATAGAAAGAAATAGTTTAACATAACATAAAAATATAGAAAGAAGATGTTTAAGATAATATAAAAATATAGAAAGAAATAGTTTAACATAATATAAAAACATAGAAAGAAGATGTTTAACATAATATAAAAATATAGAAAGAAGATGTTTAACATAATATAAAAATATAGAAATAAATAGTTTAACATAACATAAAAATATAGAAAGAAGATGTTTAACATAATATAAAAATATAGAAAGAAATAGTTTAACATAATATAAAAACATAGAAAGAAATAGTTTAACATAATATAAAAACATAGAAAGAAGTAGTTTAACATAACATAAAAATATAGAAAGAAGATGTTAAACATTATAAAAACATAGAAAGAAGTAGTTTAACATAACATAAAAATATAGAAAGAAGATGTTTAACATAATATAAAAATATAGAAAGAAATAGTTTAACATAACATAAAAATATAGAAAGAAGATGTTTAAGATAATATAAAAATATAGAAAGAAATAGTTTAACATAATATAAAAACATAGAAAGAAGATGTTTAACATAATATAAAAATATAGAAAGAAGATGTTTAACATAATATAAAAATATAGAAATAAATAGTTTAACATAACATAAAAATATAGAAAGAAGATGTTTAACATAATATAAAAATATAGAAAGAAATAGTTTAACATAATATAAAAACATAGAAAGAAGTAGTTTAACATAACATAAAAATATAGAAAGAAGCTGTTTGACATAATATAAAAATATAGAAAGAAATAGTTTAACATAACATAAAAATATAGAAAGAAGATGTTTAACATAATATAAAAATATAGAAAGAAATAGTTTAACATAATATAAAACATAGAAAGAAGTAGTTTAATATAACATAAAAACATAGAAAGAAGATGTTTAACATAATATAAAAATATAGAAAGAAATAGTTTGACATAACATAAAAATAAAGAAAGAAATAGTTTAACATAATATAAAAATATAGAAAGAAGTAGTTTAACATAACATAAAAATATAGAAAGAAGATGTTTAACATAATATAAAAATATAGAAAGAAATAGTTTAACATCATATAAAAATATAGAAAGATATAGTTTAACATAATATAAAAACATAGAAAGAAGTAGTTTAACATAACATAAAAATATAGAAAGAAGCTGTTTGACATAATATAAAAATATAGAAAGAAATAGTTTAACATAACATAAAAATATAGAAAGAAGATGTTTAACATAATATAAAAATATAGAAAGAAATAGTTTAACATAATATAAAAACATAGAAAGAAGTAGTTTAATATAACATAAAAATATAGAAAGAAGATGTTTAACATAATATAAAAATATAGAAAGAAATAGTTTGACATAACATAAAAATAAAGAAAGAAATAGTTTAACATAATATAAAAATATAGAAAGAAGTAGTTTAACATAACATAAAAATATAGAAAGAAGATGTTTATCATAATATAAAAATATAGAAAGAAATAGTTTAACATAACATAAAAATATAGAAAGAAGATGTTTAACATAATATAAAAATATAGAAAGAAATAGTTTAACATAATATAAAAACATAGAAAGAAGTAGTTTAACATAACATAAAAATATAGAAAGAAGATGTTAAACATTATAAAAACATAGAAAGAAGTAGTTTAACATAACATAAAAATATAGAAAGAAGATGTTTAACATAATATAAAAATATAGAAAGAAATAGTTTAACATAACATAAAAATATACAAAGAAGATGTTAAACATAATATAAAAATATAGAAAGAAATAGTTTAACATAATATAAAAACATAGAAAGAAGATGTTTAACATAATATGAAAATATAGAAAGAAGATGTTTAACATAATATAAAAACATAGAAAGAAGTAGTTTAACATAACATAAAAATATAGAAAGAAATAGTTTAACATAACATAAAAATATAGAAAGAAGATGTTTAACATAATATAAAAATATAGAAAGAAATAGTTTAACATAATAGAAAAACATAGAAAGAAGTAGTTTAACATAACATAAAAATATAGAAAGAAATAGTTTAACATAATATAAAAACATAGAAAGAAGTAGTTTAACATAACATAAAAATATAGAAAGAAGCTGTTTGACATAATATAAAAATATAGAAAGAAATAGTTTAACATAACATAAAAATATAGAAAGAAGATGTTTAACATAATATAAAAATATAGAAAGAAATAGTTTAACATAATATAAAAACATAGAAAGAAGTAGTTTAATATAACATAAAAATATAGAAAGAAGATGTTTAACATAATATAAAAATATAGAAAGAAATAGTTTGACATAACATAAAAATATAGAAAGAAATAGTTTAACATAATATAAAAACATAGAAAGAAGTAGTTTAATATAACATAAAAATATAGAAAGAAGATGTTTAACATAATATAAAAATATAGAAAGAAATAGTTTAACATAACATAAAAATATACAAAGAAGATGTTAAACATAATATAAAAATATAGAAAGAAATAGTTTAACATAATATAAAAACATAGAAAGAAGTAGTTTAATATAATATAAAAATATAGAAAGAAGATGTTTAACATAATATAAAAACATAGAAAGAAGTACTTTAACATAACGTAAAAATATAGAAAGAAGATGTTTAACATAATATAAAAATATAGAAATAAATAGTTTAACATAACATAAAAATATAGAAAGAAGATGTTTAACATAATATAAAAATATAGAAAGAAATAGTTTAACATAATATAAAAACATAGAAAGAAGTAGTTTAATATAACATAAAAATATAGAAAGAAGATGTTTAACATAATATAAAAATATAGAAAGAAATAGTTTGACATAACATAAAAATATAGAAAGAAATAGTTTAACATAATATAAAAACATAGAAAGAAGTAGTTTAATATAACATAAAAATATAGAAAGAAGATGTTTAACATAATATAAAAATATAGAAAGAAATAGTTTAACATAACATAAAAATATACAAAGAAGATGTTAAACATAATATAAAAATATAGAAAGAAATAGTTTAACATAATATAAAAACATAGAAAGAAGTAGTTTAATATAATATAAAAATATAGAAAGAAGATGTTTAACATAATATAAAAACATAGAAAGAAGTAGTTTAACATAACGTAAAAATATAGAAAGAAGATGTTTAACATAATATAAAAATATAGAAAGAAATAGTTTAACATAACATAAAAATATAGAAAGAAGATGTTTAACATAATATAAAAATATAGAAAGAAATAGTTTAACATAATATAAAAACATAGAAAGAAGATGTTTAACATAATATAAAAATATAGAAAGAAGATGTTTAACATAATATAAAAATATAGAAATAAATAGTTTAACATAACATAAAAATATAGAAAGAAGATGTTTAACATAATATAAAAATATAGAAAGAAATAGTTTAACATAATAGAAAAACATAGAAAGAAGTAGTTTAACATAATATAAAAATATAGAAAGAAGATGTTTAACATAATATAAAAATATAGAAAGAAATAGTTTAACATAATATAAAAACATAGAAAGAAGTAGTTTAACATAACATAAAAATATAGAAAGAAGCTGTTTGACATAATATAAAAATATAGAAAGAAATAGTTTAACATAACATAAAAATATAGAAAGAAGATGTTTAACATAATATAAAAATATAGAAAGAAATAGTTAAACATAATATAAAAACATAGAAAGAAGTAGTTTAACATAACATAAAAATAAAGAAAGAAGATGTATAACATAATATAAAAATATAGAAAGAAATAGTTTGACATAACATAAAAATATAGAAAGAAATAGTTTAACATAATATAAAAATATAGAAAGAAGTAGTTTAACATAACATAAAAATATAGAAAGAAGATGTTTATCATAATATAAAAATATAGAAAGAAATAGTTTAACATAACATAAAAATATAGAAAGAAGATGTTTAACATAATATAAAAATATAGAAAGAAATAGTTTAACATAATATAAAAACATAGAAAGAAGATGTTTAACATAATATAAAAATATAGAAAGAAATAGTTTAACATCATATAAAAATATAGAAAGATATAGTTTAACATAATATAAAAACATAGAAAGAAGTAGTTTAACATAACATAAAAATATAGAAAGAAGCTGTTTGACATAATATAAAAATATAGAAAGAAATAGTTTAACATAACATAAAAATATAGAAAGAAGATGTTTAACATAATATAAAAATATAGAAAGAAATAGTTTAACATAATATAAAAACATAGAAAGAAGTAGTTTAATATAACATAAAAATATAGAAAGAAGATGTTTAACATAATATAAAAATATAGAAAGAAATAGTTTGACATAACATAAAAATAAAGAAAGAAATAGTTTAACATAATATAAAAATATAGAAAGAAGTAGTTTAACATAACATAAAAATATAGAAAGAAGATGTTTATCATAATATAAAAATATAGAAAGAAATAGTTTAACATAACATAAAAATATAGAAAGAAGATGTTTAACATAATATAAAAATATAGAAAGAAATAGTTTAACATAATATAAAAACATAGAAAGAAGTAGTTTAACATAACATAAAAATAAAGAAAGAAGATGTATAACATAATATAAAAATATAGAAAGAAATAGTTTGACATAACATAAAAATATAGAAAGAAATAGTTTAACATAATATAAAAATATAGAAAGAAGTAGTTTAACATAACATAAAAATATAGAAAGAAGATGTTTATCATAATATAAAAATATAGAAAGAAATAGTTTAACATAACATAAAAATATAGAAAGAAGATGTTTAACATAATATAAAAATATAGAAAGAAATAGTTTGACATAACATAAAAATATAGAAAGAAATAGTTTAACATAATATAAAAATATAGAAAGAAGTAGTTTAACATAACATAAAAATATAGAAAGAAGATGTTTATCATAATATAAAAATATAGAAAGAAATAGTTTAACATAACATAAAAATATAGAAAGAAGATGTTTAACATAATATAAAAATATAGAAAGAAATAGTTTAACATAATATAAAAACATAGAAAGAAGTAGTTTAACATAACATAAAAATATAGAAAGAAGATGTTAAACATTATAAAAACATAGAAAGAAGTAGTTTAACATAACATAAAAATATAGAAAGAAGATGTTTAACATAATATAAAAATATAGAAAGAAATAGTTTAACATAACATAAAAATATAGAAAGAAGATGTTTAAGATAATATAAAAATATAGAAAGAAATAGTTTAACATAATATAAAAACATAGAAAGAAGATGTTTAACATAATATAAAAATATAGAAAGAAGATGTTTAACATAATATAAAAATATAGAAATAAATAGTTTAACATAACATAAAAATATAGAAAGAAGATGTTTAACATAATATAAAAATATAGAAAGAAATAGTTTAACATAATATAAAAACATAGAAAGAAGTAGTTTAACATAACATAAAAATATAGAAAGAAGCTGTTTGACATAATATAAAAATATAGAAAGAAATAGTTTAACATAACATAAAAATATAGAAAGAAGATGTTTAACATAATATAAAAATATAGAAAGAAATAGTTTAACATAATATAAAACATAGAAAGAAGTAGTTTAATATAACATAAAAACATAGAAAGAAGATGTTTAACATAATATAAAAATATAGAAAGAAATAGTTTGACATAACATAAAAATAAAGAAAGAAATAGTTTAACATAATATAAAAATATAGAAAGAAGTAGTTTAACATAACATAAAAATATAGAAAGAAGATGTTTAACATAATATAAAAATATAGAAAGAAATAGTTTAACATCATATAAAAATATAGAAAGATATAGTTTAACATAATATAAAAACATAGAAAGAAGTAGTTTAACATAACATAAAAATATAGAAAGAAGCTGTTTGACATAATATAAAAATATAGAAAGAAATAGTTTAACATAACATAAAAATATAGAAAGAAGATGTTTAACATAATATAAAAATATAGAAAGAAATAGTTTAACATAATATAAAAACATAGAAAGAAGTAGTTTAATATAACATAAAAATATAGAAAGAAGATGTTTAACATAATATAAAAATATAGAAAGAAATAGTTTGACATAACATAAAAATAAAGAAAGAAATAGTTTAACATAATATAAAAATATAGAAAGAAGTAGTTTAACATAACATAAAAATATAGAAAGAAGATGTTTATCATAATATAAAAATATAGAAAGAAATAGTTTAACATAACATAAAAATATAGAAAGAAGATGTTTAACATAATATAAAAATATAGAAAGAAATAGTTTAACATAATATAAAAACATAGAAAGAAGTAGTTTAACATAACATAAAAATATAGAAAAAAGATGTTAAACATTATAAAAACATAGAAAGAAGTAGTTTAACATAACATAAAAATATAGAAAGAAGATGTTTAACATAATATAAAAATATAGAAAGAAATAGTTTAACATAACATAAAAATATACAAAGAAGATGTTAAACATAATATAAAAATATAGAAAGAAATAGTTTAACATAATATAAAAACATAGAAAGAAGATGTTTAACATAATATGAAAATATAGAAAGAAGATGTTTAACATAATATAAAAACATAGAAAGAAGTAGTTTAACATAACATAAAAATATAGAAAGAAATAGTTTAACATAACATAAAAATATAGAAAGAAGATGTTTAACATAATATAAAAATATAGAAAGAAATAGTTTAACATAATAGAAAAACATAGAAAGAAGTAGTTTAACATAACATAAAAATATAGAAAGAAATAGTTTAACATAATATAAAAACATAGAAAGAAGTAGTTTAACATAACATAAAAATATAGAAAGAAGCTGTTTGACATAATATAAAAATATAGAAAGAAATAGTTTAACATAACATAAAAATATAGAAAGAAGATGTTTAACATAATATAAAAATATAGAAAGAAATAGTTTAACATAATATAAAAACATAGAAAGAAGTAGTTTAATATAACATAAAAATATAGAAAGAAGATGTTTAACATAATATAAAAATATAGAAAGAAATAGTTTGACATAACATAAAAATATAGAAAGAAATAGTTTAACATAATATAAAAACATAGAAAGAAGTAGTTTAATATAACATAAAAATATAGAAAGAAGATGTTTAACATAATATAAAAATATAGAAAGAAATAGTTTAACATAACATAAAAATATACAAAGAAGATGTTAAACATAATATAAAAATATAGAAAGAAATAGTTTAACATAATATAAAAACATAGAAAGAAGTAGTTTAATATAATATAAAAATATAGAAAGAAGATGTTTAACATAATATAAAAACATAGAAAGAAGTAGTTTAACATAACGTAAAAATATAGAAAGAAGATGTTTAACATAATATAAAAATATAGAAAGAAATAGTTTAACATAACATAAAAATATAGAAAGAAGATGTTTAACATAATATAAAAATATAGAAAGAAATAGTTTAACATAATATAAAAACATAGAAAGAAGTAGTTTAATATAACATAAAAATATAGAAAGAAGATGTTTAACATAATATAAAAATATAGAAAGAAATAGTTTGACATAACATAAAAATATAGAAAGAAATAGTTTAACATAATATAAAAACATAGAAAGAAGTAGTTTAATATAACATAAAAATATAGAAAGAAGATGTTTAACATAATATAAAAATATAGAAAGAAATAGTTTAACATAACATAAAAATATACAAAGAAGATGTTAAACATAATATAAAAATATAGAAAGAAATAGTTTAACATAATATAAAAACATAGAAAGAAGTAGTTTAATATAATATAAAAATATAGAAAGAAGATGTTTAACATAATATAAAAACATAGAAAGAAGTAGTTTAACATAACGTAAAAATATAGAAAGAAGATGTTTAACATAATATAAAAATATAGAAAGAAATAGTTTAACATAACATAAAAATATAGAAAGAAGATGTTTAACATAATATAAAAATATAGAAAGAAATAGTTTAACATAATATAAAAACATAGAAAGAAGATGTTTAACATAATATAAAAATATAGAAAGAAGATGTTTAACATAATATAAAAATATAGAAATAAATAGTTTAACATAACATAAAAATATAGAAAGAAGATGTTTAACATAATATAAAAATATAGAAAGAAATAGTTTAACATAATAGAAAAACATAGAAAGAAGTAGTTTAACATAACATAAAAATATAGAAAGAAGATGTTTAACATAATATAAAAATATAGAAAGAAATAGTTTAACATAATATAAAAACATAGAAAGAAGTAGTTTAACATAACATAAAAATATAGAAAGAAGCTGTTTGACATAATATAAAAATATAGAAAGAAATAGTTTAACATAACATAAAAATATAGAAAGAAGATGTTTAACATAATATAAAAATATAGAAAGAAATAGTTAAACATAATATAAAAACATAGAAAGAAGTAGTTTAACATAACATAAAAATAAAGAAAGAAGATGTATAACATAATATAAAAATATAGAAAGAAATAGTTTGACATAACATAAAAATATAGAAAGAAATAGTTTAACATAATATAAAAATATAGAAAGAAGTAGTTTAACATAACATAAAAATATAGAAAGAAGATGTTTATCATAATATAAAAATATAGAAAGAAATAGTTTAACATAACATAAAAATATAGAAAGAAGATGTTTAACATAATATAAAAATATAGAAAGAAATAGTTTAACATAATATAAAAACATAGAAAGAAGTAGTTTAACATAACATAAAAATATAGAAAGAAGATGTTAAACATTATAAAAACATAGAAAGAAGTAGTTTAACATAACATAAAAATATAGAAAGAAGATGTTTAACATAATATAAAAATATAGAAAGAAATAGTTTAACATAACATAAAAATATAGAAAGAAGATGTTTAAGATAATATAAAAATATAGAAAGAAATAGTTTAACATAATATAAAAACATAGAAAGAAGATGTTTAACATAATATAAAAATATAGAAAGAAGATGTTTAACATAATATAAAAATATAGAAATAAATAGTTTAACATAACATAAAAATATAGAAAGAAGATGTTTAACATAATATAAAAATATAGAAAGAAATAGTTTAACATAATATAAAAACATAGAAAGAAGTAGTTTAACATAACATAAAAATATAGAAAGAAGCTGTTTGACATAATATAAAAATATAGAAAGAAATAGTTTAACATAACATAAAAATATAGAAAGAAGATGTTTAACATAATATAAAAATATAGAAAGAAATAGTTTAACATAATATAAAACATAGAAAGAAGTAGTTTAATATAACATAAAAACATAGAAAGAAGATGTTTAACATAATATAAAAATATAGAAAGAAATAGTTTGACATAACATAAAAATAAAGAAAGAAATAGTTTAACATAATATAAAAATATAGAAAGAAGTAGTTTAACATAACATAAAAATATAGAAAGAAGATGTTTAACATAATATAAAAATATAGAAAGAAATAGTTTAACATCATATAAAAATATAGAAAGATATAGTTTAACATAATATAAAAACATAGAAAGAAGTAGTTTAACATAACATAAAAATATAGAAAGAAGCTGTTTGACATAATATAAAAATATAGAAAGAAATAGTTTAACATAACATAAAAATATAGAAAGAAGATGTTTAACATAATATAAAAATATAGAAAGAAATAGTTTAACATAATATAAAAACATAGAAAGAAGTAGTTTAATATAACATAAAAATATAGAAAGAAGATGTTTAACATAATATAAAAATATAGAAAGAAATAGTTTGACATAACATAAAAATAAAGAAAGAAATAGTTTAACATAATATAAAAATATAGAAAGAAGTAGTTTAACATAACATAAAAATATAGAAAGAAGATGTTTATCATAATATAAAAATATAGAAAGAAATAGTTTAACATAACATAAAAATATAGAAAGAAGATGTTTAACATAATATAAAAATATAGAAAGAAATAGTTTAACATAATATAAAAACATAGAAAGAAGTAGTTTAACATAACATAAAAATATAGAAAGAAGATGTTAAACATTATAAAAACATAGAAAGAAGTAGTTTAACATAACATAAAAATATAGAAAGAAGATGTTTAACATAATATAAAAATATAGAAAGAAATAGTTTAACATAACATAAAAATATACAAAGAAGATGTTAAACATAATATAAAAATATAGAAAGAAATAGTTTAACATAATATAAAAACATAGAAAGAAGATGTTTAACATAATATGAAAATATAGAAAGAAGATGTTTAACATAATATAAAAACATAGAAAGAAGTAGTTTAACATAACATAAAAATATAGAAAGAAATAGTTTAACATAATATAAAAACATAGAAAGAAGTAGTTTAACATAACATAAAAATATAGAAAGAAGCTGTTTGACATAATATAAAAATATAGAAAGAAATAGTTTAACATAACATAAAAATATAGAAAGAAGATGTTTAACATAATATAAAAATATAGAAAGAAATAGTTTAACATAATATAAAAACATAGAAAGAAGTAGTTTAATATAACATAAAAATATAGAAAGAAGATGTTTAACATAATATAAAAATATAGAAAGAAATAGTTTGACATAACATAAAAATATAGAAAGAAATAGTTTAACATAATATAAAAACATAGAAAGAAGTAGTTTAACATAACATAAAAATAAAGAAAGAAGATGTATAACATAATATAAAAATATAGAAAGAAATAGTTTGACATAACATAAAAATATAGAAAGAAATAGTTTAACATAATATAAAAATATAGAAAGAAGTAGTTTAACATAACATAAAAATATAGAAAGAAGATGTTTATCATAATATAAAAATATAGAAAGAAATAGTTTAACATAACATAAAAATATAGAAAGAAGATGTTTAACATAATATAAAAATATAGAAAGAAATAGTTTAACATAATATAAAAACATAGAAAGAAGTAGTTTAACATAACATAAAAATATAGAAAGAAGATGTTAAACATTATAAAAACATAGAAAGAAGTAGTTTAACATAACATAAAAATATAGAAAGAAGATGTTTAACATAATATAAAAATATAGAAAGAAATAGTTTAACATAACATAAAAATATAGAAAGAAGATGTTTAAGATAATATAAAAATATAGAAAGAAATAGTTTAACATAATATAAAAACATAGAAAGAAGATGTTTAACATAATATAAAAATATAGAAAGAAGATGTTTAACATAATATAAAAATATAGAAATAAATAGTTTAACATAACATAAAAATATAGAAAGAAGATGTTTAACATAATATAAAAATATAGAAAGAAATAGTTTAACATAATATAAAAACATAGAAAGAAGTAGTTTAACATAACATAAAAATATAGAAAGAAGCTGTTTGACATAATATAAAAATATAGAAAGAAATAGTTTAACATAACATAAAAATATAGAAAGAAGATGTTTAACATAATATAAAAATATAGAAAGAAATAGTTTAACATAATATAAAACATAGAAAGAAGTAGTTTAATATAACATAAAAACATAGAAAGAAGATGTTTAACATAATATAAAAATATAGAAAGAAATAGTTTGACATAACATAAAAATAAAGAAAGAAATAGTTTAACATAATATAAAAATATAGAAAGAAGTAGTTTAACATAACATAAAAATATAGAAAGAAGATGTTTAACATAATATAAAAATATAGAAAGAAATAGTTTAACATCATATAAAAATATAGAAAGATATAGTTTAACATAATATAAAAACATAGAAAGAAGTAGTTTATCATAACATAAAAATATAGAAAGAAGCTGTTTGACATAATATAAAAATATAGAAAGAAATAGTTTAACATAACATAAAAATATAGAAAGAAGATGTTTAACATAATATAAAAATATAGAAAGAAATAGTTTAACATAATATAAAAACATAGAAAGAAGTAGTTTAATATAACATAAAAATATAGAAAGAAGATGTTTAACATAATATAAAAATATAGAAAGAAATAGTTTGACATAACATAAAAATAAAGAAAGAAATAGTTTAACATAATATAAAAATATAGAAAGAAGTAGTTTAACATAACATAAAAATATAGAAAGAAGATGTTTATCATAATATAAAAATATAGAAAGAAATAGTTTAACATAACATAAAAATATAGAAAGAAGATGTTTAACATAATATAAAAATATAGAAAGAAATAGTTTAACATAATATAAAAACATAGAAAGAAGTAGTTTAACATAACATAAAAATATAGAAAGAAGATGTTAAACATTATAAAAACATAGAAAGAAGTAGTTTAACATAACATAAAAATATAGAAAGAAGATGTTTAACATAATATAAAAATATAGAAAGAAATAGTTTAACATAACATAAAAATATACAAAGAAGATGTTAAACATAATATAAAAATATAGAAAGAAATAGTTTAACATAATATAAAAACATAGAAAGAAGATGTTTAACATAATATGAAAATATAGAAAGAAGATGTTTAACATAATATAAAAACATAGAAAGAAGTAGTTTAACATAACATAAAAATATAGAAAGAAATAGTTTAACATAATATAAAAACATAGAAAGAAGTAGTTTAACATAACATAAAAATATAGAAAGAAGCTGTTTGACATAATATAAAAATATAGAAAGAAATAGTTTAACATAACATAAAAATATAGAAAGAAGATGTTTAACATAATATAAAAATATAGAAAGAAATAGTTTAACATAATATAAAAACATAGAAAGAAGTAGTTTAATATAACATAAAAATATAGAAAGAAGATGTTTTACATAATATAAAAATATAGAAAGAAATAGTTTGACATAACATAAAAATATAGAAAGAAATAGTTTAACATAATATAAAAACATAGAAAGAAGTAGTTTAATATAACATAAAAATATAGAAAGAAGATGTTTAACATAATATAAAAATATAGAAAGAAATAGTTTAACATAACATAAAAATATACAAAGAAGATGTTAAACATAATATAAAAATATAGAAAGAAATAGTTTAACATAATATAAAAACATAGAAAGAAGTAGTTTAATATAATATAAAAATATAGAAAGAAGATGTTTAACATAATATAAAAACATAGAAAGAAGTAGTTTAACATAACGTAAAAATATAGAAAGAAGATGTTTAACATAATATAAAAATATAGAAAGAAATAGTTTAACATAATATAAAAACATAGAAAGAAGATGTTTAACATAATATAAAAATATAGAAAGAAGATGTTTAACATAATATAAAAATATAGAAATATATAGTTTAACATAACATAAAAATATAGAAAGAAGATGTTTAACATAATATAAAAATATAGAAAGAAATAGTTTAACATAATAGAAAAACATAGAAAGAAGTAGTTTAACATAACATAAAAATATAGAAAGAAGATGTTTATCATAATATAAAAATATAGAAAGAAATAGTTTAACATAACATAAAAATATAGAAAGAAGATGTTTAACATAATATAAAAATATAGAAAGAAATAGTTTAACATAATATAAAAACATAGAAAGAAGTAGTTTAACATAACATAAAAATATAGAAAGAAGATGTTAAACATAATATAAAAATAAAGAAAGAAATAGTTTAACATAACATAAAAATATAGAAAGAAGATGTTTAACATAATATAAAAATATAGAAAGAAATAGTTTAAAATAATATAAAAACATAGAAAGAAATAGTTTAACACAATATAAAAACATAGAAAGAAGTAGTTTAACATAACATAAAAATATAGAAAGAAGATGTTTATCATAATATAAAAATATAGAAAGAAATAGTTTAACATAACATAAAAATATAGAAAGAAGATGTTTAACATAATATAAAAATATAGAAATAAATAGTTTAACATAATATAAAAACATAGAAAGAAGTAGTTTAACATAACATAAAAATATAGAAAGAAGATGTTAAACATAATATAAAAATAAAGAAAGAAATAGTTTAACATAACATAAAAATATAGAAAGAAGATGTTTAACATAATATAAAAATATAGAAAGAAATAGTTTAACATAATATAAAAACATAGAAAGAAATAGTTTAACACAATATAAAAACATAGAAAGAAGTAGTTTAACATAACATAAAAATATAGAAAGAAGATGTTTAACATAATATAAAAATATAGAAAGAAATAGTTTAACATAACATAAAAATATAGAAAGAAGATGTTTAACATAATATAAAAATATAGAAAGAAATAGTTTAACATAATATAAAAACATAGAAAGAAGTAGTTTAACATAACATAAAAATATAGAAAGAAGATGTTTAACATAATATAAAAATATAGAAAGAAATAGTTTAACATAACATAAAAATATAGAAAGAAGATGTTTAACATAATATAAAAATATAGAAAGAAATAGTTTAACATAATATAAAAATATAGAAAGAAACAGTTTAACATAATATAAAAACATAGAAAGAAGTAGTTTAACATAACATAAAAATATAGAAAGACGTAGTTTAACATAACATAAAAATATAGAAAGAAGATTTTTAACATAATATTATATATAGAAAGAAATAGTTTAACATATTATAAAAACATAGAAAGAAGTAGTTTAACATAACATAAAAATATAGAAAGAAGATGTTTAACATAATATAAAAATATAGAAAGAAATAGTTTAACATAATATAAAAACATAGAAAGAAGTAGTTTAACATAACATAAAAATATAGAAAGAAGATGTTTAACATAATATAAAAATATAGAAAGAAATAGTTTAACATAACATAAAAATATACAAAGAAGATGTTAAACATAATATAAAAATATAGAAATAAATAGTTTAACATAACATAAAAATATAGAAAGAAGATGTTTAACATAATATAAAAATATAGAAAGAAATAGTTTAACATAATAGAAAAACATAGAAAGAAGTAGTTTAACATAATATAAAAATATAGAAAGAAGATGTTTAACATAATATAAAAATATAGAAAGAAATAGTTTAACATAATATAAAAACATAGAAAGAAGTAGTTTAACATAACATAAAAATATAGAAAGAAGCTGTTTGACATAATATAAAAATATAGAAAGAAATAGTTTAACATAACATAAAAATATAGAAAGAAGATGTTTAACATAATATAAAAATATAGAAAGAAATAGTTAAACATAATATAAAAACATAGAAAGAAGTAGTTTAACATAACATAAAAATAAAGAAAGAAGATGTATAACATAATATAAAAATATAGAAAGAAATAGTTTGACATAACATAAAAATATAGAAAGAAATAGTTTAACATAATATAAAAATATAGAAAGAAGTAGTTTAACATAACATAAAAATATAGAAAGAAGATGTTTATCATAATATAAAAATATAGAAAGAAATAGTTTAACATAACATAAAAATATAGAAAGAAGATGTTTAACATAATATAAAAATATAGAAAGAAATAGTTTAACATAATATAAAAACATAGAAAGAAGTAGTTTAACATAACATAAAAATATAGAAAGAAGATGTTAAACATTATAAAAACATAGAAAGAAGTAGTTTAACATAACATAAAAATATAGAAAGAAGATGTTTAACATAATATAAAAATATAGAAAGAAATAGTTTAACATAACATAAAAATATAGAAAGAAGATGTTTAAGATAATATAAAAATATAGAAAGAAATAGTTTAACATAATATAAAAACATAGAAAGAAGATGTTTAACATAATATAAAAATATAGAAAGAAGATGTTTAACATAATATAAAAATATAGAAATAAATAGTTTAACATAACATAAAAATATAGAAAGAAGATGTTTAACATAATATAAAAATATAGAAAGAAATAGTTTAACATAATATAAAAACATAGAAAGAAGTAGTTTAACATAACATAAAAATATAGAAAGAAGCTGTTTGACATAATATAAAAATATAGAAAGAAATAGTTTAACATAACATAAAAATATAGAAAGAAGATGTTTAACATAATATAAAAATATAGAAAGAAATAGTTTAACATAATATAAAACATAGAAAGAAGTAGTTTAATATAACATAAAAACATAGAAAGAAGATGTTTAACATAATATAAAAATATAGAAAGAAATAGTTTGACATAACATAAAAATAAAGAAAGAAATAGTTTAACATAATATAAAAATATAGAAAGAAGTAGTTTAACATAACATAAAAATATAGAAAGAAGATGTTTAACATAATATAAAAATATAGAAAGAAATAGTTTAACATCATATAAAAATATAGAAAGATATAGTTTAACATAATATAAAAACATAGAAAGAAGTAGTTTAACATAACATAAAAATATAGAAAGAAGCTGTTTGACATAATATAAAAATATAGAAAGAAATAGTTTAACATAACATAAAAATATAGAAAGAAGATGTTTAACATAATATAAAAATATAGAAAGAAATAGTTTAACATAATATAAAAACATAGAAAGAAGTAGTTTAATATAACATAAAAATATAGAAAGAAGATGTTTAACATAATATAAAAATATAGAAAGAAATAGTTTGACATAACATAAAAATAAAGAAAGAAATAGTTTAACATAATATAAAAATATAGAAAGAAGTAGTTTAACATAACATAAAAATATAGAAAGAAGATGTTTATCATAATATAAAAATATAGAAAGAAATAGTTTAACATAACATAAAAATATAGAAAGAAGATGTTTAACATAATATAAAAATATAGAAAGAAATAGTTTAACATAATATAAAAACATAGAAAGAAGTAGTTTAACATAACATAAAAATAAAGAAAGAAGATGTATAACATAATATAAAAATATAGAAAGAAATAGTTTGACATAACATAAAAATATAGAAAGAAATAGTTTAACATAATATAAAAATATAGAAAGAAGTAGTTTAACATAACATAAAAATATAGAAAGAAGATGTTTATCATAATATAAAAATATAGAAAGAAATAGTTTAACATAACATAAAAATATAGAAAGAAGATGTTTAACATAATATAAAAATATAGAAAGAAATAGTTTAACATAATATAAAAACATAGAAAGAAGTAGTTTAACATAACATAAAAATATAGAAAGAAGATGTTAAACATTATAAAAACATAGAAAGAAGTAGTTTAACATAACATAAAAATATAGAAAGAAGATGTTTAACATAATATAAAAATATAGAAAGAAATAGTTTAACATAACATAAAAATATAGAAAGAAGATGTTTAAGATAATATAAAAATATAGAAAGAAATAGTTTAACATAATATAAAAACATAGAAAGAAGATGTTTAACATAATATAAAAATATAGAAAGAAGATGTTTAACATAATATAAAAATATAGAAATAAATAGTTTAACATAACATAAAAATATAGAAAGAAGATGTTTAACATAATATAAAAATATAGAAAGAAATAGTTTAACATAATATAAAAACATAGAAAGAAGTAGTTTAACATAACATAAAAATATAGAAAGAAGCTGTTTGACATAATATAAAAATATAGAAAGAAATAGTTTAACATAACATAAAAATATAGAAAGAAGATGTTTAACATAATATAAAAATATAGAAAGAAATAGTTTAACATAATATAAAACATAGAAAGAAGTAGTTTAATATAACATAAAAACATAGAAAGAAGATGTTTAACATAATATAAAAATATAGAAAGAAATAGTTTGACATAACATAAAAATAAAGAAAGAAATAGTTTAACATAATATAAAAATATAGAAAGAAGTAGTTTAACATAACATAAAAATATAGAAAGAAGATGTTTAACATAATATAAAAATATAGAAAGAAATAGTTTAACATCATATAAAAATATAGAAAGATATAGTTTAACATAATATAAAAACATAGAAAGAAGTAGTTTAACATAACATAAAAATATAGAAAGAAGCTGTTTGACATAATATAAAAATATAGAAAGAAATAGTTTAACATAACATAAAAATATAGAAAGAAGATGTTTAACATAATATAAAAATATAGAAAGAAATAGTTTAACATAATATAAAAACATAGAAAGAAGTAGTTTAATATAACATAAAAATATAGAAAGAAGATGTTTAACATAATATAAAAATATAGAAAGAAATAGTTTGACATAACATAAAAATAAAGAAAGAAATAGTTTAACATAATATAAAAATATAGAAAGAAGTAGTTTAACATAACATAAAAATATAGAAAGAAGATGTTTATCATAATATAAAAATATAGAAAGAAATAGTTTAACATAACATAAAAATATAGAAAGAAGATGTTTAACATAATATAAAAATATAGAAAGAAATAGTTTAACATAATATAAAAACATAGAAAGAAGTAGTTTAACATAACATAAAAATATAGAAAGAAGATGTTAAACATTATAAAAACATAGAAAGAAGTAGTTTAACATAACATAAAAATATAGAAAGAAGATGTTTAACATAATATAAAAATATAGAAAGAAATAGTTTAACATAACATAAAAATATACAAAGAAGATGTTAAACATAATATAAAAATATAGAAAGAAATAGTTTAACATAATATAAAAACATAGAAAGAAGATGTTTAACATAATATGAAAATATAGAAAGAAGATGTTTAACATAATATAAAAACATAGAAAGAAGTAGTTTAACATAACATAAAAATATAGAAAGAAATAGTTTAACATAACATAAAAATATAGAAAGAAGATGTTTAACATAATATAAAAATATAGAAAGAAATAGTTTAACATAATAGAAAAACATAGAAAGAAGTAGTTTAACATAACATAAAAATATAGAAAGAAATAGTTTAACATAATATAAAAACATAGAAAGAAGTAGTTTAACATAACATAAAAATATAGAAAGAAGCTGTTTAACATAATATAAAAATATAGAAAGAAATAGTTTAACATAACATAAAAATATAGAAAGAAGATGTTTAACATAATATAAAAATATAGAAAGAAATAGTTTAACATAATATAAAAACATAGAAAGAAGTAGTTTAATATAACATAAAAATATAGAAAGAAGATGTTTAACATAATATAAAAATATAGAAAGAAATAGTTTGACATAACATAAAAATATAGAAAGAAATAGTTTAACATAATATAAAAACATAGAAAGAAGTAGTTTAATATAACATAAAAATATAGAAAGAAGATGTTTAACATAATATAAAAATATAGAAAGAAATAGTTTAACATAACATAAAAATATACAAAGAAGATGTTAAACATAATATAAAAATATAGAAAGAAATAGTTTAACATAATATAAAAACATAGAAAGAAGTAGTTTAATATAATATAAAAATATAGAAAGAAGATGTTTAACATAATATAAAAACATAGAAAGAAGTAGTTTAACATAACGTAAAAATATAGAAAGAAGATGTTTAACATAATATAAAAATATAGAAAGAAATAGTTTAACATAACATAAAAATATAGAAAGAAGATGTTTAACATAATATAAAAATATAGAAAGAAATAGTTTAACATAATATAAAAACATAGAAAGAAGTAGTTTAATATAACATAAAAATATAGAAAGAAGATGTTTAACATAATATAAAAATATAGAAAGAAATAGTTTGACATAACATAAAAATATAGAAAGAAATAGTTTAACATAATATAAAAACATAGAAAGAAGTAGTTTAATATAACATAAAAATATAGAAAGAAGATGTTTAACATAATATAAAAATATAGAAAGAAATAGTTTAACATAACATAAAAATATACAAAGAAGATGTTAAACATAATATAAAAATATAGAAAGAAATAGTTTAACATAATATAAAAACATAGAAAGAAGTAGTTTAATATAATATAAAAATATAGAAAGAAGATGTTTAACATAATATAAAAACATAGAAAGAAGTAGTTTAACATAACGTAAAAATATAGAAAGAAGATGTTTAACATAATATAAAAATATAGAAAGAAATAGTTTAACATAACATAAAAATATAGAAAGAAGATGTTTAACATAATATAAAAATATAGAAAGAAATAGTTTAACATAATATAAAAACATAGAAAGAAGATGTTTAACATAATATAAAAATATAGAAAGAAGATGTTTAACATAATATAAAAATATAGAAATAAATAGTTTAACATAACATAAAAATATAGAAAGAAGATGTTTAACATAATATAAAAATATAGAAAGAAATAGTTTAACATAATAGAAAAACATAGAAAGAAGTAGTTTAACATAACATAAAAATATAGAAAGAAGATGTTTAACATAATATAAAAATATAGAAAGAAATAGTTTAACATAATATAAAAACATAGAAAGAAGTAGTTTAACATAACATAAAAATATAGAAAGAAGCTGTTTGACATAATATAAAAATATAGAAAGAAATAGTTTAACATAACATAAAAATATAGAAAGAAGATGTTTAACATAATATAAAAATATAGAAAGAAATAGTTAAACATAATATAAAAACATAGAAAGAAGTAGTTTAACATAACATAAAAATAAAGAAAGAAGATGTATAACATAATATAAAAATATAGAAAGAAATAGTTTGACATAACATAAAAATATAGAAAGAAATAGTTTAACATAATATAAAAATATAGAAAGAAGTAGTTTAACATAACATAAAAATATAGAAAGAAGATGTTTATCATAATATAAAAATATAGAAAGAAATAGTTTAACATAACATAAAAATATAGAAAGAAGATGTTTAACATAATATAAAAATATAGAAAGAAATAGTTTAACATAATATAAAAACATAGAAAGAAGTAGTTTAACATAACATAAAAATATAGAAAGAAGATGTTAAACATTATAAAAACATAGAAAGAAGTAGTTTAACATAACATAAAAATATAGAAAGAAGATGTTTAACATAATATAAAAATATAGAAAGAAATAGTTTAACATAACATAAAAATATAGAAAGAAGATGTTTAAGATAATATAAAAATATAGAAAGAAATAGTTTAACATAATATAAAAACATAGAAAGAAGATGTTTAACATAATATAAAAATATAGAAAGAAGATGTTTAACATAATATAAAAATATAGAAATAAATAGTTTAACATAACATAAAAATATAGAAAGAAGATGTTTAACATAATATAAAAATATAGAAAGAAATAGTTTAACATAATATAAAAACATAGAAAGAAGTAGTTTAACATAACATAAAAATATAGAAAGAAGCTGTTTGACATAATATAAAAATATAGAAAGAAATAGTTTAACATAACATAAAAATATAGAAAGAAGATGTTTAACATAATATAAAAATATAGAAAGAAATAGTTTAACATAATATAAAACATAGAAAGAAGTAGTTTAATATAACATAAAAACATAGAAAGAAGATGTTTAACATAATATAAAAATATAGAAAGAAATAGTTTGACATAACATAAAAATAAAGAAAGAAATAGTTTAACATAATATAAAAATATAGAAAGAAGTAGTTTAACATAACATAAAAATATAGAAAGAAGATGTTTAACATAATATAAAAATATAGAAAGAAATAGTTTAACATCATATAAAAATATAGAAAGATATAGTTTAACATAATATAAAAACATAGAAAGAAGTAGTTTAACATAACATAAAAATATAGAAAGAAGCTGTTTGACATAATATAAAAATATAGAAAGAAATAGTTTAACATAACATAAAAATATAGAAAGAAGATGTTTAACATAATATAAAAATATAGAAAGAAATAGTTTAACATAATATAAAAACATAGAAAGAAGTAGTTTAATATAACATAAAAATATAGAAAGAAGATGTTTAACATAATATAAAAATATAGAAAGAAATAGTTTGACATAACATAAAAATAAAGAAAGAAATAGTTTAACATAATATAAAAATATAGAAAGAAGTAGTTTAACATAACATAAAAATATAGAAAGAAGATGTTTATCATAATATAAAAATATAGAAAGAAATAGTTTAACATAACATAAAAATATAGAAAGAAGATGTTTAACATAATATAAAAATATAGAAAGAAATAGTTTAACATAATATAAAAACATAGAAAGAAGTAGTTTAACATAACATAAAAATATAGAAAGAAGATGTTAAACATTATAAAAACATAGAAAGAAGTAGTTTAACATAACATAAAAATATAGAAAGAAGATGTTTAACATAATATAAAAATATAGAAAGAAATAGTTTAACATAATATAAAAACATAGAAAGAAGTAGTTTAATATAACATAAAAATATAGAAAGAAGATGTTTAACATAATATAAAAATATAGAAAGAAATAGTTTAACATAATATAAAAACATAGAAAGAAGTAGTTTAATATAACATAAAAATATAGAAAGAAGATGTTTAACATAATATAAAAATATAGAAAGAAATAGTTTGACATAACATAAAAATAAAGAAAGAAATAGTTTAACATAATATAAAAATATAGAAAGAAGTAGTTTAACATAACATAAAAATATAGAAAGAAGATGTTTATCATAATATAAAAATATAGAAAGAAATAGTTTAACATAACATAAAAATATAGAAAGAAGATGTTTAACATAATATAAAAATATAGAAAGAAATAGTTTAACATCATATAAAAATATAGAAAGATATAGTTTAACATAATATAAAAACATAGAAAGAAGTAGTTTAACATAACATAAAAATATAGAAAGAAGCTGTTTGACATAATATAAAAATATAGAAAGAAATAGTTTAACATAACATAAAAATATAGAAAGAAGATGTTTAACATAATATAAAAATATAGAAAGAAATAGTTTAACATAATATAAAAACATAGAAAGAAGTAGTTTAATATAACATAAAAATATAGAAAGAAGATGTTTAACATAATATAAAAATATAGAAAGAAATAGTTTGACATAACATAAAAATAAAGAAAGAAATAGTTTAACATAATATAAAAATATAGAAAGAAGTAGTTTAACATAACATAAAAATATAGAAAGAAGATGTTTATCATAATATAAAAATATAGAAAGAAATAGTTTAACATAACATAAAAATATAGAAAGAAGATGTTTAACATAATATAAAAATATAGAAAGAAATAGTTTAACATAATATAAAAACATAGAAAGAAGTAGTTTAACATAACATAAAAATATAGAAAGAAGATGTTAAACATTATAAAAACATAGAAAGAAGTAGTTTAACATAACATAAAAATATAGAAAGAAGATGTTTAACATAATATAAAAATATAGAAAGAAATAGTTTAACATAACATAAAAATATACAAAGAAGATGTTAAACATAATATAAAAATATAGAAAGAAATAGTTTAACATAATATAAAAACATAGAAAGAAGATGTTTAACATAATATGAAAATATAGAAAGAAGATGTTTAACATAATATAAAAACATAGAAAGAAGTAGTTTAACATAACATAAAAATATAGAAAGAAATAGTTTAACATAACATAAAAATATAGAAAGAAGATGTTTAACATAATATAAAAATATAGAAAGAAATAGTTTAACATAATAGAAAAACATAGAAAGAAGTAGTTTAACATAACATAAAAATATAGAAAGAAATAGTTTAACATAATATAAAAACATAGAAAGAAGTAGTTTAACATAACATAAAAATATAGAAAGAAGCTGTTTAACATAATATAAAAATATAGAAAGAAATAGTTTAACATAACATAAAAATATAGAAAGAAGATGTTTAACATAATATAAAAATATAGAAAGAAATAGTTTAACATAATATAAAAACATAGAAAGAAGTAGTTTAATATAACATAAAAATATAGAAAGAAGATGTTTAACATAATATAAAAATATAGAAAGAAATAGTTTGACATAACATAAAAATATAGAAAGAAATAGTTTAACATAATATAAAAACATAGAAAGAAGTAGTTTAATATAACATAAAAATATAGAAAGAAGATGTTTAACATAATATAAAAATATAGAAAGAAATAGTTTAACATAACATAAAAATATACAAAGAAGATGTTAAACATAATATAAAAATATAGAAAGAAATAGTTTAACATAATATAAAAACATAGAAAGAAGTAGTTTAATATAATATAAAAATATAGAAAGAAGATGTTTAACATAATATAAAAACATAGAAAGAAGTAGTTTAACATAACGTAAAAATATAGAAAGAAGATGTTTAACATAATATAAAAATATAGAAAGAAATAGTTTAACATAACATAAAAATATAGAAAGAAGATGTTTAACATAATATAAAAATATAGAAAGAAATAGTTTAACATAATATAAAAACATAGAAAGAAGTAGTTTAATATAACATAAAAATATAGAAAGAAGATGTTTAACATAATATAAAAATATAGAAAGAAATAGTTTGACATAACATAAAAATATAGAAAGAAATAGTTTAACATAATATAAAAACATAGAAAGAAGTAGTTTAATATAACATAAAAATATAGAAAGAAGATGTTTAACATAATATAAAAATATAGAAAGAAATAGTTTAACATAACATAAAAATATACAAAGAAGATGTTAAACATAATATAAAAATATAGAAAGAAATAGTTTAACATAATATAAAAACATAGAAAGAAGTAGTTTAATATAATATAAAAATATAGAAAGAAGATGTTTAACATAATATAAAAACATAGAAAGAAGTAGTTTAACATAACGTAAAAATATAGAAAGAAGATGTTTAACATAATATAAAAATATAGAAAGAAATAGTTTAACATAACATAAAAATATAGAAAGAAGATGTTTAACATAATATAAAAATATAGAAAGAAATAGTTTAACATAATATAAAAACATAGAAAGAAGATGTTTAACATAATATAAAAATATAGAAAGAAGATGTTTAACATAATATAAAAATATAGAAATAAATAGTTTAACATAACATAAAAATATAGAAAGAAGATGTTTAACATAATATAAAAATATAGAAAGAAATAGTTTAACATAATAGAAAAACATAGAAAGAAGTAGTTTAACATAACATAAAAATATAGAAAGAAGATGTTTAACATAATATAAAAATATAGAAAGAAATAGTTTAACATAATATAAAAACATAGAAAGAAGTAGTTTAACATAACATAAAAATATAGAAAGAAGCTGTTTGACATAATATAAAAATATAGAAAGAAATAGTTTAACATAACATAAAAATATAGAAAGAAGATGTTTAACATAATATAAAAATATAGAAAGAAATAGTTAAACATAATATAAAAACATAGAAAGAAGTAGTTTAACATAACATAAAAATAAAGAAAGAAGATGTATAACATAATATAAAAATATAGAAAGAAATAGTTTGACATAACATAAAAATATAGAAAGAAATAGTTTAACATAATATAAAAATATAGAAAGAAGTAGTTTAACATAACATAAAAATATAGAAAGAAGATGTTTATCATAATATAAAAATATAGAAAGAAATAGTTTAACATAACATAAAAATATAGAAAGAAGATGTTTAACATAATATAAAAATATAGAAAGAAATAGTTTAACATAATATAAAAACATAGAAAGAAGTAGTTTAACATAACATAAAAATATAGAAAGAAGATGTTAAACATTATAAAAACATAGAAAGAAGTAGTTTAACATAACATAAAAATATAGAAAGAAGATGTTTAACATAATATAAAAATATAGAAAGAAATAGTTTAACATAACATAAAAATATAGAAAGAAGATGTTTAAGATAATATAAAAATATAGAAAGAAATAGTTTAACATAATATAAAAACATAGAAAGAAGATGTTTAACATAATATAAAAATATAGAAAGAAGATGTTTAACATAATATAAAAATATAGAAATAAATAGTTTAACATAACATAAAAATATAGAAAGAAGATGTTTAACATAATATAAAAATATAGAAAGAAATAGTTTAACATAATATAAAAACATAGAAAGAAGTAGTTTAACATAACATAAAAATATAGAAAGAAGCTGTTTGACATAATATAAAAATATAGAAAGAAATAGTTTAACATAACATAAAAATATAGAAAGAAGATGTTTAACATAATATAAAAATATAGAAAGAAATAGTTTAACATAATATAAAACATAGAAAGAAGTAGTTTAATATAACATAAAAACATAGAAAGAAGATGTTTAACATAATATAAAAATATAGAAAGAAATAGTTTGACATAACATAAAAATAAAGAAAGAAATAGTTTAACATAATATAAAAATATAGAAAGAAGTAGTTTAACATAACATAAAAATATAGAAAGAAGATGTTTAACATAATATAAAAATATAGAAAGAAATAGTTTAACATCATATAAAAATATAGAAAGATATAGTTTAACATAATATAAAAACATAGAAAGAAGTAGTTTAACATAACATAAAAATATAGAAAGAAGCTGTTTGACATAATATAAAAATATAGAAAGAAATAGTTTAACATAACATAAAAATATAGAAAGAAGATGTTTAACATAATATAAAAATATAGAAAGAAATAGTTTAACATAATATAAAAACATAGAAAGAAGTAGTTTAATATAACATAAAAATATAGAAAGAAGATGTTTAACATAATATAAAAATATAGAAAGAAATAGTTTGACATAACATAAAAATAAAGAAAGAAATAGTTTAACATAATATAAAAATATAGAAAGAAGTAGTTTAACATAACATAAAAATATAGAAAGAAGATGTTTATCATAATATAAAAATATAGAAAGAAATAGTTTAACATAACATAAAAATATAGAAAGAAGATGTTTAACATAATATAAAAATATAGAAAGAAATAGTTTAACATAATATAAAAACATAGAAAGAAGTAGTTTAACATAACATAAAAATATAGAAAGAAGATGTTAAACATTATAAAAACATAGAAAGAAGTAGTTTAACATAACATAAAAATATAGAAAGAAGATGTTTAACATAATATAAAAATATAGAAAGAAATAGTTTAACATAACATAAAAATATACAAAGAAGATGTTAAACATAATATAAAAATATAGAAAGAAATAGTTTAACATAATATAAAAACATAGAAAGAAGATGTTTAACATAATATGAAAATATAGAAAGAAGATGTTTAACATAATATAAAAACATAGAAAGAAGTAGTTTAACATAACATAAAAATATAGAAAGAAATAGTTTAACATAATATAAAAACATAGAAAGAAGTAGTTTAACATAACATAAAAATATAGAAAGAAGCTGTTTGACATAATATAAAAATATAGAAAGAAATAGTTTAACATAACATAAAAATATAGAAAGAAGATGTTTAACATAATATAAAAATATAGAAAGAAATAGTTTAACATAATATAAAAACATAGAAAGAAGTAGTTTAATATAACATAAAAATATAGAAAGAAGATGTTTAACATAATATAAAAATATAGAAAGAAATAGTTTGACATAACATAAAAATATAGAAAGAAATAGTTTAACATAATATAAAAACATAGAAAGAAGTAGTTTAACATAACATAAAAATAAAGAAAGAAGATGTATAACATAATATAAAAATATAGAAAGAAATAGTTTGACATAACATAAAAATATAGAAAGAAATAGTTTAACATAATATAAAAATATAGAAAGAAGTAGTTTAACATAACATAAAAATATAGAAAGAAGATGTTTATCATAATATAAAAATATAGAAAGAAATAGTTTAACATAACATAAAAATATAGAAAGAAGATGTTTAACATAATATAAAAATATAGAAAGAAATAGTTTAACATAATATAAAAACATAGAAAGAAGTAGTTTAACATAACATAAAAATATAGAAAGAAGATGTTAAACATTATAAAAACATAGAAAGAAGTAGTTTAACATAACATAAAAATATAGAAAGAAGATGTTTAACATAATATAAAAATATAGAAAGAAATAGTTTAACATAACATAAAAATATAGAAAGAAGATGTTTAAGATAATATAAAAATATAGAAAGAAATAGTTTAACATAATATAAAAACATAGAAAGAAGATGTTTAACATAATATAAAAATATAGAAAGAAGATGTTTAACATAATATAAAAATATAGAAATAAATAGTTTAACATAACATAAAAATATAGAAAGAAGATGTTTAACATAATATAAAAATATAGAAAGAAATAGTTTAACATAATATAAAAACATAGAAAGAAGTAGTTTAACATAACATAAAAATATAGAAAGAAGCTGTTTGACATAATATAAAAATATAGAAAGAAATAGTTTAACATAACATAAAAATATAGAAAGAAGATGTTTAACATAATATAAAAATATAGAAAGAAATAGTTTAACATAATATAAAACATAGAAAGAAGTAGTTTAATATAACATAAAAACATAGAAAGAAGATGTTTAACATAATATAAAAATATAGAAAGAAATAGTTTGACATAACATAAAAATAAAGAAAGAAATAGTTTAACATAATATAAAAATATAGAAAGAAGTAGTTTAACATAACATAAAAATATAGAAAGAAGATGTTTAACATAATATAAAAATATAGAAAGAAATAGTTTAACATCATATAAAAATATAGAAAGATATAGTTTAACATAATATAAAAACATAGAAAGAAGTAGTTTATCATAACATAAAAATATAGAAAGAAGCTGTTTGACATAATATAAAAATATAGAAAGAAATAGTTTAACATAACATAAAAATATAGAAAGAAGATGTTTAACATAATATAAAAATATAGAAAGAAATAGTTTAACATAATATAAAAACATAGAAAGAAGTAGTTTAATATAACATAAAAATATAGAAAGAAGATGTTTAACATAATATAAAAATATAGAAAGAAATAGTTTGACATAACATAAAAATAAAGAAAGAAATAGTTTAACATAATATAAAAATATAGAAAGAAGTAGTTTAACATAACATAAAAATATAGAAAGAAGATGTTTATCATAATATAAAAATATAGAAAGAAATAGTTTAACATAACATAAAAATATAGAAAGAAGATGTTTAACATAATATAAAAATATAGAAAGAAATAGTTTAACATAATATAAAAACATAGAAAGAAGTAGTTTAACATAACATAAAAATATAGAAAGAAGATGTTAAACATTATAAAAACATAGAAAGAAGTAGTTTAACATAACATAAAAATATAGAAAGAAGATGTTTAACATAATATAAAAATATAGAAAGAAATAGTTTAACATAACATAAAAATATACAAAGAAGATGTTAAACATAATATAAAAATATAGAAAGAAATAGTTTAACATAATATAAAAACATAGAAAGAAGATGTTTAACATAATATGAAAATATAGAAAGAAGATGTTTAACATAATATAAAAACATAGAAAGAAGTAGTTTAACATAACATAAAAATATAGAAAGAAATAGTTTAACATAATATAAAAACATAGAAAGAAGTAGTTTAACATAACATAAAAATATAGAAAGAAGCTGTTTGACATAATATAAAAATATAGAAAGAAATAGTTTAACATAACATAAAAATATAGAAAGAAGATGTTTAACATAATATAAAAATATAGAAAGAAATAGTTTAACATAATATAAAAACATAGAAAGAAGTAGTTTAATATAACATAAAAATATAGAAAGAAGATGTTTTACATAATATAAAAATATAGAAAGAAATAGTTTGACATAACATAAAAATATAGAAAGAAATAGTTTAACATAATATAAAAACATAGAAAGAAGTAGTTTAATATAACATAAAAATATAGAAAGAAGATGTTTAACATAATATAAAAATATAGAAAGAAATAGTTTAACATAACATAAAAATATACAAAGAAGATGTTAAACATAATATAAAAATATAGAAAGAAATAGTTTAACATAATATAAAAACATAGAAAGAAGTAGTTTAATATAATATAAAAATATAGAAAGAAGATGTTTAACATAATATAAAAACATAGAAAGAAGTAGTTTAACATAACGTAAAAATATAGAAAGAAGATGTTTAACATAATATAAAAATATAGAAAGAAATAGTTTAACATAATATAAAAACATAGAAAGAAGATGTTTAACATAATATAAAAATATAGAAAGAAGATGTTTAACATAATATAAAAATATAGAAATATATAGTTTAACATAACATAAAAATATAGAAAGAAGATGTTTAACATAATATAAAAATATAGAAAGAAATAGTTTAACATAATAGAAAAACATAGAAAGAAGTAGTTTAACATAACATAAAAATATAGAAAGAAGATGTTTATCATAATATAAAAATATAGAAAGAAATAGTTTAACATAACATAAAAATATAGAAAGAAGATGTTTAACATAATATAAAAATATAGAAAGAAATAGTTTAACATAATATAAAAACATAGAAAGAAGTAGTTTAACATAACATAAAAATATAGAAAGAAGATGTTAAACATAATATAAAAATAAAGAAAGAAATAGTTTAACATAACATAAAAATATAGAAAGAAGATGTTTAACATAATATAAAAATATAGAAAGAAATAGTTTAAAATAATATAAAAACATAGAAAGAAATAGTTTAACACAATATAAAAACATAGAAAGAAGTAGTTTAACATAACATAAAAATATAGAAAGAAGATGTTTATCATAATATAAAAATATAGAAAGAAATAGTTTAACATAACATAAAAATATAGAAAGAAGATGTTTAACATAATATAAAAATATAGAAATAAATAGTTTAACATAATATAAAAACATAGAAAGAAGTAGTTTAACATAACATAAAAATATAGAAAGAAGATGTTAAACATAATATAAAAATAAAGAAAGAAATAGTTTAACATAACATAAAAATATAGAAAGAAGATGTTTAACATAATATAAAAATATAGAAAGAAATAGTTTAACATAATATAAAAACATAGAAAGAAATAGTTTAACACAATATAAAAACATAGAAAGAAGTAGTTTAACATAACATAAAAATATAGAAAGAAGATGTTTAACATAATATAAAAATATAGAAAGAAATAGTTTAACATAACATAAAAATATAGAAAGAAGATGTTTAACATAATATAAAAATATAGAAAGAAATAGTTTAACATAATATAAAAACATAGAAAGAAGTAGTTTAACATAACATAAAAATATAGAAAGAAGATGTTTAACATAATATAAAAATATAGAAAGAAATAGTTTAACATAACATAAAAATATAGAAAGAAGATGTTTAACATAATATAAAAATATAGAAAGAAATAGTTTAACATAATATAAAAATATAGAAAGAAACAGTTTAACATAATATAAAAACATAGAAAGAAGTAGTTTAACATAACATAAAAATATAGAAAGACGTAGTTTAACATAACATAAAAATATAGAAAGAAGATTTTTAACATAATATTATATATAGAAAGAAATAGTTTAACATATTATAAAAACATAGAAAGAAGTAGTTTAACATAACATAAAAATATAGAAAGAAGATGTTTAACATAATATAAAAATATAGAAAGAAATAGTTTAACATAATATAAAAACATAGAAAGAAGTAGTTTAACATAACATAAAAATATAGAAAGAAGCTGTTTGACATAATATAAAAATATAGAAAGAAATAGTTTAACATAACATAAAAATATAGAAAGAAGATGTTTAACATAATATAAAAATATAGAAAGAAATAGTTTAACATAATATAAAAACATAGAAAGAAGTAGTTTAATATAACATAAAAATATAGAAAGAAGATGTTTAACATAATATAAAAATATAGAAAGAAATAGTTTGACATAACATAAAAATGAAGAAAGAAATAGTTTAACATACTATAAAAATATAGAAAGAAATAGTTTAACATAACATAAAAATATAGAAAGAAGCTGTTTGACATAATATAAAAATATGGAAAGAAATAGTTTAACATAACATAAAAATATAGAAAGAAGATGTTTAACATAATATAAAAATATAGAAAGAAATAGTTTAACATAATATAAAAACATAGAAAGAAGATGTTTAACATAATATAAAAATATAGAAAGAAGATGTTTAACATAATATAAAAATATAGAAATAAATAGTTTAACATAACATAAAAATATAGAAAGAAGATGTTTAACATAATATAAAAATATAGAAAGAAATAGTTTAACATAATAGAAAAACATAGAAAGAAGTAGTTTAACATAACATAAAAATATAGAAAGAAGATGTTTAACATAATATAAAAATATAGAAAGAAATAGTTTAACATAATATAAAAACATAGAAAGAAGTAGTTTAACATAACATAAAAATATAGAAAGAAGCTGTTTGACATAATATAAAAATATAGAAAGAAATAGTTTAACATAACATAAAAATATAGAAAGAAGATGTTTAACATAATATAAAAATATAGAAAGAAATAGTTTAACATAATATAAAAACATAGAAAGAAGTAGTTTAACATAACATAAAAATAAAGAAAGAAGATGTATAACATAATATAAAAATATAGAAAGAAATAGTTTGACATAACATAAAAATATAGAAAGAAATAGTTTAACATAATATAAAAATATAGAAAGAAGTAGTTTAACATAACATAAAAATATAGAAAGAAGATGTTTATCATAATATAAAAATATAGAAAGAAATAGTTTAACATAACATAAAAATATAGAAAGAAGATGTTTAACATAATATAAAAATATAGAAAGAAATAGTTTAACATAATATAAAAACATAGAAAGAAGTAGTTTAACACAACATAAAAATATAGAAAGAAGATGTTAAACATTATAAAAACATAGAAAGAAGTAGTTTAACATAACATAAAAATATAGAAAGAAGATGTTTAACATAATATAAAAATATAGAAAGAAATAGTTTAACATAACATAAAAATATAGAAAGAAGATGTTTAAGATAATATAAAAATATAGAAAGAAATAGTTTAACATAATATAAAAACATAGAAAGAAGATGTTTAACATAATATAAAAATATAGAAAGAAGATGTTTAACATAATATAAAAATATAGAAATAAATAGTTTAACATAACATAAAAATATAGAAAGAAGATGTTTAACATAATATAAAAATATAGAAAGAAATAGTTTAACATAATATAAAAACATAGAAAGAAGTAGTTTAACATAACATAAAAATATAGAAAGAAGCTGTTTGACATAATATAAAAATATAGAAAGAAATAGTTTAACATAACATAAAAATATAGAAAGAAGATGTTTAACATAATATAAAAATATAGAAAGAAATAGTTTAACATAATATAAAACATAGAAAGAAGTAGTTTAATATAACATAAAAACATAGAAAGAAGATGTTTAACATAATATAAAAATATAGAAAGAAATAGTTTGACATAACATAAAAATAAAGAAAGAAATAGTTTAACATAATATAAAAATATAGAAAGAAGTAGTTTAACATAACATAAAAACATAGAAAGAAGATGTTTAACATAATATAAAAATATAGAAAGAAGATGTTTAACATAATATAAAAACATAGAAAGAAGTAGTTTAACATAACATAAAAATATAGAAAGAAATAGTTTAACATAATATAAAAACATAGAAAGAAGTAGTTTAACATAACATAAAAATATAGAAAGAAGCTGTTTGACATAATATAAAAATATAGAAAGAAATAGTTTAACATAACATAAAAATATAGAAAGAAGATGTTTAACATAATATAAAAATATAGAAAGGAATAGTTTAACATAATATAAAAACATAGAAAGAAGTAGTTTAATATAACATAAAAATATAGAAAGAAGATGTTTAACATAATATAAAAATATAGAAAGAAATAGTTTGACATAACATAAAAATATAGAAAGAAATAGTTTAACATAATATAAAAACATAGAAAGAAGTAGTTTAACATAACATAAAAATATAGAAAGAAGATGTTAAACATTATAAAAACATAGAAAGAAGTAGTTTAACATAACATAAAAATATAGAAAGAAGATGTTTAACATAATATAAAAATATAGAAAGAAATAGTTTAACATAATATAAAAACATAGAAAGAAGTAGTTTAACATAACATAAAAATATAGAAAGAAGATGTTAAACATTATAAAAACATAGAAAGAAGTAGTTTAACATAACATAAAAATATAGAAAGAAGATGTTTAACATAATATAAAAATATAGAAAGAAATAGTTTAACATAACATAAAAATATACAAAGAAGATGTTAAACATAATATAAAAATATAGAAAGAAATAGTTTAACATAATATAAAAACATAGAAAGAAGATGTTTAACATAATATGAAAATATAGAAAGAAGATGTTTAACATAATATAAAAACATAGAAAGAAGTAGTTTAACATAACATAAAAATATAGAAAGAAGATGTTTAACATAATATAAAAATATAGAAAGAAATAGTTTAACATAACATAAAAATATAGAAAGAAGATGTTAAACATTATAAAAACATAGAAAGAAGTAGTTTAACATAACATAAAAATATAGAAAGAAGATGTTTAACATAATATAAAAATATAGAAAGAAATAGTTTAACATAACATAAAAATATACAAAGAAGATGTTAAACATAATATAAAAATATAGAAAGAAATAGTTTAACATAATATAAAAACATAGAAAGAAGATGTTTAACATAATATGAAAATATAGAAAGAAGATGTTTAACATAATATAAAAACATAGAAAGAAGTAGTTTAACATAACATAAAAATATAGAAAGAAATAGTTTAACATAATATAAAAACATAGAAAGAAGTAGTTTAACATAACATAAAAATATAGAAAGAAGCTGTTTGACATAATATAAAAATATAGAAAGAAATAGTTTAACATAACATAAAAATATAGAAAGAAGATGTTTAACATAATATAAAAATATAGAAAGAAATAGTTTAACATAATATAAAAACATAGAAAGAAGTAGTTTAATATAACATAAAAATATAGAAAGAAGATGTTTAACATAATATAAAAATATAGAAAGAAATAGTTTGACATAACATAAAAATATAGAAAGAAATAGTTTAACATAATATAAAAACATAGAAAGAAGTAGTTTAACATAACATAAAAATAAAGAAAGAAGATGTATAACATAATATAAAAATATAGAAAGAAATAGTTTGACATAACATAAAAATATAGAAAGAAATAGTTTAACATAATATAAAAATATAGAAAGAAGTAGTTTAACATAACATAAAAATATAGAAAGAAGATGTTTATCATAATATAAAAATATAGAAAGAAATAGTTTAACATAACATAAAAATATAGAAAGAAGATGTTTAACATAATATAAAAATATAGAAAGAAATAGTTTAACATAATATAAAAACATAGAAAGAAGTAGTTTAACATAACATAAAAATATAGAAAGAAGATGTTAAACATTATAAAAACATAGAAAGAAGTAGTTTAACATAACATAAAAATATAGAAAGAAGATGTTTAACATAATATAAAAATATAGAAAGAAATAGTTTAACATAACATAAAAATATAGAAAGAAGATGTTTAAGATAATATAAAAATATAGAAAGAAATAGTTTAACATAATATAAAAACATAGAAAGAAGATGTTTAACATAATATAAAAATATAGAAAGAAGATGTTTAACATAATATAAAAATATAGAAATAAATAGTTTAACATAACATAAAAATATAGAAAGAAGATGTTTAACATAATATAAAAATATAGAAAGAAATAGTTTAACATAATATAAAAACATAGAAAGAAGTAGTTTAACATAACATAAAAATATAGAAAGAAGCTGTTTGACATAATATAAAAATATAGAAAGAAATAGTTTAACATAACATAAAAATATAGAAAGAAGATGTTTAACATAATATAAAAATATAGAAAGAAATAGTTTAACATAATATAAAACATAGAAAGAAGTAGTTTAATATAACATAAAAACATAGAAAGAAGATGTTTAACATAATATAAAAATATAGAAAGAAATAGTTTGACATAACATAAAAATAAAGAAAGAAATAGTTTAACATAATATAAAAATATAGAAAGAAGTAGTTTAACATAACATAAAAACATAGAAAGAAGATGTTTAACATAATATAAAAATATAGAAAGAAGATGTTTAACATAATATAAAAACATAGAAAGAAGTAGTTTAACATAACATAAAAATATAGAAAGAAATAGTTTAACATAATATAAAAACATAGAAAGAAGTAGTTTAACATAACATAAAAATATAGAAAGAAGCTGTTTGACATAATATAAAAATATAGAAAGAAATAGTTTAACATAACATAAAAATATAGAAAGAAGATGTTTAACATAATATAAAAATATAGAAAGAAATAGTTTAACATAATATAAAAACATAGAAAGAAGTAGTTTAATATAACATAAAAATATAGAAAGAAGATGTTTAACATAATATAAAAATATAGAAAGAAATAGTTTGACATAACATAAAAATATAGAAAGAAATAGTTTAACATAATATAAAAACATAGAAAGAAGTAGTTTAACATAACATAAAAATATAGAAAGAAGATGTTAAACATTATAAAAACATAGAAAGAAGTAGTTTAACATAACATAAAAATATAGAAAGAAGATGTTTAACATAATATAAAAATATAGAAAGAAATAGTTTAACATAATATAAAAACATAGAAAGAAGTAGTTTAACATAACATAAAAATATAGAAAGAAGATGTTAAACATTATAAAAACATAGAAAGAAGTAGTTTAACATAACATAAAAATATAGAAAGAAGATGTTTAACATAATATAAAAATATAGAAAGAAATAGTTTAACATAACATAAAAATATACAAAGAAGATGTTAAACATAATATAAAAATATAGAAAGAAATAGTTTAACATAATATAAAAACATAGAAAGAAGATGTTTAACATAATATGAAAATATAGAAAGAAGATGTTTAACATAATATAAAAACATAGAAAGAAGTAGTTTAACATAACATAAAAATATAGAAAGAAGATGTTTAACATAATATAAAAATATAGAAAGAAATAGTTTAACATAACATAAAAATATAGAAAGAAGATGTTAAACATTATAAAAACATAGAAAGAAGTAGTTTAACATAACATAAAAATATAGAAAGAAGATGTTTAACATAATATAAAAATATAGAAAGAAATAGTTTAACATAACATAAAAATATACAAAGAAGATGTTAAACATAATATAAAAATATAGAAAGAAATAGTTTAACATAATATAAAAACATAGAAAGAAGATGTTTAACATAATATGAAAATATAGAAAGAAGATGTTTAACATAATATAAAAACATAGAAAGAAGTAGTTTAACATAACATAAAAATATAGAAAGAAATAGTTTAACATAATATAAAAACATAGAAAGAAGTAGTTTAACATAACATAAAAATATAGAAAGAAGCTGTTTGACATAATATAAAAATATAGAAAGAAATAGTTTAACATAACATAAAAATATAGAAAGAAGATGTTTAACATAATATAAAAATATAGAAAGAAATAGTTTAACATAATATAAAAACATAGAAAGAAGTAGTTTAATATAACATAAAAATATAGAAAGAAGATGTTTAACATAATATAAAAATATAGAAAGAAATAGTTTGACATAACATAAAAATATAGAAAGAAATAGTTTAACATAATATAAAAACATAGAAAGAAGTAGTTTAACATAACATAAAAATAAAGAAAGAAGATGTATAACATAATATAAAAATATAGAAAGAAATAGTTTGACATAACATAAAAATATAGAAAGAAATAGTTTAACATAATATAAAAATATAGAAAGAAGTAGTTTAACATAACATAAAAATATAGAAAGAAGATGTTTATCATAATATAAAAATATAGAAAGAAATAGTTTAACATAACATAAAAATATAGAAAGAAGATGTTTAACATAATATAAAAATATAGAAAGAAATAGTTTAACATAATATAAAAACATAGAAAGAAGTAGTTTAACATAACATAAAAATATAGAAAGAAGATGTTAAACATTATAAAAACATAGAAAGAAGTAGTTTAACATAACATAAAAATATAGAAAGAAGATGTTTAACATAATATAAAAATATAGAAAGAAATAGTTTAACATAACATAAAAATATAGAAAGAAGATGTTTAAGATAATATAAAAATATAGAAAGAAATAGTTTAACATAATATAAAAACATAGAAAGAAGATGTTTAACATAATATAAAAATATAGAAAGAAGATGTTTAACATAATATAAAAATATAGAAATAAATAGTTTAACATAACATAAAAATATAGAAAGAAGATGTTTAACATAATATAAAAATATAGAAAGAAATAGTTTAACATAATATAAAAACATAGAAAGAAGTAGTTTAACATAACATAAAAATATAGAAAGAAGCTGTTTGACATAATATAAAAATATAGAAAGAAATAGTTTAACATAACATAAAAATATAGAAAGAAGATGTTTAACATAATATAAAAATATAGAAAGAAATAGTTTAACATAATATAAAACATAGAAAGAAGTAGTTTAATATAACATAAAAACATAGAAAGAAGATGTTTAACATAATATAAAAATATAGAAAGAAATAGTTTGACATAACATAAAAATAAAGAAAGAAATAGTTTAACATAATATAAAAATATAGAAAGAAGTAGTTTAACATAACATAAAAATATAGAAAGAAGATGTTTAACATAATATAAAAATATAGAAAGAAATAGTTTAACATCATATAAAAATATAGAAAGATATAGTTTAACATAATATAAAAACATAGAAAGAAGTAGTTTATCATAACATAAAAATATAGAAAGAAGCTGTTTGACATAATATAAAAATATAGAAAGAAATAGTTTAACATAACATAAAAATATAGAAAGAAGATGTTTAACATAATATAAAAATATAGAAAGAAATAGTTTAACATAATATAAAAACATAGAAAGAAGTAGTTTAATATAACATAAAAATATAGAAAGAAGATGTTTAACATAATATAAAAATATAGAAAGAAATAGTTTGACATAACATAAAAATAAAGAAAGAAATAGTTTAACATAATATAAAAATATAGAAAGAAGTAGTTTAACATAACATAAAAATATAGAAAGAAGATGTTTATCATAATATAAAAATATAGAAAGAAATAGTTTAACATAACATAAAAATATAGAAAGAAGATGTTTAACATAATATAAAAATATAGAAAGAAATAGTTTAACATAATATAAAAACATAGAAAGAAGTAGTTTAACATAACATAAAAATATAGAAAGAAGATGTTAAACATTATAAAAACATAGAAAGAAGTAGTTTAACATAACATAAAAATATAGAAAGAAGATGTTTAACATAATATAAAAATATAGAAAGAAATAGTTTAACATAACATAAAAATATACAAAGAAGATGTTAAACATAATATAAAAATATAGAAAGAAATAGTTTAACATAATATAAAAACATAGAAAGAAGATGTTTAACATAATATGAAAATATAGAAAGAAGATGTTTAACATAATATAAAAACATAGAAAGAAGTAGTTTAACATAACATAAAAATATAGAAAGAAATAGTTTAACATAATATAAAAACATAGAAAGAAGTAGTTTAACATAACATAAAAATATAGAAAGAAGCTGTTTGACATAATATAAAAATATAGAAAGAAATAGTTTAACATAACATAAAAATATAGAAAGAAGATGTTTAACATAATATAAAAATATAGAAAGAAATAGTTTAACATAATATAAAAACATAGAAAGAAGTAGTTTAATATAACATAAAAATATAGAAAGAAGATGTTTAACATAATATAAAAATATAGAAAGAAATAGTTTGACATAACATAAAAATATAGAAAGAAATAGTTTAACATAATATAAAAACATAGAAAGAAGTAGTTTAATATAACATAAAAATATAGAAAGAAGATGTTTAACATAATATAAAAATATAGAAAGAAATAGTTTAACATAACATAAAAATATAGAAAGAAATAGTTTAACATAATATAAAAATATAGAAAGAAATAGTTTAACATAATATAAAAACATAGAAAGAAGTAGTTTAATATAATATAAAAATATAGAAAGAAGATGTTTAACATAATATAAAAACATAGAAAGAAGTAGTTTAACATAACGTAAAAATATAGAAAGAAGATGTTTAACATAATATAAAAATATAGAAATAAATAGTTTAACATAATATAAAAACATAGAAAGAAGATGTTTAACATAATATAAAAATATAGAAAGAAGATGTTTAACATAATATAAAAATATAGAAATATATAGTTTAACATAACATAAAAATATAGAAAGAAGATGTTTAACATAATATAAAAATATAGAAAGAAATAGTTTAACATAATAGAAAAACATAGAAAGAAGTAGTTTAACATAACATAAAAATATAGAAAGAAGATGTTTATCATAATATAAAAATATAGAAAGAAATAGTTTAACATAACATAAAAATATAGAAAGAAGATGTTTAACATAATATAAAAATATAGAAAGAAATAGTTTAACATAATATAAAAACATAGAAAGAAGTAGTTTAACATAACATAAAAATATAGAAAGAAGATGTTAAACATAATATAAAAATAAAGAAAGAAATAGTTTAACATAACATAAAAATATAGAAAGAAGATGTTTAACATAATATAAAAATATAGAAAGAAATAGTTTAAAATAATATAAAAACATAGAAAGAAATAGTTTAACACAATATAAAAACATAGAAAGAAGTAGTTTAACATAACATAAAAATATAGAAAGAAGATGTTTATCATAATATAAAAATATAGAAAGAAATAGTTTAACATAACATAAAAATATAGAAAGAAGATGTTTAACATAATATAAAAATATAGAAATAAATAGTTTAACATAATATAAAAACATAGAAAGAAGTAGTTTAACATAACATAAAAATATAGAAAGAAGATGTTAAACATAATATAAAAATAAAGAAAGAAATAGTTTAACATAACATAAAAATATAGAAAGAAGATGTTTAACATAATATAAAAATATAGAAAGAAATAGTTTAACATAATATAAAAACATAGAAAGAAATAGTTTAACACAATATAAAAACATAGAAAGAAGTAGTTTAACATAACATAAAAATATAGAAAGAAGATGTTTAACATAATATAAAAATATAGAAAGAAATAGTTTAACATAACATAAAAATATAGAAAGAAGATGTTTAACATAATATAAAAATATAGAAAGAAATAGTTTAACATAATATAAAAACATAGAAAGAAGTAGTTTAACATAACATAAAAATATAGAAAGAAGATGTTTAACATAATATAAAAATACAGAAAGAAATAGTTTAACATAACATAAAAATATAGAAAGAAGATGTTTAACATAATATAAAAATATAGAAAGAAATAGTTTAACATAATATAAAAATATAGAAAGAAACAGTTTAACATAATATAAAAACATAGAAAGAAGTAGTTTAACATAACATAAAAATATAGAAAGACGTAGTTTAACATAACATAAAAATATAGAAAGAAGATTTTTAACATAATATTATATATAGAAAGAAATAGTTTAACATATTATAAAAACATAGAAAGAAGTAGTTTAACATAACATAAAAATATAGAAAGAAGATGTTTAACATAATATAAAAATATAGAAAGAAATAGTTTAACATAATATAAAAACATAGAAAGAAGTAGTTTAACATAACATAAAAATATAGAAAGAAGCTGTTTGACATAATATAAAAATATAGAAAGAAATAGTTTAACATAACATAAAAATATAGAAAGAAGATGTTTAACATAATATAAAAATATAGAAAGAAATAGTTTAACATAATATAAAAACATAGAAAGAAGTAGTTTAATATAACATAAAAATATAGAAAGAAGATGTTTAACATAATATAAAAATATAGAAAGAAATAGTTTGACATAACATAAAAATGAAGAAAGAAATAGTTTAACATACTATAAAAATATAGAAAGAAATAGTTTAACATAACATAAAAATATAGAAAGAAGCTGTTTGACATAATATAAAAATATGGAAAGAAATAGTTTAACATAACATAAAAATATAGAAAGAAGATGTTTAACATAATATAAAAATATAGAAAGAAATAGTTTAACATAATATAAAAACATAGAAAGAAGATGTTTAACATAATATAAAAATATAGAAAGAAGATGTTTAACATAATATAAAAATATAGAAATAAATAGTTTAACATAACATAAAAATATAGAAAGAAGATGTTTAACATAATATAAAAATATAGAAAGAAATAGTTTAACATAATAGAAAAACATAGAAAGAAGTAGTTTAACATAACATAAAAATATAGAAAGAAGATGTTTAACATAATATAAAAATATAGAAAGAAATAGTTTAACATAATATAAAAACATAGAAAGAAATAGTTTAACACAATATAAAAACATAGAAAGAAGTAGTTTAACATAACATAAAAATATAGAAAGAAGATGTTTATCATAATATAAAAATATAGAAAGAAATAGTTTAACATAACATAAAAATATAGAAAGAAGATGTTTAACATAATATAAAAATATAGAAATAAATAGTTTAACATAATATAAAAACATAGAAAGAAGTAGTTTAACATAACATAAAAATATAGAAAGAAGATGTTAAACATAATATAAAAATAAAGAAAGAAATAGTTTAACATAACATAAAAATATAGAAAGAAGATGTTTAACATAATATAAAAATATAGAAAGAAATAGTTTAACATAATATAAAAACATAGAAAGAAATAGTTTAACACAATATAAAAACATAGAAAGAAGTAGTTTAACATAACATAAAAATATAGAAAGAAGATGTTTAACATAATATAAAAATATAGAAAGAAATAGTTTAACATAACATAAAAATATAGAAAGAAGATGTTTAACATAATATAAAAATATAGAAAGAAATAGTTTAACATAATATAAAAACATAGAAAGAAGTAGTTTAACATAACATAAAAATATAGAAAGAAGATGTTTAACATAATATAAAAATATAGAAAGAAATAGTTTAACATAACATAAAAATATAGAAAGAAGATGTTTAACATAATATAAAAATATAGAAAGAAATAGTTTAACATAATATAAAAATATAGAAAGAAACAGTTTAACATAATATAAAAACATAGAAAGAAGTAGTTTAACATAACATAAAAATATAGAAAGACGTAGTTTAACATAACATAAAAATATAGAAAGAAGATTTTTAACATAATATTATATATAGAAAGAAATAGTTTAACATATTATAAAAACATAGAAAGAAGTAGTTTAACATAACATAAAAATATAGAAAGAAGATGTTTAACATAATATAAAAATATAGAAAGAAATAGTTTAACATAATATAAAAACATAGAAAGAAGTAGTTTAACATAACATAAAAATATAGAAAGAAGCTGTTTGACATAATATAAAAATATAGAAAGAAATAGTTTAACATAACATAAAAATATAGAAAGAAGATGTTTAACATAATATAAAAATATAGAAAGAAATAGTTTAACATAATATAAAAACATAGAAAGAAGTAGTTTAATATAACATAAAAATATAGAAAGAAGATGTTTAACATAATATAAAAATATAGAAAGAAATAGTTTGACATAACATAAAAATGAAGAAAGAAATAGTTTAACATACTATAAAAATATAGAAAGAAATAGTTTAACATAACATAAAAATATAGAAAGAAGCTGTTTGACATAATATAAAAATATGGAAAGAAATAGTTTAACATAACATAAAAATATAGAAAGAAGATGTTTAACATAATATAAAAATATAGAAAGAAATAGTTTAACATAATATAAAAACATAGAAAGAAGATGTTTAACATAATATAAAAATATAGAAAGAAGATGTTTAACATAATATAAAAATATAGAAATAAATAGTTTAACATAACATAAAAATATAGAAAGAAGATGTTTAACATAATATAAAAATATAGAAAGAAATAGTTTAACATAATAGAAAAACATAGAAAGAAGTAGTTTAACATAACATAAAAATATAGAAAGAAGATGTTTAACATAATATAAAAATATAGAAAGAAATAGTTTAACATAATATAAAAACATAGAAAGAAGTAGTTTAACATAACATAAAAATATAGAAAGAAGCTGTTTGACATAATATAAAAATATAGAAAGAAATAGTTTAACATAACATAAAAATAGAGAAAGAAGATGTTTAACATAATATAAAAATATAGAAAGAAATAGTTTAACATAATATAAAAACATAGAAAGAAGTAGTTTAACATAACATAAAAATAAAGAAAGAAGATGTATAACATAATATAAAAATATAGAAAGAAATAGTTTGACATAACATAAAAATATAGAAAGAAATAGTTTAACATAATATAAAAATATAGAAAGAAGTAGTTTAACATAACATAAAAATATAGAAAGAAGATGTTTATCATAATATAAAAATATAGAAAGAAATAGTTTAACATAACATAAAAATATAGAAAGAAGATGTTTAACATAATATAAAAATATAGAAAGAAATAGTTTAACATAATATAAAAACATAGAAAGAAGTAGTTTAACACAACATAAAAATATAGAAAGAAGATGTTAAACATTATAAAAACATAGAAAGAAGTAGTTTAACATAACATAAAAATATAGAAAGAAGATGTTTAACATAATATAAAAATATAGAAAGAAATAGTTTAACATAACATAAAAATATAGAAAGAAGATGTTTAAGATAATATAAAAATATAGAAAGAAATAGTTTAACATAATATAAAAACATAGAAAGAAGATGTTTAACATAATATAAAAATATAGAAAGAAGATGTTTAACATAATATAAAAATATAGAAATAAATAGTTTAACATAACATAAAAATATAGAAAGAAGATGTTTAACATAATATAAAAATATAGAAAGAAATAGTTTAACATAATATAAAAACATAGAAAGAAGTAGTTTAACATAACATAAAAATATAGAAAGAAGCTGTTTGACATAATATAAAAATATAGAAAGAAATAGTTTAACATAACATAAAAATATAGAAAGAAGATGTTTAACATAATATAAAAATATAGAAAGAAATAGTTTAACATAATATAAAACATAGAAAGAAGTAGTTTAATATAACATAAAAACATAGAAAGAAGATGTTTAACATAATATAAAAATATAGAAAGAAATAGTTTGACATAACATAAAAATAAAGAAAGAAATAGTTTAACATAATATAAAAATATAGAAAGAAGTAGTTTAACATAACATAAAAACATAGAAAGAAGATGTTTAACATAATATAAAAATATAGAAAGAAGATGTTTAACATAATATAAAAACATAGAAAGAAGTAGTTTAACATAACATAAAAATATAGAAAGAAATAGTTTAACATAATATAAAAACATAGAAAGAAGTAGTTTAACATAACATAAAAATATAGAAAGAAGCTGTTTGACATAATATAAAAATATAGAAAGAAATAGTTTAACATAACATAAAAATATAGAAAGAAGATGTTTAACATAATATAAAAATATAGAAAGGAATAGTTTAACATAATATAAAAACATAGAAAGAAGTAGTTTAATATAACATAAAAATATAGAAAGAAGATGTTTAACATAATATAAAAATATAGAAAGAAATAGTTTGACATAACATAAAAATATAGAAAGAAATAGTTTAACATAATATAAAAACATAGAAAGAAGTAGTTTAACATAACATAAAAATATAGAAAGAAGATGTTAAACATTATAAAAACATAGAAAGAAGTAGTTTAACATAACATAAAAATATAGAAAGAAGATGTTTAACATAATATAAAAATATAGAAAGAAATAGTTTAACATAATATAAAAACATAGAAAGAAGTAGTTTAACATAACATAAAAATATAGAAAGAAGATGTTAAACATTATAAAAACATAGAAAGAAGTAGTTTAACATAACATAAAAATATAGAAAGAAGATGTTTAACATAATATAAAAATATAGAAAGAAATAGTTTAACATAACATAAAAATATACAAAGAAGATGTTAAACATAATATAAAAATATAGAAAGAAATAGTTTAACATAATATAAAAACATAGAAAGAAGATGTTTAACATAATATGAAAATATAGAAAGAAGATGTTTAACATAATATAAAAACATAGAAAGAAGTAGTTTAACATAACATAAAAATATAGAAAGAAGATGTTTAACATAATATAAAAATATAGAAAGAAATAGTTTAACATAACATAAAAATATAGAAAGAAGATGTTAAACATTATAAAAACATAGAAAGAAGTAGTTTAACATAACATAAAAATATAGAAAGAAGATGTTTAACATAATATAAAAATATAGAAAGAAATAGTTTAACATAACATAAAAATATACAAAGAAGATGTTAAACATAATATAAAAATATAGAAAGAAATAGTTTAACATAATATAAAAACATAGAAAGAAGATGTTTAACATAATATGAAAATATAGAAAGAAGATGTTTAACATAATATAAAAACATAGAAAGAAGTAGTTTAACATAACATAAAAATATAGAAAGAAATAGTTTAACATAATATAAAAACATAGAAAGAAGTAGTTTAACATAACATAAAAATATAGAAAGAAGCTGTTTGACATAATATAAAAATATAGAAAGAAATAGTTTAACATAACATAAAAATATAGAAAGAAGATGTTTAACATAATATAAAAATATAGAAAGAAATAGTTTAACATAATATAAAAACATAGAAAGAAGTAGTTTAATATAACATAAAAATATAGAAAGAAGATGTTTAACATAATATAAAAATATAGAAAGAAATAGTTTGACATAACATAAAAATATAGAAAGAAATAGTTTAACATAATATAAAAACATAGAAAGAAGTAGTTTAACATAACATAAAAATAAAGAAAGAAGATGTATAACATAATATAAAAATATAGAAAGAAATAGTTTGACATAACATAAAAATATAGAAAGAAATAGTTTAACATAATATAAAAATATAGAAAGAAGTAGTTTAACATAACATAAAAATATAGAAAGAAGATGTTTATCATAATATAAAAATATAGAAAGAAATAGTTTAACATAACATAAAAATATAGAAAGAAGATGTTTAACATAATATAAAAATATAGAAAGAAATAGTTTAACATAATATAAAAACATAGAAAGAAGTAGTTTAACATAACATAAAAATATAGAAAGAAGATGTTAAACATTATAAAAACATAGAAAGAAGTAGTTTAACATAACATAAAAATATAGAAAGAAGATGTTTAACATAATATAAAAATATAGAAAGAAATAGTTTAACATAACATAAAAATATAGAAAGAAGATGTTTAAGATAATATAAAAATATAGAAAGAAATAGTTTAACATAATATAAAAACATAGAAAGAAGATGTTTAACATAATATAAAAATATAGAAAGAAGATGTTTAACATAATATAAAAATATAGAAATAAATAGTTTAACATAACATAAAAATATAGAAAGAAGATGTTTAACATAATATAAAAATATAGAAAGAAATAGTTTAACATAATATAAAAACATAGAAAGAAGTAGTTTAACATAACATAAAAATATAGAAAGAAGCTGTTTGACATAATATAAAAATATAGAAAGAAATAGTTTAACATAACATAAAAATATAGAAAGAAGATGTTTAACATAATATAAAAATATAGAAAGAAATAGTTTAACATAATATAAAACATAGAAAGAAGTAGTTTAATATAACATAAAAACATAGAAAGAAGATGTTTAACATAATATAAAAATATAGAAAGAAATAGTTTGACATAACATAAAAATAAAGAAAGAAATAGTTTAACATAATATAAAAATATAGAAAGAAGTAGTTTAACATAACATAAAAACATAGAAAGAAGATGTTTAACATAATATAAAAATATAGAAAGAAGATGTTTAACATAATATAAAAACATAGAAAGAAGTAGTTTAACATAACATAAAAATATAGAAAGAAATAGTTTAACATAATATAAAAACATAGAAAGAAGTAGTTTAACATAACATAAAAATATAGAAAGAAGCTGTTTGACATAATATAAAAATATAGAAAGAAATAGTTTAACATAACATAAAAATATAGAAAGAAGATGTTTAACATAATATAAAAATATAGAAAGAAATAGTTTAACATAATATAAAAACATAGAAAGAAGTAGTTTAATATAACATAAAAATATAGAAAGAAGATGTTTAACATAATATAAAAATATAGAAAGAAATAGTTTGACATAACATAAAAATATAGAAAGAAATAGTTTAACATAATATAAAAACATAGAAAGAAGTAGTTTAACATAACATAAAAATATAGAAAGAAGATGTTAAACATTATAAAAACATAGAAAGAAGTAGTTTAACATAACATAAAAATATAGAAAGAAGATGTTTAACATAATATAAAAATATAGAAAGAAATAGTTTAACATAATATAAAAACATAGAAAGAAGTAGTTTAACATAACATAAAAATATAGAAAGAAGATGTTAAACATTATAAAAACATAGAAAGAAGTAGTTTAACATAACATAAAAATATAGAAAGAAGATGTTTAACATAATATAAAAATATAGAAAGAAATAGTTTAACATAACATAAAAATATACAAAGAAGATGTTAAACATAATATAAAAATATAGAAAGAAATAGTTTAACATAATATAAAAACATAGAAAGAAGATGTTTAACATAATATGAAAATATAGAAAGAAGATGTTTAACATAATATAAAAACATAGAAAGAAGTAGTTTAACATAACATAAAAATATAGAAAGAAGATGTTTAACATAATATAAAAATATAGAAAGAAATAGTTTAACATAACATAAAAATATAGAAAGAAGATGTTAAACATTATAAAAACATAGAAAGAAGTAGTTTAACATAACATAAAAATATAGAAAGAAGATGTTTAACATAATATAAAAATATAGAAAGAAATAGTTTAACATAACATAAAAATATACAAAGAAGATGTTAAACATAATATAAAAATATAGAAAGAAATAGTTTAACATAATATAAAAACATAGAAAGAAGATGTTTAACATAATATGAAAATATAGAAAGAAGATGTTTAACATAATATAAAAACATAGAAAGAAGTAGTTTAACATAACATAAAAATATAGAAAGAAATAGTTTAACATAATATAAAAACATAGAAAGAAGTAGTTTAACATAACATAAAAATATAGAAAGAAGCTGTTTGACATAATATAAAAATATAGAAAGAAATAGTTTAACATAACATAAAAATATAGAAAGAAGATGTTTAACATAATATAAAAATATAGAAAGAAATAGTTTAACATAATATAAAAACATAGAAAGAAGTAGTTTAATATAACATAAAAATATAGAAAGAAGATGTTTAACATAATATAAAAATATAGAAAGAAATAGTTTGACATAACATAAAAATATAGAAAGAAATAGTTTAACATAATATAAAAACATAGAAAGAAGTAGTTTAACATAACATAAAAATAAAGAAAGAAGATGTATAACATAATATAAAAATATAGAAAGAAATAGTTTGACATAACATAAAAATATAGAAAGAAATAGTTTAACATAATATAAAAATATAGAAAGAAGTAGTTTAACATAACATAAAAATATAGAAAGAAGATGTTTATCATAATATAAAAATATAGAAAGAAATAGTTTAACATAACATAAAAATATAGAAAGAAGATGTTTAACATAATATAAAAATATAGAAAGAAATAGTTTAACATAATATAAAAACATAGAAAGAAGTAGTTTAACATAACATAAAAATATAGAAAGAAGATGTTAAACATTATAAAAACATAGAAAGAAGTAGTTTAACATAACATAAAAATATAGAAAGAAGATGTTTAACATAATATAAAAATATAGAAAGAAATAGTTTAACATAACATAAAAATATAGAAAGAAGATGTTTAAGATAATATAAAAATATAGAAAGAAATAGTTTAACATAATATAAAAACATAGAAAGAAGATGTTTAACATAATATAAAAATATAGAAAGAAGATGTTTAACATAATATAAAAATATAGAAATAAATAGTTTAACATAACATAAAAATATAGAAAGAAGATGTTTAACATAATATAAAAATATAGAAAGAAATAGTTTAACATAATATAAAAACATAGAAAGAAGTAGTTTAACATAACATAAAAATATAGAAAGAAGCTGTTTGACATAATATAAAAATATAGAAAGAAATAGTTTAACATAACATAAAAATATAGAAAGAAGATGTTTAACATAATATAAAAATATAGAAAGAAATAGTTTAACATAATATAAAACATAGAAAGAAGTAGTTTAATATAACATAAAAACATAGAAAGAAGATGTTTAACATAATATAAAAATATAGAAAGAAATAGTTTGACATAACATAAAAATAAAGAAAGAAATAGTTTAACATAATATAAAAATATAGAAAGAAGTAGTTTAACATAACATAAAAATATAGAAAGAAGATGTTTAACATAATATAAAAATATAGAAAGAAATAGTTTAACATCATATAAAAATATAGAAAGATATAGTTTAACATAATATAAAAACATAGAAAGAAGTAGTTTATCATAACATAAAAATATAGAAAGAAGCTGTTTGACATAATATAAAAATATAGAAAGAAATAGTTTAACATAACATAAAAATATAGAAAGAAGATGTTTAACATAATATAAAAATATAGAAAGAAATAGTTTAACATAATATAAAAACATAGAAAGAAGTAGTTTAATATAACATAAAAATATAGAAAGAAGATGTTTAACATAATATAAAAATATAGAAAGAAATAGTTTGACATAACATAAAAATAAAGAAAGAAATAGTTTAACATAATATAAAAATATAGAAAGAAGTAGTTTAACATAACATAAAAATATAGAAAGAAGATGTTTATCATAATATAAAAATATAGAAAGAAATAGTTTAACATAACATAAAAATATAGAAAGAAGATGTTTAACATAATATAAAAATATAGAAAGAAATAGTTTAACATAATATAAAAACATAGAAAGAAGTAGTTTAACATAACATAAAAATATAGAAAGAAGATGTTAAACATTATAAAAACATAGAAAGAAGTAGTTTAACATAACATAAAAATATAGAAAGAAGATGTTTAACATAATATAAAAATATAGAAAGAAATAGTTTAACATAACATAAAAATATACAAAGAAGATGTTAAACATAATATAAAAATATAGAAAGAAATAGTTTAACATAATATAAAAACATAGAAAGAAGATGTTTAACATAATATGAAAATATAGAAAGAAGATGTTTAACATAATATAAAAACATAGAAAGAAGTAGTTTAACATAACATAAAAATATAGAAAGAAATAGTTTAACATAATATAAAAACATAGAAAGAAGTAGTTTAACATAACATAAAAATATAGAAAGAAGCTGTTTGACATAATATAAAAATATAGAAAGAAATAGTTTAACATAACATAAAAATATAGAAAGAAGATGTTTAACATAATATAAAAATATAGAAAGAAATAGTTTAACATAATATAAAAACATAGAAAGAAGTAGTTTAATATAACATAAAAATATAGAAAGAAGATGTTTAACATAATATAAAAATATAGAAAGAAATAGTTTGACATAACATAAAAATATAGAAAGAAATAGTTTAACATAATATAAAAACATAGAAAGAAGTAGTTTAATATAACATAAAAATATAGAAAGAAGATGTTTAACATAATATAAAAATATAGAAAGAAATAGTTTAACATAACATAAAAATATAGAAAGAAATAGTTTAACATAATATAAAAATATAGAAAGAAATAGTTTAACATAATATAAAAACATAGAAAGAAGTAGTTTAATATAATATAAAAATATAGAAAGAAGATGTTTAACATAATATAAAAACATAGAAAGAAGTAGTTTAACATAACGTAAAAATATAGAAAGAAGATGTTTAACATAATATAAAAATATAGAAAGAAATAGTTTAACATAATATAAAAACATAGAAAGAAGATGTTTAACATAATATAAAAATATAGAAAGAAGATGTTTAACATAATATAAAAATATAGAAATATATAGTTTAACATAACATAAAAATATAGAAAGAAGATGTTTAACATAATATAAAAATATAGAAAGAAATAGTTTAACATAATAGAAAAACATAGAAAGAAGTAGTTTAACATAACATAAAAATATAGAAAGAAGATGTTTATCATAATATAAAAATATAGAAAGAAATAGTTTAACATAACATAAAAATATAGAAAGAAGATGTTTAACATAATATAAAAATATAGAAAGAAATAGTTTAACATAATATAAAAACATAGAAAGAAGTAGTTTAACATAACATAAAAATATAGAAAGAAGATGTTAAACATAATATAAAAATAAAGAAAGAAATAGTTTAACATAACATAAAAATATAGAAAGAAGATGTTTAACATAATATAAAAATATAGAAAGAAATAGTTTAAAATAATATAAAAACATAGAAAGAAATAGTTTAACACAATATAAAAACATAGAAAGAAGTAGTTTAACATAACATAAAAATATAGAAAGAAGATGTTTATCATAATATAAAAATATAGAAAGAAATAGTTTAACATAACATAAAAATATAGAAAGAAGATGTTTAACATAATATAAAAATATAGAAATAAATAGTTTAACATAATATAAAAACATAGAAAGAAGTAGTTTAACATAACATAAAAATATAGAAAGAAGATGTTAAACATAATATAAAAATAAAGAAAGAAATAGTTTAACATAACATAAAAATATAGAAAGAAGATGTTTAACATAATATAAAAATATAGAAAGAAATAGTTTAACATAATATAAAAACATAGAAAGAAATAGTTTAACACAATATAAAAACATAGAAAGAAGTAGTTTAACATAACATAAAAATATAGAAAGAAGATGTTTAACATAATATAAAAATATAGAAAGAAATAGTTTAACATAACATAAAAATATAGAAAGAAGATGTTTAACATAATATAAAAATATAGAAAGAAATAGTTTAACATAATATAAAAACATAGAAAGAAGTAGTTTAACATAACATAAAAATATAGAAAGAAGATGTTTAACATAATATAAAAATACAGAAAGAAATAGTTTAACATAACATAAAAATATAGAAAGAAGATGTTTAACATAATATAAAAATATAGAAAGAAATAGTTTAACATAATATAAAAATATAGAAAGAAACAGTTTAACATAATATAAAAACATAGAAAGAAGTAGTTTAACATAACATAAAAATATAGAAAGACGTAGTTTAACATAACATAAAAATATAGAAAGAAGATTTTTAACATAATATTATATATAGAAAGAAATAGTTTAACATATTATAAAAACATAGAAAGAAGTAGTTTAACATAACATAAAAATATAGAAAGAAGATGTTTAACATAATATAAAAATATAGAAAGAAATAGTTTAACATAATATAAAAACATAGAAAGAAGTAGTTTAACATAACATAAAAATATAGAAAGAAGCTGTTTGACATAATATAAAAATATAGAAAGAAATAGTTTAACATAACATAAAAATATAGAAAGAAGATGTTTAACATAATATAAAAATATAGAAAGAAATAGTTTAACATAATATAAAAACATAGAAAGAAGTAGTTTAATATAACATAAAAATATAGAAAGAAGATGTTTAACATAATATAAAAATATAGAAAGAAATAGTTTGACATAACATAAAAATGAAGAAAGAAATAGTTTAACATACTATAAAAATATAGAAAGAAATAGTTTAACATAACATAAAAATATAGAAAGAAGCTGTTTGACATAATATAAAAATATGGAAAGAAATAGTTTAACATAACATAAAAATATAGAAAGAAGATGTTTAACATAATATAAAAATATAGAAAGAAATAGTTTAACATAATATAAAAACATAGAAAGAAGATGTTTAACATAATATAAAAATATAGAAAGAAGATGTTTAACATAATATAAAAATATAGAAATAAATAGTTTAACATAACATAAAAATATAGAAAGAAGATGTTTAACATAATATAAAAATATAGAAAGAAATAGTTTAACATAATAGAAAAACATAGAAAGAAGTAGTTTAACATAACATAAAAATATAGAAAGAAGATGTTTAACATAATATAAAAATATAGAAAGAAATAGTTTAACATAATATAAAAACATAGAAAGAAGTAGTTTAACATAACATAAAAATATAGAAAGAAGCTGTTTGACATAATATAAAAATATAGAAAGAAATAGTTTAACAGAACATAAAAATATAGAAAGAAGATGTTTAACATAATATAAAAATATAGAAAGAAATAGTTTAACATAATATAAAAACATAGAAAGAAGTAGTTTAACATAACATAAAAATAAAGAAAGAAGATGTATAACATAATATAAAAATATAGAAAGAAATAGTTTGACATAACATAAAAATATAGAAAGAAGATGTTAAACATTATAAAAACATAGAAAGAAGTAGTTTAACATAACATAAAAATATAGAAAGAAGATGTTTAACATAATATAAAAATATAGAAAGAAATAGTTTAACATAACATAAAAATATAGAAAGAAGATGTTTAAGATAATATAAAAATATAGAAAGAAATAGTTTAACATAATATAAAAACATAGAAAGAAGATGTTTAACATAATATAAAAATATAGAAAGAAGATGTTTAACATAATATAAAAATATAGAAATAAATAGTTTAACATAACATAAAAATATAGAAAGAAGATGTTTAACATAATATAAAAATATAGAAAGAAATAGTTTAACATAATATAAAAACATAGAAAGAAGTAGTTTAACATAACATAAAAATATAGAAAGAAGCTGTTTGACATAATATAAAAATATAGAAAGAAATAGTTTAACATAACATAAAAATATAGAAAGAAGATGTTTAACATAATATAAAAATATAGAAAGAAATAGTTTAACATAATATAAAACATAGAAAGAAGTAGTTTAATATAACATAAAAACATAGAAAGAAGATGTTTAACATAATATAAAAATATAGAAAGAAATAGTTTGACATAACATAAAAATAAAGAAAGAAATAGTTTAACATAATATAAAAATATAGAAAGAAGTAGTTTAACATAACATAAAAATATAGAAAGAAGATGTTTAACATAATATAAAAATATAGAAAGAAATAGTTTAACATAATATAAAAATATAGAAAGATATAGTTTAACATAATATAAAAACATAGAAAGAAGTAGTTTAACATAACATAAAAATATAGAAAGAAGCTGTTTGACATAATATAAAAATATAGAAAGAAATAGTTTAACATAACATAAAAATATAGAAAGAAGATGTTTAACATAATATAAAAATATAGAAAGAAATAGTTTAACATAATATAAAAACATAGAAAGAAGTAGTTTAATATAACATAAAAATATAGAAAGAAGATGTTTAACATAATATAAAAATATAGAAAGAAATAGTTTGACATAACATAAAAATAAAGAAAGAAATAGTTTAACATAATATAAAAATATAGAAAGAAGTAGTTTAACATAACATAAAAATATAGAAAGAAGATGTTTATCATAATATAAAAATATAGAAAGAAATAGTTTAACATAACATAAAAATATAGAAAGAAGATGTTTAACATAATATAAAAATATAGAAAGAAATAGTTTAACATAATATAAAAACATAGAAAGAAGTAGTTTAACATAACATAAAAATATAGAAAGAAGATGTTAAACATTATAAAAACATAGAAAGAAGTAGTTTAACATAACATAAAAATATAGAAAGAAGATGTTTAACATAATATAAAAATATAGAAAGAAATAGTTTAACATAACATAAAAATATACAAAGAAGATGTTAAACATAATATAAAAATATAGAAAGAAATAGTTTAACATAATATAAAAACATAGAAAGAAGATGTTTAACATAATATGAAAATATAGAAAGAAGATGTTTAACATAATATAAAAACATAGAAAGAAGTAGTTTAACATAACGTAAAAATATAGAAAGAAGATGTTTAACATAATATAAAAATATAGAAAGAAATAGTTTTACATAATAGAAAAACATAGAAAGAAGTAGTTTAACATAACATAAAAATATAGAAAGAAGATGTTTAACATAATATAAAAATATAGAATGAAATAGTTTAACATAATATAAAAACATAGAAAGAAATAGTTTAACATAATATAAAAATATAGAAAGAAGTAGTTTAACATAACATAAAAATATAGAAAGAAGATGTTTATCATAATATAAAAATATAGAAAGAAATAGTTTAACATAACATAAAAATATAGAAAGAAGATGTTTAACATAATATAAAAATATAGAAAGAAATAGTTTAACATAATATAAAAACATAGAAAGAAGTAGTTTAACATAACATAAAAATATAGAAAGAAGATGTTAAACATAATATAAAAATAAAGAAAGAAATAGTTTAACATAACATAAAAATATAGAAAGAAGATGTTTAACATAATATAAAAATATAGAAAGAAATAGTTTAAAATAATATAAAAACATAGAAAGAAATAGTTTAACACAATATAAAAACATAGAAAGAAGTAGTTTAACATAACATAAAAATATAGAAAGAAGATGTTTATCATAATATAAAAATATAGAAAGAAATAGTTTAACATAACATAAAAATATAGAAAGAAGATGTTTAACATAATATAAAAATATAGAAATAAATAGTTTAACATAATATAAAAACATAGAAAGAAGTAGTTTAACATAACATAAAAATATAGAAAGAAGATGTTAAACATAATATAAAAATAAAGAAAGAAATAGTTTAACATAACATAAAAATATAGAAAGAAGATGTTTAACATAATATAAAAATATAGAAAGAAATAGTTTAACATAATATAAAAACATAGAAAGAAATAGTTTAACACAATATAAAAACATAGAAAGAAGTAGTTTAACATAACATAAAAATATAGAAAGAAGATGTTTAACATAATATAAAAATATAGAAAGAAATAGTTTAACATAACATAAAAATATACAAAGAAGATGTTAAACATAATATAAAAATATAGAAAGAAATAGTTTAACATAATATAAAAACATAGAAAGAAGTAGTTTAATATAATATAAAAATATAGAAAGAAGATGTTTAACATAATATAAAAACATAGAAAGAAGTAGTTTAACATAACGTAAAAATATAGAAAGAAGATGTTTAACATAATATAAAAATATAGAAAGAAATAGTTTAACATAATATAAAAACATAGAAAGAAGATGTTTAACATAATATAAAAATATAGAAAGAAGATGTTTAACATAATATAAAAATATAGAAATATATAGTTTAACATAACATAAAAATATAGAAAGAAGATGTTTAACATAATATAAAAATATAGAAAGAAATAGTTTAACATAATAGAAAAACATAGAAAGAAATAGTTTAACATAACATAAAAATATAGAAAGAAGATGTTTATCATAATATAAAAATATAGAAAGAAATAGTTTAACATAACATAAAAATATAGAAAGAAGATGTTTAACATAATATAAAAATATAGAAAGAAATAGTTTAACATAATATAAAAACATAGAAAGAAGTAGTTTAACATAAAATAAAAATATAGAAAGAAGATGTTAAACATAATATAAAAATAAAGAAAGAAATAGTTTAACATAACATAAAAATATAGAAAGAAGATGTTTAACATAATATAAAAATATAGAAAGAAATAGTTTAAAATAATATAAAAACATAGAAAGAAATAGTTTAACACAATATAAAAACATAGAAAGAAGTAGTTTAACATAACATAAAAATATAGAAAGAAGATGTTTATCATAATATAAAAATATAGAAAGAAATAGTTTAACATAACATAAAAATATAGAAAGAAGATGTTTAACATAATATAAAAATATAGAAATAAATAGTTTAACATAATATAAAAACATAGAAAGAAGTAGTTTAACATAACATAAAAATATAGAAAGAAGATGTTAAACATAATATAAAAATAAAGAAAGAAATAGTTTAACATAACATAAAAATATAGAAAGAAGATGTTTAACATAATATAAAAATATAGAAAGAAATAGTTTAACATAATATAAAAACATAGAAAGAAATAGTTTAACACAATATAAAAACATAGAAAGAAGTAGTTTAACATAACATAAAAATATAGAAAGAAGATGTTTAACATAATATAAAAATATAGAAAGAAATAGTTTAACATAACATAAAAATATAGAAAGAAGATGTTTAACATAATATAAAAATATAGAAAGAAATAGTTTAACATAATATAAAAACATAGAAAGAAGTAGTTTAACATAACATAAAAATATAGAAAGAAGATGTTTAACATAATATAAAAATATAGAAAGAAATAGTTTAACATAACATAAAAATATAGAAAGAAGATGTTTAACATAATATAAAAATATAGAAAGAAATAGTTTAACATAATATAAAAATATAGAAAGAAACAGTTTAACATAATATAAAAACATAGAAAGAAGTAGTTTAACATAACATAAAAATATAGAAAGACGTAGTTTAACATAACATAAAAATATAGAAAGAAGATTTTTAACATAATATTATATATAGAAAGAAATAGTTTAACATATTATAAAAACATAGAAAGAAGTAGTTTAACATAACATAAAAATATAGAAAGAAGATGTTTAACATAATATAAAAATATAGAAAGAAATAGTTTAACATAATATAAAAACATAGAAAGAAGTAGTTTAACATAACATAAAAATATAGAAAGAAGCTGTTTGACATAATATAAAAATATAGAAAGAAATAGTTTAACATAACATAAAAATATAGAAAGAAGATGTTTAACATAATATAAAAATATAGAAAGAAATAGTTTAACATAATATAAAAACATAGAAAGAAGTAGTTTAATATAACATAAAAATATAGAAAGAAGATGTTTAACATAATATAAAAATATAGAAAGAAATAGTTTGACATAACATAAAAATGAAGAAAGAAATAGTTTAACATACTATAAAAATATAGAAAGAAATAGTTTAACATAACATAAAAATATAGAAAGAAGCTGTTTGACATAATATAAAAATATGGAAAGAAATAGTTTAACATAACATAAAAATATAGAAAGAAGATGTTTAACATAATATAAAAATATAGAAAGAAATAGTTTAACATAATATAAAAACATAGAAAGAAGATGTTTAACATAATATAAAAATATAGAAAGAAGATGTTTAACATAATATAAAAATATAGAAATAAATAGTTTAACATAACATAAAAATATAGAAAGAAGATGTTTAACATAATATAAAAATATAGAAAGAAATAGTTTAACATAATAGAAAAACATAGAAAGAAGTAGTTTAACATAACATAAAAATATAGAAAGAAGATGTTTAACATAATATAAAAATATAGAAAGAAATAGTTTAACATAATATAAAAACATAGAAAGAAGTAGTTTAACATAACATAAAAATATAGAAAGAAGCTGTTTGACATAATATAAAAATATAGAAAGAAATAGTTTAACATAACATAAAAATATAGAAAGAAGATGTTTAACATAATATAAAAATATAGAAAGAAATAGTTTAACATAATATAAAAACATAGAAAGAAGTAGTTTAACATAACATAAAAATAAAGAAAGAAGATGTATAACATAATATAAAAATATAGAAAGAAATAGTTTGACATAACATAAAAATATAGAAAGAAATAGTTTAACATAATATAAAAATATAGAAAGAAGTAGTTTAACATAACATAAAAATATAGAAAGAAGATGTTTATCATAATATAAAAATATAGAAAGAAATAGTTTAACATAACATAAAAATATAGAAAGAAGATGTTTAACATAATATAAAAATATAGAAAGAAATAGTTTAACATAATATAAAAACATAGAAAGAAGTAGTTTAACATAACATAAAAATATAGAAAGAAGATGTTAAACATTATAAAAACATAGAAAGAAGTAGTTTAACATAACATAAAAATATAGAAAGAAGATGTTTAACATAATATAAAAATATAGAAAGAAATAGTTTAACATAACATAAAAATATAGAAAGAAGATGTTTAAGATAATATAAAAATATAGAAAGAAATAGTTTAACATAATATAAAAACATAGAAAGAAGATGTTTAACATAATATAAAAATATAGAAAGAAGATGTTTAACATAATATAAAAATATAGAAATAAATAGTTTAACATAACATAAAAATATAGAAAGAAGATGTTTAACATAATATAAAAATATAGAAAGAAATAGTTTAACATAATATAAAAACATAGAAAGAAGTAGTTTAACATAACATAAAAATATAGAAAGAAGCTGTTTGACATAATATAAAAATATAGAAAGAAATAGTTTAACATAACATAAAAATATAGAAAGAAGATGTTTAACATAATATAAAAATATAGAAAGAAATAGTTTAACATAATATAAAACATAGAAAGAAGTAGTTTAATATAACATAAAAACATAGAAAGAAGATGTTTAACATAATATAAAAATATAGAAAGAAATAGTTTGACATAACATAAAAATAAAGAAAGAAATAGTTTAACATAATATAAAAATATAGAAAGAAGTAGTTTAACATAACATAAAAATATAGAAAGAAGATGTTTAACATAATATAAAAATATAGAAAGAAATAGTTTAACATAATATAAAAATATAGAAAGATATAGTTTAACATAATATAAAAACATAGAAAGAAGTAGTTTAACATAACATAAAAATATAGAAAGAAGCTGTTTGACATAATATAAAAATATAGAAAGAAATAGTTTAACATAACATAAAAATATAGAAAGAAGATGTTTAACATAATATAAAAATATAGAAAGAAATAGTTTAACATAATATAAAAACATAGAAAGAAGTAGTTTAATATAACATAAAAATATAGAAAGAAGATGTTTAACATAATATAAAAATATAGAAAGAAATAGTTTGACATAACATAAAAATAAAGAAAGAAATAGTTTAACATAATATAAAAATATAGAAAGAAGTAGTTTAACATAACATAAAAATATAGAAAGAAGATGATTATCATAATATAAAAATATAGAAAGAAATAGTTTAACATAACATAAAAATATAGAAAGAAGATGTTTAACATAATATAAAAATATAGAAAGAAATAGTTTAACATAATATAAAAACATAGAAAGAAGTAGTTTAACATAACATAAAAATATAGAAAGAAGATGTTAAACATTATAAAAACATAGAAAGAAGTAGTTTAACATAACATAAAAATATAGAAAGAAGATGTTTAACATAATATAAAAATATAGAAAGAAATAGTTTAACATAACATAAAAATATACAAAGAAGATGTTAAACATAATATAAAAATATAGAAAGAAATAGTTTAACATAATATAAAAACATAGAAAGAAGATGTTTAACATAATATGAAAATATAGAAAGAAGATGTTTAACATAATATAAAAACATAGAAAGAAGTAGTTTAACATAACGTAAAAATATAGAAAGAAGATGTTTAACATAATATAAAAATATAGAAAGAAATAGTTTAACATAATAGAAAAACATAGAAAGAAGTAGTTTAACATAACATAAAAATATAGAAAGAAGATGTTTAACATAATATAAAAATATAGAATGAAATAGTTTAACATAATATAAAAACATAGAAAGAAATAGTTTAACATAATATAAAAATATAGAAAGAAGTAGTTTAACATAACATAAAAATATAGAAAGAAGATGTTTATCATAATATAAAAATATAGAAAGAAATAGTTTAACATAACATAAAAATATAGAAAGAAGATGTTTAACATAATATAAAAATATAGAAAGAAATAGTTTAACATAATATAAAAACATAGAAAGAAGTAGTTTAACATAACATAAAAATATAGAAAGAAGATGTTAAACATAATATAAAAATAAAGAAAGAAATAGTTTAACATAACATAAAAATATAGAAAGAAGATGTTTAACATAATATAAAAATATAGAAAGAAATAGTTTAAAATAATATAAAAACATAGAAAGAAATAGTTTAACACAATATAAAAACATAGAAAGAAGTAGTTTAACATAACATAAAAATATAGAAAGAAGATGTTTATCATAATATAAAAATATAGAAAGAAATAGTTTAACATAACATAAAAATATAGAAAGAAGATGTTTAACATAATATAAAAATATAGAAATAAATAGTTTAACATAATATAAAAACATAGAAAGAAGTAGTTTAACATAACATAAAAATATAGAAAGAAGATGTTAAACATAATATAAAAATAAAGAAAGAAATAGTTTAACATAACATAAAAATATAGAAAGAAGATGTTTAACATAATATAAAAATATAGAAAGAAATAGTTTAACATAATATAAAAACATAGAAAGAAATAGTTTAACACAATATAAAAACATAGAAAGAAGTAGTTTAACATAACATAAAAATATAGAAAGAAGATGTTTAACATAATATAAAAATATAGAAGGAAATAGTTTAACATAACATAAAAATATAGAAAGAAGATGTTTAACATAATATAAAAATATAGAAAGAAATAGTTTAACATAATATAAAAACATAGAAAGAAGTAGTTTAACATAACATAAAAATATAGAAAGAAGATGTTTAACATAATATAAAAATATAGAAAGAAATAGTTTAACATAACATAAAAATATAGAAAGAAGATGTTTAACATAATATAAAAATATAGAAAGAAATAGTTTAACATAATATAAAAATATAGAAAGAAACAGTTTAACATAATATAAAAACATAGAAAGAAGTAGTTTAACATAACATAAAAATATAGAAAGACGTAGTTTAACATAACATAAAAATATAGAAAGAAGATTTTTAACATAATATTATATATAGAAAGAAATAGTTTAACATATTATAAAAACATAGAAAGAAGTAGTTTAACATAACATAAAAATATAGAAAGAAGATGTTTAACATAATATAAAAATATAGAAAGAAATAGTTTAACATAACAAAAATATAGAAAGAAGATGTTAAACATAATATAAAAATATAGAAAGAAGATTTTTAACATAATATAATATATAGAAAGAAATAGTTTAACATATTATAAAAACATAGAAAGAAGTAGTTTAACATAACATAAAAATATAGAAAGAAGATGTTTAACATAATATAAAAATATAGAAAGAAATAGTTTAACATAACATAAAAATATACAAAGAAGATGTTAAACATAATATAAAAATATAGAAAGAAATAGTTTAACATAATATAAAAACATAGAAAGAAGTAGTTTAATATAATATAAAAATATAGAAAGAAGATGTTTAACATAATATAAAAACATAGAAAGAAGTAGTTTAACATAACGTAAAAATATAGAAAGAAGATGTTTAACATAATATAAAAATATAGAAAGAAATAGTTTAACATAATATAAAAACATAGAAAGAAGATGTTTAACATAATATAAAAATATAGAAAGAAATAGTTTAACATAACATAAAAATATAGAAAGAAATAGTTTAACATAATATAAAAATATAGAAAGAAATAGTTTAACATAATATAAAAATATAGAAAGAAATAGTTTAACATAACATAAAAATATAGAAAGAAGATGTTTAACATAATATAAAAATATAGAAAGAAATAGTTTAACATAATATAAAAATATAGAAAGAAACAGTTTAACATAATATAAAAACATAGAAAGAAATAGTTTAACATAACATAAAAATATAGAAAGACGTAGTTTAACATAACATAAAAATATAGAAAGAAGATTTTTAACATAATATAATATATAGAAAGAAATAGTATAACATATTATAAAAACATAGAAAGAAGTAGTTTAACATAACATAAAAATATAGAAAGAAGATGTTTAACATAATATAAAAATATAGAAAGAAATAGTTTAACATAACAAAAATATAGAAAGAAGATGTTAAACATAATATAAAAATATAGAAAGAAATAGTTTAACATAATATAAAAACATAGAAAGAAGTAGTTTAACATAATATAAAAATATAGAAAGAAGATGTTTAACATAATATAAAAACATAGAAAGAAGTAGTTTAACATAACGTAAAAATATAGAAAGAAGATGTTTAACATAATATAAAAATATAGAAAGAAATAGTTTAACATAATATAAAAACATAGAAAGAAGTAGTTTAACATAACGTAAAAATATAGAAAGAAGATGTTTAAGATAATATAAAAATATAGAAAGAAATAGTTTAACATAATATAAAAACATAGAAAGAAGATGTTTAACATAATATAAAAATATAGAAAGAAGATGTTTAACATAATATAAAAATATAGAAATAAATAGTTTAACATAACATAAAAATATAGAAAGAAGATGTTTAACATAATATAAAAATATAGAAAGATATAGTTTAACATAATATAAAAACATAGAAAGAAGTAGTTTAACATAACATAAAAATATAGAAAGAAGCTGTTTGACATAATATAAAAATATAGAAAGAAATAGTTTAACATAATATAAAAATATAGAAAGAAACAGTTTAACATAATATAAAAATATAGAAAGAAATAGTTTAACATAATATAAAAACATAGAAAGAAATAGTTTAACACAATATAAAAACATAGAAAGAAGTAGTTTAACATAACATAAAAATATAGAAAGAAGATGTTTAACATAATATAAAAATATAGAAAGAAATAGTTTAACATAACATAAAAATATAGAAAGAAGATGTTTAACATAATATAAAAATATAGAAAGAAATAGTTTAACATAATATAAAAACATAGAAAGAAGTAGTTTAACATAACATAAAAATATAGAAAGAAGATGTTTAACATAATATAAAAATATAGAAAGAAATAGTTTAACATAACATAAAAATATAGAAAGAAGATGTTTAACATAATATAAAAATATAGAAAGAAATAGTTTAACATAATATAAAAATATAGAAAGAAACAGTTTAACATAATATAAAAACATAGAAAGAAGTAGTTTAACATAACATAAAAATATAGAAAGACGTAGTTTAACATAACATAAAAATATAGAAAGAAGATTTTTAACATAATATTATATATAGAAAGAAATAGTTTAACATATTATAAAAACATAGAAAGAAGTAGTTTAACATAACATAAAAATATAGAAAGAAGATGTTTAACATAATATAAAAATATAGAAAGAAATAGTTTAACATAACAAAAATATAGAAAGAAATAGTTTAACATAATATAAAAATATAGAAAGAAACAGTTTAACATAATATAAAAACATAGAAAGAAGTAGTTTAACATAACATAAAAATATAGAAAGACGTAGTTTAACATAACATAAAAATATAGAAAGAAGATTTTTAACATAATATAATATATAGAAAGAAATAGTTTAACATATTATAAAAACATAGAAAGAAGTAGTTTAACATAACATAAAAATATAGAAAGAAGATGTTTAACATAATATAAAAATATAGAAAGAAATAGTTTAACATAACATAAAAATATAGAAAGAAGATGTTAAACATAACATAAAAATATAGAAAGAAATAGTTTAACATAATATAAAAACATAGAAAGAAGTAGTTTAACATAATATAAAAATATAGAAAGAAGATGTTTAACATAATATAAAAACATAGAAAGAAGTAGTTTAACATAACGTAAAAATATAGAAAGAAGATGTTTAACATAATATAAAAATATAGAAAGAAATAGTTTAACATAATATAAAAACATAGAAAGAAGATGTTTAACATAATATAAAAATATAGAAAGAAATAGTTTAACATAACATAAAAATATAGAAAGAAATAGTTTAACATAATATAAAAATATAGAAAGAAATAGTTTAACATAATATAAAAATATAGAAAGAAATAGTTTAACATAACATAAAAATATAGAAAGAAGATGTTTAACATAATATAAAAATAAAGAAAGAAATAGTTTAACATAATATAAAAATATAGAAAGAAACAGTTTAACATAATATAAAAACATAGAAAGAAGTAGTTTAACATAACATAAAAATATAGAAAGACGTAGTTTAACATAACATAAAAATATAGAAAGAAGATTTTTAACATAATATAATATATAGAAAGAAATAGTTTAACATATTATAAAAACATAGAAAGAAGTAGTTTAACATAACATAAAAATATAGAAAGAAGATGTTTAACATAATATAAAAATATAGAAAGAAATAGTTTAACATAACATAAAAATATAGAAAGAAGATGTTAAACATAATATAAAAATATAGAAAGAAATAGTTTAACATAATATAAAAACATAGAAAGAAGTAGTTTAACATAATATAAAAATATAGAAAGAAGATGTTTAACATAATATAAAAACATAGAAAGAAGTAGTTTAACATAACGTAAAAATATAGAAAGAAGATGTTTAACATAATATAAAAATATAGAAAGAAATAGTTTAACATAATATAAAAACATAGAAAGAAGATGTTTAACATAATATAAAAATATAGAAAGAAATAGTTTAACATAACATAAAAATATAGAAAGAAATAGTTTAACATAATATAAAAATATAGAAAGAAATAGTTTAACATAATATAAAAATATAGAAAGAAATAGTTTAACATAACATAAAAATATAGAAAGAAGATGTTTAACATAATATAAAAATATAGAAAGAAATAGTTTAACATAATATAAAAATATAGAAAGAAACAGTTTAACATAATATAAAAACATAGAAAGAAATAGTTTAACATAACATAAAAATATAGAAAGACGTAGTTTAACATAACATAAAAATATAAAAAGAAGATTTTTAACATAATATAATATATAGAAAGAAATAGTTTAACATATTATAAAAACATAGAAAGAAGTAGTTTAACATAACATAAAAATATAGAAAGAAGATGTTTAACATAATATAAAAATATAGAAAGAAATAGTTTAACATAACAAAAATATAGAAAGAAGATGTTAAACATAATATAAAAATATAGAAAGAAATAGTTTAACATAATATAAAAACATAGAAAGAAGTAGTTTAACATAATATAAAAATATAGAAAGAAGATGTTTAACATAATATAAAAACATAGAAAGAAGTAGTTTAACATAACGTAAAAATATAGAAAGAAGATGTTTAACATAATATAAAAATATAGAAAGAAATAGTTTAACATAATATAAAAACATAGAAAGAAGTAGTTTAACATAACGTAAAAATATAGAAAGAAGATGTTTAAGATAATATAAAAATATAGAAAGAAATAGTTTAACATAATATAAAAACATAGAAAGAAGATGTTTAACATAATATAAAAATATAGAAAGAAGATGTTTAACATAATATAAAAATATAGAAATAAATAGTTTAACATAACATAAAAATATAGAAAGAAGATGTTTAACATAATATAAAAATATAGAAAGATATAGTTTAACATAATATAAAAACATAGAAAGAAGTAGTTTAACATAACATAAAAATATAGAAAGAAGCTGTTTGACATAATATAAAAATATAGAAAGAAATAGTTTAACATAATATAAAAATATAGAAAGAAACAGTTTAACATAATATAAAAACATAGAAAGAAGTAGTTTAACATAACATAAAAATATAGAAAGACGTAGTTTAACATAACATAAAAATATAGAAAGAAGATTTTTAACATAATATAATATATAGAAAGAAATAGTTGAACATATTATAAAAACATAGAAAGAAGTAGTTTAACATAACATAAAAATATAGAAAGAAGATGTTTAACATAATATAAAAATATAGAAAGAAATAGTTTAACATAACAAAAATATAGAAAGAAGATGTTAAACATAATATAAAAATATAGAAAGAAATAGTTTAACATAATATAAAAACGTAGAAAGAAGTAGTTTAACATAATATAAAAATATAGAAAGAAGATGTTTAACATAATATAAAAACATAGAAAGAAGTAGTTTAACATAACGTAAAAATATAGAAAGAAGATGTTTAACATAATATAAAAATATAGAAAGAAATAGTTTAACATAATATAAAAACATAGAAAGAAGATGTTTAACATAATATAAAAATATAGAAAGAAGATGTTTAACATAATATAAAAATATAGAAATATATAGTTTAACATAACATAAAAATATAGAAAGAAGATGTTTAACATAATATAAAAATATAGAAAGAAATAGTTTAACATAATAGAAAGAAGTAGTTTAACATAACATAAAAATATAGAAAGAAGATGTTTAAAATAATATAAAAATATAGAAAGAAATAGTTTAACATAATATAAAAACATAGAAAGAAGTAGTTTAACATAACATAAAAATATAGAAAGAAGCTGTTTGACATAATATAAAAATATAGAAAGAAATAGTTTAACATAACATAAAAATATAGAAAGAAGATGTTTAACATAATATAAAAATATAGAAAGAAATAGTTTAACATAATATAAAAACATAGAAAGAAGTAGTTTAATATAACATAAAAATATAGAAAGAAGATGTTTAACATAATATAAAAATATAGAAAGAAATAGTTTGACATAACATAAAAATGAAGAAAGAAATAGTTTAACATAATATAAAAATATAGAAAGAAATAGTTTAACATAACATAAAAATATAGAAAGAAGCTGTTTGACATAATATAAAAATATGGAAAGAAATAGTTTAACATAACATAAAAATATAGAAAGAAGATGTTTAACATAATATAAAAATATAGAAAGAAGATGTTTAACATAATATAAAAATATAGAAAGAAATAGTTTAACATAATATAAAAACATAGAAAGAAGTAGTTTAACATAACATAAAAATATAGAAAGAAGCTGTTTGACATAATATAAAAATATAGAAAGAAATAGTTTAACATAACATAAAAATATAGAAAGAAGATGTTTAACATAATATAAAAATATAGAAAGAAATAGTTTAACATAATATAAAAACATAGAAAGAAGATGTTTAACATAATATAAAAATACAGAAAGAAATAGTTTAACATAACATAAAAATATAGAAAGAAGATGTTAAACATAATATAAAAATATAGAAAGAAATAGTTTGACATAACATAAAAATAAAGAAAGAAATAGTTTAACATAATATAAAAATATAGAAATATATAGTTAAACATAACATAAAAATATAGAAAGAAGATGTTTAACATACTATAAAAATATAGAAAGAAATAGTTTAACATAATAGAAAAACATAGAAAGAAGTAGTTTAACATAACATAAAAATATAGAAAGAAGATGTTTAAAATAATATAAAAATATAGAAAGAAATAGTTTAACATAATATAAAAACATAGAAAGAAGTAGTTTAACATAACATAAAAATATAGAAAGAAGCTGTTTGACATAATATAAAAATATAGAAAGAAATAGTTTAACATAACATAAAAATATAGAAAGAAGATGTTTAACATAATATAAAAATATAGAAAGAAATAGTTTAACATAATATAAAAACATAGAAAGAAGATGTTTAACATAATATAAAAATACAGAAAGAAATAGTTTAACATAACATAAAAATATAGAAAGAAGATGTTAAACATAATATAAAAATATAGAAAGAAATAGTTTAACATAATATAAAAACATAGAAAGAAGTAGTTTAACATAACATAAAAATATAGAAAGAAGATGTTTAACATAATATAAAAATATAGAAAGAAATAGTTTAACATAACATAAAAATATAGAAAGAAGATGTTTAACATAATATAAAAATATAGAAAGAAATAGTTTTACATAATAGAAAAACATAGAAAGAAGTAGTTTAACATAACATAAAAATATAGAAAGAAGATGTTTAACATAATATAAAAATATAGAAAGAAATAGTTTAACATAACATGAAAATATAGAAAGAAATAGTTTAACATAATATAAAAATATAGAAAGAAATAGTTTAACATAATATAAAAACATAGAAAGAAGTAGTTTAACATAACATAAAAATATAGAAAGAAGATGTTTAACATAATATAAAAATATAGAAGAAATAGTTTAACATAACAAAAATATAGAAAGAAGATGTTAAACATAATATAAAAATATAGAAAGAAATAGTTTAACATAATATAAAAACATAGAAAGAAGTAGTTTAACATAATATAAAAATATAGAAAGAAGATATATAACATAATATACAAACATAGAAAGAAGTAGTTTAACATAACGTAAAAATATAGAAAGAAGATGTTTAACATAATATAAAAATATAGAAAGAAATAGTTTAACATAATATAAAAACATAGAAAGAAGATGTTTAACATAATATAAAAATATAGAAAGAAGATGTTTAACATAATATAAAAATATAGAAATATATAGTTTAACATAACATAAAAATATAGAAAGAAGATGTTTAACATACTATAAAAATATAGAAAGAAATAGTTTAACATAATAGAAAAACATAGAAAGAAGTAGTTTAACATAACATAAAAATATAGAAAGAAGATGTTTAACATAATATAAAAATATAGAAAGAAATAGTTTAACATAATATAAAAACATAGAAAGAAGTAGTTTAACATAACATAAAAATATAGAAAGAAGCTGTTTGACATAATATAAAAATATAGAAAGAAATAGTTTAACATAACATAAAAATATAGAAAGAAGATGTTTAACATAATATAAAAATATAGAAAGAAATAGTTTAACATAATATAAAAACATAGAAAGAAGTAGTTTAATATAACATAAAAATATAGAAAGAAGATGTTTAACATAATATAAAAATATAGAAAGAAATAGTTTGACATAACATAAAAATGAAGAAAGAAATAGTTTAACATAATATAAAAATATAGAAGGAAATAGTTTAACATAACATAAAAATATAGAAAGAAGCTGTTTGACATAATATAAAAATATGGAAAGAAATAGTTTAACATAACATAAAAATATAGAAAGAAGATGTTTAACATAATATAAAAATATAGAAAGAAATAGTTTAACATAATATAAAAACATAGAAAGAAGATGTTTAACATAATATAAAAATATAGAAAGAAGCTGTTTGACATAATATAAAAATATAGAAATAAATAGTTTAACATAACATAAAAATATAGAAAGAAGATGTTTAACATAATATAAAAATATAGAAAGAAATAGTTTAACATAATAGAAAAACATAGAAAGAAGTAGTTTAACATAACATAAAAATATAGAAAGAAGATGTTTAACATAATATAAAAATATAGAAAGATATAGTTTAACATAATATAAAAACATAGAAAGAAGTAGTTTAACATAACATAAAAATATAGAAAGAAGCTGTTTGACATAATATAAAAATATAGAAAGAAATAGTTTAACATAACATAAAAATATAGAAAGAAGATGTTTAACATAATATAAAAATATAGAAAGAAATAGTTTAACATAATATAAAAACATAGAAAGAAGTAGTTTAACATAACATAAAAATAAAGAAAGAAGATGTTTAACATAATATAAAAATATAGAAAGAAATAGTTTGACATAACATAAAAATATAGAAAGAAATAGTTTAACATAATATAAAAATATAGAAAGAAGTAGTTTAACATAACATAAAAATATAGAAAGAAGATGTTTATCATAATATAAAAATATAGAAAGAAATAGTTTAACATAACATAAAAATATAGAAAGAAGATGTTTAACATAATATAAAAATATAGAAAGAAATAGTTTAACATAACATAAAAATATAGAAAGAAGATGTTTAACATAATATAAAAATATAGAAAGAAATAGTTTAACATAATATAAAAACATAGAAAGATGTAGTTTAACATAACATAAAAATATAGAAAGAAGATGTATAACATAATATACAAACATAGAAAGAAGTAGTTTAACATAACGTAAAAATATAGAAAGAAGATGTTTAACATAATATAAAAATATAGAAAGAAATAGTTTAACATAATATAAAAACATAGAAAGAAGATGTTTAACATAATATAAAAATATAGAAAGAAGATGTTTAACATAATATAAAAATATAGAAATATATAGTTTAACATAACATAAAAATATAGAAAGAAGATGTTTAACATACTATAAAAATATAGAAAGAAATAGTTTAACATAATAGAAAAATATAGAAAGAAATAGTTTAACATAACATAAAAATATAGAAAGAAGATGTTTAACATAATATAAAAATATAGAAAGAAATAGTTTAACATAACATAAAAATATAGAAAGAAGATGTTTAACATAATATAAAAATATAGAAAGAAATAGTTTAACATAATATAAAAACATAGAAAGATGTAGTTTAACATAACATAAAAATATAGAAAGAAGATGTATAACATAATATACAAACATAGAAAGAAGTAGTTTAACATAACGTAAAAATATAGAAAGAAGATGTTTAACATAATATAAAAATATAGAAAGAAATAGTTTAACATAATATAAAAACATAGAAAGAAGATGTTTAACATAATATAAAAATATAGAAAGAAGATGTTTAACATAATATAAAAATATAGAAATATATAGTTTAACATAACATAAAAATATAGAAAGAAGATGTTTAACATACTATAAAAATATAGAAAGAAATAGTTTAACATAATAGAAAAACATAGAAAGAAGTAGTTTAACATAACATAAAAATATAGAAAGAAGATGTTTAACATAATATAAAAATATAGAAAGAAATAGTTTAACATAATATAAAAACATAGAAAGAAGTAGTTTAACATAACATAAAAATATAGAAAGAAGATGTTTAACATAATATAAAAATATAGAAAGAAATAGTTTGACATAACATAAAAATGAAGAAAGAAATAGTTTAACATAATATAAAAATATAGAAGGAAATAGTTTAACATAACATAAAAATATAGAAAGAAGCTGTTTGACATAATATAAAAATATGGAAAGAAATAGTTTAACATAACATAAAAATATAGAAAGAAGATGTTTAACATAATATAAAAATATAGAAAGAAATAGTTTAACATAATATAAAAACATAGAAAGAAGATGTTTAACATAATATAAAAATATAGAAAGAAGATGTTTAACATAATATAAAAATATAGAAATAAATAGTTTAACATAACATAAAAATATAGAAAGAAGATGTTTAACATAATATAAAAATATAGAAAGAAATAGTTTAACATAATAGAAAAACATAGAAAGAAGTAGTTTAACATAACATAAAAATATAGAAAGAAGATGTTTAACATAATATAAAAATATAGAAAGAAATAGTTTAACATAATATAAAAACATAGAAAGAAGTAGTTTAACATAACATAAAAATATAGAAAGAAGCTGTTTGACATAATATAAAAATATAGAAAGAAATAGTTTAACATAACATAAAAATATAGAAAGAAGATGTTTAACATAATATAAAAATATAGAAAGAAATAGTTTAACATAATATAAAAACATAGAAAGAAGTAGTTTAACATAACATAAAAATAAAGAAAGAAGATGTTTAACATAATATAAAAATATAGAAAGAAATAGTTTGACATAACATAAAAATATAGAAAGAAATAGTTTAACATAATATAAAAATATAGAAAGAAGTAGTTTAACATAACATAAAAATATAGAAAGAAGATGTTTATCATAATATAAAAATATAGAAAGAAATAGTTTAACATAACATAAAAATATAGAAAGAAGATGTTTAACATAATATAAAAATATAGAAAGAAATAGTTTAACATAACATAAAAATATAGAAAGAAGATGTTTAACATAATATAAAAATATAGAAAGAAATAGTTTAACATAATATAAAAACATAGAAAGATGTAGTTTAACATAACATAAAAATATAGAAAGAAGATGTATAACATAATATACAAACATAGAAAGAAGTAGTTTAACATAACGTAAAAATATAGAAAGAAGATGTTTAACATAATATAAAAATATAGAAAGAAATAGTTTAACATAATATAAAAACATAGAAAGAAGATGTTTAACATAATATAAAAATATAGAAAGAAGATGTTTAACATAATATAAAAATATAGAAATATATAGTTTAACATAACATAAAAATATAGAAAGAAGATGTTTAACATACTATAAAAATATAGAAAGAAATAGTTTAACATAATAGAAAAATATAGAAAGAAATAGTTTAACATAACATAAAAATATAGAAAGAAGATGTTTAACATAATATAAAAATATAGAAAGAAATAGTTTAACATAACATAAAAATATAGAAAGAAGATGTTTAACATAATATAAAAATATAGAAAGAAATAGTTTAACATAATATAAAAACATAGAAAGATGTAGTTTAACATAACATAAAAATATAGAAAGAAGATGTATAACATAATATACAAACATAGAAAGAAGTAGTTTAACATAACGTAAAAATATAGAAAGAAGATGTTTAACATAATATAAAAATATAGAAAGAAATAGTTTAACATAATATAAAAACATAGAAAGAAGATGTTTAACATAATATAAAAATATAGAAAGAAGATGTTTAACATAATATAAAAATATAGAAATATATAGTTTAACATAACATAAAAATATAGAAAGAAGATGTTTAACATACTATAAAAATATAGAAAGAAATAGTTTAACATAATAGAAAAACATAGAAAGAAGTAGTTTAACATAACATAAAAATATAGAAAGAAGATGTTTAACATAATATAAAAATATAGAAAGAAATAGTTTAACATAATATAAAAACATAGAAAGAAGTAGTTTAACATAACATAAAAATATAGAAAGAAGCTGTTTGACATAATATAAAAATATAGAAAGAAATAGTTTAACATAACATAAAAATATAGAAAGAAGATGTTTAACATAATATAAAAATATAGAAAGAAATAGTTTAACATAATATAAAAACATAGAAAGAAGTAGTTTAATATAACATAAAAATATAGAAAGAAGATGTTTAACATAATATAAAAATATAGAAAGAAATAGTTTGACATAACATAAAAATGAAGAAAGAAATAGTTTAACATAATATAAAAATATAGAAAGAAATAGTTTAACATAACATAAAAATATAGAAAGAAGCTGTTTGACATAATATAAAAATATGGAAAGAAATAGTTTAACATAACATAAAAATATAGAAAGAAGATGTTTAACATAATATAAAAATATAGAAAGAAATAGTTTAACATAATATAAAAACATAGAAAGAAGATGTTTAACATAATATAAAAATATAGAAAGAAGATGTTTAACATAATATAAAAATATAGAAATAAATAGTTTAACATAACATAAAAATATAGAAAGAAGATGTTTAACATAATATAAAAATATAGAAAGAAATAGTTTAACATAATAGAAAAACATAGAAAGAAGTAGTTTAACATAACATAAAAATATAGAAAGAAGATGTTTAACATAATATAAAAATATAGAAAGAAATAGTTTAACATAATATAAAAACATAGAAAGAAGTAGTTTATCATAACATAAAAATATAGAAAGAAGCTGTTTGACATAATATAAAAATATAGAAAGAAATAGTTTAACATAACATAAAAATATAGAAAGAAGATGTTTAACATAATATAAAAATATAGAAAGAAATAGTTTAACATAATATAAAAACATAGAAAGAAGTAGTTTAACATAACATAAAAATAAAGAAAGAAGATGTTTAACATAATATAAAAATATAGAAAGAAATAGTTTGACATAACATAAAAATATAGAAAGAAATAGTTTAACATAATATAAAAATATAGAAAGAAGTAGTTTAACATAACATAAAAATATAGAAAGAAGATGTTTATCATAATATAAAAATATAGAAAGAAATAGTTTAACATAACATAAAAATATAGAAAGAAGATGTTTAACATAATATAAAAATATAGAAAGAAATAGTTTAACATAATATAAAAACATAGAAAGAAGTAGTTTAACATAACATAAAAATATAGAAAGAAGATGTTAAACATTATAAAAACATAGAAAGAAGTAGTTTAACATAACATAAAAATATAGAAAGAAGATGTTTAACATAATATAAAAATATAGAAAGAAATAGTTTAACATAACATAAAAATATAGAAAGAAGATGTTTAAGATAATATAAAAATATAGAAAGAAATAGTTTAACATAATATAAAAACATAGAAAGAAGATGTTTAACATAATATAAAAATATAGAAAGAAGATGTTTAACATAATATAAAAATATAGAAATAAATAGTTTAACATAACATAAAAATATAGAAAGAAGATGTTTAACATAATATAAAAGTATAGAAAGAAATAGTTTAACATAATATAAAAACATAGAAAGAAGTAGTTTAACATAACATAAAAATATAGAAAGAAGCTGTTTGACATAATATAAAAATATAGAAAGAAATAGTTTAACATAACATAAAAATATAGAAAGAAGATGTTTAACATAATATAAAAATATAGAAAGAAATAGTTTAACATAATATAAAAATATAGAAAGAAGTAGTTTAACATAACATAAAAATATAGAAAGAAGATGTTTATCATAATATAAAAATATAGAAAGAAATAGTTTAACATAACATAAAAATATAGAAAGAAGATGTTTAACATAATATAAAAATATAGAAAGAAATAGTTTGACATAACATAAAAATATAGAAAGAAATAGTTTAACATAATATAAAAATATAGAAAGAAGTAGTTTAACATAACATAAAAATATAGAAAGAAGATGTTTAACATAATATAAAAATATAGAAAGAAATAGTTTAACATAACATAAAAATATAGAAAGAAGATGTTTAACATAATATAAAAATATAGAAAGAAATAGTTTAACATAATATAAAAACATAGAAAGAAGTAGTTTAACATAACATAAAAATATAGAAAGAAGATGTTAAACATTATAAAAACATAGAAAGAAGTAGTTTAACATAACATAAAAATATAGAAAGAAGATGTTTAACATAATATAAAAATATAGAAAGAAATGATTTAACATAACATAAAAATATAGAAAGAAGATGTTTAAGATAATATAAAAATATAGAAAGAAATAGTTTAACATAATATAAAAACATAGAAAGAAGATGTTTAACATAATATAAAAATATAGAAAGAAGATGTTTAACATAATATAAAAATATAGAAATAAATAGTTTAACATAACATAAAATATAGAAAGAAGATGTTTAACATAATATAAAAATATAGAAAGAAATAGTTTAACATAATATAAAAACATAGAAAGAAGTAGTTTAACATAACATAAAAATATAGAAAGAAGCTGTTTGACATAATATAAAAATATAGAAAGAAATAGTTTAACATAACATAAAAATAAAGAAAGAAGATGTTTAACATAATATAAAAATATAGAAAGAAGATGTTTAACATAATATAAAAATATATAAGAAATAGTTTAACATAACAAAAATATAGAAAGAAGATGTTAAACATAATATAAAAATATAGAAAGAAATAGTTTAACATAATATAAAAACATAGAAAGAAGTAGTTTAACATAATATAAAAATATAGAAAGAAGATGTATAACATAATATACAAACATAGAAAGAAGTAGTTTAACATAACGTAAAAATATAGAAAGAAGATGTTTAACATAATATAAAAATATAGAAAGAAATAGTTTAACATAATATAAAAACATAGAAAGAAGATGTTTAACATAATATAAAAATATAGAAAGAAGATGTTTAACATAATATAAAAATATAGAAATATATAGTTTAACATAACATAAAAATATAGAAAGAAGATGTTTAACATAATATAAAAATATAGAAAGAAACAGTTTAACATAACATAAAAATATAGAAAGATGTTTAACATAATATAAAAATATAGAAAGAAGTAGTTTAACATAACATAAAAATATAGAAAGAAGATGTTTAACATAATATAAAAATATAGAAAGAAATAGTTTAACATAACATAAAAATATAGAAAGAAGATGTTTAACATAATATAAAAATACAGAAAGAAATAGTTTAACATAATATAAAAACATAGAAAGAAGTAGTTTAACATAACATAAAAATATAGAAAGAAGATGTTTAACATAATATAAAAATATAGAAAGAAATAGTTTAACATAACATAAAAATATAGAAAGAAGATGTTTAACATAATATAAAAATATAGAAAAAATTGTTTAACATAATATAAAAACATAGAAAGAAGTAGTTTAACATAACATAAAAATATAGAAAGAAGATGTTTAACATAATATAAAAATATAGAAAGAAATAGTTTAACATAATATAAAAACATAGAAAGAAGTAGTTTAACATAACATAAAAATATAGAAAGAAGCTGTTTGACATAATATAAAAATATAGAAAGAAATAGTTTAACATAACATAAAAATATAGAAAGAAGATGTTTAACATAATATAAAAATATAGAAAGAAATAGTTTAACATAATATAAAAACATAGAAAGAAGTAATTTAATATAACATAAAAATATAGAAAGAAGATGTTTAACATAATATAAAAATATAGAAAGAAATAGTTTGACATAACATAAAAATGAAGAAAGAAATAGTTTAACATAATATAAAAATATAGAAAGAAATAGTTTAACATAACATAAAAATATAGAAAGAAGCTGTTTGACATAATATAAAAATATGGAAAGGAATAGTTTAACATAACATAAAAATATAGAAAGAAGATGTTTAACATAATATAAAAATATAGAAAGAAATAGTTTAACATAATATAAAAACATAGAAAGAAGATGTTTAACATAATATAAAAATATAGAAAGAAGATGTTTAACATAATATAAAAATATAGAAATAAATAGTTTAACATAACATAAAAATATAGAAAGAAGATGTTTAACATAATATAAAAATATAGAAAGAAATAGTTTAACATAATAGAAAAACATAGAAAGAAGTAGTTTAACATAACATAAAAATATAGAAAGAAGATGTTTAACATAATATAAAAATATAGAAAGAAATAGTTTAACATAATATAAAAACATAGAAAGAAGTAGTTTAACATAACATAAAAATATAGAAAGAAGCTGTTTGACATAATATAAAAATATAGAAAGAAATAGTTTAACATAACATAAAAATATAGAAAGAAGATGTTTAACATAATATAAAAATATAGAAAGAAATAGTTTAACATAATATAAAAACATAGAAAGAAGTAGTTTAACATAACATAAAAATAAAGAAAGAAGATGTTTAACATAATATAAAAATATAGAAAGAAATAGTTTGACATAACATAAAAATATAGAAAGAAATAGTTTAACATAATATAAAAATATAGAAAGAAGTAGTTTAACATAACATAAAAATATAGAAAGAAGATGTTTATCATAATATAAAAATATAGAAAGAAATAGTTTAACATAACATAAAAACATAGAAAGATGTAGTTTAACATAACATAAAAATATAGAAAGAAATAGTTTAACATAATATAAAAACATAGAAAGAAGTAGTTTAACATAACATAAAAATATAGAAAGAAGATGTTAAACATTATAAAAACATAGAAAGAAGTAGTTTAACATAACATAAAAATATAGAAAGAAGATGTTTAACATAATATAAAAATATAGAAAGAAATAGTTTAACATAACATAAAAATATAGAAAGAAGATGTTTAAGATAATATAAAAATATAGAAAGAAATAGTTTAACATAATATAAAAACATAGAAAGAAGATGTTTAACATAATATAAAAATATAGAAAGAAGATGTTTAACATAATATAAAAATATAGAAATAAATAGTTTAACATAACATAAAAATATAGAAAGAAGATGTTTAACATAATATAAAAATATAGAAAGAAATAGTTTAACATAATATAAAAACATAGAAAGAAGTAGTTTAACATAACATAAAAATATAGAAAGAAGCTGTTTGACATAATATAAAAATATAGAAAGAAATAGTTTAACATAACATAAAAATATAGAAAGAAGATGTTTAACATCATATAAAAATATAGAAAGAAATAGTTTAACATAATATAAAAACATAGAAAGAAGTAGTTTAATATAACATAAAAATATAGAAAGAAGATGTTTAACATAATATAAAAATATAGAAAGAAATAGTTTGACATAACATAAAAATAAAGAAAGAAATAGTTTAACATAATATAAAAATATAGAAAGAAGTAGTTTAACATAACATAAAAATATAGAAAGAAGATGTTTAACATAATATAAAAATATAGAAAGAAATAGTTTAACATAACATAAAAATATAGAAAGAAGATGTTTAACATAATATACAAATATAGAAAGAAATAGTTTAACATAATATAAAAACATAGAAAAAAGTAGTTTAACATAACATAAAAATATAGAAAGAAGATGTTTAACATAATATAAAAATATAGAAAGAAATAGTTTAACATAACATAAAAATATAGAAAGAAGATGTTTAACATAATATAAAAATATAGAAAGAAGATGTTTAACATAATATAAAAATATAGAAATAAATAGTTTAACATAACATAAAAATATAGAAAGAAGATGTTTAACATAATATAAAAATATAGAAAGAAATAGTTTAACATAATAGAAAAACATAGAAACAAGTAGTTTAACATAACATAAAAATATAGAAAGAAGATGTTTAACATAATATAAAAATATAGAAAGAAATAGTTTAAAATAATATAAAAACATAGAAAGAAGTAGTTTAACATAACATAAAAATATAGAAAGAAGCTGTTTGACATAATATAAAAATATAGAAAGAAATAGTTTAACATAACATAAAAATATAGAAAGAAGATGTTTAACATAATATAAAAATATAGAAAGAAATAGTTTAACATAATATAAAAACATAGAAAGAAGTAGTTTAATATAACATAAAAATATAGAAAGAAGATGTTTAACATAATATAAAAATATAGAAAGAAATAGTTTAACATAATATAAAAACATAGAAAGAAGTAGTTTAACATAACATAAAAATAAAGAAAGAAGATGTTTAACATAATATAAAAATATAGAAAGAAATAGTTTGACATAACATAAAAATATAGAAAGAAATAGTTTAACGTAATATAAAAATATAGAAAGAAGTAGTTTAACATAACATAAAAATATAGAAAGAAGATGTTTATCATAATATAAAAATATAGAAAGAAATAGTTTAACATAACATAAAAATATAGAAAGAAGATGTTTAACATAATATAAAAATATAGAAAGAAATAGTTTAACATAATATAAAAACATAGAAAGAAGTAGTTTAACATAACATAAAAATATAGAAAGAAGATGTTAAACATTATAAAAACATAGAAAGAAGTAGTTTAACATAACATAAAAATATAGAAAGAAGATGTTTAACATAATATAAAAATATAGAAAGAAATAGTTTAACATAACATAAAAATATAGAAAGAAGATGTTTAACATAATATAAAAATATAGAAAGAAATAGTTTAACATAATATTAAAATATAGAAAGAAACAGTTTAACATAATATAAAAACATAGAAAGAAGTAGTTTAACATAACATAAAAATATAGAAAGAAGATGTTTAACATAATATAAAAATATAGAAAGAAATAGTTTAACATAACATAAAAATATAGAAAGAAGATGTTAAACATAATATAAAAATATAGAAAGAAATAGTTTAACATAATATAAAAACATAGAAAGAAGTAGTTTAACATAATATAAAAATATAGAAAGAAGATGTTTAACATAATATAAAAACATAGAAAGAAGTAGTTTAACATAACGTAAAAATATAGAAAGAAGATGTTTAAGATAATATAAAAATATAGAAAGAAATAGTTTAACATAATATAAAAACATAGAAAGAAGATGTTTAACATAATATAAAAATATAGAAAGAAGATGTTTAACATAATATAAAAATATAGAAATAAATAGTTTAACATAACATAAAAATATAGAAAGAAGATGTTTAACATAATATAAAAATATAGAAAGAAATATTTTAACATAATATAAAAACATAGAAAGAAGTAGTTTAACATAACATAAAAATATAGAAAGAAGCTGTTTGACATAATATAAAAATATAGAAAGAAATAGTTTAACATAACATAAAAATATAGAAAGAAGATGTTTAACATAATATAAAAATATAGAAAGAAATAGTTTAACATAATATAAAAACATAGAAAGAAGTAGTTTAATATAACATAAAAATATAGAAAGAAGATGTTTAACATAATATAAAAATATAGAAAGAAATAGTTTGACATAACATAAAAATAAAGAAAGAAATAGTTTAACATAATATAAAAATATAGAAAGAAGTAGTTTAACATAACATAAAAATATAGAAAGAAGATGTTTAACATAATATAAAAATATAGAAAGAAATAGTTTAACATAACATAAAAATATAGAAAGAAGATGTTTAACATAATATAAAAATATAGAAAGAAATAGTTTAACATAATATAAAAACATAGAAAAAAGTAGTTTAACATAACATAAAAATATAGAAAGAAGATGTTTAACATAATATAAAAATATAGAAAGAAATAGTTTAACATAACATAAAAATATAGAAAGAAGATGTTTAACATAATATAAAAATATAGAAAGAAATAGTTATCATAATATAAAAACATAGAAAGAAATAGTTTAACATAATATAAAAACATAGAAAGAAGTAGTTTAATATAACATAAAAATATAGAAAGAAGATGTTTAACATAATATAAAAATATAGAAAGAAATAGTTTAACATAATATAAAAACATAGAAAGAAGTAGTTTAACATAACATAAAAATAAAGAAAGAAGATGTTTAACATAATATAAAAATATAGAAAGAAATAGTTTGACATAACATAAAAATATAGAAAGAAATAGTTTAACGTAATATAAAAATATAGAAAGAAGTAGTTTAACATAACATAAAAATATAGAAAGAAGATGTTTATCATAATATAAAAATATAGAAAGAAATAGTTTAACATAACATAAAAATATAGAAAGAAGATGTTTAACATAATATAAAAATATAGAAAGAAATAGTTTAACATAATATAAAAACATAGAAAGAAGTAGTTTAACATAACATAAAAATATAGAAAGAAGATGTTTAACATAATATAAAAATATAGAAAGAAATAGTTTAACATAATATAAAAACATAGAAAGAAGTAGTTTAATATAACATAAAAATATAGAAAGAAGATGTTTAACATAATATAAAAATATAGAAAGAAATAGTTTAACATAACATAAAAATATAGAAAGAAGATGTTTAACATAATATAAAAATATAGAAAGAAATAGTTTAACATAATATAAAAACATAGAAAAAAGTAGTTTAACATAACATAAAAATATAGAAAGAAGATGTTTAACATAATATAAAAATATAGAAAGAAATAGTTTAACATAATATAAAAACATAGAAAGAAGATGTTTAACATAATATAAAAATATAGAAAGAAGATGTTTAACATAATATAAAAATATAGAAATAAATAGTTTAACATAACATAAAAATATAGAAAGAAGATGTTTAACATAATATAAAAATATAGAAAGAAATAGTTTAACATAATAGAAAAACATAGAAAGAAGTAGTTTAACATAACATAAAAATATAGAAAGAAGATGTTTAACATAATATAAAAATATAGAAAGAAATAGTTTAACATAATATAAAAACATAGAAAGAAGTAGTTTAACATAACATAAAAATATAGAAAGAAATAGTTTAACATAATATAAAAATATAGAAAGAAATAGTTTAACATAACATAAAAATATAGAAAGAAGATGTTTAACATAATATAAAAATATAGAAAGAAATAGTTTAACATAATATAAAAACATAGAAAGAAGTAGTTTAACATAACATAAAAATAAAGAAAGAAGATGTTTAACATAATATAAAAATATAGAAAGAAATAGTTTGACATAACATAAAAATATAGAAAGAAATAGTTTAACATAATATAAAAATATAGAAAGAAGTAGTTTAACATAACATAAAAATATAGAAAGAAGATGTTTATCATAATATAAAAATATAGAAAGAAATAGTTTAACATAACATAAAAATATAGAAAGAAGATGTTTAACATAATATAAAAATATAGAAAGAAATAGTTTAACATAATATAAAAACATAGAAAGAAGTAGTTTAACATAACATAAAAATATAGAAAGAAGATGTTAAACATTATAAAAACATAGAAAGAAGTAGTTTAACATAACATAAAAATATAGAAAGAAGATGTTTAACATAATATAAAAATATAGAAAGAAATAGTTTAACATAACATAAAAATATAGAAAGAAGATGTTTAAGATAATATAAAAATATAGAAAGAAATAGTTTAACATAATATAAAAACATAGAAAGAAGATGTTTAACATAATATAAAAATATAGAAAGAAGATGTTTAACATAATATAAAAATATAGAAATAAATAGTTTAACATAACATAAAAATATAGAAAGATGATGTTTAACATAATATAAAAATATAGAAAGAAATAGTTTAACATAATATAAAAACATAGAAAGAAGTAGTTTAACATAACATAAAAATATAGAAAGAAGCTGTTTGACATAATATAAAAATATAGAAAGAAATAGTTTAACATAACATAAAAATATAGAAAGAAGATGTTTAACATCATATAAAAATATAGAAAGAAATAGTTTAACATAATATAAAAACATAGAAAGAAGTAGTTTAATATAACATAAAAATATAGAAAGAAGATGTTTAACATAATATAAAAATATAGAAAGAAATAGTTTGACATAACATAAAAATAAAGAAAGAAATAGTTTAACATAATATAAAAATATAGAAAGAAGTAGTTTAACATAACATAAAAATATAGAAAGAAGATGTTTAACATAATATAAAAATATAGAAAGAAATAGTTTAACATAACATAAAAATATAGAAAGAAGATGTTTAACATAATATAAAAATATAGAAAGAAATAGTTTAACATAATATAAAAACATAGAAAAAAGTAGTTTAACATAACATAAAAATATAGAAAGAAGATGTTTAACATAATATAAAAATATAGAAAGAAATAGTTTAACATAACATAAAAATATAGAAAGAAGATGTTTAACATAATATAAAAATATAGAAAGAAGATGTTTAACATAATATAAAAATATAGAAATAAATAGTTTAACATAACATAAAAATATAGAAAGAAGATGTTTAACATAATATAAAAATATAGAAAGAAATAGTTTAACATAATAGAAAAACATAGAAACAAGTAGTTTAACATAACATAAAAATATAGAAAGAAGATGTTTAACATAATATAAAAATATAGAAAGAAATAGTTTAAAATAATATAAAAACATAGAAAGAAGTAGTTTAACATAACATAAAAATATAGAAAGAAGCTGTTTGACATAATATAAAAATATAGAAAGAAATAGTTTAACATAACATAAAAATATAGAAAGAAGATGTTTAACATAATATAAAAATATAGAAAGAAATAGTTTAACATAATATAAAAACATAGAAAGAAGTAGTTTAATATAACATAAAAATATAGAAAGAAGATGTTTAACATAATATAAAAATATAGAAAGAAATAGTTTAACATAATATAAAAACATAGAAAGAAGTAGTTTAACATAACATAAAAATAAAGAAAGAAGATGTTTAACATAATATAAAAATATAGAAAGAAATAGTTTGACATAACATAAAAATATAGAAAGAAATAGTTTAACGTAATATAAAAATATAGAAAGAAGTAGTTTAACATAACATAAAAATATAGAAAGAAGATGTTTATCATAATATAAAAATATAGAAAGAAATAGTTTAACATAACATAAAAATATAGAAAGAAGATGTTTAACATAATATAAAAATATAGAAAGAAATAGTTTAACATAATATAAAAACATAGAAAGAAGTAGTTTAACATAACATAAAAATATAGAAAGAAGATGTTAAACATTATAAAAACATAGAAAGAAGTAGTTTAACATAACATAAAAATATAGAAAGAAGATGTTTAACATAATATAAAAATATAGAAAGAAATAGTTTAACATAACATAAAAATATAGAAAGAAGATGTTTAACATAATATAAAAATATAGAAAGAAATAGTTTAACATAATATTAAAATATAGAAAGAAACAGTTTAACATAATATAAAAACATAGAAAGAAGTAGTTTAACATAACATAAAAATATAGAAAGAAGATGTTTAACATAATATAAAAATATAGAAAGAAATAGTTTAACATAACATAAAAATATAGAAAGAAGATGTTAAACATAATATAAAAATATAGAAAGAAATAGTTTAACATAATATAAAAACATAGAAAGAAGTAGTTTAACATAATATAAAAATATAGAAAGAAGATGTTTAACATAATATAAAAACATAGAAAGAAGTAGTTTAACATAATATAAAAACATAGAAAGAAGTAGTTTAACATAACATAAAAATATAGAAAGAAGCTGTTTGACATAATATAAAAATATAGAAAGAAATAGTTTAACATAACATAAAAATATAGAAAGAAGATGTTTAACATAATATAAAAATATAGAAAGAAATAGTTTAACATAATATAAAAACATAGAAAGAAGTAGTTTAATATAACATAAAAATATAGAAAGAAGATGTTTAACATAATATAAAAATATAGAAAGAAATAGTTTGACATAACATAAAAATATAGAAAGAAATAGTTTAACATAATATAAAAATATAGAAAGAAGTAGTTTAACATAACATAAAAATATAGAAAGAAGATGTTTATCATAATATAAAAATATAGAAAGAAATAGTTTAACATAACATAAAAATATAGAAAGAAGATGTTTAACATAATATAAAAATATAGAAAGAAATAGTTTAACATAATATAAAAACATAGAAAGAAGTAGTTTAACATAACATAAAAATATAGAAAGAAGATGTTAAACATTATAAAAACATAGAAAGAAGTAGTTTAACATAACATAAAAATATAGAAAGAAGATGTTTAACATAACATAAAAATATAGAAAGAAGATGTTTAAGATAATATAAAAATATAGAAAGAAATAGTTTAACATAATATAAAAACATAGAAAGAAGATGTTTAACATAATATAAAAATATAGAAAGAAGATGTTTAACATAATATAAAAATATAGAAACAAATAGTTTAACATAACATAAAAATATAGAAAGAAGATGTTTAACATAATATAAAAATATAGAAAGAAATAGTTTAACATAATATTAAAACATAGAAAGAAGTAGTTTCACATAACATAAAAATATAGAAAGAAGCTGTTTGACATAATATAAAAATATAGAAAGAAATAGTTTAACATAACATAAAAATATAGAAAGAAGATGTTTAACATAATATAAAAATATAGAAAGAAGATGTTTAACATAATATAAAAATATAGAAGAAATAGTTTTACATAACAAAAATATAGAAAGAAGATGTTAAACATAATATAAAAATATAGAAAGAAATAGTTTAACATAATATAAAAACATAGAAAGAAGTAGTTTAACATAATATAAAAATACAGAAAGAAGATGTATAACATAATATACAAACATAGAAAGAAGTAGTTTAACATAACGTAAAAATATAGAAAGAAGATGTTTAACATAATATAAAAATATAGAAAGAAATAGTTTAACATAATATAAAAACATAGAAAGAAGTAGTTTAACATAACATAAAAATATAGAAAGAAGATGTTTAACATAATATAAAAACATAGAAAGAAGTAGTTTAACATAACATAAAAATATAGAAAGAAGATGTTAAACATAATATAAAAATATAGAAAGAAATAGTTTAACATAATATAAAAACATAGAAAGAAGTAGTTTAACATAATATAAAAATATAGAAAGAAGATGTTTAACATAATATAAAAACATAGAAAGAAGTAGTTTAACATAACGTAAAAATATAGAAAGAAGATGTTTAAGACAATATAAAAATATAGAAAGAAATAGTTTAACATAATATAAAAACATAGAAAGAAGATGTTTAACATAATATAAAAATATAGAAAGAAGATGTTTAACATAATATAAAAACATAGAAAGAAGTAGTTTAACATAACGTAAAAATATAGAAAGAAGATGTTTAAGACAATATAAAAATATAGAAAGAAATAGTTTAACATAATATAAAAACATAGAAAGAAGATGTTTAACATAATATAAAAATATAGAAAGAAGATGTTTAACATAATATAAAAATATAGAAATAAATAGTTTAACATAACATAAAAATATAGAAAGAAGATGTTTAACATAATATAAAAATATAGAAAGAAATAGTTTAACATAATATAAAAACATAGAAAGAAGTAGTTTAACATAACATAAAAATATAGAAAGAAGCTGTTTGACATAATATAAAAATATAGAAAGAAATAGTTTAACATAACATAAAAATATAGAAAGAAGATGTTTAACATAATATAAAAATATAGAAAGAAATAGTTTAACATAATATAAAAACATAGAAAAAAGTAGTTTAACATAACATAAAAATATAGAAAGAAGATGTTTAACATAATATAAAAATATAGAAAGAAATAGTTTAACATAACATAAAAATATAGAAAGAAGATGTTTAACATAATATAAAAATATAGAAAGAAATAGTTATCATAATATAAAAACATAGAAAGAAATAGTTTAACATAATATAAAAACATAGAAAGAAGTAGTTTAACTTAACATAAAAATATAGAAAGAAGATGTTTAACATAATATAAAAATACAGAAAGAAATAGTTTAACATAACATAAAAATATAGAAAGAAGATGTTAAACATAATATAAAAATATAGAAAGAAATAGTTTAACATAATATAAAAACATAGAAAGAAGTAGTTTAACATAACATAAAAATATAGAAAGAAGATGTTTAACATAATATAAAAATATAGAAAGAAATAGTTTAACATAACATAAAAATATAGAAAGAAGATGTTTAACATAATATAAAAATATAGAAAGAAATAGTTTAACATAATAGAAAAACATAGAAAGAAGTAGTTTAACATAACATAAAAATATAGAAAGAAGATGTTTAACATAATATAAAAATATAGAAAGAAATAGTTTAACATAACAAAAATATAGAAAGAAGATGTTTAACATAATATAAAAATATAGAAAGAAATAGTTATCATAATATAAAAACATAGAAAGAAATAGTTTAACATAATATAAAAACATAGAAAGAAGTAGTTTAACTTAACATAAAAATATAGAAAGAAGATGTTTAACATAATATAAAAATATGGAAAGAAATAGTTTAACATAACATAAAAATATAGAAAGAAGATGTTAAACATAATATAAAAATATAGAAAGAAATAGTTTAACATAATATAAAAACATAGAAAGAAGTAGTTTAACATAACATAAAAATATAGAAAGAAGATGTTTAACATAATATAAAAATATAGAAAGAAATAGTTTAACATAACATAAAAATATAGAAAGAAGATGTTTAACATAATATAAAAATATAGAAAGAAATAGTTTAACATAATATAAAAACATAGAAAGAAGTAGTTTAACATAACATAAAAATATAGAAAGAAGCTGTTTGACATAATATAAAAATATAGAAAGAAATAGTTTAACATAACATAAAAATATAGAAAGAAGATGTTTAACATAATATAAAAATATAGAAATATATAGTTAAACATAACATAAAAATATAGAAAGAAGATGTTTAACATACTATAAAAATATAGAAAGAAATAGTTTAACATAATAGAAAAACATAGAAAGAAGTAGTTTAACATAACATAAAAATATAGAAAGAAGATGTTTAAAATAATATAAAAATATAGAAAGAAATAGTTTAACATAATATAAAAACATAGAAAGAAGTAGTTTAACATAACATAAAAATATAGAAAGAAGCTGTTTGACATAATATAAAAATATAGAAAGAAATAGTTTAACATAACATAAAAATATAGAAAGAAGATGTTTAACATAATATAAAAATATAGAAAGAAATAGTTTAACATAATATAAAAACATAGAAAGAAGATGTTTAACATAATATAAAAATACAGAAAGAAATAGTTTAACATAACATAAAAATATAGAAAGAAGATGTTAAACATAATATAAAAATATAGAAAGAAATAGTTTAACATAATATAAAAACATAGAAAGAAGTAGTTTAACATAACATAAAAATATAGAAAGAAGATGTTTAACATAATATAAAAATATAGAAAGAAATAGTTTAACATAACATAAAAATATAGAAAGAAGATGTTTAACATAATATAAAAATATAGAAAGAAATAGTTTTACATAATAGAAAAACATAGAAAGAAGTAGTTTAACATAACATAAAAATATAGAAAGAAGATGTTTAACATAATATAAAAATATAGAAAGAAATAGTTTAACATAACATGAAAATATAGAAAGAAATAGTTTAACATAATATAAAAATATAGAAAGAAATAGTTTAACATAATATAAAAACATAGAAAGAAGTAGTTTAACATAACATAAAAATATAGAAAGAAGATGTTTAACATAATATAAAAATATAGAAGAAATAGTTTAACATAACAAAAATATAGAAAGAAGATGTTAAACATAATATAAAAATATAGAAAGAAATAGTTTAACATAATATAAAAACATAGAAAGAAGTAGTTTAACATAATATAAAAATATAGAAAGAAGATGTATAACATAATATACAAACATAGAAAGAAGTAGTTTAACATAACGTAAAAATATAGAAAGAAGATGTTTAACATAATATAAAAATATAGAAAGAAATAGTTTAACATAATATAAAAACATAGAAAGAAGATGTTTAACATAATATAAAAATATAGAAAGAAGATGTTTAACATAATATAAAAATATAGAAATATATAGTTTAACATAACATAAAAATATAGAAAGAAGATGTTTAACATACTATAAAAATATAGAAAGAAATAGTTTAACATAATAGAAAAACATAGAAAGAAGTAGTTTAACATAACATAAAAATATAGAAAGAAGATGTTTAACATAATATAAAAATATAGAAAGAAATAGTTTAACATAATATAAAAACATAGAAAGAAGTAGTTTAACATAACATAAAAATATAGAAAGAAGCTGTTTGACATAATATAAAAATATAGAAAGAAATAGTTTAACATAACATAAAAATATAGAAAGAAGATGTTTAACATAATATAAAAATATAGAAAGAAATAGTTTAACATAATATAAAAACATAGAAAGAAGTAGTTTAATATAACATAAAAATATAGAAAGAAGATGTTTAACATAATATAAAAATATAGAAAGAAATAGTTTGACATAACATAAAAATGAAGAAAGAAATAGTTTAACATAATATAAAAATATAGAAGGAAATAGTTTAACATAACATAAAAATATAGAAAGAAGCTGTTTGACATAATATAAAAATATGGAAAGAAATAGTTTAACATAACATAAAAATATAGAAAGAAGATGTTTAACATAATATAAAAATATAGAAAGAAATAGTTTAACATAATATAAAAACATAGAAAGAAGTAGTTTAACATAACATAAAAATATAGAAAGAAGATGTTTAACATAATATAAAAATATAGAAAGAAATAGTTTAACATAACATAAAAATATAGAAAGAAGATGTTTAACATAATATAAAAATATAGAAAGAAATAGTTTAACATAATATAAAAATATAGAAAGAAACAGTTTAACATAATATAAAAACATAGAAAGAAGTAGTTTAACATAACATAAAAATATAGAAAGACGAAGTTTAACATAACATAAAAATATAGAAAGAAGATTTTTAACATAATATAATATATAGAAAGAAATAGTTTAACATATTATAAAAACATAGAAAGAAGTAGTTTAACATAACATAAAAATATAGAAAGAAGATGTTTAACATAATATAAAAATATAGAAAGAAATAGTTTAACATAACATAAAAATATAGAAAGAAGATGTTAAACATAATATAAAAATATAGAAAGAAATAGTTTAACATAATATAAAAACATAGAAAGAAGTAGTTTAACATAATATAAAAATATAGAAAGAAGATGTTTAACATAATATAAAAACATAGAAAGAAGTAGTTTAACATAACGTATAAATATAGAAAGAAGATGTTTAAGATAATATAAAAATATAGAAAGAAATAGTTTAACATAATATAAAAACATAGAAAGAAGATGTTTAACATAATATAAAAATATAGAAAGAAGATGTTTAACATAATATAAAAATATAGAAATAAATAGTTTAACATAACATAAAAATATAGAAAGAAGATGTTTAACATAATATAAAAATATAGAAAGAAATAGTTTAACATAATATAAAAACATAGAAAGAAGTAGTTTAACATAACATAAAAATATAGAAAGAAGCTGTTTGACATAATATAAAAATATAGAAAGAAATAGTTTAACATAACATAAAAATATAGAAAGAAGATGTTTAACATAATATAAAAATATAGAAAGAAATAATTTAACATAATATAAAAACATAGAAAGAAGTAGTTTAATATAACATAAAAATATAGAAAGAAGATGTTTAACATAATATAAAAATATAGAAAGAAATAGTTTGACATAACATAAAAATAAAGAAAGAAATAGTTTAACATAATATAAAAATATAGAAAGAAGTAGTTTAACATAACATAAAAATATAGAAAGAAGATGTTTAACATAATATAAAAATATAGAAAGAAATAGTTTAACATAACATAAAAATATAGAAAGAAGATGTTTAACATAATATAAAAATATAGAAAGAAATAGTTTAACATAATATAAAAACATAGAAAAAAGTAGTTTAACATAACATAAAAATATAGAAAGAAGATGTTTAACATAATATAAAAATATAGAAAGAAATAGTTTAACATAACATAAAAATATAGAAAGAAGATGTTTAACATAATATAAAAACATAGAAAGAAGTAGTTTAACATAACGTAAAAATATAGAAAGAAGATGTTTAAGATAATATAAAAATATAGAAAGAAATAGTTTAACATAATATAAAAACATAGAAAGAAGATGTTTAACATAATATAAAAATATAGAAAGAAGATGTTTAACATAATATAAAAATATAGAAATAAATAGTTTAACATAACATAAAAATATAGAAAGAAATAGTTTAACATAACATAAAAATATAGAAAGAAGATGTTTAACATAATATAAAAATATAGAAAGAAATAGTTTTACATAATAGAAAAACATAGAAAGAAGTAGTTTAACATGACATAAAAATATAGAAAGAAGATGTATAACATAATATAAAAATATAGAAAGAAATAGTTTAACATAACATGAAAATATAGAAAGAAATAGTTTAACATAATATAAAAATATAGAAAGAAATAGTTTAACATAATATAAAAACATAGAAAGAAGTAGTTTAACATAACATAAAAATATAGAAAGAAGATGTTTAACATAATATAAAAATATAGAAGAAATAGTTTAACATAACAAAAATATAGAAAGAAGATGTTAAACATAATATAAAAATATAGAAAGAAATAGTTTAACATAATATAAAAACATAGAAAGAAGTAGTTTAACATAACATAAAAATATAGAAAGAAGATGTTTAAAATAATATAAAAATATAGAAAGAAATAGTTTAACATAATATAAAAACATAGAAAGAAGTAGTTTAACATAACATAAAAATATAGAAAGAAGCTGTTTGACATAATATAAAAATATAGAAAGAAATAGTTTAACATAACATAAAAATATAGAAAGAAGATGTTTAACATAATATAAAAATATAGAAAGAAATAGTTTAACATAATATAAAAACATAGAAAGAAATAGTTTAACATAACATAAAAATATAGAAAGAAGATGTTAAACATAATATAAAAATATAGAAAGAAATAGTTTAACATAATATAAAAACATAGAAAGAAGTAGTTTAACATAACATAAAAATATAGAAAGAAGATGTTTAACATAATATAAAAATATAGAAAGAAATAGTTTAACATAACATAAAAATATAGAAAGAAGATGTTTAACATAATATAAAAATATAGAAAGAAATAGTTTTACATAATAGAAAAACATAGAAAGAAGTAGTTTAACATGACATAAAAATATAGAAAGAAGATGTTTAACATAATATAAAAATATAGAAAGAAATAGTTTAACATAACATGAAAATATAGAAAGAAATAGTTTAACATAATATAAAAATATAGAAAGAAATAGTTTAACATAATATAAAAACATAGAAAGAAGTAGTTTAACATAACATAAAAATATAGAAAGAAGATGTTTAACATAATATAAAAATATAGAAGAAATAGTTTAACATAACAAAAATATAGAAAGAAGATGTTAAACATAATATAAAAATATAGAAAGAAATAGTTTAACATAATATAAAAACATAGAAAGAAGTAGTTTAACATAATATAAAAATATAGAAAGAAGATGTATAACATAATATACAAACATAGAAAGAAGTAGTTTAACATAACGTAAAAATATAGAAAGAAGATGTTTAACATAATATAAAAATATAGAAAGAAATAGTTTAACATAATATAAAAACATAGAAAGAAGATGTTTAACATAATATAAAAATATAGAAAGAAGATGTTTAACATAATATAAAAATATAGAAAGAAGATGTTTAACATAATATAAAAATATAGAAAGAAGATGTATAACATAATATACAAACATAGAAAGAAGTAGTTTAACATAACGTAAAAATATAGAAAGAAGATGTATAACATAATATACAAACATAGAAAGAAGTAGTTTAACATAACATAAAAATATAGAAAGAAGATGTTTAACATACTATAAAAATATAGAAAGAAATAGTTTAACATAATAGAAAAACATAGAAAGAAGTAGTTTAACATAACATAAAAATATAGAAAGAAGATGTTTAACATAATATAAAAATATAGAAAGAAATAGTTTAATATAACATAAAAATATAGAAAGAAGATGTTTAACATAATATAAAAATATAGAAAGAAATAGTTTGACATAACATAAAAATGAAGAAAGAAATAGTTTAACATAATATAAAAATATAGAAAGAAATAGTTTAACATAACATAAAAATATAGAAAGAAGCTGTTTGACATAATATAAAAATATGGAAAGAAATAGTTTAACATAACATAAAAATATAGAAAGAAGATGTTTAACATAATATAAAAATATAGAAAGAAATAGTTTAACATAACATGAAAATATAGAAAGAAATAGTTTAACATAATATAAAAATATAGAAAGAAATAGTTTAACATAATATAAAAACATAGAAAGAAGTAGTTTAACATAACATAAAAATATAGAAAGAAGATGTTTAACATAATATAAAAATATAGAAGAAATAGTTTAACATAACAAAAATATAGAAAGAAGATGTTAAACATAATATAAAAATATAGAAAGAAATAGTTTAACATAATATAAAAACATAGAAAGAAGTAGTTTAACATAATATAAAAATATAGAAAGAAGATGTATAACATAATATACAAACATAGAAAGAAGTAGTTTAACATAACGTAAAAATATAGAAAGAAGATGTTTAACATAATATAAAAATATAGAAAGAAATAGTTTAACATAATATAAAAACATAGAAAGAAGATGTTTAACATAATATAAAAATATAGAAAGAAGATGTTTAACATAATATAAAAATATAGAAAGAAGATGTTTAACATAATATAAAAATATAGAAAGAAGATGTATAACATAATATACAAACATAGAAAGAAGTAGTTTAACATAACGTAAAAATATAGAAAGAAGATGTATAACATAATATACAAACATAGAAAGAAGTAGTTTAACATAACATAAAAATATAGAAAGAAGATGTTTAACATACTATAAAAATATAGAAAGAAATAGTTTAACATAATAGAAAAACATAGAAAGAAGTAGTTTAACATAACATAAAAATATAGAAAGAAGATGTTTAACATAATATAAAAATATAGAAAGAAATAGTTTAATATAACATAAAAATATAGAAAGAAGATGTTTAACATAATATAAAAATATAGAAAGAAATAGTTTGACATAACATAAAAATGAAGAAAGAAATAGTTTAACATAATATAAAAATATAGAAAGAAATAGTTTAACATAACATAAAAATATAGAAAGAAGCTGTTTGACATAATATAAAAATATGGAAAGAAATAGTTTAACATAACATAAAAATATAGAAAGAAGATGTTTAACATAATATAAAAATATAGAAAGAAATAGTTTAACATAATATAAAAACATAGAAAGAAGATGTTTAACATAATATAAAAATATAGAAAGAAGATGTTTAACATAATATAAAAATATAGAAATAAATAGTTTAACATAACATAAAAATATAGAAAGAAGATGTTTAACATAATATAAAAATATAGAAAGAAATAGTTTAACATAATAGAAAAACATAGAAAGAAGTAGTTTAACATAACATAAAAATATAGAAAGAAGATGTTTAACATAATATAAAAATATAGAAAGAAATAGTTTAACATAATATAAAAACATAGAAAGAAGTAGTTTAACATAACATAAAAATATAGAAAGAAGATGTTTAACATAATATAAAAATATAGAAGAAATAGTTTAACATAACAAAAATATAGAAAGAAGATGTTAAACATAATATAAAAATATAGAAAGAAATAGTTTAACATAATATAAAAACATAGAAAGAAGTAGTTTAACATAATATAAAAATATAGAAAGAAGATGTATAACATAATATACAAACATAGAAAGAAGTAGTTTAACATAACGTAAAAATATAGAAAGAAGATGTTTAACATAATATAAAAATATAGAAAGAAATAGTTTAACATAATATAAAAACATAGAAAGAAGATGTTTAACATAATATAAAAATATAGAAAGAAGATGTTTAACATAATATAAAAATATAGAAAGAAGATGTTTAACATAATATAAAAATATAGAAAGAAGATGTATAACATAATATACAAACATAGAAAGAAGTAGTTTAACATAACGTAAAAATATAGAAAGAAGATGTATAACATAATATACAAACATAGAAAGAAGTAGTTTAACATAACATAAAAATATAGAAAGAAGATGTTTAACATACTATAAAAATATAGAAAGAAATAGTTTAACATAATAGAAAAACATAGAAAGAAGTAGTTTAACATAACATAAAAATATAGAAAGAAGATGTTTAACATAATATAAAAATATAGAAAGAAATAGTTTAATATAACATAAAAATATAGAAAGAAGATGTTTAACATAATATAAAAATATAGAAAGAAATAGTTTGACATAACATAAAAATGAAGAAAGAAATAGTTTAACATAATATAAAAATATAGAAAGAAATAGTTTAACATAACATAAAAATATAGAAAGAAGCTGTTTGACATAATATAAAAATATGGAAAGAAATAGTTTAACATAACATAAAAATATAGAAAGAAGATGTTTAACATAATATAAAAATATAGAAAGAAATAGTTTAACATAACATGAAAATATAGAAAGAAATAGTTTAACATAATATAAAAATATAGAAAGAAATAGTTTAACATAATATAAAAACATAGAAAGAAGTAGTTTAACATAACATAAAAATATAGAAAGAAGATGTTTAACATAATATAAAAATATAGAAGAAATAGTTTAACATAACAAAAATATAGAAAGAAGATGTTAAACATAATATAAAAATATAGAAAGAAATAGTTTAACATAATATAAAAACATAGAAAGAAGTAGTTTAACATAATATAAAAATATAGAAAGAAGATGTATAACATAATATACAAACATAGAAAGAAGTAGTTTAACATAACGTAAAAATATAGAAAGAAGATGTTTAACATAATATAAAAATATAGAAAGAAATAGTTTAACATAATATAAAAACATAGAAAGAAGATGTTTAACATAATATAAAAATATAGAAAGAAGATGTTTAACATAATATAAAAATATAGAAAGAAGATGTTTAACATAATATAAAAATATAGAAAGAAGATGTATAACATAATATACAAACATAGAAAGAAGTAGTTTAACATAACGTAAAAATATAGAAAGAAGATGTATAACATAATATACAAACATAGAAAGAAGTAGTTTAACATAACATAAAAATATAGAAAGAAGATGTTTAACATACTATAAAAATATAGAAAGAAATAGTTTAACATAATAGAAAAACATAGAAAGAAGTAGTTTAACATAACATAAAAATATAGAAAGAAGATGTTTAACATAATATAAAAATATAGAAAGAAATAGTTTAATATAACATAAAAATATAGAAAGAAGATGTTTAACATAATATAAAAATATAGAAAGAAATAGTTTGACATAACATAAAAATGAAGAAAGAAATAGTTTAACATAATATAAAAATATAGAAAGAAATAGTTTAACATAACATAAAAATATAGAAAGAAGCTGTTTGACATAATATAAAAATATGGAAAGAAATAGTTTAACATAACATAAAAATATAGAAAGAAGATGTTTAACATAATATAAAAATATAGAAAGAAATAGTTTAACATAATATAAAAACATAGAAAGAAATAGTTTAACATAACATAAAAATATAGAAAGAAGATGTTAAACATAATATAAAAATATAGAAAGAAATAGTTTAACATAATATAAAAACATAGAAAGAAGTAGTTTAACATAACATAAAAATATAGAAAGAAGATGTTTAACATAATATAAAAATATAGAAAGAAATAGTTTAACATAACATAAAAATATAGAAAGAAGATGTTTAACATAATATAAAAATATAGAAAGAAATAGTTTTACATAATAGAAAAACATAGAAAGAAGTAGTTTAACATGACATAAAAATATAGAAAGAAGATGTTTAACATAATATAAAAATATAGAAAGAAATAGTTTAACATAACATGAAAATATAGAAAGAAATAGTTTAACATAATATAAAAATATAGAAAGAAATAGTTTAACATAATATAAAAACATAGAAAGAAGTAGTTTAACATAACATAAAAATATAGAAAGAAGATGTTTAACATAATATAAAAATATAGAAGAAATAGTTTAACATAACAAAAATATAGAAAGAAGATGTTAAACATAATATAAAAATATAGAAAGAAATAGTTTAACATAATATAAAAACATAGAAAGAAGTAGTTTAACATAATATAAAAATATAGAAAGAAGATGTATAACATAATATACAAACATAGAAAGAAGTAGTTTAACATAACGTAAAAATATAGAAAGAAGATGTTTAACATAATATAAAAATATAGAAAGAAATAGTTTAACATAATATAAAAACATAGAAAGAAGATGTTTAACATAATATAAAAATATAGAAAGAAGATGTTTAACATAATATAAAAATATAGAAAGAAGATGTTTAACATAATATAAAAATATAGAAAGAAGATGTATAACATAATATACAAACATAGAAAGAAGTAGTTTAACATAACGTAAAAATATAGAAAGAAGATGTATAACATAATATACAAACATAGAAAGAAGTAGTTTAACATAACATAAAAATATAGAAAGAAGATGTTTAACATACTATAAAAATATAGAAAGAAATAGTTTAACATAATAGAAAAACATAGAAAGAAGTAGTTTAACATAACATAAAAATATAGAAAGAAGATGTTTAACATAATATAAAAATATAGAAAGAAATAGTTTAATATAACATAAAAATATAGAAAGAAGATGTTTAACATAATATAAAAATATAGAAAGAAATAGTTTGACATAACATAAAAATGAAGAAAGAAATAGTTTAACATAATATAAAAATATAGAAAGAAATAGTTTAACATAACATAAAAATATAGAAAGAAGCTGTTTGACATAATATAAAAATATGGAAAGAAATAGTTTAACATAACATAAAAATATAGAAAGAAGATGTTTAACATAATATAAAAATATAGAAAGAAATAGTTTAACATAACATGAAAATATAGAAAGAAATAGTTTAACATAATATAAAAATATAGAAAGAAATAGTTTAACATAATATAAAAACATAGAAAGAAGTAGTTTAACATAACATAAAAATATAGAAAGAAGATGTTTAACATAATATAAAAATATAGAAAGAAATAGTTTAACATAATATAAAAACATAGAAAGAAGTAGTTTAACATAACATAAAAATATAGAAAGAAGATGTTTAACATAATATAAAAATATAGAAAGAAATAGTTTAACATAATATAAAAACATAGAAAGAAGTAGTTTAATATAACATAAAAATATAGAAAGAAGATGTTTAACATAATATAAAAATATAGAAAGAAATAGTTTAACATAACATAAAAATATAGAAAGAAGATGTTTAACATAATATAAAAATATAGAAAGAAATAGTTTAACATAATATAAAAACATAGAAAAAAGTAGTTTAACATAACATAAAAATATAGAAAGAAGATGTTTAACATAATATAAAAATATAGAAAGAAATAGTTTAACATAATATAAAAACATAGAAAGAAGATGTTTAACATAATATAAAAATATAGAAAGAAGATGTTTAACATAATATAAAAATATAGAAATAAATAGTTTAACATAACATAAAAATATAGAAAGAAGATGTTTAACATAATATAAAAATATAGAAAGAAATAGTTTAACATAATAGAAAAACATAGAAAGAAGTAGTTTAACATAACATAAAAATATAGAAAGAAGATGTTTAACATAATATAAAAATATAGAAAGAAATAGTTTAACATAATATAAAAACATAGAAAGAAGTAGTTTAACATAACATAAAAATATAGAAAGAAATAGTTTAACATAATATAAAAATATAGAAAGAAATAGTTTAACATAACATAAAAATATAGAAAGAAGATGTTTAACATAATATAAAAATATAGAAAGAAATAGTTTAACATAATATAAAAACATAGAAAGAAGTAGTTTAACATAACATAAAAATAAAGAAAGAAGATGTTTAACATAATATAAAAATATAGAAAGAAATAGTTTGACATAACATAAAAATATAGAAAGAAATAGTTTAACATAATATAAAAATATAGAAAGAAGTAGTTTAACATAACATAAAAATATAGAAAGAAGATGTTTATCATAATATAAAAATATAGAAAGAAATAGTTTAACATAACATAAAAATATAGAAAGAAGATGTTTAACATAATATAAAAATATAGAAAGAAATAGTTTAACATAATATAAAAACATAGAAAGAAGTAGTTTAACATAACATAAAAATATAGAAAGAAGATGTTAAACATTATTAAAACATAGAAAGAAGTAGTTTAACATAACATAAAAATATAGAAAGAAGATGTTTAACATAATATAAAAATATAGAAAGAAATAGTTTAACATAACATAAAAATATAGAAAGAAGATGTTTAAGATAATATAAAAATATAGAAAGAAATAGTTTAACATAATATAAAAACATAGAAAGAAGATGTTTAACATAATATAAAAATATAGAAAGAAGATGTTTAACATAATATAAAAATATAGAAATAAATAGTTTAACATAACATAAAAATATAGAAAGATGATGTTTAACATAATATAAAAATATAGAAAGAAATAGTTTAACATAATATAAAAACATAGAAAGAAGTAGTTTAACATAACATAAAAATATAGAAAGAAGCTGTTTGACATAATATAAAAATATAGAAAGAAATAGTTTAACATAACATAAAAATATAGAAAGAAGATGTTTAACATCATATAAAAATATAGAAAGAAATAGTTTAACATAATATAAAAACATAGAAAGAAGTAGTTTAATATAACATAAAAATATAGAAAGAAGATGTTTAACATAATATAAAAATATAGAAAGAAATAGTTTGACATAACATAAAAATAAAGAAAGAAATAGTTTAACATAATATAAAAATATAGAAAGAAGTAGTTTAACATAACATAAAAATATAGAAAGAAGATGTTTAACATAATATAAAAATATAGAAAGAAATAGTTTAACATAACATAAAAATATAGAAAGAAGATGTTTAACATAATATAAAAATATAGAAAGAAATAGTTTAACATAATATAAAAACATAGAAAAAAGTAGTTTAACATAACATAAAAATATAGAAAGAAGATGTTTAACATAATATAAAAATATAGAAAGAAATAGTTTAACATAACATAAAAATATAGAAAGAAGATGTTTAACATAATATAAAAATATAGAAAGAAGATGTTTAACATAATATAAAAATATAGAAATAAATAGTTTAACATAACATAAAAATATAGAAAGAAGATGTTTAACATAATATAAAAATATAGAAAGAAATAGTTTAACATAATAGAAAAACATAGAAACAAGTAGTTTAACATAACATAAAAATATAGAAAGAAGATGTTTAACATAATATAAAAATATAGAAAGAAATAGTTTAAAATAATATAAAAACATAGAAAGAAGTAGTTTAACATAACATAAAAATATAGAAAGAAGCTGTTTGACATAATATAAAAATATAGAAAGAAATAGTTTAACATAACATAAAAATATAGAAAGAAGATGTTTAACATAATATAAAAATATAGAAAGAAATAGTTTAACATAATATAAAAACATAGAAAGAAGTAGTTTAATATAACATAAAAATATAGAAAGAAGATGTTTAACATAATATAAAAATATAGAAAGAAATAGTTTAACATAATATAAAAACATAGAAAGAAGTAGTTTAACATAACATAAAAATAAAGAAAGAAGATGTTTAACATAATATAAAAATATAGAAAGAAATAGTTTGACATAACATAAAAATATAGAAAGAAATAGTTTAACGTAATATAAAAATATAGAAAGAAGTAGTTTAACATAACATAAAAATATAGAAAGAAGATGTTTATCATAATATAAAAATATAGAAAGAAATAGTTTAACATAACATAAAAATATAGAAAGAAGATGTTTAACATAATATAAAAATATAGAAAGAAATAGTTTAACATAATATAAAAACATAGAAAGAAGTAGTTTAACATAACATAAAAATATAGAAAGAAGATGTTAAACATTATAAAAACATAGAAAGAAGTAGTTTAACATAACATAAAAATATAGAAAGAAGATGTTTAACATAATATAAAAATATAGAAAGAAATAGTTTAACATAACATAAAAATATAGAAAGAAGATGTTTAACATAATATAAAAATATAGAAAGAAATAGTTTAACATAATATTAAAATATAGAAAGAAACAGTTTAACATAATATAAAAACATAGAAAGAAGTAGTTTAACATAACATAAAAATATAGAAAGAAGATGTTTAACATAATATAAAAATATAGAAAGAAATAGTTTAACATAACATAAAAATATAGAAAGAAGATGTTAAACATAATATAAAAATATAGAAAGAAATAGTTTAACATAATATAAAAACATAGAAAGAAGTAGTTTAACATAATATAAAAATATAGAAAGAAGATGTTTAACATAATATAAAAACATAGAAAGAAGTAGTTTAACATAATATAAAAACATAGAAAGAAGTAGTTTAACATAACATAAAAATATAGAAAGAAGCTGTTTGACATAATATAAAAATATAGAAAGAAATAGTTTAACATAACATAAAAATATAGAAAGAAGATGTTTAACATAATATAAAAATATAGAAAGAAATAGTTTAACATAATATAAAAACATAGAAAGAAGTAGTTTAATATAACATAAAAATATAGAAAGAAGATGTTTAACATAATATAAAAATATAGAAAGAAATAGTTTGACATAACATAAAAATATAGAAAGAAATAGTTTAACATAATATAAAAATATAGAAAGAAGTAGTTTAACATAACATAAAAATATAGAAAGAAGATGTTTATCATAATATAAAAATATAGAAAGAAATAGTTTAACATAACATAAAAATATAGAAAGAAGATGTTTAACATAATATAAAAATATAGAAAGAAATAGTTTAACATAATATAAAAACATAGAAAGAAGTAGTTTAACATAACATAAAAATATAGAAAGAAGATGTTAAACATTATAAAAACATAGAAAGAAGTAGTTTAACATAACATAAAAATATAGAAAGAAGATGTTTAACATAACATAAAAATATAGAAAGAAGATGTTTAAGATAATATAAAAATATAGAAAGAAATAGTTTAACATAATATAAAAACATAGAAAGAAGATGTTTAACATAATATAAAAATATAGAAAGAAGATGTTTAACATAATATAAAAATATAGAAACAAATAGTTTAACATAACATAAAAATATAGAAAGAAGATGTTTAACATAATATAAAAATATAGAAAGAAATAGTTTAACATAATATTAAAACATAGAAAGAAGTAGTTTCACATAACATAAAAATATAGAAAGAAGCTGTTTGACATAATATAAAAATATAGAAAGAAATAGTTTAACATAACATAAAAATATAGAAAGACGATGTTTAACATAATATAAAAATATAGAAAGAAGATGTTTAACATAATATAAAAATATAGAAGAAATAGTTTTACATAACAAAAATATAGAAAGAAGATGTTAAACATAATATAAAAATATAGAAAGAAATAGTTTAACATAATATAAAAACATAGAAAGAAGTAGTTTAACATAATATAAAAATACAGAAAGAAGATGTATAACATAATATACAAACATAGAAAGAAGTAGTTTAACATAACGTAAAAATATAGAAAGAAGATGTTTAACATAATATAAAAATATAGAAAGAAATAGTTTAACATAATATAAAAACATAGAAAGAAGTAGTTTAACATAACATAAAAATATAGAAAGAAGATGTTTAACATAATATAAAAACATAGAAAGAAGTAGTTTAACATAACATAAAAATATAGAAAGAAGATGTTAAACATAATATAAAAATATAGAAAGAAATAGTTTAACATAATATAAAAACATAGAAAGAAGTAGTTTAACATAATATAAAAATATAGAAAGAAGATGTTTAACATAATATAAAAACATAGAAAGAAGTAGTTTAACATAACGTAAAAATATAGAAAGAAGATGTTTAAGACAATATAAAAATATAGAAAGAAATAGTTTAACATAATATAAAAACATAGAAAGAAGATGTTTAACATAATATAAAAATATAGAAAGAAGATGTTTAACATAATATAAAAACATAGAAAGAAGTAGTTTAACATAACGTAAAAATATAGAAAGAAGATGTTTAAGACAATATAAAAATATAGAAAGAAATAGTTTAACATAATATAAAAACATAGAAAGAAGATGTTTAACATAATATAAAAATATAGAAAGAAGATGTTTAACATAATATAAAAATATAGAAATAAATAGTTTAACATAACATAAAAATATAGAAAGAAGATGTTTAACATAATATAAAAATATAGAAAGAAATAGTTTAACATAATATAAAAACATAGAAAGAAGTAGTTTAACATAACATAAAAATATAGAAAGAAGCTGTTTGACATAATATAAAAATATAGAAAGAAATAGTTTAACATAACATAAAAATATAGAAAGAAGATGTTTAACATAATATAAAAATATAGAAAGAAATAGTTTAACATAATATAAAAACATAGAAAAAAGTAGTTTAACATAACATAAAAATATAGAAAGAAGATGTTTAACATAATATAAAAATATAGAAAGAAATAGTTTAACATAACATAAAAATATAGAAAGAAGATGTTTAACATAATATAAAAATATAGAAAGAAATAGTTATCATAATATAAAAACATAGAAAGAAATAGTTTAACATAATATAAAAACATAGAAAGAAGTAGTTTAACTTAACATAAAAATATAGAAAGAAGATGTTTAACATAATATAAAAATACAGAAAGAAATAGTTTAACATAACATAAAAATATAGAAAGAAGATGTTAAACATAATATAAAAATATAGAAAGAAATAGTTTAACATAATATAAAAACATAGAAAGAAGTAGTTTAACATAACATAAAAATATAGAAAGAAGATGTTTAACATAATATAAAAATATAGAAAGAAATAGTTTAACATAACATAAAAATATAGAAAGAAGATGTTTAACATAATATAAAAATATAGAAAGAAATAGTTTAACATAATAGAAAAACATAGAAAGAAGTAGTTTAACATAACATAAAAATATAGAAAGAAGATGTTTAACATAATATAAAAATATAGAAAGAAATAGTTTAACATAACAAAAATATAGAAAGAAGATGTTTAACATAATATAAAAATATAGAAAGAAATAGTTATCATAATATAAAAACATAGAAAGAAATAGTTTAACATAATATAAAAACATAGAAAGAAGTAGTTTAACTTAACATAAAAATATAGAAAGAAGATGTTTAACATAATATAAAAATATGGAAAGAAATAGTTTAACATAACATAAAAATATAGAAAGAAGATGTTAAACATAATATAAAAATATAGAAAGAAATAGTTTAACATAATATAAAAACATAGAAAGAAGTAGTTTAACATAACATAAAAATATAGAAAGAAGATGTTTAACATAATATAAAAATATAGAAAGAAATAGTTTAACATAACATAAAAATATAGAAAGAAGATGTTTAACATAATATAAAAATATAGAAAGAAATAGTTTAACATAATATAAAAACATAGAAAGAAGTAGTTTAACATAACATAAAAATATAGAAAGAAGCTGTTTGACATAATATAAAAATATAGAAAGAAATAGTTTAACATAACATAAAAATATAGAAAGAAGATGTTTAACATAATATAAAAATATAGAAATATATAGTTAAACATAACATAAAAATATAGAAAGAAGATGTTTAACATACTATAAAAATATAGAAAGAAATAGTTTAACATAATAGAAAAACATAGAAAGAAGTAGTTTAACATAACATAAAAATATAGAAAGAAGATGTTTAAAATAATATAAAAATATAGAAAGAAATAGTTTAACATAATATAAAAACATAGAAAGAAGTAGTTTAACATAACATAAAAATATAGAAAGAAGCTGTTTGACATAATATAAAAATATAGAAAGAAATAGTTTAACATAACATAAAAATATAGAAAGAAGATGTTTAACATAATATAAAAATATAGAAAGAAATAGTTTAACATAATATAAAAACATAGAAAGAAGATGTTTAACATAATATAAAAATACAGAAAGAAATAGTTTAACATAACATAAAAATATAGAAAGAAGATGTTAAACATAATATAAAAATATAGAAAGAAATAGTTTAACATAATATAAAAACATAGAAAGAAGTAGTTTAACATAACATAAAAATATAGAAAGAAGATGTTTAACATAATATAAAAATATAGAAAGAAATAGTTTAACATAACATAAAAATATAGAAAGAAGATGTTTAACATAATATAAAAATATAGAAAGAAATAGTTTTACATAATAGAAAAACATAGAAAGAAGTAGTTTAACATAACATAAAAATATAGAAAGAAGATGTTTAACATAATATAAAAATATAGAAAGAAATAGTTTAACATAACATGAAAATATAGAAAGAAATAGTTTAACATAATATAAAAATATAGAAAGAAATAGTTTAACATAATATAAAAACATAGAAAGAAGTAGTTTAACATAACATAAAAATATAGAAAGAAGATGTTTAACATAATATAAAAATATAGAAGAAATAGTTTAACATAACAAAAATATAGAAAGAAGATGTTAAACATAATATAAAAATATAGAAAGAAATAGTTTAACATAATATAAAAACATAGAAAGAAGTAGTTTAACATAATATAAAAATATAGAAAGAAGATGTATAACATAATATACAAACATAGAAAGAAGTAGTTTAACATAACGTAAAAATATAGAAAGAAGATGTTTAACATAATATAAAAATATAGAAAGAAATAGTTTAACATAATATAAAAACATAGAAAGAAGATGTTTAACATAATATAAAAATATAGAAAGAAGATGTTTAACATAATATAAAAATATAGAAATATATAGTTTAACATAACATAAAAATATAGAAAGAAGATGTTTAACATACTATAAAAATATAGAAAGAAATAGTTTAACATAATAGAAAAACATAGAAAGAAGTAGTTTAACATAACATAAAAATATAGAAAGAAGATGTTTAACATAATATAAAAATATAGAAAGAAATAGTTTAACATAATATAAAAACATAGAAAGAAGTAGTTTAACATAACATAAAAATATAGAAAGAAGCTGTTTGACATAATATAAAAATATAGAAAGAAATAGTTTAACATAACATAAAAATATAGAAAGAAGATGTTTAACATAATATAAAAATATAGAAAGAAATAGTTTAACATAATATAAAAACATAGAAAGAAGTAGTTTAATATAACATAAAAATATAGAAAGAAGATGTTTAACATAATATAAAAATATAGAAAGAAATAGTTTGACATAACATAAAAATGAAGAAAGAAATAGTTTAACATAATATAAAAATATAGAAGGAAATAGTTTAACATAACATAAAAATATAGAAAGAAGCTGTTTGACATAATATAAAAATATGGAAAGAAATAGTTTAACATAACATAAAAATATAGAAAGAAGATGTTTAACATAATATAAAAATATAGAAAGAAATAGTTTAACATAATATAAAAACATAGAAAGAAGTAGTTTAACATAACATAAAAATATAGAAAGAAGATGTTTAACATAATATAAAAATATAGAAAGAAATAGTTTAACATAACATAAAAATATAGAAAGAAGATGTTTAACATAATATAAAAATATAGAAAGAAATAGTTTAACATAATATAAAAATATAGAAAGAAACAGTTTAACATAATATAAAAACATAGAAAGAAGTAGTTTAACATAACATAAAAATATAGAAAGACGAAGTTTAACATAACATAAAAATATAGAAAGAAGATTTTTAACATAATATAATATATAGAAAGAAATAGTTTAACATATTATAAAAACATAGAAAGAAGTAGTTTAACATAACATAAAAATATAGAAAGAAGATGTTTAACATAATATAAAAATATAGAAAGAAATAGTTTAACATAACATAAAAATATAGAAAGAAGATGTTAAACATAATATAAAAATATAGAAAGAAATAGTTTAACATAATATAAAAACATAGAAAGAAGTAGTTTAACATAATATAAAAATATAGAAAGAAGATGTTTAACATAATATAAAAACATAGAAAGAAGTAGTTTAACATAACGTATAAATATAGAAAGAAGATGTTTAAGATAATATAAAAATATAGAAAGAAATAGTTTAACATAATATAAAAACATAGAAAGAAGATGTTTAACATAATATAAAAATATAGAAAGAAGATGTTTAACATAATATAAAAATATAGAAATAAATAGTTTAACATAACATAAAAATATAGAAAGAAGATGTTTAACATAATATAAAAATATAGAAAGAAATAGTTTAACATAATATAAAAACATAGAAAGAAGTAGTTTAACATAACATAAAAATATAGAAAGAAGCTGTTTGACATAATATAAAAATATAGAAAGAAATAGTTTAACATAACATAAAAATATAGAAAGAAGATGTTTAACATAATATAAAAATATAGAAAGAAATAATTTAACATAATATAAAAACATAGAAAGAAGTAGTTTAATATAACATAAAAATATAGAAAGAAGATGTTTAACATAATATAAAAATATAGAAAGAAATAGTTTGACATAACATAAAAATAAAGAAAGAAATAGTTTAACATAATATAAAAATATAGAAAGAAGTAGTTTAACATAACATAAAAATATAGAAAGAAGATGTTTAACATAATATAAAAATATAGAAAGAAATAGTTTAACATAATATAAAAATATAGAAAGAAGATGTTTAACATAATATAAAAATATAGAAAGAAATAGTTTAACATAATATAAAAACATAGAAAAAAGTAGTTTAACATAACATAAAAATATAGAAAGAAGATGTTTAACATAATATAAAAATATAGAAAGAAATAGTTTAACATAACATAAAAATATAGAAAGAAGATGTTTAACATAATATAAAAACATAGAAAGAAGTAGTTTAACATAACGTAAAAATATAGAAAGAAGATGTTTAAGATAATATAAAAATATAGAAAGAAATAGTTTAACATAATATAAAAACATAGAAAGAAGATGTTTAACATAATATAAAAATATAGAAAGAAGATGTTTAACATAATATAAAAATATAGAAATAAATAGTTTAACATAACATAAAAATATAGAAAGAAATAGTTTAACATAACATAAAAATATAGAAAGAAGATGTTTAACATAATATAAAAATATAGAAAGAAATAGTTTTACATAATAGAAAAACATAGAAAGAAGTAGTTTAACATGACATAAAAATATAGAAAGAAGATGTATAACATAATATAAAAATATAGAAAGAAATAGTTTAACATAACATGAAAATATAGAAAGAAATAGTTTAACATAATATAAAAATATAGAAAGAAATAGTTTAACATAATATAAAAACATAGAAAGAAGTAGTTTAACATAACATAAAAATATAGAAAGAAGATGTTTAACATAATATAAAAATATAGAAGAAATAGTTTAACATAACAAAAATATAGAAAGAAGATGTTAAACATAATATAAAAATATAGAAAGAAATAGTTTAACATAATATAAAAACATAGAAAGAAGTAGTTTAACATAACATAAAAATATAGAAAGAAGATGTTTAAAATAATATAAAAATATAGAAAGAAATAGTTTAACATAATATAAAAACATAGAAAGAAGTAGTTTAACATAACATAAAAATATAGAAAGAAGCTGTTTGACATAATATAAAAATATAGAAAGAAATAGTTTAACATAACATAAAAATATAGAAAGAAGATGTTTAACATAATATAAAAATATAGAAAGAAATAGTTTAACATAATATAAAAACATAGAAAGAAATAGTTTAACATAACATAAAAATATAGAAAGAAGATGTTAAACATAATATAAAAATATAGAAAGAAATAGTTTAACATAATATAAAAACATAGAAAGAAGTAGTTTAACATAACATAAAAATATAGAAAGAAGATGTTTAACATAATATAAAAATATAGAAAGAAATAGTTTAACATAACATAAAAATATAGAAAGAAGATGTTTAACATAATATAAAAATATAGAAAGAAATAGTTTTACATAATAGAAAAACATAGAAAGAAGTAGTTTAACATGACATAAAAATATAGAAAGAAGATGTTTAACATAATATAAAAATATAGAAAGAAATAGTTTAACATAACATGAAAATATAGAAAGAAATAGTTTAACATAATATAAAAATATAGAAAGAAATAGTTTAACATAATATAAAAACATAGAAAGAAGTAGTTTAACATAACATAAAAATATAGAAAGAAGATGTTTAACATAATATAAAAATATAGAAGAAATAGTTTAACATAACAAAAATATAGAAAGAAGATGTTAAACATAATATAAAAATATAGAAAGAAATAGTTTAACATAATATAAAAACATAGAAAGAAGTAGTTTAACATAATATAAAAATATAGAAAGAAGATGTATAACATAATATACAAACATAGAAAGAAGTAGTTTAACATAACGTAAAAATATAGAAAGAAGATGTTTAACATAATATAAAAATATAGAAAGAAATAGTTTAACATAATATAAAAACATAGAAAGAAGATGTTTAACATAATATAAAAATATAGAAAGAAGATGTTTAACATAATATAAAAATATAGAAAGAAGATGTTTAACATAATATAAAAATATAGAAAGAAGATGTATAACATAATATACAAACATAGAAAGAAGTAGTTTAACATAACGTAAAAATATAGAAAGAAGATGTATAACATAATATACAAACATAGAAAGAAGTAGTTTAACATAACATAAAAATATAGAAAGAAGATGTTTAACATACTATAAAAATATAGAAAGAAATAGTTTAACATAATAGAAAAACATAGAAAGAAGTAGTTTAACATAACATAAAAATATAGAAAGAAGATGTTTAACATAATATAAAAATATAGTAAGAAATAGTTTAATATAACATAAAAATATAGAAAGAAGATGTTTAACATAATATAAAAATATAGAAAGAAATAGTTTGACATAACATAAAAATGAAGAAAGAAATAGTTTAACATAACATAAAAATATAGAAAGAAGATGTTTAACATAATATAAAAATATAGAAAGAAATAGTTTAACATAACATGAAAATATAGAAAGAAATAGTTTAACATAATATAAAAATATAGAAAGAAATAGTTTAACATAATATAAAAACATAGAAAGAAGTAGTTTAACATAACATAAAAATATAGAAAGAAGATGTTTAACATAATATAAAAATATAGAAGAAATAGTTTAACATAACAAAAATATAGAAAGAAGATGTTAAACATAATATAAAAATATAGAAAGAAATAGTTTAACATAATATAAAAACATAGAAAGAAGTAGTTTAACATAATATAAAAATATAGAAAGAAGATGTATAACATAATATACAAACATAGAAAGAAGTAGTTTAACATAACGTAAAAATATAGAAAGAAGATGTTTAACATAATATAAAAATATAGAAAGAAATAGTTTAACATAATATAAAAACATAGAAAGAAGATGTTTAACATAATATAAAAATATAGAAAGAAGATGTTTAACATAATATAAAAATATAGAAAGAAGATGTTTAACATAATATAAAAATATAGAAAGAAGATGTATAACATAATATACAAACATAGAAAGAAGTAGTTTAACATAACGTAAAAATATAGAAAGAAGATGTATAACATAATATACAAACATAGAAAGAAGTAGTTTAACATAACATAAAAATATAGAAAGAAGATGTTTAACATACTATAAAAATATAGAAAGAAATAGTTTAACATAATAGAAAAACATAGAAAGAAGTAGTTTAACATAACATAAAAATATAGAAAGAAGATGTTTAACATAATATAAAAATATAGAAAGAAATAGTTTAATATAACATAAAAATATAGAAAGAAGATGTTTAACATAATATAAAAATATAGAAAGAAATAGTTTGACATAACATAAAAATGAAGAAAGAAATAGTTTAACATAATATAAAAATATAGAAAGAAATAGTTTAACATAACATAAAAATATAGAAAGAAGCTGTTTGACATAATATAAAAATATGGAAAGAAATAGTTTAACATAACATAAAAATATAGAAAGAAGATGTTTAACATAATATAAAAATATAGAAAGAAATAGTTTAACATAATATAAAAACATAGAAAGAAGATGTTTAACATAATATAAAAATATAGAAAGAAGATGTTTAACATAATATAAAAATATAGAAATAAATAGTTTAACATAACATAAAAATATAGAAAGAAGATGTTTAACATAATATAAAAATATAGAAAGAAATAGTTTAACATAATAGAAAAACATAGAAAGAAGTAGTTTAACATAACATAAAAATATAGAAAGAAGATGTTTAACATAATATAAAAATATAGAAAGAAATAGTTTAACATAATATAAAAACATAGAAAGAAGTAGTTTAACATAACATAAAAATATAGAAAGAAGATGTTTAACATAATATAAAAATATAGAAGAAATAGTTTAACATAACAAAAATATAGAAAGAAGATGTTAAACATAATATAAAAATATAGAAAGAAATAGTTTAACATAATATAAAAACATAGAAAGAAGTAGTTTAACATAATATAAAAATATAGAAAGAAGATGTATAACATAATATACAAACATAGAAAGAAGTAGTTTAACATAACGTAAAAATATAGAAAGAAGATGTTTAACATAATATAAAAATATAGAAAGAAATAGTTTAACATAATATAAAAACATAGAAAGAAGATGTTTAACATAATATAAAAATATAGAAAGAAGATGTTTAACATAATATAAAAATATAGAAAGAAGATGTTTAACATAATATAAAAATATAGAAAGAAGATGTATAACATAATATACAAACATAGAAAGAAGTAGTTTAACATAACGTAAAAATATAGAAAGAAGATGTATAACATAATATACAAACATAGAAAGAAGTAGTTTAACATAACATAAAAATATAGAAAGAAGATGTTTAACATACTATAAAAATATAGAAAGAAATAGTTTAACATAATAGAAAAACATAGAAAGAAGTAGTTTAACATAACATAAAAATATAGAAAGAAGATGTTTAACATAATATAAAAATATAGAAAGAAATAGTTTAATATAACATAAAAATATAGAAAGAAGATGTTTAACATAATATAAAAATATAGAAAGAAATAGTTTGACATAACATAAAAATGAAGAAAGAAATAGTTTAACATAATATAAAAATATAGAAAGAAATAGTTTAACATAACATAAAAATATAGAAAGAAGCTGTTTGACATAATATAAAAATATGGAAAGAAATAGTTTAACATAACATAAAAATATAGAAAGAAGATGTTTAACATAATATAAAAATATAGAAAGAAATAGTTTAACATAACATGAAAATATAGAAAGAAATAGTTTAACATAATATAAAAATATAGAAAGAAATAGTTTAACATAATATAAAAACATAGAAAGAAGTAGTTTAACATAACATAAAAATATAGAAAGAAGATGTTTAACATAATATAAAAATATAGAAGAAATAGTTTAACATAACAAAAATATAGAAAGAAGATGTTAAACATAATATAAAAATATAGAAAGAAATAGTTTAACATAATATAAAAACATAGAAAGAAGTAGTTTAACATAATATAAAAATATAGAAAGAAGATGTATAACATAATATACAAACATAGAAAGAAGTAGTTTAACATAACGTAAAAATATAGAAAGAAGATGTTTAACATAATATAAAAATATAGAAAGAAATAGTTTAACATAATATAAAAACATAGAAAGAAGATGTTTAACATAATATAAAAATATAGAAAGAAGATGTTTAACATAATATAAAAATATAGAAAGAAGATGTTTAACATAATATAAAAATATAGAAAGAAGATGTATAACATAATATACAAACATAGAAAGAAGTAGTTTAACATAACGTAAAAATATAGAAAGAAGATGTATAACATAATATACAAACATAGAAAGAAGTAGTTTAACATAACATAAAAATATAGAAAGAAGATGTTTAACATACTATAAAAATATAGAAAGAAATAGTTTAACATAATAGAAAAACATAGAAAGAAGTAGTTTAACATAACATAAAAATATAGAAAGAAGATGTTTAACATAATATAAAAATATAGAAAGAAATAGTTTAATATAACATAAAAATATAGAAAGAAGATGTTTAACATAATATAAAAATATAGAAAGAAATAGTTTGACATAACATAAAAATGAAGAAAGAAATAGTTTAACATAATATAAAAATATAGAAAGAAATAGTTTAACATAACATAAAAATATAGAAAGAAGCTGTTTGACATAATATAAAAATATGGAAAGAAATAGTTTAACATAACATAAAAATATAGAAAGAAGATGTTTAACATAATATAAAAATATAGAAAGAAATAGTTTAACATAATATAAAAACATAGAAAGAAATAGTTTAACATAACATAAAAATATAGAAAGAAGATGTTAAACATAATATAAAAATATAGAAAGAAATAGTTTAACATAATATAAAAACATAGAAAGAAGTAGTTTAACATAACATAAAAATATAGAAAGAAGATGTTTAACATAATATAAAAATATAGAAAGAAATAGTTTAACATAACATAAAAATATAGAAAGAAGATGTTTAACATAATATAAAAATATAGAAAGAAATAGTTTTACATAATAGAAAAACATAGAAAGAAGTAGTTTAACATGACATAAAAATATAGAAAGAAGATGTTTAACATAATATAAAAATATAGAAAGAAATAGTTTAACATAACATGAAAATATAGAAAGAAATAGTTTAACATAATATAAAAATATAGAAAGAAATAGTTTAACATAATATAAAAACATAGAAAGAAGTAGTTTAACATAACATAAAAATATAGAAAGAAGATGTTTAACATAATATAAAAATATAGAAGAAATAGTTTAACATAACAAAAATATAGAAAGAAGATGTTAAACATAATATAAAAATATAGAAAGAAATAGTTTAACATAATATAAAAACATAGAAAGAAGTAGTTTAACATAATATAAAAATATAGAAAGAAGATGTATAACATAATATACAAACATAGAAAGAAGTAGTTTAACATAACGTAAAAATATAGAAAGAAGATGTTTAACATAATATAAAAATATAGAAAGAAATAGTTTAACATAATATAAAAACATAGAAAGAAGATGTTTAACATAATATAAAAATATAGAAAGAAGATGTTTAACATAATATAAAAATATAGAAAGAAGATGTTTAACATAATATAAAAATATAGAAAGAAGATGTATAACATAATATACAAACATAGAAAGAAGTAGTTTAACATAACGTAAAAATATAGAAAGAAGATGTATAACATAATATACAAACATAGAAAGAAGTAGTTTAACATAACATAAAAATATAGAAAGAAGATGTTTAACATACTATAAAAATATAGAAAGAAATAGTTTAACATAATAGAAAAACATAGAAAGAAGTAGTTTAACATAACATAAAAATATAGAAAGAAGATGTTTAACATAATATAAAAATATAGAAAGAAATAGTTTAATATAACATAAAAATATAGAAAGAAGATGTTTAACATAATATAAAAATATAGAAAGAAATAGTTTGACATAACATAAAAATGAAGAAAGAAATAGTTTAACATAATATAAAAATATAGAAAGAAATAGTTTAACATAACATAAAAATATAGAAAGAAGCTGTTTGACATAATATAAAAATATGGAAAGAAATAGTTTAACATAACATAAAAATATAGAAAGAAGATGTTTAACATAATATAAAAATATAGAAAGAAATAGTTTAACATAACATGAAAATATAGAAAGAAATAGTTTAACATAATATAAAAATATAGAAAGAAATAGTTTAACATAATATAAAAACATAGAAAGAAGTAGTTTAACATAACATAAAAATATAGAAAGAAGATGTTTAACATAATATAAAAATATAGAAGAAATAGTTTAACATAACAAAAATATAGAAAGAAGATGTTAAACATAATATAAAAATATAGAAAGAAATAGTTTAACATAATATAAAAACATAGAAAGAAGTAGTTTAACATAATATAAAAATATAGAAAGAAGATGTATAACATAATATACAAACATAGAAAGAAGTAGTTTAACATAACGTAAAAATATAGAAAGAAGATGTTTAACATAATATAAAAATATAGAAAGAAATAGTTTAACATAATATAAAAACATAGAAAGAAGATGTTTAACATAATATAAAAATATAGAAAGAAGATGTTTAACATAATATAAAAATATAGAAAGAAGATGTTTAACATAATATAAAAATATAGAAAGAAGATGTATAACATAATATACAAACATAGAAAGAAGTAGTTTAACATAACGTAAAAATATAGAAAGAAGATGTATAACATAATATACAAACATAGAAAGAAGTAGTTTAACATAACATAAAAATATAGAAAGAAGATGTTTAACATACTATAAAAATATAGAAAGAAATAGTTTAACATAATAGAAAAACATAGAAAGAAGTAGTTTAACATAACATAAAAATATAGAAAGAAGATGTTTAACATAATATAAAAATATAGAAAGAAATAGTTTAATATAACATAAAAATATAGAAAGAAGATGTTTAACATAATATAAAAATATAGAAAGAAATAGTTTGACATAACATAAAAATGAAGAAAGAAATAGTTTAACATAATATAAAAATATAGAAAGAAATAGTTTAACATAACATAAAAATATAGAAAGAAGCTGTTTGACATAATATAAAAATATGGAAAGAAATAGTTTAACATAACATAAAAATATAGAAAGAAGATGTTTAACATAATATAAAAATATAGAAGAAATAGTTTAACATAACAAAAATATAGAAAGAAGATGTTAAACATAATATAAAAATATAGAAAGAAATAGTTTAACATAATATAAAAACATAGAAAGAAGTAGTTTAACATAATATAAAAATATAGAAAGAAGATGTATAACATAATATACAAACATAGAAAGAAGTAGTTTAACATAACGTAAAAATATAGAAAGAAGATGTTTAACATAATATAAAAATATAGAAAGAAATAGTTTAACATAATATAAAAACATAGAAAGAAGATGTTTAACATAATATAAAAATATAGAAAGAAGATGTTTAACATAATATAAAAATATAGAAAGAAGATGTTTAACATAATATAAAAATATAGAAAGAAGATGTATAACATAATATACAAACATAGAAAGAAGTAGTTTAACATAACGTAAAAATATAGAAAGAAGATGTATAACATAATATACAAACATAGAAAGAAGTAGTTTAACATAACATAAAAATATAGAAAGAAGATGTTTAACATACTATAAAAATATAGAAAGAAATAGTTTAACATAATAGAAAAACATAGAAAGAAGTAGTTTAACATAACATAAAAATATAGAAAGAAGATGTTTAACATAATATAAAAATATAGAAAGAAATAGTTTAATATAACATAAAAATATAGAAAGAAGATGTTTAACATAATATAAAAATATAGAAAGAAATAGTTTGACATAACATAAAAATGAAGAAAGAAATAGTTTAACATAATATAAAAATATAGAAAGAAATAGTTTAACATAACATAAAAATATAGAAAGAAGCTGTTTGACATAATATAAAAATATGGAAAGAAATAGTTTAACATAACATAAAAATATAGAAAGAAGATGTTTAACATAATATAAAAATATAGAAAGAAATAGTTTAACATAATATAAAAACATAGAAAGAAATAGTTTAACATAACATAAAAATATAGAAAGAAGATGTTAAACATAATATAAAAATATAGAAAGAAATAGTTTAACATAATATAAAAACATAGAAAGAAGTAGTTTAACATAACATAAAAATATAGAAAGAAGATGTTTAACATAATATAAAAATATAGAAAGAAATAGTTTAACATAACATAAAAATATAGAAAGAAGATGTTTAACATAATATAAAAATATAGAAAGAAATAGTTTTACATAATAGAAAAACATAGAAAGAAGTAGTTTAACATGACATAAAAATATAGAAAGAAGATGTTTAACATAATATAAAAATATAGAAAGAAATAGTTTAACATAACATGAAAATATAGAAAGAAATAGTTTAACATAATATAAAAATATAGAAAGAAATAGTTTAACATAATATAAAAACATAGAAAGAAGTAGTTTAACATAACATAAAAATATAGAAAGAAGATGTTTAACATAATATAAAAATATAGAAGAAATAGTTTAACATAACAAAAATATAGAAAGAAGATGTTAAACATAATATAAAAATATAGAAAGAAATAGTTTAACATAATATAAAAACATAGAAAGAAGTAGTTTAACATAATATAAAAATATAGAAAGAAGATGTATAACATAATATACAAACATAGAAAGAAGTAGTTTAACATAACGTAAAAATATAGAAAGAAGATGTTTAACATAATATAAAAATATAGAAAGAAATAGTTTAACATAATATAAAAACATAGAAAGAAGATGTTTAACATAATATAAAAATATAGAAAGAAGATGTTTAACATAATATAAAAATATAGAAAGAAGATGTTTAACATAATATAAAAATATAGAAAGAAGATGTATAACATAATATACAAACATAGAAAGAAGTAGTTTAACATAACGTAAAAATATAGAAAGAAGATGTATAACATAATATACAAACATAGAAAGAAGTAGTTTAACATAACATAAAAATATAGAAAGAAGATGTTTAACATACTATAAAAATATAGAAAGAAATAGTTTAACATAATAGAAAAACATAGAAAGAAGTAGTTTAACATAACATAAAAATATAGAAAGAAGATGTTTAACATAATATAAAAATATAGAAAGAAATAGTTTAATATAACATAAAAATATAGAAAGAAGATGTTTAACATAATATAAAAATATAGAAAGAAATAGTTTGACATAACATAAAAATGAAGAAAGAAATAGTTTAACATAATATAAAAATATAGAAAGAAATAGTTTAACATAACATAAAAATATAGAAAGAAGCTGTTTGACATAATATAAAAATATGGAAAGAAATAGTTTAACATAACATAAAAATATAGAAAGAAGATGTTTAACATAATATAAAAATATAGAAAGAAATAGTTTAACATAACATGAAAATATAGAAAGAAATAGTTTAACATAATATAAAAATATAGAAAGAAATAGTTTAACATAATATAAAAACATAGAAAGAAGTAGTTTAACATAACATAAAAATATAGAAAGAAGATGTTTAACATAATATAAAAATATAGAAGAAATAGTTTAACATAACAAAAATATAGAAAGAAGATGTTAAACATAATATAAAAATATAGAAAGAAATAGTTTAACATAATATAAAAACATAGAAAGAAGTAGTTTAACATAATATAAAAATATAGAAAGAAGATGTATAACATAATATACAAACATAGAAAGAAGTAGTTTAACATAACGTAAAAATATAGAAAGAAGATGTTTAACATAATATAAAAATATAGAAAGAAATAGTTTAACATAATATAAAAACATAGAAAGAAGATGTTTAACATAATATAAAAATATAGAAAGAAGATGTTTAACATAATATAAAAATATAGAAAGAAGATGTTTAACATAATATAAAAATATAGAAAGAAGATGTATAACATAATATACAAACATAGAAAGAAGTAGTTTAACATAACGTAAAAATATAGAAAGAAGATGTATAACATAATATACAAACATAGAAAGAAGTAGTTTAACATAACATAAAAATATAGAAAGAAGATGTTTAACATACTATAAAAATATAGAAAGAAATAGTTTAACATAATAGAAAAACATAGAAAGAAGTAGTTTAACATAACATAAAAATATAGAAAGAAGATGTTTAACATAATATAAAAATATAGAAAGAAATAGTTTAATATAACATAAAAATATAGAAAGAAGATGTTTAACATAATATAAAAATATAGAAAGAAATAGTTTGACATAACATAAAAATGAAGAAAGAAATAGTTTAACATAATATAAAAATATAGAAAGAAATAGTTTAACATAACATAAAAATATAGAAAGAAGCTGTTTGACATAATATAAAAATATGGAAAGAAATAGTTTAACATAACATAAAAATATAGAAAGAAGATGTTTAACATAATATAAAAATATAGAAAGAAATAGTTTAACATAATATAAAAACATAGAAAGAAGATGTTTAACATAATATAAAAATATAGAAAGAAGATGTTTAACATAATATAAAAATATAGAAATAAATAGTTTAACATAACATAAAAATATAGAAAGAAGATGTTTAACATAATATAAAAATATAGAAAGAAATAGTTTAACATAATAGAAAAACATAGAAAGAAGTAGTTTAACATAACATAAAAATATAGAAAGAAGATGTTTAACATAATATAAAAATATAGAAAGAAATAGTTTAACATAATATAAAAACATAGAAAGAAGTAGTTTAACATAACATAAAAATATAGAAAGAAGATGTTTAACATAATATAAAAATATAGAAGAAATAGTTTAACATAACAAAAATATAGAAAGAAGATGTTAAACATAATATAAAAATATAGAAAGAAATAGTTTAACATAATATAAAAACATAGAAAGAAATAGTTTAACATAATATAAAAACATAGAAAGAAGTAGTTTAACATAACATAAAAATATAGAAAGAAGATGTTTAACATAATATAAAAATATAGAAGAAATAGTTTAACATAACAAAAATATAGAAAGAAGATGTTAAACATAATATAAAAATATAGAAAGAAATTGTTTAACATAATATAAAAACATAGAAAGAAGTAGTTTAACATAATATAAAAATATAGAAAGAAGATGTATAACATAATATACAAACATAGAAAGAAGTAGTTTAACATAACGTAAAAATATAGAAAGAAGATGTTTAACATAATATAAAAATATAGAAAGAAATAGTTTAACATAATATAAAAACATAGAAAGAAGATGTTTAACATAATATAAAAATATAGAAAGAAGATGTTTAACATAATATAAAAATATAGAAAGAAGATGTTTAACATAATATAAAAATATAGAAAGAAGATGTATAACATAATATACAAACATAGAAAGAAGTAGTTTAACATAACGTAAAAATATAGAAAGAAGATGTATAACATAATATACAAACATAGAAAGAAGTAGTTTAACATAACATAAAAATATAGAAAGAAGATGTTTAACATACTATAAAAATATAGAAAGAAATAGTTTAACATAATAGAAAAACATAGAAAGAAGTAGTTTAACATAACATAAAAATATAGAAAGAAGATGTTTAACATAATATAAAAATATAGAAAGAAATAGTTTAATATAACATAAAAATATAGAAAGAAGATGTTTAACATAATATAAAAATATAGAAAGAAATAGTTTGACATAACATAAAAATGAAGAAAGAAATAGTTTAACATAATATAAAAATATAGAAAGAAATAGTTTAACATAACATAAAAATATAGAAAGAAGCTGTTTGACATAATATAAAAATATGGAAAGAAATAGTTTAACATAACATAAAAATATAGAAAGAAGATGTTTAACATAATATAAAAATATAGAAAGAAATAGTTTAACATAATATAAAAACATAGAAAGAAGATGTTTAACATAATATAAAAATATAGAAAGAAGATGTTTAACATAATATAAAAATATAGAAATAAATAGTTTAACATAACATAAAAATATAGAAAGAAGATGTTTAACATAATATAAAAATATAGAAAGAAATAGTTTAACATAATAGAAAAACATAGAAAGAAGTAGTTTAACATAACATAAAAATATAGAAAGAAGATGTTTAACATAATATAAAAATATAGAAAGAAATAGTTTAACATAATATAAAAACATAGAAAGAAGTAGTTTAACATAACATAAAAATATAGAAAGAAGCTGTTTGACATAATATAAAAATATAGAAAGAAATAGTTTAACATAACATAAAAATATAGAAAGAAGATGTTTAACATAATATAAAAATATAGAAAGAAATAGTTTAACATAATATAAAAACATAGAAAGAAGTAGTTTAACATAACATAAAAATAAAGAAAGAAGATGTTTAACATAATATAAAAATATAGAAAGAAATAGTTTGACATAACATAAAAATATAGAAAGAAATAGTTTAACATAATATAAAAATATAGAAAGAAGTAGTTTAACATAACATAAAAATATAGAAAGAAGATGTTTATCATAATATAAAAATATAGAAAGAAATAGTTTAACATAACATAAAAATATAGAAAGAAGATGTTTAACATAATATAAAAATATAGAAAGAAATAGTTTAACATAATATAAAAACATAGAAAGAAGTAGTTTAACATAACATAAAAATATAGAAAGAAGATGTTAAACATTATAAAAACATAGAAAGAAGTAGTTTAACATAACTTAAAAATATAGAAAGAAGATGTTTAACATAATATAAAAATATAGAAAGAAATAGTTTAACATAACATAAAAATATAGAAAGAAGATGTTTAAGATAATATAAAAATATAGAAAGAAATAGTTTAACATAATATAAAAACATAGAAAGAAGATGTTTAACATAATATAAAAATATAGAAAGAAGATGTTTAACATAATATAAAAATATAGAAAGAAATAGTTTAACATAATATAAAAATATAGAAAGAAACAGTTTAACATAATATAAAAACATAGAAAGAAGTAGTTTAACATAACATAAAAATATAGAAAGACGAAGTTTAACATAACATAAAAATATAGAAAGAAGATTTTTAACATAATATAATATATAGAAAGAAATAGTTTAACATATTATAAAAACATAGAAAGAAGTAGTTTAACATAACATAAAAATATAGAAAGAAGATGTTTAACATAATATAAAAATATAGAAAGAAATAGTTTAACATAACATAAAAATATAGAAAGAAGATGTTAAACATAATATAAAAATATAGAAAGAAATAGTTTAACATAATATAAAAACATAGAAAGAAGTAGTTTAACATAATATAAAAATATAGAAAGAAGATGTTTAACATAATATAAAAACATAGAAAGAAGTAGTTTAACATAACGTAAAAATATAGAAAGAAGATGTTTAAGATAATATAAAAATATAGAAAGAAATAGTTTAACATAATATAAAAACATAGAAAGAAGATGTTTAACATAATATAAAAATATAGAAAGAAGATGTTTAACATAATATAAAAATATAGAAATAAATAGTTTAACATAACATAAAAATATAGAAAGAAGATGTTTAACATAATATAAAAATATAGAAAGAAATAGTTTAACATAATATAAAAACATAGAAAGAAGTAGTTTAACATAACATAAAAATATAGAAAGAAGCTGTTTGACATAATATAAAAATATAGAAAGAAATAGTTTAACATAACATAAAAATATAGAAAGAAGATGTTTAACATAATATAAAAATATAGAAAGAAATAATTTAACATAATATAAAAACGTAGAAAGAAGTAGTTTAATATAACATAAAAATATAGAAAGAAGATGTTTAACATAATATAAAAATATAGAAAGAAATAGTTTGACATAACATAAAAATAAAGAAAGAAATAGTTTAACATAATATAAAAATATAGAAAGAAGTAGTTTAACATAACATAAAAATATAGAAAGAAGATGTTTAACATAATATAAAAATATAGAAAGAAATAGTTTAACATAACATAAAAATATAGAAAGAAGATGTTTAACATAATATAAAAATATAGAAAGAAATAGTTTAACATAATATAAAAACATAGAAAGAAGATGTTTAACATAATATAAAAATATAGAAAGAAGATGTTTAACATAATATAAAAATATAGAAATAAATAGTTTAACATAACATAAAAATATAGAAAGAAGATGTTTAACATAATATAAAAATATAGAAAGAAATAGTTTAACATAATATAAAAACATAGAAAGAAGTAGTTTAACATAACATAAAAATATAGAAAGAAGCTGTTTGACATAATATAAAAATATAGAAAGAAATAGTTTAACATAACATAAAAATATAGAAAGAAGATGTTTAACATAATATAAAAATATAGAAAGAAATAATTTAACATAATATAAAAACATAGAAAGAAGTAGTTTAATATAACATAAAAATATAGAAAGAAGATGTTTAACATAATATAAAAATATAGAAAGAAATAGTTTGACATAACATAAAAATAAAGAAAGAAATAGTTTAACATAATATAAAAATATAGAAAGAAGTAGTTTAACATAACATAAAAATATAGAAAGAAGATGTTTAACATAATATAAAAATATAGAAAGAAATAGTTTAACATAACATAAAAATATAGAAAGAAGATGTTTAACATAATATAAAAATATAGAAAGAAATAGTTTAACATAACATAAAAATATAGAAAGAAGATGTTTAACATAATATAAAAATATAGAAAGAAATAATTTAACATAATATAAAAACATAGAAAGAAGTAGTTTAATATAACATAAAAATATAGAAAGAAGATGTTTAACATAATATAAAAATATAGAAAGAAATAGTTTGACATAACATAAAAATAAAGAAAGAAATAGTTTAACATAATATAAAAATATAGAAAGAAGTAGTTTAACATAACATAAAAATATAGAAAGAAGATGTTTAACATAATATAAAAATATAGAAAGAAATAGTTTAACATAACATAAAAATATAGAAAGAAGATGTTTAACATAATATAAAAATATAGAAAGAAATAGTTTAACATAATATAAAAACATAGAAAAAAGTAGTTTAACATAACATAAAAATATAGAAAGAAGATGTTTAACATAATATAAAAATATAGAAAGAAATAGTTTAACATAACATAAAAATATAGAAAGAAGATGTTTAACATAATATAAAAACATAGAAAGAAGTAGTTTAATATAACATAAAAATATAGAAAGAAGATGTTTAACATAATATAAAAATATAGAAAGAAATAGTTTGACATAACATAAAAATATAGAAAGATATAGTTTAACGTAATATAAAAATATAGAAAGAAGTAGTTTAACATAACATAAAAATATAGAAAGAAGATGTTTATCATAATATAAAAATATAGAAAGAAATAGTTTAACATAATATAAAAATATAGAAAGAAATAGTTATCATAATATAAAAACATAGAAAGAAATAGTTTAACATAATATAAAAACATAGAAAGAAGTAGTTTAACTTAACATAAAAATATAGAAAGTAGATGTTTAACATAATATAAAAATACAGAAAGAAATAGTTTAGCATAACATAAAAATATAGAAAGAAGATGTTAAACATAATATAAAAATATAGAAAGAAATAGTTTAACATAATATAAAAACATAGAAAGAAGTAGTTTAACATAACATAAAAATATAGAAAGAAGATGTTTAACATAATATAAAAATATAGAAAGAAATAGTTTAACATAACATAAAAATATAGAAAGAAGATGTTTAACATAATATAAAAATATAGAAAGAAATAGTTTAACATAATAGAAAAACATAGAAAGAAGTAGTTTAACATAACATAAAAATATAGAAAGAAGATGTGTAACATAATATAAAAATATAGAAAGAATTAGTTTAACATAACATGAAAATATAGAAAGAAATAGTTTAACATAATATAAAAATATAGAAAGAAATAGTTTAACATAATATAAAAACATAGAAAGAAGTAGTTTAACATAACATAAAAATATAGAAAGAAGATGTTTAACATAATATAAAAATATAGAAAGAAATAGTTTAACATAACAAAAATATAGAAAGAAGATGTTAAACATAATATAAAAATATAGAAAGAAATAGTTTAACATAATATAAAAACATAGAAAGAAGTAGTTTAACATAATATAAAAATATAGAAAGAAGATGTATAACATAATATACAAACATAGAAAGAAGTAGTTTAACATAATATAAAAATATAGAAATATATAGTTAAACATAACATAAAAATATAGAAAGAAGATGTTTAACATACTATAAAAATATAGAAAGAAATAGTTTAACATAATAGAAAAACATAGAAAGAAGTAGTTTAACATAACATAAAAATATAGAAAGAAGATGTTTAAAATAATATAAAAATATAGAAAGAAATAGTTTAACATAATATAAAAACATAGAAAGAAGTAGTTTAACATAACATAAAAATATAGAAAGAAGCTGTTTGACATAATATAAAAATATAGAAAGAAATAGTTTAACATAACATAAAAATATAGAAAGGAGATGTTTAACATAATATAAAAATATAGAAAGAAATAGTTTAACATAATATAAAAACATAGAAAGAAATAGTTTAACATAACATAAAAATATAGAAAGAAGATGTTAAACATAATATAAAAATATAGAAAGAAATAGTTTAACATAATATAAAAACATAGAAAGAAGTAGTTTAACATAACATAAAAATATAGAAAGAAGATGTTTAACATAATATAAAAATATAGAAAGAAATAGTTTAACATAACATAAAAATATAGAAAGAAGATGTTTAACATAATATAAAAATATAGAAAGAAATAGTTTTACATAATAGAAAAACATAGAAAGAAGTAGTTTAACATGACATAAAAATATAGAAAGAAGATGTTTAACATAATATAAAAATATAGAAAGAAATAGTTTAACATAACATGAAAATATAGAAAGAAATAGTTTAACATAATATAAAAATATAGAAAGAAATAGTTTAACATAATATAAAAACATAGAAAGAAGTAGTTTAACATAACATAAAAATATAGAAAGAAGATGTTTAACATAATATAAAAATATAGAAGAAATAGTTAAACATAACAAAAATATAGAAAGAAGATGTTAAACATAATATAAAAATATAGAAAGAAATAGTTTAACATAATATAAAAACATAGAAAGAAGTAGTTTAACATAATATAAAAATATAGAAAGAAGATGTATAACATAATATACAAACATAGAAAGAAGTAGTTTAACATAACGTAAAAATATAGAAAGAAGATGTTTAACATAATATAAAAATATAGAAAGAAATAGTTTAACATAATATAAAAACATAGAAAGAAGATGTTTAACATAATATAAAAATATAGAAAGAAGATGTTTAACATAATATAAAAATATAGAAATATATAGTTTAACATAACATAAAAATATAGAAAGAAGATGTTTAACATACTATAAAAATATAGAAAGAAATAGTTTAACATAATAGAAAAACATAGAAAGAAGTAGTTTAACATAACATAAAAATATAGAAAGAAGATGTTTAACATAATATAAAAATATAGAAAGAAATAGTTTAACATAATATAAAAACATAGAAAGAAGTAGTTTAACATAACATAAAAATATAGAAAGAAGCTGTTTGACATAATATAAAAATATAGAAAGAAATAGTTTAACATAACATAAAAATATAGAAAGAAGATGTTTAACATAATATAAAAATATAGAAAGAAATAGTTTAACATAATATAAAAACATAGAAAGAAGTAGTTTAATATAACATAAAAATATAGAAAGAAGATGTTTAACATAATATAAAAATATAGAAAGAAATAGTTTGACATAACATAAAAATGAAGAAAGAAATAGTTTAACATAATATAAAAATATAGAAAGAAATAGTTTAACATAACATAAAAATATAGAAAGAAGCTGTTTGACATAATATAAAAATATGGAAAGAAATAGTTTAACATAACATAAAAATATAGAAAGAAGATGTTTAACATAATATAAAAATATAGAAAGAAATAGTTTAACATAATATAAAAACATAGAAAGAAGATGTTTAACATAATATAAAAATATAGAAAGAAGATGTTTAACATAATATAAAAATATAGAAATAAATAGTTTAACATAACATAAAAATATAGAAAGAAGATGTTTAACATAATATAAAAATATAGAAAGAAATAGTTTAACATAATAGAAAAACATAGAAAGAAGTAGTTTAACATAACATAAAAATATAGAAAGAAGATGTTTAACATAATATAAAAATATAGAAAGAAATAGTTTAACATAATATAAAAACATAGAAAGAAGTAGTTTATCATAACATAAAAATATAGAAAGAAGCTGTTTGACATAATATAAAAATATAGAAAGAAATAGTTTAACATAACATAAAAATATAGAAAGAAGATGTTTAACATAATATAAAAATATAGAAAGAAATAGTTTAACATAATATAAAAATATAGAAAGAAGTAGTTTAACATAACATAAAAATATAGAAAGAAGATGTTTATCATAATATAAAAATATAGAAAGAAATAGTTTAACATAACATAAAAATATAGAAAGAAGATGTTTAACATAATATAAAAATATAGAAAGAAATAGTTTAACATAATATAAAAACATAGAAAGAAGTAGTTTAACATAACATAAAAATATAGAAAGAAGATGTTAAACATTATAAAAACATAGAAAGAAGTAGTTTAACATAACATAAAAATATAGAAAGAAGATGTTTAACATAATATAAAAATATAGAAAGAAATAGTTTAACATAACATAAAAATATAGAAAGAAGATGTTTAACATAATATAAAAATATAGAAAGAAGATGTTTAACATAATATAAAAATATAGAAATAAATAGTTTAACATAACATAAAAATATAGAAAGAAGATGTTTAACATAATATAAAAGTATAGAAAGAAATAGTTTAACATAATATAAAAACATAGAAAGAAGATGTTTAACATAATATAAAAATATAGAAAGAAGATGTTTAACATAATATAAAAATATAGAAATAAATAGTTTAACATAACATAAAAATATAGAAAGAAGATGTTTAACATAATATAAAAATATAGAAAGAAATAGTTTAACATAATAGAAAAACATAGAAAGAAGTAGTTTATCATAACATAAAAATATAGAAAGAAGCTGTTTGACATAATATAAAAATATAGAAAGAAATAGTTTAACATAACATAAAAATATAGAAAGAAGATGTTTAACATAATATAAAAATATAGAAAGAAATAGTTTAACATAATATAAAAATATAGAAAGAAGTAGTTTAACATAACATAAAAATATAGAAAGAAGATGTTTATCATAATATAAAAATATAGAAAGAAATAGTTTAACATAACATAAAAATATAGAAAGAAGATGTTTAACATAATATAAAAATATAGAAAGAAATAGTTTAACATAATATAAAAACATAGAAAGAAGTAGTTTAACATAACATAAAAATATAGAAAGAAGATGTTAAACATTATAAAAACATAGAAAGAAGTAGTTTAACATAACATAAAAATATAGAAAGAAGATGTTTAACATAATATAAAAATATAGAAAGAAATAGTTTAACATAACATAAAAATATAGAAAGAAGATGTTTAACATAATATAAAAATATAGAAAGAAGATGTTTAACATAATATAAAAATATAGAAATAAATAGTTTAACATAACATAAAAATATAGAAAGAAGATGTTTAACATAATATAAAAGTATAGAAAGAAATAGTTTAACATAATATAAAAACATAGAAAGAAGTAGTTTAACATAACATAAAAATATAGAAAGAAGCTGTTTGACATAATATAAAAATATAGAAAGAAATAGTTTAACATAACATAAAAATATAGAAAGAAGATGTTTAACATAATATAAAAATATAGAAAGAAATAGTTTAACATAATATAAAAATATAGAAAGAAGTAGTTTAACATAACATAAAAATATAGAAAGAAGATGTTTATCATAATATAAAAATATAGAAAGAAATAGTTTAACATAACATAAAAATATAGAAAGAAGATGTTTAACATAATATAAAAACATAGAAAGAAGTAGTTTAACATAACATAAAAATATAGAAAGAAGCTGTTTGACATAATATAAAAATATAGAAAGAAATAGTTTAACATAACATAAAAATATAGAAAGAAGATGTTTAACATAATATAAAAACATAGAAAGAAATAGTTTAACATAATATAAAAACATAGAAAGAAGTAGTTTAACTTAACATAAAAATATAGAAAGAAGATGTTTAACATAATATAAAAATACAGAAAGAAGTAGTTTAACATAACATAAAAATATAGAAAGAAGATGTTTAACATAATATAAAAATATAGAAAGAAATAGTTTAACATAACATAAAAATATAGAAAGAAGATGTTTAACATAATATAAAAATATAGAAAGAAATAGTTTAACATAATAGAAAAACATAGAAAGAAGTAGTTTAACATAACATAAAAATATAGAAAGAAGATGTTTAACATAATATAAAAATATAGAAAGAAATATTTTAACATAACATGAAAATATAGAAAGAAATAGTTTAACATAATATAAAAATATAGAAAGAAATAGTTTAACATAATATAAAAACATAGAAAGAAGTAGTTTAACATAACATAAAAATATAGAAAGAAGATGTTTAACATAATATAAAAATATAGAAAGAAATAGTTTAACATAACAAAAATATAGAAAGAAGATGTTAAACATAATATAAAAATATAGAAAGAAATAGTTTAACATAATATAAAAACATAGAAAGAAGTAGTTTAACATAATATAAAAATATAGAAAGAAGATGTATAACATAATATACAAACATAGAAAGAAGTAGTTTAACATAACGTAAAAATATAGAAAGAAGATGTTTAACGTAATATAAAAATATAGAAAGAAATAGTTTAACATAATATAAAAACATAGAAAGAAGATGTTTAACATAATATAAAAATATAGAAAGAAGATGTTTAACATAATATAAAAATATAGAAATATATAGTTTAACATAACATAAAAATATAGAAAGAAGATGTTTAACATACTATAAAAATATAGAAAGAAATAGTTTAACATAACATAAAAATATAGAAAGAAGATGTTTAAGATAATATAAAAATATAGAAAGAAATAGTTTAACATAACATAAAAATATAGAAAGAAATAGTTTAACATAATATAAAAATATAGAAAGAAGTAGTTTAACATAACATAAAAATATAGAAAGAAGATGTTTATCATAATATAAAAATATAGAAAGAAATAGTTTAACATAACATAAAAATATAGAAAGAAGATGTTTAACATAATATAAAAATATAGAAAGAAATAGTTTAACATAATATAAAAACATAGAAAGAAGTAGTTTAACATAATATAAAAATATAGAAAGAAGTAGTTTAACATAACATAAAAATATAGAAAGAAGATGTTTATCATAATATAAAAATATAGAAAGAAATAGTTTAACATAACATAAAAATATAGAAAGAAGATGTTTAACATAATATAAAAATATAGAAAGAAATAGTTTAACATAATATAAAAACATAGAAAGAAGTAGTTTAACATAACATAAAAATATAGAAAGAAGATGTTAAACATTATAAAAACATAGAAAGAAGTAGTTTAACATAACATAAAAATATAGAAAGAAGATGTTTAACATAATATAAAAATATAGAAAGAAATAGTTTAACATAACATAAAAATATAGAAAGAAGATGTTTAAGATAATATAAAAATATAGAAAGAAATAGTTTAACATAATATAAAAACATAGAAAGAAGATGTTTAACATAATATAAAAATATAGAAAGAAGATGTTTAACATAATATAAAAATATAGAAATAAATAGTTTAACATAACATAAAAATATAGAAAGAAGATGTTTAACATAATATAAAAATATAGAAAGAAATAGTTTAACATAATATAAAAACATAGAAAGAAGTAGTTTAACATAACATAAAAATATAGAAAGAAGCTGTTTGACATAATATAAAAATATAGAAAGAAATAGTTTAACATAACATAAAAATATAGAAAGAAGATGTTTAACATAATATAAAAATATAGAAAGAAATAGTTTAACATAATATAAAAATATAGAAAGAAGTAGTTTAACATAACATAAAAATATAGAAAAAAGATGTTTATCATAATATAAAAATATAGAAAGAAATAGTTTAACATAACATAAAAATATAGAAAGAAGATGTTTAACATAATATAAAAATATAGAAAGAAATAGTTTGACATAACATAAAAATATAGAAAGAAATAGTTTAACATAATATAAAAATATAGAAAGAAGTAGTTTAACATAACATAAAAATATAGAAAGAAGATGTTTATCATAATATAAAAATATAGAAAGAAATAGTTTAACATAACATAAAAATATAGAAAGAAGATGTTTAACATAATATAAAAATATAGAAAGAAATAGTTTAACATAATATAAAAACATAGAAAGAAGTAGTTTAACATAACATAAAAATATAGAAAGAAGATGTTTAACATAATATAAAAATATAGAAAGAAATAGTTTAACATAACATAAAAATATAGAAAGAAGATGTTTAACATAATATAAAAATATAGAAAGAAATAGTTTAACATAATATAAAAACATAGAAAGAAGTAGTTTAACATAACATAAAAATATAGAAAGAAGATGTTTAACATAATATAAAAATATAGAAAGAAATAGTTTAACATACCATAAAAATATAGAAAGAAGATGTTTAACATAATATAAAAATATAGAAAAAAATGTTTAACATAATATAAAAACATAGAAAGAAGTAGTTTAACATAACATAAAAATATAGAAAGAAGATGTTTAACATAATATAAAAATATAGAAAGAAATAGTTTAACATAATAGAAAAACATAGAAAGAAGTAGTTTAACATAACATAAAAATATAGAAAGAAGATGTTTAACATAATATAAAAATATAGAAAGAAACAGTTTAACATAACATAAAAATATAGAAAGATGTTTAACATAATATAAAAATATAGAAAGAAGTAGTTTAACATAACATAAAAATATAGAAAGAAGATGTTTAACATAATATAAAAATATAGAAAGAAATAGTTTAACATAACATAAAAATATAGAAAGAAGATGTTTAACATAATATAAAAATACAGAAAGAAATAGTTTAACATAATATAAAAACATAGAAAGAAGTAGTTTAACATAACATAAAAATATAGAAAGAAGATGTTTAACATAATATAAAAATATAGAAAGAAATAGTTTAACATAACATAAAAATATAGAAAGAAGATGTTTAACATAATATAAAAATATAGAAAAAATTGTTTAACATAATATAAAAACATAGAAAGAAGTAGTTTAACATAACATAAAAATATAGAAAGAAGATGTTTAACATAATATAAAAATATAGAAAGAAATAGTTTAACATAATATAAAAACATAGAAAGAAGTAGTTTAACATAACATAAAAATATAGAAAGAAGATGTTTAAAATAATATAAAAATATAGAAAGAAATAGTTTAACATAACATAAAAATATAGAAAGAAGATGTTTAACATAATAAAAAAATATAGAAAGAAATAGTTTAACATAATATAAAAACATAGAAAGAAGTAGTTTAACATAATATAAAAATATAGAAAGAAATAGTTTAACATAATATAAAAACATAGAAAGAAATAGTTTAACATAATATAAAAACATAGAAAGAAGTAGTTTAACATAACATTAAAATATAGAAAGAAGATGTTTAAAATAATATAAAAATATAGATAGAAATAGTTTAACATAACATAAAAATATAGAAAGAAGATGTTTAACATAATATAAAAATATAGAAAGAAATAGTTTAACATAACATAAAAATATAGAAAGAAGATGTTTAACATAACATAAAAATATAGAAAGATGTTTAACATAATATAAAAATATAGAAAGAAGTAGTTTAACATAACATAAAAATATAGAAAGAAGATGTTTAACATAATATAAAAATATAGAAAGAAATAGTTTAACATAACATAAAAATATAGAAAGAAGATGTTTAACATAATATAAAAATACAGAAAGAAATAGTTTAACATAATATAAAAACATAGAAAGAAGTAGTTTAACATAACATAAAAATATAGAAAGAAGATGTTTAACATAATATAAAAATATAGAAAGAAATAGTTTAACATAACATAAAAATATAGAAAGAAGATGTTTAACATAATATAAAAATATAGAAAAAATTGTTTAACATAATATAAAAACATAGAAAGAAGTAGTTTAACATAACATAAAAATATAGAAAGAAGATGTTTAACATAATATAAAAATATAGAAAGAAATAGTTTAACATAATATAAAAACATAGAAAGAAGTAGTTTAACATAACATAAAAATATAGAAAGAAGATGTTTAAAATAATATAAAAATATAGAAAGAAATAGTTTAACATAACATAAAAATATAGAAAGAAGATGTTTAACATAATAAAAAAATATAGAAAGAAATAGTTTAACATAATACAAGGTGCAGTTTTGGATCTGCAAAACATTTTAGGAGGTAATTATGTTAGTGATTCTCGACCCGAATCAACAATAAAATGGGCAGGTATTTTTTTTTTCATTTTATTCTTATTTACGGAAATCGGTAAGTGTGAACTCCCTTTTTTAAAACGCGGCCAATCTGTACGTGTCCTTAAACTGCGCTTTCACACACACAAACAAACGCAACCGACATTTCTTTCATAAATCCAAAGCACCAACCACCGCCCGCTCCCTCTCCCCCGCCACGCCCCCGCGGCCATCGCAACCGCATAAATCGGGTCAATTTATTAGTGTCATTGATGACGCCGGTATGTGCATACGCTTGCAAATTCCGCCCCTCAAGTGCGCCTTCGATTAACGGTCGCGATAAGTACCTACTACCTAGTTGTAAAGATGACGGACCAATATTCCAATGTAGAGTTGGTGGAGATGGTCCGCGAGTATGCCATCAGTGGAGACAATGTATCTCTAGCCATCGAAATGTTCGCGGAGTTATTCCCCAATCGGCAACGTCCCTCACACAGGGTAATACTGGCTGCTACGCAGAGACTGCGCGATCATCGGCAGTTCGACGTTCCCCAGCATGCTGAAGGTCGCGGCAACGAAGGCCTGCCTGTCGCCTTGCAGGAAGATATCCTGGAATTCTTCCGGCGAGAGCCACGGGCAAGCACGCGGGAGGCTGGTCGACGGTTTGGAGTGCACCACTCCACAGTGTGGCGGCTACTGCACAAGGAAATGCAGCATCCTTTTCATTACCGCAAGGTACCTACAGAATCTCCACCCAAAGTGATAACGCCGCGCGAGTTACATTTTGACGCTGGTTGCTGGAACACCAAGACGCCAACATCCTGTGGACTGACGAGTGTTTATTTACTCGAGTTGGCGTCTACAATGTTCATAACGAACGCTGGTGGGTAAAAGATTCGTGTACACAGACGAAATCACCGGTGTTACCCAACTACGTGCAAAAGTGATCAGTGCTTTCGACACAATAAAAACGAATGTGTTTGAGTTACGTAAGCTGAAGGAAAATCAGCAACGTCGTGCTAGACTGTGCCTGGAGTGTGACGGTGGAAACTTTGAACAATATCTCCAGGTAACATAAGTAGGTACCTAATTTATTTATTTATTTGTACATAGACAATAATTTTTAAATACGATGTTAGCTAAATCAACTTGATTAGTGTAAATAAGTTGATTTTAAATTTTTAACTAGGTACGCCAAAAATACCTATCAGACAAAATGGTAACACATGGGTACCTACCTACTTAACTAGCACAAATTATCTTGATGTATTTCTGTCGGTCCTCAGCCCGTTAAAAAGTAGGAAGGAAAATCTTAAATCAACCAATTTAATCTACAAATAAAAACGAAAACCGTCCTTGGGGCTGAATTTACCTACAGAGCGCGCCGACTGCGCCGAGTACCTATATGCCTTATTATTATTATTAGGTGCCTACCTAAATCCCGCGCACGCGCTCGCGATAGTTGCTTCACAATTGTGCAACAGGAACTGCTTACGTGCTATGTAAGGTTTATTTATCTCCGCCTATCATTTTATTCATCAGCTGATAGGTAACTAACGACGCCAACGTGAAGTTTTTTTGGCGCAGTTGTATCTACTTCGTACTATTATTATTTATCGTAATAGCCCAGTGGTTAAGGCTTTCTCCTCTCATGCATGAGGTTGCGGGTTCGCAACTGAGCAAGTACCATTGTGTTATTTTTTTAATTCATAATGATGTAAGTACTTTTTAAATTTATCTAGTACATCATTGAAATCCCGTGTTTCGGTAAGCACTTAATTAAAGCCTTTGGTTCGAATTGATTTGTAGCTCTCGGACGGTCGTTAGGTACCACACGGGTCGGTACGGGTCAACGACCTTACAGCCCTGCCGTATGGTCGTTGGTACGGATAGTCAAAAGCCAGAAAGTCTGACAATTAGTCTAACAAATGGGTATCGTGTTATCAAGTAACTGGTTTGTTGAGGTCTGATACGCAGTCGCCCTACGTGATTCACTGGCACTCCATGTAGTGAGCTGCATACAGTTAAACTGAAAGCCGACCCTAACATAGTTGGGAACAGGCTCGGCAGATGATGAAGATTTTCGCATTGTAATGATGCTTAAAAATGAGTTATTATTTAGCGAAATTTAAAACAATAATGTACGAGTAGGTACATTGTGATTTTCAAATTCGAACTACATCTAAGGTAAAATTATTTGCTATAAGTTGCTGTAGCTACAACAACTTGTACAGATCGCGGCACGAACCTTCGATGCCCAGTAACAGATTTTCGGTATGACGAGCATCGCGGGGGCTCCCCGTAACCATAGCAACGACCTTTATTTTAGTTCAACGTACGTGCCGCGTTCGTTTCGTAGAAATGTGGGCGGAGACTCGTACAGGCTGACGTCACTGGTCATCGCATTCACGCACACAGTGACATGACGCGCGATACATCGCAATGGGTGATTCTGTTTTTTTGAAGAGGGTTATTAAGAGAGTTATTCTGAAAAACAATAAAATTGAAAAATCGAAAATAAAAAGTATTATTGATTATTGACTTGGTATCGTATTGTTATATGATTATTTACGAGTCTCATAACAACCTCCTGAGATGTTTTGCAGGTTCAAAACTGCACCTTGTATAAAAACATAGAAAGAAGTAGTTTAACATAATATAAAAATATAGAAAGAAATAGTTTAACATAATATAAAAACATAGAAAGAAATAGTTTAACATAATATAAAAACATAGAAAGAAGTAGTTTAACATAACATTAAAATATAGAAAGAAGATGTTTAAAATAATATAAAAATATAGATAGAAATAGTTTAACATAACATAAAAATATAGAAAGAAGATGTTTAACATAATATAAAAATATAGAAAGAAATAGTTTAACATAACATAAAAATATAGAAAGAAGATGTTTAACATAATTTAAAAATATAGAAAGAAATAGTTTAACATAATATAAAAACATAGAAAGAAGTAGTTTAACATAATATATAAATATAGAAAGAAGATGTTTAACATAATATAAAAATATAGAAAGAAATAGTTTAACATAATATAAAAACATAGAAAGTAGTAGTTTAACATAATATAAAAATATAGAAAGAAGATGTTTAACATAATATAAAACTATAGAAAGAAATAGTTTAACATAATACAAAAATATAGAAAGAAGTAGTTTAACATAACATAAAAATATAGAAAGAAGATATTTACCATAATATAAAAATATAGAAAGAAGATGTTTAACATAATATAAAAATATAGAAAGAAATAGTTTAACATAATATAAAAACATAGAAAGACGTAGTTTAACATAACATAAAAATATAGAAAGAAGATGTTTAACATAATTTAAAAATATAGAAAGAAATTGTTTAACATAATATAAAAACATAGAAAGAAGTAGTTTAACATAAAATAAAAATATAGAAAGTAGATGTTTAACATAATATAAAAATATAGAAAGAAATAGTTTAACATAACATAAAAATATAGAAAGAAGATATTTAACATAACATAAAAATATAGAAAGAAGATGTTTAACATAGTATAAAAATATAGAAAGAAGATGTTTAACATAATATAAAAATATAGAAAGTTAAACGTTATGTTATGTTATGTTAAACTATTTCTTTCTATATTTTTATATTATGTTAACAACTTCTTTCTATATTTTTATATTTATGTTAAACTATTTCTTTCTATATTTTTATATTATGTTAAACATCTTCTTTCTATATTTTTATGTTATGTTAAACTATTTCTTTCTATGTTTTTATATTATGTTAATCTATTTCTTTCTATATTTTTATATTATGTTAAACATCTGCTTTCTATATTTTTATGTTATGTTAAACTATTTCTTCCTATATTTTTATGTTATGTTAAACTACTTCTTTCTATATTTTTATGTTATGTTAAACTATTTCTTTATATACTTTTATATTATGTTAAACATCTTCTTTCTATATTTTTATGTTATGTTAAACTACTTCTTTCTATATTTTTATGTTATGTTAAACTATTTCTTTCTATATTTTTATATTATGTTTACAACTTCTTTCTATATTTTTATGTTATGTTAAACTACTTCTTTCTATGTTTTTATATTATGTTAAACTATTTCTTTCTATATTTTTATATTATGTTAAACATCTTCTTTCTATGTTTTTATGTTATGTTAAACTACTTCTTTCTATGTTTTTATATTATGTTCAACATCTTCTTTCTATATTTTTATATTATGTTAAACATCTTCTTTCTATATTTTTATATTATGTTAAACTACTTCTTTCTATATTTTTATGTTATGTTAAACTATTTCTTTCTATATTTTTATATTATGTTAAACATCTTCTTTCTATATTTTTATGTTATGTTAAAGTACTTCTTTCTATGTTTTTATATTATGTTAAACTATTTCTTTCTATATTTTTATATTATGTTAACATCTTCTTTCTATATTTTTATGTTATGTTAAACTACGTCTTTCTATGTTTTTATATTATGTTAAACTATTTCTTTCTATATTTTTATAAATAATTGTAATAACTTTTTATAAATAATTTAAATAAACATCAAATAATTATAAATTTATCCATTCAAATAATTACAACTCCAAATTCGAATTTAAAAATTAAAATGTCCTAAAGAATTGTGTCATCAAATCAACTCATAATAGACAATAAAAATTAGTCAATGTCAAAGTAATTAAGAATACACAAATTAGATTGATTTATCATTTAGAAATTCGTCAGTGCTATAATAGGTTTTCTCTAAAAGAAGGCTTTTTAACTTACTTCTTAATTTTTCCGTTGTATATTCCTTCCAATATTTTGGCAACGCATTATACAGGGTTGGCGCCATACAGAATATACTTTTACGCAGTAGAGCTGTCCTGGATCTAGGAATGCAAAGTTGTACACTTCAACTTAGCAACGTTATCTAATTCGTTGTATTTTCTAAAAGGTTTAGGGAATCTGTCTTTTCGGGCTATTTACAATAGACAGATTACAAAATATTATATCATTATAATAAATCTAAAAAAAAATGTAATCAAGCAGTTACATCTACGAAGAGTAGTTTAAGAATAAATGATAAAGTTTAACATACTATAATAAAAGTGGAAATTATTCTGTGTACGAAAATAAATTTAATTTTGCTATAACGTATTTTTAAACAATAAAGTTTCAACTATAAAAAACCCTTTTTACGATTTATTTACCTTTTTTTAACTACCTAAACCTTTAGAGTATAGCTAGATCGATTTTTCGTCCCCTTACACACGTATATTGCAACTTTCATCGAAATCGCTAAAGCCATATTTGAGAAAGTGATTACAAAATTAAATATTTTACCTTTACACAAATATTGCTTATTTAATAGGATAGGATATATACATTTATTGCTAATTTAATAGTACTTAAAGGAGAATATCTCCTCGTAGACACATGTTTAAGATATAGTCCATCTCCACAATTTTTTTCCAAACGCTCATTTTATTTCAAAGTTTTGTTACAAAAATATTGCTTATATTCCAATAAAGTTAAAGCTTCAAACACCCGAACAGCTTCAATGATATGACAAGTCAGGTTTGAGCAATATAGCTGATTCAGCTGAAAGCAATCAGCAGGCAGGCCACGCCAACGAAATTCAATTTCTCAAATGCTAACAGCTATCCTGGGTATAAAGTGTTCTCACATTTTAACTGGAAGAATTCCTTAGCCCTTTTACAGTAGTTTTAAGAGCTTTTTACATTTCACACGGATGTAATAAAAGGTGATAGATTTCGAGTACTCTTTTCTAGGCGAAGAGATTTGGAATTTTCATATCGAGATCTTGTTCTTTGATCTCGATCGTTCGTGTTTTGAATGCCAAGAAGAAGCCTCTATTAGAAAAAGTAATCATAATCCGGAAAGTTTTGACAGGGATAGTGAAACTTTTGATACGGGGTTTTATAATGACTGGGCAACTTTATTTGATGGTTGAGCAATTTAGCCATCAGAATTATTATTGGAAGACACAGACGTATTTATAAACGTTGTTGAATTATTTTAGGGTTGGTGGAACAGGGCTGCTAATGATGATGACGACGGAGACTACACTGTTCCCGGAATACATCAATATCAAGTAAAATTCACGCTTTACTTTATGTAATAATTACATCACCACTGCTCTCAAAACGGTGAAGGAAAACATCGCGAGGAAACCGGCATGTCCTAGAACCAAAAATCCGAAGACATGTGACATCTACCAACTCGCACAGGGCCCGCGTGGTGGAATATGGCCTGTTTCCCTCCAGTGCATTGGAAGAAAACAGGCCATAATCAGTGGGAACATTATAGGCTGATTATGCTAAGTCAAAAAACCATTAAAACTTTGTCAAACAAAATTAAAAATATGAGAAAACTGTTGATGGCCATAACAGTATTTTCTTTTTCAAATCGAAATAAAGAGTTGCCAACATTAAAAACTCATACAACCTTCAATCCAATAAAAACGTCTGTGAAGTCATTGTGTTGCTCGTCACGAGCAAACTTAATGAAACACATCAGGCTGGGAGAGGTACGAATCAGAAATTCTAAACACGAACCAACCTTGTTAACTATACGACTGTCAGCCCACTTCATTTCCCAAAGAAAATTGCCTAGATAATGTACGTTTTACGATAGATAAATAAAAACAATTTGTTGTTTTTTTACTGAAAATTGTTAGTATTTTAAAGTTGTTTTTTTAAATGTTTTTAGGTGGCAAACGCAAGGTGGGACACTGCGGTGGCTCACTGGCAGGCAGGAGCGATCTTTGCAAGATGGCTGGCTGCAGCTCAAACTCGTAAAAAACTCAAAACTTAAGCATTTCTTTCAATTAAACCGTTTACAGGCACATATACTTAACTGCCAAGGAGTCGGTAAGTCCGAAATAGAAGAAGAAGCTAAAGCTAAGCTAGGTATCTAGTGAGAAGACCAGAGACTAGATATCCATGGACACTGAATGCAAAGGATTCAGCAAAGGTCCTCGGCAATCCTCGGCTTGCCGGAAGTGAGCTTGAAGTGAGCTGTCAATAGTGTCAATGCCTAGCATCAGGTAGAATGACACCTCACTTCAAGCTCACTTCACCCAAGTTTTCACGGTGAGGTTTCTACTGAAAAGATGAGCTGAAGGCCTACCTAGAAGATTTTGATGTTGCTCGCTTTGTCCCTTTTATCGTCGGTATATTTTTAACGTCTCAAAAAAAAAAAAATGGCCTGTAATGACACCGACATTCGACATCCAAACTAGAACACAGGAACGCTGCTTTGCAGCAGAATCAAGTTAAGAGAAAGAAGCAATTTTTCATTTTTATAACTATTATTTTTTATATGTTTTGGGTCCTTAAAACAATTCCTTTCGATTTATGTTACTTTCGCGTTCTTTTAGAGACCCTTGTTACTGTCTGAATTGTTTTTGTCATTAGCCCGTATTACTTTAATGCCCGGCCACACGATACCGCGACCGCGCCGCCGCCGCGCCGCCGCCGCCACCACTCCGCTGTACTCCATTTAAAATAAGATTAGAAATTTATACTTACCTTTTTACAGTCCGTTCAACCGATTTTGACTTATTGCTTTGTTGGCACGACAAATGGCAGCTGCAGTAGACAGTTGGTATTGTGTAACATTTTTGCTTTTAATGCCATCCTTATGCCTACGGTATAGAAGTAAAAAACGGATGAACGGACTGTACAAAGGTTTTTAAAATTTATAATCTTATTTCAAATGGAGTATAATGGAGTGATGGCAGCGGGGGCGCGGCGGCGACGCGGCTTCGTCTCGGTCACGGCACGGCGGCGCGGCGGTTCCGTGTACACAGCTTAGAGGCTCGGCGGCGGCGCGGTCGCGGCATCGTGTGGCCGGGCACTTAGAGAGGCTTTATGCTGCCTAGAATAAATAGGGAGTTTATTCATCATCTAATTACAATGTTTTTACTGCCTCTGTTGTTTTTTTACTCAGCTAATGACAATTAGTATTCTTTTGTTTTCTTTATTAATAATAATCCTTACTAATGTTATAAATGCGAAAGTAAGTTTGTTTGTTACGCTTTCGCGCTAAAACGGCTGAACGAATTTGGTTGAAATTTGTTATTAGGATATTTTGAACCCTGGCGAAGGACATAGGTTACCTTTTATCGACATAAAACGCGGGCGAAGCCGCGAGCGGCAGCTAGTAATATTATAAAGTAGTACGATTTTTATTTGTTTGTATGTAGGGGGTTGGGGTAATCTCCGGAACTACCAGTCGGATTTGAAAAATTATTTTTGCATTGGATAGTTCATTTCTCGAAGAAGGAAATTAATTAAGAATTATTAATAATTATGTAACATAGCGCTACGAAGCTTAGCCGAGCAAAAAGAAAAAAAGTCAGAAAAATCGCTAAGCGAAAACGAACTAAGGGCTTGTACACAAAACTGCGTTGCGACGTCGCGTCGCATCGCGACGATTCGCAGTTTTGTGTAGGTACAACCCCTAATAGTGCGGGCGACGGAATGCGACGCGGTGGTTTGGGGGCTAAAACTCAGTTGCGAGCAGAAGCTAGTTAATTAATATTTCAGATTGACCTCTAAACTGGCTAGTTGCAATGTTTCAGAACTCATACTTACATACCTACTAATACAGGGCGTCACACGGATATGCCACATGGAAGGAAAGTACCTTCAATATTGTAGATGGAACATTTTACTGAAAGAAGACATTATTTGAATTTAAAAAACAATTTAAACTGCATTCATAGATATATAAATAAAAGGAAGACCATGAATTTTGTATTAAAAATGTTAAAATTCATGGTCTTCCTTTTATTTGGGACACTATTTTATTTAGCAAAAAATAATCCTTATGATGAAGTCTTTCGATCGATATGATAAAGCTACAGGCTGATTATTTTTCTCATGTAACGGGTTCGATTCCCGGTTCCACCATGTAATTATTTAAATATCTATGAATGCAGTTTAAATTGTTTTTTAAATAAAAATAATGTCTTCTTTCATTAAAATGTTCCATCTACAATATTCAAGGTACGTACCCTCCATGTGGCATATCCGTGGGACGCCGTGTATTTTTTTTTTTGTTCATGATATTTCTATATTTCACCAAATCCAAATCATATCCCTAAACTCCCAAAGAATTTAACTTACAAAACCAATTATATTCTGTAAACCAAACAGAATTATCGTGAACGAAAACCTTCTGAAAAGTTTTCCCTGAAAATCTTCCATTCGGACGGGATTCGTTTCGTGAGACTAAAGGAATCGAATTGATCCTTGTAATTGATTTAGTTAGCTATGTCCTTCTCGATATTCTATCGTAGACGTCTCTGTCTGATATGTTTGCTTTGGAAATCGAATTTATTTTATTTTATACTTGGTTTTTCTTTAGATGAAGATTTTTCTATGTTTATTATCATGTCGTTATCAGTATCTAAGATATTTTTGTAAAGTAGGTGTATAGTTTTTCATTAAGATTAATTGTGAAATATTAAAAGTTGGTTCTAAGAGCAAGTAAGTAGCATTATGAATCAAATATGTTGATAGATGGTTGTCAAACTTAAAGACAAGAGTAGAACGACTTAGTGAGTCACAAATTCATTTAATAACACTCATAAAAGTGAGGTGCTACCTGCATAGCTATCATCTACCAAATTGATTTCTTACAAGACTAACTCATGTAAACCACGCGTGGCTCATACATTTTAATCGCGACGACAACACGTCAAACTTTTACTCAACTTTAATGCTTAAAACCACACCACTAACTCTGATTTTCCCGTACTAACACAACATTAAACGAAATAGTCCAAACACAGCTTTCATCGCAGTAAAATTTTATGCAAATACTGTGCAGAATTTATACGGTTGATATGCCCAATTACTCTCTTAGGCACTTTAAAGTACCGTGGAATCGTCGCTTTTAAAGGTTATTTCGTAAATGGCATTTTATCCGTCAAAATAAGTAAAAAAGTGCCGGCAGACGTGAGAACTCGGCAGTGTTTAGAAGTGACTCGGGGCTAATTTCGTTCACTTCCCTTTGTATTCGTGTTTCCATTTTCTGCGTCGAGTATCTAACACTCGGCTCGTTTAGGAAACATTGTGCTTATTAACTTTGTCGAGTTTTATTATAAAAGCCTCCTTTTTTCCTGTGCCCATAAAATATGAATGTATTTTTTATGCTTTTTTATTTTTTTCATTTATATTTTTCAGAATACTGAGATTTTGATGAATCTAAACATGTCTTTTCACGTGTTCTAGTGTTTATCCTATTCAACTCAAACTCAACTCAAACTTCAAACTAGCTGCGCCCCGCGGTTTCACCCGCGTAAGTCTCGATCCCGTGTGAATATCGGGATGAAAAGTATCCTATTTCCTATTCTAGGTGTGGCCTGTGCCAAATTTCATCCAAATCCGTTCAGCCGTTTTAGCGTGAAAGCGTAACAAACAAACCAACAAACAAACTTACTTTCGCATTTATAATATTAGTTAGGGGGGATAAACTAATTACAGGCCCTTTTTCAAGTACTTTTTTATATCGATTTTTTGTATGAATTACATAATTTAGATAGGGCAACGTAGGTAGGGACAGCTAGTGCAAAATAAAAATTGATGTACCCAGACCTAAACATTATTTTCTACCGAATTCTGATATTTCTTTATTTAATTCTAGCTTCTGCCAGAGGCTTCGCCCGCGTGATATCTTTATAAATTATAGTCTATGTTAGAGGAGCTCGTGGCTACGTAATAACAGCCGCACGGGTCGATCCCTCAGGTTAAGCTACGCTTGCCGGGGTTGGTCCGTGGATGGGTGACCATCTTTACATATCGAGACTCCTCCGTGCCTCGGAAAGCACGTTAAGCCGTTGGTCCCGGCTGTCATTTGTGGATCTTTGACAGTCGTTACGGGTCGTCAGAAGCCCGAAAGTCTGACAACCAGTCTTACCAAGGGGTATCGTATTACCCGGTTACTGGGTTGTGGAGGTCAGATAGGCAGTCGCTTCATGTAAAATACTGGTATTCAGCTGCATCCGGTTAGACTGGAAGCCGACCACAACGTAGTTGAGAAAAGGCTAGGCAGATGATGTTACTCAGTGATAATATACCATTTTTCTGGTGAAAGATTGTTTTTGATTTTGTTCATCACAAACAAAAATACAACATCTTTTCTCTGTCACCTTGCAGCAGTGATGTCGCAAATTGTTTCTGTCTTAAATGTTAATGTTTTACTAACACTACGAGTCCTTTTCCTTGAAGTAAATAAATAAATTTATAATGCTAGGGCTACATTGTCGCGTTATCGCGAATATACTTCGCGCGCTCTCTGTTGTTCAGCGAGACGTCGAGTGGTGTGCGAGAGAGATCTTGGGAAGTTTAGTTCGCGATAACGCGACAATGTAGCCCCAGCATAATTGTAGAAAACCGTCACGTCTGCAAGAAAAACAATATAAAAAAACACAGTAAACAATCCATTCTTTCAAGCCATATTGCAATGCAACCCTGTTATTGGCCGATGGTGGATTATGGATGGATATTGGATTGTTATTGGTGTATGAAGCACACAATTTCTGAAGTCAAATAGATCAATCTATAAAATGCAGGGCAAATGTCCTGAATTCGATGAGATGTATCACTGGGAAAAGGCTAGGTTGATTGTATCAGTGTTACTAATTGGACAATGATATACCAACGTATTTAAAGGTACCAACCTAATTTTCTGTTCTAATTCTTTATCATGTGCATCATACCTAAAATAAATTATAAATGCGAAAGTGACTTTGTTTGTTTGGTACGGTTTGACGCTAAAACGGCTGAACGGATTTAGATGAAGTTTGGCACAGGCGTAGACCTTGACCTGGAAAAGGACATAGGCTACTTTTCATCCTGGATCATAATAAAACTAGGTGGAATATTTAAGTAGATATCAAATCAACTTCAACTTGACGACGAGATTGTCGAGCAAAAATACTTTAAAATCATCAGCCCTTACTTTTGGATCACTAAAACTGTAGGCAATACATAGGTACCTACACAGAAACACTAAAAACCCAATACAATACCTACAAAGCCCATAGATCACAAGCTTTACGGTCCACGGTGGACCGATAGGGTTCATTCGTAATAATTCATAAATAATAATGGTCAGCCGATTAGCGCTGCGGTGAGCCTTTTATGGGGCCTGCAGTGGCACGGGACATTAATTCCTGGGCACACTGGAGTGACGTATGCGTCTAGCCGCTTCGATCCTTCAGTAACGCGATACGGCCGTATCATCGTCACGTAAGCTTAATTAAGCTTTGTAATCACTTTCCAGCACCTAGGCAGTATGTAGGTGTAAACTCACTGTACGAGAGTACGGCACGATCATGATGCATAGGGCATATCTCTGGTAGGTGTGTTAAAATATCTGCTTCCTTATCCGCTCAACTGTTGATTGGCCTTTTAAAGGCCCATAACAATTAAAATTCTGTTAATTAATTACTCGTTAGTGACAGTTGAGGTTTACAGAAAAAAAAACATAAGCCTGCGATTCACTATTCAAAACAGAATTCTAAGGTTGCTTACTTTTGCACTATTTCAGATAGGAAAATAAAAAAGTTCCAATAAAAAAATATCGGGCTGATTGCCTTGGGCCAAAAACCATTAAGTACCCAATACCTAGTAAAAGGAGCTATTGCTTATGAAAGGCAAAGTTAAATAATTTATTTCAATTAGGCACATAAAAGGCACTTACGAACGTCAAAATTTATAAAAAAAATATAATTTATCCTAGTCGCCCTTTCCAAAAGGTATTTTTCATATGGAGAAGAAACAAACCAACAACAGAAACTCCACCGTCAACAGTGTGATAATTTTAACCCCTTAAAAATCTTTACGCCTTTTCCGTACCTACATGTTTGTAATAGGTAGGTAGATATAACTTACTTACACTCTGCTTAATGTAAAGGGGAAACAACGTTTACTTAATTAACAAAACGCAAAAAATAAAGTAAATATCGTGAACACGGGATGAACATAAAAAAATGTCCTTCATTACCGTTACACACGTTTTCTTTTAGGAGTTACTCGAAGGCACTCTCAATTTTCTAGTCAAAAAGCAACAAATGAGTCTTATAACGATACATTCTTAGTCCAAAATTAAGGGAAATGCAACCTATTTACCAAACTACAGAGGTATAAAATTCCTTTAATGTTATTGGTGGAGTTAAAGCGTTTTGTCGATGAGAGGAGTACTCGAGACAGTAGGCCCTCAGTCTGAGTTGCGGTCTAGGAATTAATGTGGCGTGTCTAAAACGTAGCACGCACCTTCACCGTGCATGTTTTTCCCTTTGTCTCATAGAGAACAATGTCTGTGGCTGTGAAGAGACGGGACTTGCTTTGTGGGTGACGTTGTAAATAGCTCATGATATGGTTTTAGGACTAAAAGGCGAGGTAGGTCTTATAACTCCGCGCGCGGTTACGGTTTCGGTTTCAAGACGTTATTGTTAGGCTTCTTTTGTCAGTGTACCCCTTCTTGCACTAATATTTACCATGAATTGTGTCTACATAATAATATGACGTCAGACAAAAATTTTACCCATACATACAGGTTTGAGATAAAATGATTGAAAAATACTTACTTTAGTACGATATCTTATATTATTGATGGGATGAAAATGCGCCCCCTAAAAGCCCTTTCCCTGTCCTATGAACCACATAATTAAGAAGATTGTTTTTTGCGGATAATAAAAGTGTTAATCAGTTTGTTACATAATTTATGTAGTAGTACTTATGCTAAGATTTATATATACAAACTCAAATGATTTATTTCTATTTAACCATTTACAGACACTTTTGAATTGTCAAAGTAGTCGGCCAGTCAAAAAGATTAATCTAGTTGCTCATTCCAAAGCATAGTAAGTTCCTATAGAGAAGAAAGGGCAAGAAACTCCATGGACACAATCCTCATACAAACACGAACATTCCATACGCTCCAAGCATAGGCTCGAATTATCATCTGCCTAGCCTTTTCCCAACTATACCTATTGGGATCGGCTTCCAGTCTAACCGGATGCAGCTGAATACCAGTATTTTACATGGAGCGACTGCCTATCTGACCTCCACAACCCAGTAACTGGGTAATACGATATCCTTTGGTAAGAGTGGTTATCAGACTTTCGGGCTTCTGACGACCCGTAACGACTGTCAAAGATCCACAAATGACAGCCGGGACCAACGGCTTAACGTGCTTTCCGAAGCACGGAGGAGTCTCGGTATGTAAAGATGGTCACCCATCCACGGACTAACCCCGGCAAGCGTAGCTTAACCTGATGGATCGACCCGTGCGGCTGTTATTACGTAGCCACGAGCTCCTCCACCATAGGCTGCCATACCATAGGCTCGAATCAAGAGCCATAATTAGCTTAACTACCATCAAATAATTACGAAATCCATTATGGAAGTATTTTCTAAGAATTCTCATTGACATAATGGTATTCAATATGTCATCGAAACATCATGAATAATGGAAAATAATGGTAAAAATATTCCATGAGCAGTCGAACGTGAAATCGCATTCACACTTGAACCATTAATCGAACGTGTCTCCGAAGGGTTTCGGCGTAATCCAACATTATAAACCCGATTGTTACCATTAGGCCTTTCATCGTCTTTTGTTACAATTATTTTTATTTGGGATTATTTTGGGTAGGTATTTAATTTTTCTGAGTATCAAGTTGCTTTAGCTTTAAAGTTTGAATCACTCTTCGCATTCAATAATTGTTTCGGTTGTTTGTTGTAGATATAAGGTGTAACTATTCATACACGAAATATTTTAAGAGGTCGTTGCACCCGTTATTATGAACAACTTTAACTATGGGACCAAACCTGAAATCGCGCGAAAATCCGCTGTTCCCTACATTTTGATGAGTTATGTGAACATAAATGAAAGGAACAGCTGATTTCTTTTTCAGCTGAATTTATTTCGTATATGAATAGATAGATACACCTTATATTATTTATCTATAACTACATAAACATAGTAAAAATAAAAATCGCTTTTCGTGTCTGTCTGTGTGACTGTGTTGTTCTTCTAAGCTCTGTAACGGATTTTGATACGGTATTCACTATAATTTGGCTTATTGGTTGATTCGCACGAATTTACTCGACCGAAACGGGCGAATAGACCCTTTTTTTTTTCCTGAGCCGATAAAATATGCACGAAGTGCTTTTATTTTTTGTGGACAAATCGACAACTCCTGAAATACGCATTAGGTAGTTAAACAAAAATCGCCAGTTGTATGTTCAACTCCCATGTAATAGGGGGCGAGTCTATTTCCATCCATCAACCGGGCACAAATCCAGACTCCAGGTTACTACTGAGAAATTCCGTATGGTAAAACCCAATAACACTTTGCTCGACCAGGGTGTTGAACCTAGGACCTTATGCTCAGCAGTAGCGCTTGCGACAGCTAGACCATTAATGAGGAAGTTAAAAATTCTGTTTGTTCAACATGTGTAATAAAACCAAAAAAAACGACTTCATAAACATTTAATTATCGATCAATAACCTCCTTCAAATGTTTCAGTGCTTCATCCAACGCTACGTAAACTTCTTGTGTATTGGGTCTCGCCTCCAGAGATGCTGTCGGACTCCTAATCAGGGACTTGTGGAGAATGCTCTGTGTTAATGGGCAGAATACATCCGGGTTCATTGATTCCGACTTGGATTTTCCAGTGAGATAACTCATTAGGATCCCAATGAGGAGAACTGAGACGGCTCCAGCGAAAGGACAGTATGTGAAGGAGATTCGGAAGAGAGATTGTAATGGCTTTGTTGGGAACTGGTTCCTGAAAAGAAGATAAACATATTTAATGGTAGTCTCAGATTGTGTGCGTTACGATTGCTCCGCAAAATTACCCAAACAAACAACAACTTCGCCCAATTTTTTTTCGAAATTTGTCAAAATCGAAGGGAACAGACCAAAAATTTGTCAAAGTAGAAATAAAAAAGTTATAAGGGTTTTAAGTTGGCCGCGCGAACGTAACGTGGAGGATTGCGCGGCCATGGAGATCTCAGCAACTACTTGGATTAGAGATGTATTTCTTTTTGTCAATTGAAGACAGAATTTGTCAAAAATTGACGAAAAAAGAATTATAAGCTCCAGATCAATATTTTACGAAATATTTACCTTGGAAGTTATGGAAGAAATCGACAATTTTTTGGGCGAAGTTTTTTTTTTGTTTGGATAACTTGGCGGAGCAACCGTGACGCACACCTCAGATTAAATGTTTTGTAGTTAATTTGAAATTGCCGGCTTCTGGAATTTGTCATCATTTTGTTGTTTTTGTAAATTGACTAACCTTGTCTTTGTATGTTGTGCTGTCTTTTGTGTGCATCAAATAAATGTTTTATCTATCTATCTATCTATCTATCATCCATGTCAATCCGCCATTACTTGTCTGTTTTGGTTAGTTTTTTAGATCACACATTGAATTGATATTGAATTAAATAGATAAAAATACCAATCAATTCCAAATTAGTTATAGAAATGTCAAAAGGATTAAATTAGGTCAAAGAGATAATAAGAAGAGCATATTAGTTTATTATTTCGTCTAGATAACATGTGAACTTTGCGGCTAGGTCTGCATACAATATTATCATTAGTAGGAATTTCTTTCAAAACCCTCGAATTGTGAATAAAATTGTGTTACGGGATTCAGGTGCTTGTCAATAGGGTTTTATGTATCAAATAGCATTTTTTAGTTTTAGTTATTAAATTATGTAAAAATAAATATCAGTTTTCCCATTATGAATGGGTATTTTCTATACACTAAAATGCATTGAAATGGTCGGGCGCCATCGATATAAGTAATGAAATTCGAATCGGTTTATTTTGACTGTTTAGTAAATTGCAATTCAATAGTAATAATTGGAGTTGATTTCAATTGAAATGTTTGCATACCACGAAATGTTGAATCGGACGTAGTTATTTTATTTTTTTGCACAATACCCTTAATTGTATCTACCCATTTTTTTCTTGTTTATTTTATTCATTCATTTTAAATTATAATTACTTAGGTATCTAACACTTATGAAGTCAAATCCTGTTATTTCGGTTATCCGTCGAATTATTTATTTATTTTATTACTTATGTACACACAGTAAAATACATAGAGATACAACATAATACATCATATTTATTTATATAAATAAACGAAATTTATTTTATACCTACATAATATAATTATTAATTAATAATAATTATTGTCATGTACTTGGTTGATTAGTAAGTATTTTATGGTTCAGTTATAACATAATGTACTTGTTGGTTTTTTATATTAATAAACTATCGGCCTATTTTGCTAATACTAAATTTGTTCCGGCTAACTTAAAACTTCTTCCATTTAATTTGTTTGTTGGGTACTTCATATACGGAGACTGAAAAAAGCAATTTCTTTAGTTTATAATTTAAAAGTTCATGGAATTGAGCATTATGGAAAAAAACTTCAACTCATAGAATATTCCAAGACACAGGCAGTTTAAAAAAAAGGACTTTTACTAAGAAAAGTCATAAAAGAACGGGAAATCGAGTAATAGTAATATGGGTAAAGTTTTAATAAGGGGGAATAAAGTGAGTCAGCTCGCATCCAACTTACGGGCGAAGATTAAAACTTCTGCTTAGGTACAGTCATCACACACTTGAACTACGAAAACCGGCTTTACTGCCAAGAAATAAAGGCTTTGTTAATGAAAAATTTAACAATGGACGTTTGGTTGACTGTGCCTCAAACCGAGTGTGAAGTCGGTTGTAATAAAATCTTTCTAATGTCATAAAGTCGCAGATATGGTTTTTATTTCACTGCCTAACTGGTACTGTAACTTTTGTAATAATCTTCGTTCGTAGATATCGACATGAACTTTACTAGAATAGATCAAGTCATGGAATAGAGCAGAATATTAGATAGTTAGCAAGGTAATAGCGAGATTTACTGTGGGCTGGGTGCGCTAGACGTCTATACTATGGCGGTATAAAAATGTTTATCAGTTTTCAAATTAGATTCTTTACCACGCCGTGTGCAGTAAAGTCTAAAATGCTATATCTTAATTTTAAAGTTGACACATTATCATCAGTGATCGGAGTAGGTAGATTGAACTGGGGCCATTGATCCGAAACGTATATATTAATATGGACATTCCTCCGGAATTGGTGGATTAATAAAAAAAAAACCGGAACTTATGTAGGAATTGTATTCTGCCAGAGTGGAAGGAGTCATTTGATGATTTGCCATCCTCAAAAAAATCGGAAATCGAAAATCGGAATTCGATTGTTTTTATTATTCAACAGATAAATAATGAATTAATTTAGTTTTGATACCTTCCTTTAAATTTTGAATTGAGTAGTAATAATATCACTACCAACATTAACAATATTTAATTGAATCCGGAAATACCGGAATTACTTTCCGGAAAAATGGCTTATCCATGTTCTTCTTTCTGTGTGCATTTATGATACAAGTACCAAAAATCAATCTACCTACTCCGATCACTGATTATCATACTGACATTTAACAAAGAAAATACGTTTGAATTTTGAATCATCGACCTTGTGACATAGATGTGTGCATGCAATTATAAGCCTTAAGGTGGTAGAGTCATGGTCATAGAGTCTAGACTTAGATATAGCATAAAGTTCTGGGGCAACAGCTACCAATACAATATTGATGCTGCATTCGTTATGCAGAAAAGAGCCTTGAGAACTATGCTTCGCATTAAACAAACGGAGTCTTGTAGGGATCATTTTAAGAAACTGCACATTCTTACAGTACCAATCCTCTACATTCTGGTCCTGCTTGGTCATTTTATTAAAAATATCAATAAGTTTGAGACAGAAGAACAGAGACAAATCAGAATAAAAACGCGAAGAAAGGATCTACCTAATTTCATTCAGCCTAAGCTTAATGTCGTTAAACATGCCTCAAGAGTGCAATCAGTACATATGTTCAATAAATTGCCTGTACAATTTAAAAACTCTATGAATCCAAACGAATTCAAGAGAAAATTAAAGTCATTGTTATTGAGGAAATGTTATTACAGCATTGAAGAGTTTCTCAAAGATAATAGTAGTTCAAACTGATATGTGATTATATTTTAATGACCTTAAGTATTATATCCAACATTCTATCATGACATTACATATTAATGAATTTAATTGACATACATTTCTTTGAATTGAATTTATATTGATTTTTGAATTAATATTAAGTTAAATTATTATGACTGAGACTAACAATGTTGTGCGTGACCAATGTGGAATGTAATGTTTGTATTTTTCCTGAGTTAACGATGATTGTTTAATTTTTTGTGTTAGAAATATATCCAAATTCTATCATGACATTACATATTAATGAATTTTATTGACATACATTTCTTTGAATTAATATTAAGTTAAATTATTATGATTAAGACTAATAATGTTGCGAGTGTGACCGATGTGGAATTTATGTTTGTTTTCTTTTTCTTGACATTACGATATTGTTTAATTATTGAGTTACATTTATTGTTAGAATCACTATTGTTAAAACCATTGTTCGACACAAATGTAAATTTGTTGAGGAATAAATAAATAAATAAATAAAATAAATAAACATTCTCAGACCGCGACTGTACATTGAGGGAGCTAATTATAAAAGTATTTTTTTTCACGATGTTTTTGAAAGTGGTCCCAGAGAGATATTAGAGGTAATTTTTTAGAGATGTTCGAGATAATAAATCTGCCTTTGATTTTCTGGAACATCTCTAAAAAATTCTTTAAGAAATATTCCTCTAACATCCTTTAATAATTATTTTCTCTGGGAACACTAAAAACCATCGTTAAAACAATAGATGTTCGAGACAACTTTTAATACCTATTATAAATAGAAAAGATTTGTATTTTTTTAGTCTACAGTAATATTATAAAGAGAAAAGATTAGTTTTTTTTTTGTTTGAAAATTACTACACTCAAAAATTACTGGAATTTTTAAAATCGGTATTTTAAAAATTCTTTTTACCAATAATCTTGATATAATCACTGAGTAACCTAAGCTATAATTTATAAAGATATCACGCGGGTGAAGCTGTTGGCGGAAGCTAGTAAACAGACAGAAGTTTATCTTAGGAACGACGTTTTTAAATATAGATGTAGATAATCTAGAGAAATGGTCAATTAGCTTGAAACCCAGCTTAAATGCAGTTTGACCATGCTACGGATTGGCAACCCAAAGCATTGCATATGCATGTCAGCCTTCATACTAATCCCTGAATGGTAGTAAAGGGAATTGCTTATGCTTACTCCATTACACAGATAAGACAATCTACTGTACATTATAGCAACGAATCAATTTCCAAAAATATTTGGCCTAGGTCCAGACATGTGCCTTACAGAATCATCATCTGCCTAGCCTTTTTCCCACCATGTTGGGGTCGGCTTCCAGTCTAGCAGACGCAGCTGAATACCAGTATTTTACATAGAGCGACTGCCTATCTGACCTCCACAACCCAGTAGCTGGGTAATACCTTTAATACCCCTTGGTAAGACTGGTTGTCAGACTTTCGGGCTTCTGACGACCCGTACCGACTGTCAAACATTCACAAATGACAGCCGGACTGACGGCTTAACGTGCTTTCCGAGGCACGGAGGAGTCTCAGTATGTAAAGATGGTCACCCATCGAAGGACCAACCCCGGCAAGCGTAGCTTAACCTGATGGATCGACCCGTGCGGCTGTTATTACGTAGCCACGAGCTCCTATTCTACGAGTATTCCTATTAGGTGCCTTATAGAATATGAAATAAAAATCTCGGCAAAGTAATAAAAAAAAAGTTATGCAAAAACGCGAAGCTTTGCGGGTATTCTGGTATAAAGAGGTAATACAGAGTGCAAGGGACATCGACTTGCAAACTGTTACAATTCGATTCAAACTTTATGGCGGCTGGCTCGGAAGTTAGCTACTCGCTGCGCAGGACCCTACCCCTCACCCCCACTGACACATGAAATTGTTACTGCGCAGGGATTCGCCTCATGTTCTGCCATTAAGTTTGAATCGAACTTGTAAAAGGAAGAGGTTATCAATTCGGACGTTTATATAGGTAAGTATATTTTTTTTTACTACTTTAATGTCACCGTCATTAAATACTTACGCAGCATTAGGAGATACTGTGCTTATATTGGCCAGTATATGGGTGTAATTAGCTTTTCCGCAGCCGGAAGTGGCTAGCGGTTTGCCCTGAAAGGTCAATGCTCCTGTGGCGAGAGCATTTTCAGCACCGATGAGTAACCAACCGCAGAGTATCAGACTTAATAAACAACCGCTTAGGGCTCCCTGAAAGAAGGTATAAAAAAAGGTTAAAAAGAAGGTATTATTTCGACAGAGCGTAAATCCATCGAAATAAAAAGTTTTATTTTAAATTACAATCAACGCCGCCCAGCCTCACAAAAGATAACTATTTGAAACAGAGCCCTCTGTGATAAACTAGGCGTACTAGTAATGTGGTTGTAAACAGAGACACGATGAACCAATTTTAGGGCCATTTAAAGGGCGCTACTGAACTTTTGTAAACAGTTCAGGGAAAGGTTGACAGATGGCACTGTTCTTTTTGTATTTTAATGATCATTCTTAATTTTTTTACTATTTTCAAAATACCTACTGGGAAGATTATACTTAATTTTTGACTTTTAAGATTTAAAAAATCAACTTACAGAACAGTTGGCTCTCGAGCACACAATCCCAAGAGTGAACAACCCAAGCAGAGTTCCAGCTGTAACACCAGTAACTCCAGAAGCGACGTGCTGCAGGCGATCCAGTTCTTTTGCAAACCATACGACGGATCCACAGTATAAGCCGACCAGCACGCAGAGACACTAGAATGATAGGTAACCATACATAAGTTAATCGGTATATTTTAAATTCTAGGAGGTTTTCAGATTGGAACTCGTAATAATATTGTATTTAGCTCGCTTCTTGAGAATTTTGTCTTGATAGAATCATCTATTTAATCATGATAAAATCCCGAAATAGTTACTGCAAAACCTGTAAGCACGTCGTAGTAGTGTAGTAGTGTTGTGTAGTTTTTGCATCAAAAGCCTCATATAATTAATCCAAATATTTAGTAAGTAGGTAACACACAATTTGTTTTCAGGTTAGAAGATAGTAAGGATTGTAATAATCCATAGGTACTAAATATTATAAATCTGAAAGTAACTCTGTCTGTCTGTCTATATGTTAGCTTTTGACGCCTAAACCACTGAACGGATTTCGACAAAATTTGGCAAGCAGATAGTTGGCACCTTGGAGAACATCACATAGGCTACTTTTTATGGGCATACAGCGCGGGCGAAGCCGCGGGCGGAAGTTAGTGTCATATAATAAATTACTTTCATGGGAAAAGCATAACTAGATAAATGTGGATGCGTTCTAAATACTGCCAAACCCTTTGGGAAGTACCTACGTACAAGCATGATACTACCTATGTTTTGTTGTTGTGAATATAATTATGACCAAAACTTACCTTCATAATTCTACAGCAAGCATTCTCGTTGGTACTTTGAGGCATCCATGGCCTTATGAATTCTTCAAAAAGTACTCCAGCAATTGAATTTATCAATGAAGCTATGCAGCTGTAACAAGTAACATCTAAACGGTAAACTAATATAAACTTTACGCGTATAAGAATAAGGATACTTTGGAACAAATGATATTCATGTGTCTCACCCAGTAGTCGCGCTGAATATGGAGATGATAAAAATGCCGCATATACCCGGAAACATTAGTGATAAGTTGTTCAAAAAATGAGGGACGAGCTGCAATAGATTTTTTTTTAAACATTAGATAACAAAACAGAACATAGTCATAAAATATGCAATATATGTACGTTCAACGTCCATGAGACATCTCTAAAGGAATCATGTCAGATAGTTCAGCAGCACCTACTGTCAACTTCACAGGATCAGTAATATGGCAAGACGTTCAGTTAATGTCCAGAAATTGGAAGAGAGCTCGTGAGCATGAATGTATACTAATTTATTACGAAAACAACTAACATCATACAATAACGCGTTACCTGACGGAGAAAAGGCATGTTTTCTATAAAATGGACCACAAACCGCTTTACCATTGAAATACAAATACAATAAATAACGAAATTACCTGCTCATGTTTCTTTATCTGCCCTGTAAGCAATGGGTCGCATCCAGCGAACCACGCATACAGAGCCAATCCAAGAAAACAAGACAGCAGTTTCATAAGTATCACTCCAACACATGATATAGTTAGGCAGAGTCTAGCCTGACTTATTGTAGGCACAGCCAGAAGCTTTTGCAGTGTAGACTGGCTTAGAGCAATCTTCCATAGCCAGTTTGTGGATAGAGCTAGGGTCACAGCGAAGAATGATGTGTGGTGAGCTAGCTCTGGATCTGGGCTGAAAATTAAGTAGGTAGATATTATAATGGATGTATTTAACTGGGTCGAAAGTACAGTTTTTGTGCCAAACACCGCACGGATGGTGCAAGAGCGCTCAGGAAATTGAAATGTTCTGAATAAAGGAATGGCTCGGTGGTTTTATTAACTTTGCGTATGCCGTAGTTACCAGAAACAATTGAAAAGCCATTGTATCTCGCGTAGATCGGCGTTCCGGCAAAGAAAGGTTAAACCTTCGTTTAAAAATAAATCTCTTTTGAGTGGCCGTTTAAAGTTTTGGACCTGTCTTTACAAAATGTATTGGTATCGCTCAGAAACAATGGAACAACAACAGCATCGTACGTTTATTTCAATGTCAAAGCTGTAGCTTTTTTTCAAGCACATCAGTAATCGATTCCTTCCTTTTGATTATCTTCGTTTGAAGCAAGTGATTAAATTTTTAGTACTCTTGATTTTAAATTAAGATCTACATTTTTTTCTAGTTCTCTTTTTTGGACGAATCCTATGTCGCCTGACGATTAATCAAATCCCACAATTCGACCACTTTTCATGAATCAACTTTAAATGTATGGAAAGATGGATACTACGTTTTAAGCTAAAACTTCAAACAAGCAATGTTGGAAGGAGATAAAAACAAAAACAACTTACTCATATAAAACTAATCTTCCACCATGACTGGCGATTTCCCACATCCTCTTGAATCCCATAGGCAACAGTGCTAAACCACTCGGCAAGGCAGTACCAGCTAAAGCCAGGAATGTCGTCATTATTCCAATGGATACTATTGCTCTTAGACCACCGACTGCACTGAACGTTGCGCATACGACACATAACACAGCTGTTACTCGCCCTGCTAAAGGATTTGTAACTGAAAGTAATATAAACAGGGTAAATAAAGTAAATTGTAGACTACTTTCATAATATTTCTCGTATTATTATTTATACGATAATTAAATATGGACTAAACAAATCTGTGGTCAGGTGACTGTTAATGAGAAATTTTGTGTGTTTACAATCTACTGTTATGTTATTTTAGTGAGGAATTTCTTCTTCAGTAATAATCTGTCAGATTCCATCAGTCAGTGTGTTATGCCATTAGGCATTATAATGCAGGAATGCAGAAGTTCAAAAAAAAGAAATACTTCGCAAGCGATGGAAAATTGCTACTGAAGTCTGCGGGTATCGACCTCAGAAAGAGCTGCTTCTTACGCGGACAACTGAACGTCACTTGCTCCTGCGTCACCAGTCCTGACTCTCTTCATATGTTGGCTACTGAGACCAAAACTACAAACGTACAGTTTAAAAGAAAGTTTTATAAAAATGTGCCTGTTATTTTTAGTATATTTGTGTTGGCAGAAACTAATTGCTCAATAGACTTCTGCATTTTCCTATTGGATTTCTACAGTTTAAAGTAAATACAGATCTTTTATGAAAATTGGTTCGAACCGGTATAATAACGATCCAAACTTATCTTTTAATATTATGAAGAAGGAGTTATACAGAGGGAGGTAAGTAGACTCATGTTAGGATATAGATAAAAGGAACCCTCGTTGCAACTATTTGTACGTACAACGTACTCAAATAGACGAAATAATTTTTACAATATTTTTCAGGGCACAGATGATTTCTTCTTCTTCAATAATTTATACTATGTTAGTAAGTCGTCCAAGTATTTGGTTAAAGTATACAATCAGTCTGCTTACCTAATCTGAAAGCCATGAGCGGCACATATGGCACAATAGGCAGCAGCATCAGTTTGCTGACGACGAACAGCACTGCAGCTATCGTCCGCGTGTGTGTGGAGAACCTTATCTCTAAGTATTCAAAGCTTGATGAGAGCTGTAGCTTGTGGAACACTGGAAACAAATTGAAGATTGTCAGTTACACTGAAAAATATATATTTTTTACATTTTTGGACTCTTTTTCCAAGTTTCGAGTCATTAACCTATCGCTCTTAATTTTCGTAACGTATATGCATTAACAAACATAAACATAACATCACGCCAGTATTCCCCGAAGGGTTTAGCAGAGGTGTACTTATAGTACAACACCCACATTGCGCCAGTTATGTTTGAGTCCCATGGGGTCGAGCCTACTGTCATCATCCGTACACAAATCCAAACTCTGAGCAGCCACTGAGAAATTCCTTATGGAAAAACCCAATTACATTTTTGACCGACCCGGGAATCAAACCCAGGACCTCAGCAGTAGCGTTTGCGACCACTAGACTAACGAGGCAGTAAATTCAGTAATATGTAACATTACATTCATTTCTGGTTAGACTACAGAATTTCCTATGACATTAGATATTAGATATATTTCAAGTTTAGCTGTTCACAGATGCAGTTTCTATTAAACACCTAGGAATCTGATAAATCCTTATCGCCCTTTACGATACCCTTTGGCATGATTCAAATGCATGTCCATATTTGAATGATAACTTCGCTACTAATCCTTAAGTAAATGACAGCAAAGAAGATAAAGTATTTACCAGGTAAATAAATGACAGCTGTGAGGAAAGTGACGATGATAAGTGAGAGAGCTGATGCCCAGTACTGCGTGCCTCTGAGGTATATCTCTACAGGTACACCGAGTAGAGTGATGCTTGTCAGATGACTGGAACAAAATGATGTACCTAACTTTGTAAGTACATAAATAAAATAAACAACTATGTTTCGAATATTATTAAAGTAAAGACAGTAGTTTAAAAGATTAACAATAAATAAGATTAAGTTTTTAATCAGCAGGCATATGATACAAATGATCATATGCCTAGCGATAGTTTGAAAATAGCGCACAAAAATGAAAAATTGTGTGGCATAACAGTGATTTGATTGTGGGTGCCATGCCTCGATACGAATCTGGAATAACTGTTATAAGAAAAGATGAAGACCAAAGAGATGATGGATAAATGTGTGTAAAATGACTTATTTAGGAAGTAAGTAAATGCAAAAACTAGAGATGAATGGCAGAAAAATACGTAGGTACGGTGTTTTATTACAACTGCAGATACGAGCCAAATCTTTGAATTATGACGTTAACAAGAAGAATAGGAATTGTTTAGCAATAGGCAGATGATAGTAAATACAATTAGTAGCAAATATTAGTGGAAAGTCACATGCAAGAGATATGATAACATTGTTTATTGGAGTAGAAATCCGTACAATCCATTGTAGTCTGGTGTATTATGTAAATGTTGAGAAACGAAGATAAGACTTCAGCGTCATTCATTCATTAGCATAGTATTTTTACTTGATATAGGTAAAGAAATATGATATAAGCACTTATTTCTTTCTATAAGAAGTAATATTGTGTGATAATGATGCTATAAAATACAAAGCGGACCGCTAATTTTAATTCGGACTACTAATGGTTGCCCAGATTAAAATAAACATGTTCATTATATTGTCTCACAGCAAGGAATGGACCGCGTCTCATACACGTACAGAAGGAATGTTGCAGTACGTTTGGTTACTTCATTTTCTGTCACTAACGTGCATCTATACCAGACCACACCTTTGCCTCATCTATACCAGAAACTAAATATCTACACTAATATTATAAAGGTAAAAGATTAGTATTTTTGTTTGTAATGAATAAAATTAAAACTACTGAACCGATTTGAAAAATTCTTTCACCAGTAGAATTCTATATTATTACTGAGTGATATAGGCTGTAATTTATAAAGATATCACGCGGGCAAAGGCTAGTGATCAATATGAAGACACGCACCATATTTTCCGTCACTGCAAAACAATAAAATTTCTTCAGTGAACAAAAATTATAAATTCACTCACCTCGAAATAAGGGCCAAAGTAATCGATATAACAGACATATTTTTCCCACCAAACAGGAACCCGGCAACCGTATTATACTTTCTATTAATAACATTATAATATACAATAATTCCTATTATAACACCTAATATGATCCCGAACAAGCAATATTCCGCCACATTGAAATAAATTGGAGAAACAGGAATAACGGTTCTGACTTTCATCATTTCGAACGTCTTTCAAGTGTTAAATACGTGTCGCAAATAGCAAGTATTCCTATCAGAGAGTCTCTTCTAACAATAATAAGAGATATTAAAGATAAAAGTGGATTTGACTTCAATCTTTCAGCAAATACTAAAGCGAACTGTTCTGCGACTGTTTACAGTTTATGCGCCAATTGTGTGGAGTTCTATTTCTAACTGATTAGTTGATTTGGTGCTACAGGTAGGTAAGCAATTCTGTAGGTACATTTGCAGTTATATCAAATATTTGGTCTCCTCTGTAAGTACCTAATGATTTTGTCGTGTCCATTTTTTTTTCAGTATTCCCGTAAAGCGTGATATTATATGACCACTATTATCTACCTGATACGTATTTTAATTGCTTTGGTTCCTGGACATTGCCTATATCTTCAGCAATCTGCTAAATCTTATGCAAATAAATATATTTTTGGCAAAAAACGAGAAAACATCAAAGTTTTTCCTAAAGAGATTAAATTTTTACGAGTAATAATTAATACTCCTACTGAAATACTCTCAACGAATGAGATAGCATCACACCTGTAGCTATCTTTTTTTACCAGGCTAGAGATATAGTCCACCTACTTTTTGCCAGTTCTTTACAAAATTTGTTACCTTTGTAAGAGATGTACGAGTAACTATTGCCAATGACAGGATTTCGGAAAGCATGTGGTTCTCCGCCTGATCTCTCTCTGATCGTGTCGGATTGTCTCCGTCCTTACCATGCCGTCCATACCGTGCCGTCCGGACTATGAGAGTGAGGGAAGCGAGAGTGCACTAGTGTTGACACACATACTGTACACTGCAATACCTCCCGCGCCGAAGGCTAGTCCCCGTTGAGATTGGCCGCCGCCCATGACCAAAATACGGTCTGGAGGACTGACCTGACTATACAAGTCCAATTTCCTTATTTTCACAGGGAAGGTCTGTTCGTCTGTCTGAAGCTGTTGAGAGTTGTAGTTAGTCGTCTATGTTATTTATCATTATCAAAGTATTTTACAATGTTAAACATACAGGCGTTCAATTACCCGCAAACGTTATATCTCTCTGTAAATAATAAGAGCAAATAGTACTTTAAGTAGAATAAATAGTAAACGCACAATAACTCAATAAGTTGGTGATAAAAGTCATTACTTTTGAGTTGTGCACATCGTAAAGGGGATGACGAATTGTTTGGACAGTATAGATAAGGCCATCCATGATGACGCGCCCCACTCCGCGATTACTCTACTGTAAGCAGTACTTTGGTACGGAACGGAGCAGAGTGAGGCGCGTCTTCGTGGATTTAACTATCTATATTTTGGTGTGACAAAACAGGTTACAGGTTCAAGACCTTGCAAGTATCTTACCAATGTGACATTGTGTACTTATCTTCTTTATCAGTTTGATTTTGGGCACCATCATAAATACGAAGGTCAAAAATGGTCAAAAGACTGCAATATCGTTTAGACCGAACTGAAACACAAACAACATGAAATCCATAAAGCAGTAAGTAAATGTAGGTAGGTTAATAATCTTAAATGACTTTTAATTTCACTTTTTTATTTGCCGAATACTAGTGTATTTTATTTTGATTTTAATTAATGTGCGTCTTATTTTATTTTATTGCGGACAGCGCCATCTAGTAGTGAGCAGCCGAATTTTACATATCAGAGTTGTAGCTCGAATAAGTAGTATGATTCGTAGCGTAGCGCTACGCGACTACGGATGCCTTATAGTGCGAAGGATAATCCGACTACGAAGTGCTACGACCAAATACTTTGAGTAACAGTTTCGAGATGGCGTATTTTAAAGTTCTGATTTCTTTTTTGAATACATCGTCTTTTTAATCATTTTTGTATCGTTTTTATTTTCACTAAAGAGTTTGAAACAAAGCCGTTGGTCCGTGTATTCGCTTAGTACTTCGAAACTACTTGATGATGGTTACATCATTTAGAGAATTTCTTAAGAAAAGTTTATGTACCTACTTACCCATAGCATACAAATTGTACCCGCACAAAGTCAATATTCATGTTCGCTAATATTCAATATAGGATTTTGAATATACTGTTGTATGAATTTGAAGAATGTCATACTTCTCTATCATCCAGATTCTTGAATTACTACTAATTAACCCAGTAATACTAAAATAATCACTATTGTTTGTTTCCTTTTTTCTATATTTCTTTCTTTTTTAATAGTAGCTACGTTGTGTTGTGTGCCTTAATAGTCTGTGCTAAATAAATGTACTTTCTTTCTTTTTATAAAATGAATAAATAAAAAAAAAAAATATGAATACCTTTTACCCGGACTGCCAAGGAAGGGTTATTATTATAAACATTTTATTAGGAACTCTAAAACCTAGGAGTTAGGCCATCCTTAGAAAAGAGCCATTCCTACAACGTAGGCGAACGAAGCCGTAGGCAAAGACCAGTAAGAAGTATTTTCATACCTCCTTAAGCCCCATTCATCTAACTCAATTTAAAGATAGTCCTACTTATCTTTACATATTTCCTACGTACTATATCACCTAGTTTTATGTAAAATGGCGAGGGAGGGGATATTATTATGGATGGAGGGACGCTCTTACCAACATTAGAATATTACTCTCACACCTGCCCTCTAGGTGACGTCCGTAAATATAGTTTTTGTATAGTTTTATAGGTGCCATGAGGTTTCTTTGCATGCTGATTTTTGGAAGTAATTTATAGTAATGTGTGAGCTGTAAGTATCAATTTGTGATATAATGTGCGGGAATAAGGTTTTATGAAATAACTGTCTGTACCTGCCCGCGGTTGTGCTCGGGGGTAGTTATGAATTTGAAATGCTAGAAGAAAGTCGTTTTAGTATGAAACTATAGACTACATATCCACTACAAGTTTTTATCCATAGAGCTGAGATGAATTCTCAAAATACAGCGCAAAACATACCACTCGGAATGATGTTTTAGGAAAGCACACAACACGCTGGATGATGTTTTAGGAAAGCACACAACACGCTGGATGATGTTTTAGGAAAGCACACAACACGCTGGATGATGTTTTAGGAAAGCACACAACACGCTGGATGATGTTTTAGAAAAACACACAACACGCTGGATGATGTTTTATGAAAGCTGTGTGTTTACGCAGCTTTCTTAAAACTTCATCAAGCAAAAATTGTTTAACTGCTTGTTAAGTGCCATGTTTTGATTAATCCTTTCGCTTAATTTAATTATTATGTAAAAGTTAAATACCTTTCAGAACTTTCAAACTATAATAACTTTTTGGTAAGTACCTACCTACTCTTAATTCAAACAAGCATAGAAGCAAAATAATTTCCCTTTGTATATATCTCAAACTTAGGTATACTAATAATAAGGAATACATCAGAGGCACAATAAACAGACTACATCGCTCTGGAGCTTGTTAAAAACTTTTGATGAGAGTACCATTAACTACGAGTAACCATCGAACAATTTCTACACGACTGTACGTTCTATAAATTCCCACCACGTACATGCGAATACACAAATCATCTAATACACAATATCGCAAATATTTCTTGTCCAGAACACTGGGTGACACGGGGCGCCCGAACAAACGGAAGTTTGAGGGGGCGGGCGCGAGGGGGGGACACAACCGAGGAAACGCCAGACAAGGACAGAAATACACATTTGAATTACGAACGAACAGTACGGCGCTAAAGAAAAATTAAATTATATTTCCCAATGGTGTCAGCCAGTTATTAAGTGGCCAGACGCCATTTTGAATTATTATATTTTTTATTTCTTTTTCCCAGGTTTCCCTTTTGTACGAGGAATTCCTTTTATTTGGAATAGTTGTGGGAGCGGATTGCAAATGGATTCAGTTGAAATGTGTTGGAGCTGTAAATCAATGGCTGTACTTTATGGGACGTTTGGGATCATTATACCTTAATAAACCTTAGTTTTATAAATAAATCTCTTTGGATGGTAAGTTACTTTGGAGAAAAACATATATGAGAGAGAGATTTATGATCCGTTTAGTAATTACGAATAGTTTTTCCATCTTATTCCTCATTTTAACTTTTTGTCTATTCGTAGTCTGTTAATAATACTACAAGAACTATTATAATAATTTATTTATTTATATTGTTATCCATTTTCGAAGGTTTGTATTTAGAAATAATTGCCTAAAATAAAGATCTTGTGAGCCTTGACAATCATCCCTTGCAAAGTCGTTGAAAGCGAAAAAACGAAAGGCATTAGTATTTCTTTTTTCACCCTACTTGATAACTCCAAATACGAAAAAATATTCAAAGAAACTCATTACACCCCTATATTCAAAACCTCTCTAAAGTTTAACATTTAAAACCCACTTCACGTATTTCAAACTTAGGGGAGGTACACATCTATCTCGCGACACCCAAAATTGCAACATAGTAGGTAAGTAGAAAAACCTTTCAAGGCTTTGCATTTTTCCCGCGGTCCAAGTTTGCCTCAGGCGAGAAAATTATAAAAGAAAAGGGGAGAATGGGACAAAGCGACGCAGCCTCTACACGCGTGATTGCACTTCCCAAAGGGCAGACGGAGAGATGCTATTAATTTTATCGGGTCTGTATTTAAAGTGGGTTTTTTCTTGTGTTCTCTACTGGTTTTATGTTCTTTGATGTCAGGTTTAGATTATGACATAATACAATGATACGCCTATATTCAAAGGGGTAAGTAGAGATTTTGTATTACCCACATTTTACCAATTTATTTTTACCCATATTTTATTAGTTTTAAGCTTAATTGGGAGCGAGTCTAGTGATTTTTAAATTGATTTTTGATCCTTCGACTTTTTTTTATTTGTAATAGTTAGCTCTTTTAGACATTTAATTAATTCTTAGGTAGATACCGTAGATAGCTGTCATAAGAGTAAAATACTTTAATAATGTTACTTAAATTACAGACCACAGATTAACCAACAAAGAGAATAGTAACCCATGTTAGAATATATTGACCAGTAAAACAAAAGAATCAGCCATAACCCTCGCTATCATTACAAGAAATGACGTAATGACACTAACAATAATAATTCGATTGCCTACTCACAGACCAGAAAAGGGACAATTCCACAAAGACTGGTACTATAATCAAACGTTTAGGGTTGAAGCTTAAAATAATCTCGGGAGGAGTTACACTGGGCCCCGGGCGTATGATAAACCGGCGATAACCGGATATGAGAACGAATGAACGAATGAATTACCCGCTTGAAGCTACGTTTTTTGCGTGCTTCTGTAGTTTTTCGGATCCCATCTTTGTGGTAGTCGTGTTTGGTAGAGGGGGCGTAAGAGGAATGACGATTAACATGTTTTTGGGAATGGTTATGTTAAAAGAAAATGGATATTTTCTAATAGAGTCGTTGTCGTAGCCAAAGTCATAATTTATTGGTAAAGGATTCTTACAAGTCATCACAATAACTATCGTAACATTTAGACAGGTACCGCCAAAATGAATGAAAAAAAAAACATTACATACGTCAAATATTATGTCAAATAACTAAACAATAATACAAATAAACAAAAGTCATACTAACATATTAAGTTGGATAATTGGAAATGAACAATGGCGTAAGAAATGATCAATAGTTTTTAACCAATAAGAAGCCATAAGCAAAAGTTAGAACCACCGTATCAAAGCATCAAATTCACAATCAACAATTTAACATTAAACCCAAGATTACACTCACGGCAAATAAAGCGACATAAAGTAAAAAAAAAATAATAAGCGTCATAAACCTAACCCTACACTCCCTTAGCGATACAATTGATCAAAATAATGAAACAAATGCAAATCGAACGCCGCACCAATACCCCCCTTTCGTTTTTTAAAGAGGACAGGACACGTTATCATGAAATGATTTCATCTCTACTAACGCTACTTCCCTTACTAAGGGGTGTCATTAAAATAAATTTTACGCTTTCTCAGATAAGCTTGGACTGCTGGCCCGGCCCGCCTATGAGGTCCTTTCTTTCGACTAAATTTACGCGATATTCTTACTTATGTTATGAGGAAGAACTACAGTATTTTTGGTGTTATTGCTTATCGTGACTTAGTAGTCGTAAATCGAGATATGTTTGATAGTTACCATGGGTTTTGAAGATGCAATACATAGATGGATACAGTAGGTAATGACTTTGGCGTTATTCTGAGCCAGCAATAAGTAAACCTATTAACATCAAAATTATTAAGCAATCCTAACTAATATTACGAGTATAAATGCGAAAGTGAGTTAGTTACGCTTTCACGCTAAAACGGCTTAACAGATTTGGATGAAATTTGGCACATGGGTAGACCATGACCATGGTAGATTAGGACATGGTAGATTAGGACATGGTAGATTAGGACATGGTAGATTAGGACATGGTAGATTAGGACATTGTAGATTAGGACATGGTAGATTAGGACATGGTAGATTAGGACATGGTAGATTAGGACATGGTAGATTAGGACATGGTAGATTAGGACATGGTAGATTAGGACATGGTAGATTAGGACATGGTAGATTAGGACATGGTAGATTAGGACATGGTAGATTAGGACATGGTAGATTAGGACATGGTAGATTAGGACATGGTAGATTAGGACATTGGATAATAGCCATAGTCAATTACCCATCCCTTATTTAACCTGTATGACCGCGGACGGGCCGCGCGCGCACCAAAAGCTATTGTAGTTAATTAGAAAGTCCTTGAAGAATTAAACAACACTGATGTTAAGTTTTTGGTAAATACATGATTATTTTTTAATTAGAATTTAGAAAACTTGCTTAGGTAGGTCTTGTATTTTTAAAAGGTAGGTTGAACATATGAAAACTCTAATTAAACTATCTTTCAAACGCAAGAAACTTGGTTCTATGAACTACACTCTAGCAGCCAATAGCAGGTACGAAGCTGACTTCCCCTAGTTCTCATACCATCCTATAATGTTCCCACTGTTGGGACACAGGCCTCCTTTATGTGAGAGGAAGTGGGCCATAATCCACCACGCAGGTCCAGTGTCGGTTGGTGGATGTCACATATCTTCGAATTCACCTTCACTTATGTATTATTCCTGTCCTCCTGTTCCTGCCATCATATTCCCACCACAAAGTAGATAGCTACTCACACCACCTTGAATCGGAATAAAACAAACCTCTTTACTATTCCTCTGTTCTCCCATCTCATCATAACACGACAAAAGTACTCCGATTACTCCCAACACATAACAATTTTCATTCCACACATTTCGTTTGAATTAGGCATAGTAATACCACGTCTCTAGCACGCCTTCAAAACGAGAACGAATAGAAAAATGGCTGGAGGCACACGACACCGGAATATATTACGTAATCGCACTCTAGTTTTGTGAGGTAACATATAAATGTGTTGGTATAGTGTGACGATCTCCGAAGTCTGATAAATAGCTCGCCCAAAATATTTTTGTTCTGAAAATCGCTAAATAAATTGAATTGGGCACGACTTCGGGTGCCGGGTGTCGAGGTGTTAACTTACAATAGGCTTATGAAGTACGAGTTTGAATTTGAAAGTCGAATGTACGGTTTACTTTGAATTGGTGGTAACGGCGAAGAAATTCTATTTTCAAAAGTAATTTGTAGATTACGTTTTCGGATAGTTTTTTGCGAAACCTCTCGTCATGATTCGACCAAAAGTATAAATAGATCAGGGGTAGTATTATGAAGTATAAAAGCCATCATTATTCCACTGCGAAAACGGGATGGTGCTAGTGGCCTTGTCTAGCTCAGTCTCTCTCTTACACTGGAAAACTGGTAGCATTAATACTTCATAATACGGCACCAGATTATTTAATTGAGACTACCTCATAGATAAATGAACCCATAAATTCTATCATAAACCTAGGGCTCCATTTCATCTATTGGGACCACAAAACTTATCATTATTTCTTCTCCATCGCTTTTTTATCTGAAAAATTAATATATCTTTTCATAACCCTTTCGGTATACAATTTAGCCTGGCCTAATGTAATTCAATATAAACATTTTCCCAATAATTAAGGGTTCAACGAAAATTCAATCTTGCTCGAGACAGCAGAAAATACTGGAAAAGTATTTTCAATTTTTAGCTAGAAATGTTAACCGTCTAAACGAGCCCTAAGCATCTTACTAACTAACCATCATAAAAGTCCCCAAACACACTTCACAAAATACAGTCAGGCACACAAGCAAACAAAAAACAATAGTGACACACGCACACACAGACACGCCCGCTCTACCTTTTAGTGTCAAAAGTGTGAGAATATGGGTAAACAAATCCTCCAATTTCCATCACATTTATTCGAGGCGTTGCTCTGACGTCATCTCCCCTGCCCCCACCTGATAGAGAGGAACATGTAATTTCTTTTGTAGATAGTGTGAACCGACACACCCTATTGGCTGTGATGCGGTGTAGTGATAGCAAAATTTCGTCAACAGTAGGTACGTGGAGCCAATTTTCCAATAATACTATTAAAGTGTGTGAGTATGGAGATGGTATAGGTACAGGCAAGCTAGGGTTTAGATTTTTTTTGTAAAGGATGGGCAAAGTCCTACAGTATAGTGAATAATTAACTGGTTTTCCAACGTCATAGTCCATTGCAGTACTCATTTTTCGTTATCAAGATCCTTTGGAAAGTGTACCTACATTACGTTAGCATAATAAATTAATGACTATGCTGACATAGTACGCCTCCGCTGAGTCTCTATTTCTTTAGGTCATAGGGTAATTAAGCCTATCAAGAAGAGGGTCAACTTATCTCTGGTAATATGATCAAGTCTAACAATAACTGTCTTTGAAATATTTTAACTGACGAGGTTTATGATGCAGCCTGAGACCAAATAAAAAAAAGACAGAGCGCTACGAACAATACAGTGAAGCATGTTAAAACTACACCAACGCTCTGTGCATACACGCTTACACACACACATTTACAATGACACTACAATCAAACCACACCAAACTAAGTGCACACAATTGTTTACGAAACCGGCTTCACGTCACATCACGTCGTGTTGAGAGCGCTCTGTCTAGTTTTTTTATTTGATCTAAGGATGAAGCCAATAAGCAATTTGAAGCAGTTTGTGTGATTAAACAATAGTTTGTGATGCAAAAGATTAGTAAATTGGTGACAGGTACTACCCTGAGGACGCCATACTTAAATAATTATCAACACTTGTGGAGGCTTTCCATCATACACTGATCAATAAAACAAAAACAAAACAACACAAAAAACTTAAAAAAAAAAACAAAATGTAATTTTTTTTATTAGGACATTATTAAATTTTATCATATCATTTGTTATTTTTCTTTTGTGTTTTACGAACTGTGCCCAATTAAACGTAATTATTTCTTTCTTTAAATATAACACCACACGAGAAATTAAATATCTTACAATTTTTTACCAGACCGTCCCGCGGGCGAAACCTAGTTTGTCATACTTCAGACAAATAGATTTGGTACTAGATTCGAGTAAATAGAACTCCGCGTATCTCTTGCAGTACAAAGTTTGAGGTATTGTTGTAAAAGCTTCCTCTAATGAAACATGTTCAGTTTTCAGTCGCTCTGTCTTGTTATCAGTTTTATGTTTTCTGGTTCTTTATTTTTCAATTATAACCATTGGTTCTTGGAGATGAACTCTAGAAATTGCATTAGTTAAAGTCGACCTTGTATTTGATAAATACACGTCACAAAACGACGAGATCTATTTTTCTATGTGATAGTTCGATAGTTTCAACCTTAGTGAAGATTCTATTTATTGGGAACTAGCTGATTCCCGCGGCTTCGCCGGCGTGGATGTCGGTTATTATATACTTAAACCTTCCTCGAGAACCACTCGGGAATCGGTGCAATAGTTTTTGAGTTTATCGCGAACAGACGCGGCGGAGGACTTTGTTTTATAATAATGTAGTGATGGTTGTCAAATAATTATATATTATATAAAATAGCAATTATAATGTCGAAAAAATAAAAGAAAGCCATCAAGAGGACATAATATTACCTACAAAGACGACTTAAATTTCTTACAAAGTAGGTAAGTACTTACCTACTTTATAATAAATTTAAGCCTCAACTGACTTTTAAAGGAGGAAAATATCTTGAGAAAACCTGGACATAAATAGTCTAAAATGTCATAATGCATTGAGCAATAAAATATAAGTAAAAATCTTTTTTAAAACAAGCTTGTAATTAACTAAACAGGGTCTTCCAAGGGCCACCTTCCGGCTCCACCATCAGACTCTGAACACCACCTAGTGTCAAAGCACTTGATAATACATAGCTAAAGAGTCCAAACACGATCGTGCTATCTAGTTTGATTGACGAGTTCCTATGGCCAACTTCCGGCACCATCATCAGACCAGTTCTATAGTATTGTGGCGGTATCTACATCGCCACATGCGAACTACGCATCATAGATCTGATGTCACACAAAAATCCTGACGTCACATAAATCCTGCATCGCGCAATTAAAGTTCACCGTGCAATGGACATATATACAAGAGCCCGACCTCAATCGTTGGGCAGTTGCCCGCCAGACACAACTCCCGTCTGGTCGGAAGATCCTCCCTTTTCTATGGTGGATGAGTGAACTATACACCCTGTTCCTCATACCCCTAAAGTATCATTTTTTTTAAATGTCTCGATAGTTATATAAGTATGCCAAGTTTCAGCTCAATCGGATGCTAGGAAGTGCTTGAAAAATGGATGACAATTGGAGTAACCGGAAACATACGAACAGAGCAAGCTAATATAAAGCTTGTAAAAAAAAGGCGATCAATGCTCATTATTTATCTATAATAGGAAGAGTCTACCCTGCAGCCACTGCAGCCTCAGATCAAATATAAAACCAAGACATAGCGTTGTCAAGAGTGACGTGGGGCCAGTTTCGTGATGATGTGTGCACTTACTTTAATGTGCGGTGAGGTGTAGTTTGGTTGAAAATGTGTGCGTGTGAGCGTGTATGCACAGAGTGAGGTGTAGTTTTTGCTTGGTTCAATGTATTGTTGGCAGCATTATGTCTTGGTTTTTTATTTGGTCTGAGCCTGCAGCTGGAATTATAAGAGCTAAGAAGTAGTTATTATAATTAGGTCTCTATCAAATGTTTGGAACTATCACCCCTAAACCAATTGTCTCACCCCCAAAGAAAATATTTCAAAAACCATTTCACTTTATACACATGTCACATTCATTTTCGATTTGTTACCGAAACCCAATATCCTGGCGTCAATATTTATTTAACATATCATATCAGCATTAGCTTGATATATAGGCATTGATCCTCGTTGGACTCAGGGCAGCCCTCTATGATTTATGCTTACATTAGCGCATTGCAAAGGAATTGGTGACGTCATGTTAGTAGGAAATATTGTGTTTAATTTTGTAAGGATGTTATGTGATGGGATTTGGGTAAAATTATTTAGGGTATATAAAAACAACTTAAAGCAAAAATAAGAAATTAGCACGAGAGCTTATTTATTAGCTCTAGTACTTTTAAATCACCCCCTCGCTGCTCGCTTCCACCTTCGGCTTGATTATCGTTACACTCAGGGGTGAGTAAAAAAAAAAAGTTATGTACTGTCATGCACAGTCGGGAAAAATAATTGTAATGAGAAGTTACACAGTTGTTAAAAGAATGACAGTTGTTATACAAATATTATACGGACAACTTCAGTTAGTAGTAATTTGCTTAGCAATTAATTTCCTAGAATTTACCTGCAAAATAAGTAAGTACCTATTATTCTTTCTAATAATTACCTTATGCAAGAAGTAATGACACAATGAAGTAAGAACTTTCCTAAAATTATAGCTAATATAATAATATTAGCTATAATTTTAGGAAAGTTCTAAGGCCAACCAAATTACCAAAAAAAAATTATAATTAATTACCATTCATGTATTCCCTCGAATAATATACGTGATGATCCTATTTTCACACACAAACTCAACATTCTGCGCTCAGTCCCTAACCTGCCAACATCTTCGTAAAAAAAAAACCCAAACATGAAAGTAATATTCAAATGAAACTGCCTACATAAGAAAACTGTCAGCATAGTGTTGAGTGTCTACAACGGCTACAACGCATCGCGACGAATTTTCTAATCGTGTCCACACGGGACGGGAAAACATCATATTTCACCGGGCCCGGGGGTGAGACGGGGTGAAAAGGGGGGGGAGAGGGGGCAGGGTGACGGAGATGAGTTTTTTACGCATTATTGCTACACACGGAACCAAAATTGAACCCCTACGCAGCACTAATAAATTCTAATTTCGATTATTTGTGACACTTTATGTTGATGACTTTGTGTGATGAAAATTGAGTTTTCTGGACTGGTTTCGGGCAGTATTGTTATTTATAATGTTGTTTCTTAAAGGGTGAAGGTATTTGATGAGCATTTAGGTAGTATTTTATTCGCTAGTCATACAGTTTTCTCTTGATACTGCTAGAATTTGATGGCCTCTACTTTTTTACTTTTCGATAAAAGTTTGTTTTTAGAGATTTTTTAACGGAACACCTAATTAACACTTATCTATAATATAGGCCTGATTAGTAGGTAAGAATATTCACCCAATAAATACTGTAAAAAGGACACAAAAGGATGTCCTTTCCAATGACTTCTTCTGCAATGCAAATAATGTCATTGCAACCACCAATATTATAATTGACATCACGTCCGAATCAAAAGACCAACACACTCGGCGAACTAGCTGTAACTATCCTGAAAGCTTGTAGTATGCTCACCGGAGGAAATGTTAACAAACAAATTGGAAATAGTCGGGGAGATAGCAACGTTCCTAATACCCAACTTCATTTCAGAGGCACGAGCTCCTGATCGAACGAAAACATTGTTGTGTGCCCTTATCGTTAGTGTATATGTGCTGGAAATGACTTGGTTGACTAAAATTGTTCGGGGCTGATAAGGAACAGAAACAAGGCCTTATATTCAGCAGTGAAAGGATCAATCAATCTGCCTAGCCTTTTCCAAACTATGTTGGGGTCGGCTTCCAGTCTAAACGGATGCAGTTGAATACCAGTATTTTACATGAAGCGACTGGCTATCTGACCTCCACAACCCAGTAACTGGGTAATACGATACCCCTTGGTAAGACTGGTTGTCAGACTTTCGGGCTTCTGACGACCCGTAACGACTACGTTACCAGTGAAAACATACGGGCTGAAATTATGATGATGATGATGACGAAGTATCAAATCTGTTTATTCAATTATGTTGTGGATAGAAGGAACAAGTTCATATAGAGCATGTAACAAAAACCCTGTCCAATCCGAGATGGGGCGCCTAGGTACTGCAATAACATTACTAAAAAGTTATAAAAAAATTGTTTTGTGAAAGTAAGAAAGTTATGGCTATACAAAATTCACGTTTTCAGTACCTAAATTACCCCAATTTCATTTATAAATTAGCAAATTTTCTACAGAGGATATAAGTGATGACTTGTAGATACCCGCTAAACAACGGCCGCCCGCGCTCCATGTAAATAACTCCGGTAAAATACCCCACGGAAAAATAATGCGGCGATTTTTTTTTGCTTTTTTCCAAATAAAATTCACACAAACATACTCTCAGTATGACTCTTGACAACACCTTCACGGATCGGACAGGTTTTTTTTTCACGCTGTATAAATAAGGCTTTGAAATAGTTCACACTCTCATAATCTAAGGTTTCCTTTTTAGCGGTGTTTTCATAATTATAAAGGTGTTCATCTACATTGTCAGTAGCATTGGCAGTTACTGCTGGACACAGCCTTCTGTCAAGTGTCACCAAAGCAAATGGTTCTCCGCATTCCACAATCAGTCTGTACCGTCCACCTTGTCTTCTTTTATGACGTTTGTGACCTTTTTGACCAAAACGTAGACCGTTTTGTTGCCACCAGCCAGTAGCACAGTTCTATCATCTCCATTCCCCTATATCTGTGTTCCCCACGATTTTCTAACATGCAGCCTGGAGGTGTATTTTTATTAATAAAGAGCTTATACTGAACGCCTCTTCAGCGAAAGCTTTTAAGCGCTTCAGCGTTCAGCGAGCGTTTTCAGCGTGTTTTTGATAAACAGATGCTGCTATCAACTGAATTGTTAGGAAATTACAGGAAGTTTTAAATATTGAACAGTGTATAACATGATTGCTTTTTTTGCTGGAAAATCAGCAAAAAGCCCATAACGACTGTCAAAGATCCATGAATGACAGTCGGGACCAACTGCTTAACGAACCTTCCGAGGAGTCTCGATAAGTAACGAATGTCACCCATCCACGGACCAACTCCGGCAAGCGTAGCTTAGCCTGATGGATCGACCCGTGCGGCTGTTATAACTTAGCCACGAGCTCCTAACTTAACCCGAGCCTCATCTAATGTCATGTATTTAACACGTCAGCGCAATTCGCATACTGACCGGGTAACGTGTGGCTCACTAATCATCGCTGGACCAACGTGTGCACGTCACTAATCATCGCTGGACCAACGCTAATTCCCCGGGTAACAAGCGCCGGCTAGTATGCAAAGCTGACGGATAAACATCTAGTTTGCTATTAGTCTTTTACGTTGAGTTACGATGTTTTGATATGGCAAATACCGTAAATTAGATGGGGTGGGGTTGCTTGTGGAGTGCATTTCAATAAGTTAGAATGAAATGCGTGGTCAGCAGTGCTCCAGTGACGCAGAGGCCTTAGGACTTTTATTTTCAAGCACAAAATGTTGCCTGCTAATGGTTGGTTTCCAAAATTATGCTGATGATTCATGATCTGCTGGTAGACGCTTGGCTCATTTAGATTGCCGAAGTTTTTAAATTAGATATTGTTATTAACTTAAATATATTAAATTAAATATTGTTATATAACAGTTGTGTATGTTATTTTCTTCAACTGCCACTGAATGTCACTGAACATGGTTATTCAATAAATTATATTTTGATACTTACTCTCTCTAATATTCCTCGGTTGGGTTTAGACTTGGCTGGTATAGAATATGATCTTTTTAATTTTCTACATCTTTAAAGTTACATTATAAAATTCATTGCCTTCTCCACAAAATCACATTGCATGTTCCACATCCAACGTAAGGGGGAGTGTCCACTGTCCACCGCGACGTTGATGTATCATGTCGGATCAACAGACGGGCAAGCGCGTCTGTCCTCCACCTAATCTCCATACATTATGGCCGTGGATATTGTTCAAATAAATGGTACTTGAGACTTAAGTTTTGTCAGTAGCTGGTAGGGTTGCCCGTTAGTGTTGATTTTACAAGATTTTTTTCCTAAGAGATTATAAGAGCGATTACTTTTTTGTTAAAGAAACATGTGTTGTTCTGACGTTATTTTAATATGGGTAATGTAGTAGCTGGTAATGCTTTGTGTCAGTATGGGATGTAAGAAATGGTGTGATAGCTTATTCGTTAGTTCTCACATGAATCAGTGAAAAACTGGAGAACACCTACATCTTTTAGAAGGTTTAGGTGAAATGAAATGAAATTGTTTATTCTGTAAATAGGATATTGGAATCACTTTTACTCGAAATTATATTATATTAAAATATTAAAAATAAGCCAGGTGAGGTCGGCTTTTCCTATCTACTCCGAGAAGAAAGGCCGAAACAAACTCAGAGGTCGCTCTTTTAAAGTCCAGACATAATCTTGGTCAGGCCATATGAGAACCATGTAGATTAGCGGTATTAGGTAGGTTTTATAATAATAATATTATATCAGCAAGTCAATGGTTTTTTGTCACTTTTAGTCTTAAATATGATCTATTCTCAGAACTTGTAAAAGAGTAAAGCATTATTTTTTTTTGGTTAAAATGTTTAAGAGATTTGATTTGAATTGTTACACTTCATCTCTAACTTAAGGACTCCCCTGATACAGAGAAGATATTTTACTTTTGTAAAAAAAATATTATTATGCTTGAAAGAAAAATAAACCACTAACGAATTCGACATAAACCAAACAATGTGCTGAATTAAAACACAAAATAACCCGTCTCAACTGCAAAACAAAGATTGTTGAAAACAATTGAATTGTAAAAATGATTCAAATAGTACCTAGTTGTAATACAAAAGTAACGAGCGGGCGGCGGCGCGGGCGCAACGTATGGAGATTAATTTGCGCTCGACGCCCCCACTGACCGCGCCACAGCCTCCCACACCGGTAGCATAATGTGGATATGCCTGCAATATTTTCCATTCTGAGTATAAAGAGAAGTTTTTTTCAAAAGGCCGTAGGTAGAGATAACGTTTTATATAAACAATATTGATCAAAACCTACTGGACATCTAAAAAATGTAGGTAGATTAGATTAAAAATTGACATAATGTGGATAAGTAGGTAGACCAGATGAAAAAACAATGATGATTAAAATAACTTAAATACTGAAATATATTGCAGCAAACTTTTACTAAAAAGTTAGACGTTAAAATGTAGCCCAAAAAAATTAATAAACCAATATAATATTATTCATAAGATCTTTAGGTCCACACTATGACAACGTGGTTGGTTAACAAACGAACAACCCCATCCCTCGCTACCCTTGTAGCAGTCTTGGTAGGTATATAAGGTAAGGAACGGAGTAATTTACTACGACCGACGCTTCTTGATGCTTGAACAAGTATTATTAATAATAATAAATAATATATACTTTATTTCGGACTACACATACAAGTACACACAATCCATATAGTATTAGTAACAATGACTTAAAAAAACTATGTTAGTAAACTTTTACAAACTAAAACTGACGTGGCCCAATACACGTTGGCACGTGTCTCCGTACCCAGTGTCTTATAAAGGGACTGTCTACTTTGTCTAATAATGTGTTTAGGATGCTGTTGGAGCTTCAGCGCAACCTACCGATTATTGACGCTGTTCTCTTCCTCATAATGGCATGAAAATCGTCAACACGGGCTTCCGCGAACCTCTGCGAAGCGCTGCGGAAGCGCGGAAGCCCCATCAACATCCTAAACCCATTATTATATTGAACGCACAGGACGTTGTATTCAAAATAAATTATTATTTCATGTAGCACTAAATCTGAAACAAACAACTCTCAATATGATCAATAAGAACATGTTTCATGATATTTATTGTAAAAACTCTGTCTCTCTGTGGCAGCGTGCGGGTCGTCATCCGGCACTTTTTGTTTGGTTTTTCCAACCAGAAACTTCAATCTCTAAAATTGTACCCATTTAGTTTCCTCCCTAGATACAGAATCAGAGAGTTCATTACCGTACCATTTACCGCCACCAGAAACACTCGTCATCATCATCATTATTTCAGCCGAAAGACGTCCACTGCTGGACATAGGCCTCCCCTAAGCACCGCCACTTAGACCGGTTCTGTACTTCTCGTAACCAGCGCATTCCCGCGCATTCCCCCAGAAACACTACCTACTCCAAAATAATAATTCGCAAAGTATCAAAGCTGTTTACTCCCAGTAAAGTCTGAGTGTCGAAGATAAGGCAGGCTGGGCGAACTATTAACAACTACGTCTGCTGAATATGAACCCGGTGCCTCAGCCAACAGCGGCCATTTAATGAATATTTGATCCCCATTGCACTGGTCGCATGCCTGGACACATTCGAATCAATTGTACAATGTTCCATACAACAAACGATGGAATAATAAAAATGGCGGCGGAAAATTTGAATGAAATCGCGCCGTTTTTTTATTTGTTTGGAAAATTGTGATTTTTTGTTTGTATTTTTGTAGATATTATGTTCTCGTGAAAAAATGATATTATATTATTAATGATGTTATATTGTTTTGTTAATGTGATAAAAACACATTCATTCACTTATTCTGAATATAAGAACTACGTTGGCCAGTTTTTTTCTTGAAAAACAAAAAATCCTATAAGTTGAGTCGTGCAGGTACCTAAACTATACATAAAAGGTACCTATGAATGGACAAAAATATTTAGATTTTTTAAAATAACAACCTTCTTTAGGGTGTTGCGAAGAAGAGAAACTTTTAATGAAGTAAGTAAGCTGTTTGAGTTTATAACTAAAACATAACAAGTACCTACTTAGATCCTCATTATTTCTGATAATAAGAATACCTAATATTTATTCATAACTAGCTGCGCCCCGCGCTTTCACCCGCGTAAGTCTCGATCCCGTGGAAATATCGGGATAAAAAGTATCCTATGTGTTAATCCAGGTTATAAACTATCTATTTGCCAAATTTCATCCAAATCCATTAAGCCGTTTTTGCGTGATTGAGTAACAAACATTCAAACACACAAATGCACAAACACACACTTTCACATTTATAATATTAGTAGGATATACTTTTTGCAGTTTCAGCGAACACTACATCAGAAATATCCCAATCCACGTGTTACCGCTATATCGTAATTCTTAAATGATTCGTGGAATCGAAATAGATATTTGATTCTCCTCATTGGTTCCTTATATATATAATTTTACGAGTAACTGACTGTTATTATAATAATAAACATCATTCATAAATATTCTATTTAGTTAGAAAAGAGAAGTGTATAGTAGTGTAGTGTAAGTGTACACAACAAGTATCGAATTCGACATTTAAATAAAAAACTAAACAGGTAAGCAAAGACTTCGCTACATTTGCCATGTGACGTACTTTATGCTTCTTCCGCGTTCCCGCAATACTAAACTTGTCTGCATACGTCTCCAATCTCTCCACAGAGACAACAAAGAAAGAAAGATAAAGCTTATAAAACCAGATCGCAAATGAGAAAACCTCTCGAGACGAAAACGAGTCGCTGAAAGTTTCAAACGTCGATACCAACTGGCACATAATTAGCTGTTTACTTTTCATTCATAAAAAAATATACCTAAAGTAAATTAACATTAAATTCAAACAGAACAACTCATTACATTATAAGGTTAAGTAGTAACAAAAAAATTGCGAAAAAAAACTTTCATTATTAAGCGAAATACTCGTACCTTCAAAGACTAACCTATTTGAAGCGAATTACGCGCCTAATCCAATATTTGTTCAAGAAGAAAGCAAGAGAATAAAAAATTCGCCCCAATTAGCGTGCGACCCGGCTCTAAGAGAAAAACGAAATTGCTACGTAAAAAGTCGTAACTCAATTACTGCGATGAACCGCTGTCGCAATAAGGCGTTCGTTAGCAGGGTTGAGACTAAAGTTGGAGCATGCGCCGTGACCCGAGGTCGATAATGAGGGAGACCTCTCGCTCTGGAGCCTCAACATCACACATCCTCACAATTTAACGTTTACGTATTTACATACTCTCCCACATATGCATATTCACCCTATAACTAGGGTTGCCAGGTGGGAGTTTAAATTTTGGCGGTTGGTTGTGGACTTTGTGGTACAGTCGTGCTCAGTGCACGTTTTTTAACTCCTACGCATCTTATAAAACAGTTTTTTCATGGAAAAACGAAAGACGCTGTAACCTGTCTGATTAAAAACCAACGCGAAATAGTTCGTAATATTATGAAAATATTTTCCTGATTCAATCAGTGAACTCACCTCTATGCAACTGTGATTATTTACTTACTTGTATAGACGAACTGTTGTTTTCAATACAGATTCCGGTTATAAATTATATTGCGTTATTAAATAATAAAGATGTATAGAACTATGTAGGTAAGTATACAAATTAAGAAAATCAGATTGGCAGAGCAGAAGCTGAACATTATAGCTTTTAAATCTATTGAAAATTTAATTAAACCCATTTTTTTTAAATTTACATACAAAAATACCTAAGATATCCTCCGGCTGCCGACCCTACATCCAACACTATGACGTATATGCACCATACGGCACACATACGCAATCCTACACATTCGCACACACGAACAGAGATCTTGGAATTTGTTTAACTCAAGTAATGGCGTCTTACATTGACATTAGTTTGTCGAAAGATATTTATGTGAGTTGAATGTTTAGTTGAATAAGGGGTTAAGTTTATGGGCCCCCATTGTTGTAACTTTTCTAGTTTTTTCGTTGCTTATCTACGTATTTTATGAGATAAATCGTGTGATGTATTGAATCTGCAGGATTGATGGCGTTACGAATAAAGGCATTGTCATATACATTTTATGTTACGGAAAGTATTTCTTTTTTACCTTCTTCGTTATTTTCCTGCTAGGAATGTTCAAATTCTTGAACACCAAAATATAATATAATGTAATTATTGAGTGTTTAAAAATGGTTTTTTTTTTCATAAAAATATTATTTTGTAATAGGTATTGCTTACCTAGTTATTTTCAGTCGTCGTCTAAAAGTCACGGGGAAACGTCGCGATACGTTCGAGATTTTTCCAAATTTATATCTGCCTTTTTTATAAATTATTGTCAGTCTTACTGCCTTAATTAAAAACATTCAACTAATTATAAATAAAAAGTCTGAAAAGATCAATAATCCAACATAAAAGTAATTTATCAATGCCATAAAAAAACTAACAATCATCCAATCAATTAAACCAATAATACCTAACACTAATTTATTACCAAAACAAGTCGCGCCATCCACTCAAATCAGAGACACATAAACATAATATCTAAAATTGGTAAGTTCAGTAGCAGCCATAACTCTCGTCTCACGTCGCAATATAATTAAAATCACGACTGTCCCGTGGTCCTCCGTGGAAGAAAGTGCCCCCCTCCAACCCCCCTACACCCCCAAGAAAAGAGGGAGGGAGCCGGGGCGATTCACATTAATATTCCCCACTTTTATCTCTATATGCAAACTGGCAGCTAAAAGTTGGTCCGTTCATTGTGACCGGTTGATTCTTCCTAGTTGAATGATTGTGCTGTTCCAATGTTCGCGGGATGAGAAAGTTTTTGTTCAGCTATAGCGCTGCAGAATTCTTTTGTAGGTTTGATTTTCTTGTTTCATTATGTGTTCTGTAAAAGTTCTCGGTTTTGATTGCGGGGTAGTTTTTAATACTAAAGCGTTTCCCGGCGGGATTGTCGGACAAAGTTTCCGTACTAAGATAATTTTCGAAATCTTATCCACTTTCTACGGGTTTATTCGTAAACAAAAAGATACTTAAACACATTTAATCGTCCATCTACAAAAACACAAAAAAGTAATCTCGAAAAAAATCGTAAAGCAGAATTTTAAATTACCGCTGTAAATGACTGTACCACCATCAATTAAAGAAAACGCCGGCGCAAGGGACCGTAAAAAGTAATTCGGTCGAATCTAAGAACATAACGCCCATTTCGCAACTCTGATTGCTCTCAACAAATGAGAACGTTTCACAATCGTGGAAAATTTTAATTAAATTACTAACAGAAATTCCTTTTGACGACAGAATAATGCCGCTAAATACAAAATCCCATTGGTCATCTTGGCGAAAGGAAGAGCGGGTCGTTCTAATTACAAATAATCAAGCTTTCCGATTGGCGGGTGCGATCCCCTCTTGTGTTTGTTCTCGGTGGTGGGCGTGGCATTTCTCGCTCGCTCTTTTAATTAGTGTAAGGAGTAAATTGCTTGCGAGAGAGAGCACTGCTGCTAGTTTTGTTCGGGCGCCATCTCTTATTGGATGCTGTAACTAGTGGGGGGTAGGGAGAAAGGGGGAATAGTGTTACGTAGTTAATATAAGGAAAACACGTACGGCAAGCTTTGTAAGGGAAATGGCTCGGTTGACATTTTCAGAGTTGATAGTTGCACGCTTCTGAGTTAAATCGTTTGTTGGTATGTGACATGAGAATAACGATACACGGGGATGGAAGATAAATAGGTAACAGTATCTATCAGTTTTTTTTTCCGGTAGCTGAAATAACACTTTTCTAGTCAAATATGTGTAAGAGTTGAATAGAACAAGGACTCAATTTCTCAATAGCAGCCCGGAGTCTGGATTTGTGCTAGGTTGATGGCAAATGGATCACCCCTAGTACCTACACAGGACCTTAACACTGCCTAAACCTTCGGGGATTACGGCGTGATGTTATGTTTTATGTTAAGAACTTGGAAATGTCTGTATCTAAACATTACGCTAAATTACTCGTAGATACATACAATATTTGCATAGAATGTCCCACGCCACTTTAACGACCTATCGCAATATCTTCATTCCGTATTTCATCAATAAGGAAGTACCTATCTAAAGAAAATCTGCATCATTGTTGAAACAATAAGAAACAACTGAGTCTCGAACCACCTTCGGTGTATCATCGACGCCCGTTTGCTTTTTTATTGCAGCTACCTCACCCCCCCTACTTCCCCCCACCCCCCCGACGCAGCATTTCCAAGCCATTTAATATTAATGTGCATTTTCGTGGAGAGGAGAGATTCGTATAAAGCCCCAGTCTGCGATACACTACTATGGGGAAGTCGGGCTAGAATGGACAATACGTTTAAATTTTAATTATGCAAGCACTTGGTAGAAAATTTTTCCTTTTATGGCTGAAATAAGAATTAGCTGGCAAATTTATTTTATGATGTTTTTAGTTTGTTGTTTAAATTATTTCTCTGCTTTGTATTGTAAGTAAATTGCTTTTTTATGTAGATTAATAAGTCATTATTAAAAAGACTGAAATGTTAAAAGTTTTTGTTGATGGGTTATTATGAAGCACTCGTAATAAAGGGTTATAATGTAGAATCTTAATTACTTATTAATTTTCAATAGACAAATGACGTTCCAATGAAAGAAGAGTATGCCCAAAAGCTACCGTCCACCCAAAACTCACAACAACAATAACACAAAAATAACCTGTAAATCAAAGTGGCTATTTCACACCACTCTCCTCGCTATGCAGAGTTGCAGAGCTCCTAGCCAGCCTTACACTGGATTTATTACTCGTAGTTAAAAGTAGTTGGTAAGGCCAACAGTAGTTCCAAACAGCCATTTCCAATAGATAAAGCTTCGAGACAGATTCCAAATACATTAGGCGGTGACGCAAGAAGGGGTGAGACTATTAAAAATTCCACAGAAATACACGACGATGCGATGGCTTCGTGTATTTTCGGTCGAAACTCGTGCGTCGAGTGCATGACACGTTTATTAGAAAATTTCCTCTCCCCTGACATGATTTTGTGAAGGTTTTATGTAAGTAGGTATCAGCATAAATCTGGTGAGTTTGTGAAATTAAGGTGTTATATACATCGGAATTTTTGAGGAGATAGCACACGTTACTGAGTTTCTAATTTTAGTAATTCACGAAAACGGCTTTTTTAAAATCAATGGTGTTAAGTCTCGAAGTTAGGCCTTGAAGAGTTTCAAACTTTTTAAGATATGAACAACATGACGTGTTGTTTTCTGAAATTATCATAAAACAAGTCTGTTAGATAATTATACTATCAAATTAATCAAAGCTCAAAGCATCAAGCATCAAAGCAAGGAATTATGTTTCCCTCGTCCCGGTGTTTTTTTTAAGTAAAACTTTTATTTAGATGAAAGTGATTGACGTGATGTCAATCAGATAAAGTTTAGTATCTTAATATACCAATTTCAAATAATTTACATGAAGTTTTTTCTTTAATTACAACTTTATAACTAACGATTTCTGTCAATATCATACATTTTTTATTTAGTCCTCTATCTTTGGACTAATTTTAATTTTGATCCAAATTTAAATTTTATTCCTAAACAAAAAAGTTAAAATTTAATTAATCCATGGAATATTCATTTCTAACTACCCGACTTCCGACATATACCTACTAAAGTACTTATCTATAGGATAGAGAGGGGTGACAATGGTCTCGAAGGCGAATCGTAATTCCTATTTTACAAATGGTCCACGATTTATACGACACCTCCGTGATTATTCGCAGTACCACAATAAATTACCTGAGTTTGGTCCAAAGAGGATTTTATTTTTGGATTTATAACCGCCATCTTGTAATTCGGTGTCCTGATGAGGGTTGGTACAGATGGTTCTTGTAATATTAATTAGACATAAATTATGAGAAATTCTGTCTTTGTATTTCGAATTTTGGACTGGGAATTTTATCATTGAATTTTAGATTTATTAAACCGGTAAGACTTATAAACTACTAGCTTTTGCCCGCGACTTTGTCTGCGATGCAATCCAGGATGAAAAGCAGCATAGGTCCTGCTCCAGGTCAAGGTCTATCCATTTTTACCCAAATCCGTTAGACTGTTTTAGCGTGAAAGCGTAACAAACAAACCAACTCACTTTCGCATTAGATTCTCATTTTCGTAATAGTCAGGATAGTTTAAATAAAAATACTGAGTGAGACAAAGTGTCACCTCGAAAAATTTACGTCCATCGGTAGATTAAAGATTGGTCATTTTCTGATTCAATTTTGCAGACCTTCTTTTAATCAGTGTAGTTTCATGCCACGTAAAACCTTGTATAATTAGCACAAATGACTGCCAACCATCCTCTTGACACAATGGATACAACTTATTCTGAGCATACTACCACAGATAGTCGAGAAATAAAAAGTTCTGAACAGATTGTAAAAGAATTCAAAGAATCTATCGAAAAAATATTCCCCATGCCATAATTTAACAAAGATAATACAGTTCAAACTAATTCTCATATCTAATCATCAAAGCGTGCTTAAGACATTATTTATCGATATCTTAAGCTTTCAAAATATTTACTATGTTAATTAATTATCTGACTAGCGACAAATGTGAGCAATGGCCGCCATTCCAGCCATGTGGTCAAGTCGAAAACCTATTTTATAGCTTCCTGTCAACATTGAATAAATTTACCTTTTCTTTTGTTGGAATTTTGATGAAGTTAATTCTCATACTTAGTTGGTTACTTTCTTTTTCTGGTTATGTCAGCTGTTTTATAAATTGACATTGCCTTTTCTGCGGGAGTAATTGGTGGAGGCGACTACTGTATAATTATCAAGTTGATGAGCAGCAGTACTTAACAAGTTTTAAAACTGTTATCACCAGCTAAGTGTTGTCATAGAAGCATGCTAATGATTGAAATTAGCAACATGATCATTTTTATAATGAACTTTATTCATGAGCGGGGGACATAATATGTCACAGTTACAGCCCGTATACAAAAAAATACATAAAGTAGGTGTAGTACCCTACTTTACGTGTTTTTCCCTACAATCAGCACAAACCACGAATTTTATTTTGTACTGGTCCTAGGAAAAAAAGTGTTTTTGGAAGATCATGGAATGAACTCAGAACGCGAGTGCCCCTGAACAGTTTCGTCTAGTGAGAAACAAACAAAATGTGCAAAGCTTTTAACTGCCTCTGTCTGTCTAGTGGTTAGACCACCTGACTCAGACCCAAAGGTCCCGGGTTCGATTCCCAGTGGGCGCAAAATATTGTACCCCGTTTAGTTGGTGGTAGGGCTTCGTCTACGTCCGCCTGGCTAGCTCCAACCATCTTATCACCACCACCACCATCACACACACACACACATTTTATCCACTTTTTTTATTTGTTTCTATATTTTTTTTTGTTATCTGCTGTATATTATGTATAATTATTGTGTGCCTTTCAGTCTGTGCTGAATAAATGTATTTTATTTATTTCTTTCTTTATTTATGTAAGTCTGTCGTCATAACAACAATGTTAACAGCATTGTTGTATTTCGGCAGTTAGTGATAAGATAGCCGGTTCCTCTATGGTTGAGGATTCTGGTTGAAGCTCGCTTCCACCATCGGCCTGATCATCACTTACCATCAGGTGAGATGTGGGCCAAGAGCTTACAGATGTGGATAAAAAAAAAGCTATTTGACCTTCACCCGTTTGAGAGACACCTGAAGTAGAACATGCTTCTGAAGATATTATAGACATCAGTGTCTTTGGAGCATTTTTCTATGAAGTGAAACAAAGCAACAGGCAGGGACTATACCCGATTCGCTTTAGCGTGGCAAAAGCGGTCATTGTCCTTTCCCTCATATCTCTCCGTAGGAACCCAAAACAATAAATGATGTACGGTTTTTGTTTATTGGAACATGTTTAAGATCATTGATGCAGGACGATAACGGACTTTGTTTCAGTTTTTGAAATAAAGAATGTAGATGAAAATAGAAAATATAGGTGGGTCAATGACCGCTATTACCACGCTGAAGCGATTTTGGTATAGTAAAAATTAAGATGGTAATAACTACCCGGGCAGATGTATGAATCAATGAAAATTATGGACTAATTAAAAATGTATTAGGCAAGTGGAAATATTTCGATAATATGAAGTAAATATTTTATTACAGACCCATCGAAATACAATAAACTTCCCAAAATTAGACCAGGACATTATGCAAAAGACACTTCCAAAATCAATCTTGATAACAAAAAAATGCACACTGTACAAGGCGCGCCCGTCACGGCAGACTACACTGTTAATTTATGAACCGAAGTGTTAATTACAGTAATGAATAGCTTACATTACGTGGCTATCGTGCTTATCGCTTCATCTATTTGTTCATGTTAAACGCTTATGTTAATTTGAGGAAGTTTGCTCCAATGAGTACGAGAATGTCGATTGGGCGGCCTTTGATATTCAATTGTTTTTTTTATGTGTGATTAAAATATTCATGGGAATCTGTTTTTGTGTTATAGGTTACTTGGTTGATTATGATATTTTGTGTAAATTGGCTTGAAGTTTACAGTATCACAGGCATTGATAATATAACATCACGCCTGTTTTACCCGAAGGGTTAGGCAGAGGTGTACCTACAGTAAAACAGCAACTCTCCAGTTATGGTTAAGTCCCATGTAATCATACATACAGTCACACATCCAGATTTGCGGGCTGCTAGTGAGAAATTCCTGACGGATTTTTTTTGCACATTTTGCCCGACCTGGGAATCGAACCCAGGATATCAGTCGCGCTTGGGACCACTAGACCAACGTACAAGGCGCAAAATAAATTGTTACTAACTTGGTTTCGGTAAGACTAGATGTCAGACTTTCGGGTTTCTGACTACCTATAACGACTGTCAAATATCTACAAATGACAGCAGCTGGAACCAACGGTTTAACGTGCTTTTCAAGGCACGGAAGGGTCCCGATTTGTAATAGATGGTCACCCATCCACGAACCGTACGCGGCAGGCGTAGCTTAACCTTCAATCGGCCTGAGCGGCTATTAGCATGTAGCCACGAGCCACCATACACTTTCCATTCAATTAAAGCAATAAAAACAGTAAAAAAAGCCGATGTAAATGAATCATGCTTTTAACAACAGTGATAAAACTTATCTATTCCGATGTTTATCTATCTGAGTTATAGTTAACTAAACGGCAATTACACGCCAATTAACTGCCTATGTTTAATGTTAATTAAATGCACCCTCTCGTAACATTAACTATCATTTTAAACCTTCTTGTTATCCATTAAGTACCGTTTAAAAGCTATGAATAATTATCACTTTAAGATCTTAAATAACTTTAAAAAAAAGGCGTGTTATAAAAGCGTTACGAATATTTTAAAAAGCTAGTTTTTAATAAATATTGTAATGTTATTATGACGGATATTACATTAATTTTATACTAATATCACATTTAATTTCCAAGGCAACATTTTTAATAACTAATGAGCTAAATTAAAATAAGGTTAAAGCTTAGGTTTTATGCGTTTTTAAATTTAAAATAACGTTAATATTCATTTGACACTTTCACTGTTTCTCTAAAAATATTAACATGTTTTATCTGATATTTATTGCATAGTCTCATTATAAAATATGACACATTACTTTATATTAATTTATTACAGTTAGTTCAGACCTCTTAAAATATTAAAAATCTCATTTGTTATGCCTGTTTCTTTTTCACTTTATTCAATGAAGTAAAAATTATTTTGTCAAGGTACAGTCAGGGCCTTTTGTTAGTCTCAAAAATAAAAGTCAGATACTTTATTAAAACGATTTGTCATCTACTCGGCAGTGCCTAACAGAACCGATATTGATGAAACTGCACAGTTTTTTATAACAAGCGAAGGATTAATAGTAGACAGGAAGACTCGGTTCGCATAAATATCTCATTAGGCAAAGATTTATTACTTAAGCAGTCACGAAACTGTAAAAAAAGTTTGGAAGAAAACGGTTTTGATAATTACTTGTCAACATGCGATTGTCTACTTGGAGCTCAATGTTGGTTAATTTGCCTTTTTTTATTTGCTGTAATATATCATTTTGTTAATGACACCTAAATGAAGAGTGATCACGAACGCAATCCACAAATTTTACTAACAAACTTGGTGCAATAAATTTGAAAATTAAGTATTTTTTACAGCTTGTGTAAACGAGTTTGCCCAACAAAATTATCTGTATTTGTGTTGGAGTTTAAGCCTCGGGTATTGCGTAAATTTCGTGTTTGCTATTTAGAAGGTTATTTTTTTTTTCCTTCTGCTAACGAATCGTTGTCATAGATACAACATAACTTATCTAAACAAATCAATTACAAAAAACAAACAGTACCTAACACAATTTACTTTTATCTAAATAATTATAATGTTAATGATAAGTACAGATAAGAGTTAAATAAGTACACTATCGCAATAGTTTAGGTTAATGATAGATGTAACTTGGAAATAAATAAATTATGATACTTACCATTTATATTGAAATTTTCAAAAAGTCTTTTTCCACTTTCTTTAGGCCTACCTACAAGTCTGAAAAAATAAACAATTAATTTCATGGGCTCGTTTTTTGCACGAAGATAAACATTAAAACGTTACTTTTACTCTTAAAATACAAATCAACAGCTGTTTGACATAATCACAAAATAAAAAAAGCGTTGCTATTAAAATTCGGTCCCCGATGGTACCGATAAGCAAACACTGTGCAGGAAAGGTGACATTCGGTAAGCATAAATGTCTAAAGGAATCGGTGTGCGTCCTAATAATTTATCGACAGTTTGACCTCGCTTCATTTACATTAAACAAATTGTTAATTTTTTGATAGTTATCATCCGGAACAGATGGTCGGAACCAAGGATCTATAACTCAATCGAATTCAAACTTTAGAGGGTCAGATTTTGGGTTGAAGTTCCAGTGTTGGCGAGTGAAATTCTTTAAAGTGTTTTTTATGTTTACGCCGTAATAATTGTGGAAGGTAAGCATGGCATGTGCCGTGGTTATGAGACAGGTTGACCACATGTGGCGCAATCTGCTAAGTATTTTATCGTACATTTTAGATTATAATTTGACGCGTATCGTTTAACTTAATGAAATTTGTTTTGTGGCCATACGATTTCTTGTTATCTGGACTGGAAACTTTGGTAACGTAACTTAGGATCGGATGTATTAAAAATATGAAATTTGATATGTACGTAAGTACTTGTGTTCAAGTTATTAGGTTTTATCAAACAAATTTTATGATTGTAGGTAGATACCTTTAAACCTTTGTACATCAGCCCGTAAAAATAATCTTTTAGTATTTGAATGTCGTCCTTAATAGGTTTAGGGCTCACGACACTTCTTAGGTAAGTTCTTTTGGAATGTTAGAGATTTATACCGGGTGGAAAAGTTTTATTGATCTTTAATTTATTCGTTTCTTTGACGACTATCATTTTTGTAATTATCAGACTTTTTACTTCAATAGTCCTTCTATTGTATCTTTTAATCATTACAACGTCTAATCTTTTGTATCATGTAAAAATCGCAGGAGCAGTCGCACCATGACTTCATAGGTATGAGTATTTGTGTTTATTGGTGGTAGAAATATTAAATGTTAAATGGCAAGAGATTCTGTACTGGCGGCTACATACACGCATAATAGCCAATCCCTTGCGACTGGATGGTCCAAATGCCGTACTTTTTACACTGAAAGACTCTAAAATTGACGTTATTTATGAAATTATTAAACATTAAAACGCACACGTGTGTCATAAACAACAGCAATGTGTAAAGCGTCCCATGTGTCCGGGACTAAAGTGCGACATTTATTCGCACAAACCATTACCGAGCGCCACCGAAAGTGCCATTAACATAAAAGAACGAAAAGAGAAACTACTTTCAAACTCAATATCAGAATCTTTTGTGTAGCAAATCTACTCTCCAAGCCCTCAGTTGGCGGCCATCCGTTAGCACATTGATTATACATCAACGAAAATAAAAAGGAAATAGCACCACGAAAAAAGCCGCCGTAACGATTTCAATCAGACAAAACGTTTTGCGTTTTTATGGTGGCACGCCATCGGCGACTATCTCGTTCCGAAACAGATTATTTCTCATTTGATTTATGGCGGTTGAATCTTCCAACGATATTATGTTTTGGTCATCCATTCGATTCCTATTTGAATGCTGAACGCCGAATGGGGTGGTATGAGACGGGGGTGGCACTCGTACTATATTAATCTCAAATCCATTTGTTGTAATCTGCATTCGATAGTGGTGCTCTATTCAGTGGCGTTAGGGTTGAAAGTCGCGTTCGTTGTATGCATGAGTTAGGACAGTTCAGAGATCGCCAACCGATAGAGGTGAGAGATGAAACAGTAGCATCGAATTCATTTCGCCGATGTATAATTCCGTCTCTTTCTTACGCCCTGCGGGAGACTGGGCCCTAGTATGTATCAGATTTGGGTTTTATCGTTTTATTGCTTATTCTTTTTAGATTTTCAGCAGCGAAGGCATATCATTTTGTTTTTAATGCGAGGCATAAATAACCGCACAACCAGCCAGTGACTTAAAATAATGGCGCGTTTAGGAAAATATGCGGAAGTGAGCACTATTTCTTACGTAGCAATAAAGAAGATTTGATGCACATTTTATTGTAATTGGATGTTAATAACATTAAAATTGTTTTTATTGTGCAAATATGCAAATTATGGTTTTGTGGCAGAATCTTATTCGAGTAAATTATTAATCTTTTATAATTACGGTTTTCTTAAAACTTCGTCATTACAAAACCAGCCTTCTATTCAATAAATTGGCCACAGAGAACGCCAATCATACATTAAACTTCATAAGAATGACCGCTCAATTTCTTCTGAGTGATTTTAAAGAGCGGAGGGGTGATTTGCTTGAGTAAGTATTTTGCAGCGAAATATTTTGTCGTCGGTTTGCCGCATCTGGCGTAGGTCCAGTCGTCTGATGACAGCTTATGAATATTTTTGGCAAAATACTTCGCTTTTCCATTGAATTTATTCTTCTTGTTTAACTTTTTGTTCCAAATTAAACTTTTCACATTGTGCCATGCAATAACTGCACAGTCTCGAAATGTCAATAAAAGTATTTATCTAACATAAATTGTTCAGCATTATGGTCGGTTGGACACTATTTGCGCTTATATGTCTAAATCTTTATGTCATCTTAAGAAAACGATAAAATACCTCCATTTATTTGCAGGTAACCTTTCTCACCTGAGCTTACGTTTGCTAACAATAGGCGATAGTTCTCACTACTCAATAATAGATGCCGCTAGGTGGCAGCGCGGCCACTGTCCCATAGTGCCACCCCTCGCCGCATGGGGCGCCACGATCACCCATTGTTCGGACCCTAGCATCAAACAGAGTTCGATAACGCATAAATTCAACGAGTCTCGAATCTTTTGTTTTATCTCAGTAACGTATGGACACTGCGAAGTGAGTCCGTATGATGTTTTGTTATTTGTTTTGGCTTTATTAATGAAATATGTCGCTTGGTGCACACAGCCGCGGCTTTATTTTATTATTTTAGTTACCATTTGTTATCACGACTTTATCTGCCGTATATAACAGGGTTGCATCGAAAAGTAAATTATGAAGGTATTGTTCGGGTCAGATGTCTTTAGTGAGGAACAATAGGAACGAAAAATTTTTGCTTTCGGTAATAAATTTTATATTAACAAACACTGTTACATCCGAAATCGTTTTGAAAACTCCCGACAGAGAACTTACGTCAATTACTCAGGCCAAACATTCTGTAAAAAGGTAGATCAAATATGCATTCAACTTATTATGATGCAAGAATTGCCTTCAACATATAACATCAGATTCACTAAAGCATTGCCTTTTCCATTTTCCGATGAATAGCAACTAAAATTGAAAATTTTGAAAACTTATAATTTGATACCATAACATAATAATAATCATCATAAATTATATCTTTTTGCTCTTTTAATTAAGAGAACAGAAACCCTTGCCCTCAGTTTTCCACTGAAAAACTTCTCTAGATTTTCATCAGTAACGTCATAAACTTTTCAACATTTCATTTCCTCTTTAGTTTTATACAGGGTGTCGTTAATCCATCGATATTAGAAACAGTGCAAACATTGCAATCTTTCTCAATCTTCTTCGAGTGACTCTTTACTTTACTTCAGAGGGGAAGAACTAATGAACCGGTGAAAACTTTCGCTATTTATAAAGGAAACTTCGTCATTTGGTAGCTGAGCTGTTCGTGAATTAAAACTTAAACCTTTGAAAGGAAGTTTGTCTAAAATATTGACTGAGATTTCATAGCTGTTTTGTATCTGAAGGATTTGTAGGGTGTTATTTTTGTATTTATAACTGTTTTTTTTTTTTCTTCAATTTAAATGCTATGAATGCATAAACTTCTAGGGCTATTTTAGCTCTAAATTTCGTCTTTTATTTAATTTTTCATTCTTATTGAAGCCAAGCATAACCACATACATTTTCACAATATCTTACTGAAACTTGTTCGCAGGGTCGAAAGATGTCCATTACCCTATAAGCAATAGCGTAAACCACTTCAATTTCAATCATGCAGAACCGCCATCGTTTTCATGAAAGAATATACATCAAGAATATACATTTATTTTCACTTTTTCAGAACAGTTTAAAAGGTAAAGAAAAATATGGGTAAAACATACATCCATATTTATCTACATTATCGTTTTTACAAAATACAACTTATAACGTCCTACTAATGATATTTAAAACAAATTCATTACACAACTAACAAATATATTGCGAGTGGACATTCGTCACGCGCCCCAACCCTTTCCCTGCGGGAGTGGGTCGAAAATGCCCGCTGTGCTAAATCCAAATGAACGTAATAATTGACGCTGCCCACTCAACGACGGCCTTTGGGCATGTTTGACATGGGCTAGGACAGAATGGCGTGGAGATTTGTTTAGAATGATTTATTAGTACCTACGATTATTTTTAGTCCTGTGTTATAACTATTATTACTACATGTTGTATTTAAATAAAGTTTTACGAAAATGGTAAAAAGTTTCATGGCCCAATAAATGAATTCAGCCTTTAAAAAAAATAGGCTTATTTATGGGAAAAAGCTTATATTGAGAAGAGTGTATGATCACCACACAAACAACGATGCTCATAACAAAATACCAAATGTGACCTAAAATTATGCAGCGGCAAGTTTGATGCCAATGTGTTAATTTATTTCAATCAAGATAATTTAAATAACAAAAACGTTTAATGACCTAGTATTAATTACCAAAAGTATCATCATGAATCAGAACTCGCAACCCTACGTAGGAACTTAATACCCAACAATGATTAAGACTCGTAAAATACTAAAACACGTCCTCTAAAATCTGTTCCAACCCGCCCCTATACTAACAAGCGGGGGTGACATAATCGGAGAAACAAATCTGGCTACTGGTGCTGCATATAAATGATGATGATTAATTTGTTCTTCGCAAATGACAAGAAGGGTTAAAAGGCAAGGGTAGGGCGTAATTTTGCCACTTGTACCAAATATCCCCGGTATGCAGGAGTGGGGTTGAATTTGCGCAGTTTAATTTCCAGTACGGTACTTTTGTACTTTCTGATTGCCTTTGTGGATCCTTCGAGTTTGATGGAGAGATATTTCCGACTCCAGAGCTGTATTAATTACGATTGTGATAGAATTCGGGATGGCAGCCGTTTCGTAACAATGGTAATACAAAGTTTCGTTGTCTTTGATCCCGACAATGGGGTTGATTTTATTGTGATTTAAGAATTTGGTAATTTGATGATTGGGGTGATGTAATTTGTGGTATTAGACCGAATTTTGAGCATTCTTTGAGCCGCTTTTTTTCATTATTGCTGCTATCAATTGGTGGAAATTTTTTTTCATTGCATCAAAGTGTTTAGATTTTTTCTTTTGAATACCTCTCTTGCAACACATATGTGTAGACAATACTTAAAATAACATGATTACGTTTAAAGAATATGCCAGAAATGATTTTGAACCAAACCAATCCAACCGATAAAGGTAACTACGCTCTTCACCTATCATCCAAGTCCATACCAACCCCATTACGTCCAGTCTTCCACGTGGCGATCACTTGACACTTACCCTTTACCCACAATACATTATACCAAAACAAATAAATTGAAGATTGAATCCACCACGCCCCTCACGATCTAAAAGCGTAGGCAATCCTTTAACATCGATCGTCCCCAGTCAGCGGTTCGCGAGACATTTGCAATATTCTTAAAAACATTTGGGTCCCGTCGGCTATCGAGTCGCACCCGGCATCATATAGGAAAAGAATTTGCAATTCGTATAATAAGTTTCACTCTATACCGCTTCGAGACCGCCGCGCGCCGTCAGCTTTTAAGGGTTAAGTGGGGAGGTGTAAATTAAAATTAGAATTAAAATTGTGAATTGTGTTGTTATTATTTAGTTTTTTTTTTGTCAATATCGTATCGTACTTATTGTGACTTGAATTAGGAGGAGGTGTCCCATTACTGTGCCAAAGAAATGTGGATTGGTTTTTCGCGAAACCTTGCAAAACTTACCAACGTCAAAGTCAAAGTCAAATAATTTATTTCAAATAGGCACATAAAAGGCACTTTTGAACGTCAATGAAAAACAAAGAAATATAATTGATTCTAGTTGCCCATTCCAAAAGGTAGCTTTCGTATGGAGAAGAATGGGCAAGAAACTCCACCGTTACTCTTTTCAAAAATGTTTTACAATATTTTGTATACATCACTACCATTAAATTACCTAGCTTTCCTTATCAGAATTTTACGAGATGTTCACCGTTATGAGTCTATCAGTCTCCTAACAGTTTATAATTATTTCAATTGAATTAAAGTCCACTACAAACAAACAATTAATATAATGAAGGTATGTGATAGTTTCTGATCATCCAAAATTTTATTCATGTCAGATCGTATTCTTGCGCCAGGTCATCGGTCCATCTTCTGGCCTTGCAAACTTTCGGCCCCATCAGCCATCTGTTCTCCGAGCAGATGGAAAAGCACAGAACCGGTCGAAGTGGCGGTGCTTGGGAGAGGCCTATGTCCAGCAGTGGACGTCTTTCGGCTGAAAGATGATTATGAAGATCGTAGTTAATTGAAGAACGAGCCATTGCTCAAAATAAACAATTTTACGTTTAAATTAGCACATAGATATCACATATGTGAGGTAACACTTATGTAGTTCATACAAAACACAATTCAACGGCTAGGTCAAATACTCTACATAGTCTCACATTTCCAATGTTATATTCAATAGGAATTCCTTACAGTTGTGTTTAAGGCTGCATCCGATAGCACCCACACACTACGTAGGAGCCACCCGATAATGTTGACGATAGACAGGGCTCTCGTCTGCTTTGACTGATTCTGATCGCATTAGTTTATTTTATTTTAAGGGCAAAATGTGTAGGTTTTTTCTCACTTGAGTATTTAATTTAGGGAAATATATTTATTTGTGTAGGTACTTATGTGCAGGTGGTCCTAAGTATAAAAATAGTGCAGAAAAACTACCCAAAGGAATAGAGAAGTTTTTTTTTTGGAGTAAGTATAAAAAAAAGAAGAAGGCTAAGTTTCTTGTTGGAAAATTCCGGCCACAGTTTTTCCGATAACTAACATTTTTCAGTAGTAATTAATTGTTTTTTTTTTCAATTTATTTTCATATACTTATTTTCTACAGCTTTATATGAAAGACATGCCAGCTATCCATGAGAATTTGTAACTTCTCATGTGAAATTTGAATGCAAAGATTCCGCCCAAACATGACAATCTCTAAAAAAAATCAGGGAAACACTGCGACACAGGAAGTGTGACCTTTTGAAGAACACTAGACAAAAATGAAGCGCATAATACTTTAAGAGGTGGGTAGACCAGACAAGATCATGTGAACTCGCTACTAAGAAACCGTGTGCGTCTGCCCACACACGGCAATTAAGATAAAACGGTGCAACGAACATCTTCATATAATAATGTTTATGAAACTACTATTTTTTTTGCTATTGTTACTTGTTAGGTAATGACTTGTTTATATGGAGTGGTTTCGGGAAATTTTCTGTTATGGTACTTGCCTATAGATACTTACTTTTTTTTCAGAGATTTAGACGATGTTTTGGCAACGTTTTCATTCTTAATGAATGTGAAACGTAAGTCCAAAATACATCCTAGATAATATGGCAAAGGTGTTCAAAAAGGGTCGTATATTCCTACTTACGGATACTCCAGACAGAGGCTATCCATGAGACTTAAGTTGACTCTATCTATTATCTATATTTACGTATACCTACAACGACAGTTTAAAAAACCAATTAAAAACAGTACCTATCTACCTTTTATTTATATAAGGTATATATTTTTATACATGAAATCTCTTAAGGGGGCATTGTACTCATCATTATGAAGAACTTTCACTATATGGGACCAAATCTGAAATCGCGAAAAAAAAAAACAGCTCTTTAATTATTAAGCCAAATCTTAAAATATTTCGTGTATGAAAAGAAACACCTTATATGTATATAAAATTACTTTCATGATTTTTGGTGAAGGGATTCAATTGCATTTAATTTAGCTGTAACAAGATTATTGACTGAATAAGAATAAAACTTCCTTCAACGCTAGTAAATATAACAAAGGAAGCTTAACGAGCCCACTCATCATAACACATGCCTCTTAAACTACCGTCACCTCAACCGATCGTAATCTCGCTCATCTTCCACTAACCCAAAAAAACCTTCGTTAAAACTAGTGCACGTGCTCCCCATAGCACGGACTTATTACTGCATAGATAAAAATCGCCTTAATTTTACAAGAAACGTGTAAACCTTTGTTTAAATTTAACCGGGCAATGTTGTAACGACCTCTTTAGTATTAGTGGCACGCCCGCTACCGGTTATACTGGCGTTTTTTGTTCTAAACCATACCTAGTTGGTAGGGTTGTGAGAATGGAGAAAAAATATTGCTTACTTGCATTTTTTGGGGGTAACTTTGCAGTTTTTTTTTTCATCTTGACCGAGAGGTACGACTTAAATTAAATAGACTTTAATCAGCTTTTGATCGCTTTAAGCATACCTACGAAAGCACTAACTAAAGTAATGGAAACAACTAGTTCAAGCCGTGGTAAAAATATTAACCAGTCCATAAGATGATCAGTACATAAGACTCTGGGCAATGAACCCCGCTATCATCTTATGGACTGGCCGTATGATGATAGCGGGATTCATTGCCCAGAGTGGGTTAGCTATGTAATGTAAGCTACCACCACTCGACGAGGAGGCTACATTCCTTAATCGATTAGAAAACAATCATTACCGTTTTCTGATTTATCCAACATTGATAATATTGTAATAAAAGACCTACAGATTGATCAATTGTGCTTGCTAATTAAGAGATCATCACATGCTTGGTAAGTTTTTCCAAGCATTACTAAAGTTTGATGATAAAGAATGATAAATTAACTACTTATTTGTAAAAACAGCCCAGCTGTAAGATTTCCAAAATGTTTATAACAAAATTAATAAAAACAATGATTAAAATTGAAACCCTCGCGTGCCACCCCTAATTCTTCGTTTAATTGTTACGACTTGGCTATCATGAATATCATCTTAGACTTCATGGGAACTCGGTTCCGCCATTTTTCGACTTTTGTCGGTACAATATACAGCAACAACGTGTTTTCTCAGTAATGAATGAGATAAACCAATTTCTCTCTCTGTCTTTCATTTATAATGTGTATGTAGCACGCACAGCCCTCTCGTTTTTCTAACATTTCTACATAATTATAGTGTTTATTGTATTTTTTTTAATGTTAACACGAATGTTCTTAATGACTTTTATTGTCTTAAAACGGTAATTTCTTGAGAAATGTTTCTGTTTTTTTTTTAAATGTTGTGTTTGATGTCTGTCGGTAATCTTAACATGGACTTTTGACCATAGTTTCGTTATTCTTGTACATACACCTCATAATTGCACTAAAATAAAAACTATAAACTCATGCCTTCTTCCCATGGGGGTAGGCAGAAACTACAGATCGTCGCCTGCTACGATCCTTACATACTCTTTTACATATTCTAGGAGTGAGTTTATGTATGAATGAAAGCGATGTAATTGCACCTTATCTACTGCTACTCTTTCTGATATATTTTTCAGTCTTCGGCTGATATTTCTAAAACGCCTGAAGCTACAGGTTTGTTTGAACTTCACAGTATTGAACAGAAGGGTCAGCGCACACGGAACTGCAAAATGCTCGCGTATGGTTTGGACGTGTATTTAATTTTGCAATGTATGGAATTGTCATAAGATACATTTTTCAGTAGTCTCAGAAAATGCTCTGCTCTGCTCTTGGTGTCAAGTTTGGACGTGTAATTAAATTTTTCAATGTTCCATACATTGTCATAACTCGATAAGATTATTTATTCAGTACTCTCAGAAAATTCTCTGCTCTTGGTGTGCGCTGATGCGTAAGTGACAAATTGTCACCTGTAGAATTTCTACACCTTGCTACATAGTAGAACGGAATTCCTGGTTCATTCTACGATCTATTTAATTATAAGCTTGACTGTATTCATTTTCGTTGTTTGACGACCCTGTAGCTAAAATTAATTAGTCTTGATTTGGACAGCAGTTGGTTGCCTATATCATAAAGAATCAGTGAGATCGACTTTAGCTATAAGCTGTAAATAAAAAAAAAATATGCAATATTTAAATACAAACGAATTTTCTCTTTCTTTATTTAATATACAAGATAAGCTTATATAAAGTACTAGCTGACGCCCGTGACTTCACCCGCGTGGATGTCGGTTATTATATACTGAAACCTTAGTCGAGAACCACTCTATCCATTGGTGAAAACAGCATGAATATCGGTGCAGTAGTTTTTGAGTTTATCGCGTACAGGACGACACGACTTTGTTTTATAATATGTAAGGATATAAACAAAAAATTGCCTAGGTATATTTGCTTATTGAAAAAGATAGAAAAAGTAAAAGACTGCCGACAGAAGTGAAAACTTAAAACTGGTATTAGCGCCATCTATATTCTATAGTAAAGCACTACCAAAGCCATATGTTTACCCCCTACCAAAAATGTTCACTTCAAAAACGTTTTTAATTTAAAGACTACACTCAAAAACAACAGTTTTCAATTTTAAAATCATCAAATCCTAAAATAACAATTTTGCAAGAAGACACTTGAAAAGTCTTCAAAATTCATAGACCCGGAGTTACCCTCTTTGAGGAGTGGATAGAGAGGCGCCACGGCGTCCTCACCTTCCGCCTGACACAGGTCCTCACCGGACATGGCAGCTTCGGGAGGTACCTGTGTAGGATTAGGCGGGAGGAAACGCCCGGGTGTCGTCACTGTGTGGATCGCCCGGAGGACACGGTGGAGCATACGGTTGAGGTGTGCCCTGCTTGGGCGGAGCACCGCCGTGTCCTCGCGGAGGCGATTGGCGGCGGTGACCTCTCGCGTCCGGCCCTGGTTCAGGCCATGGTACGGAGCGAGAGGGCATGGGAAGCCGTCACCTCCTTCTGCGAAGCAGTAATGCTCGCGAAGGAGGAGGCGGAACGCGTGAGGGAAAGGCAAAGTTTGCGCCCTCACGCCCCTAACCGCCGCCGTTGGAGACGCCCTGGGCGTCGGGAATCCCAGGCGGATTTCCGGCCACCATAGGCGCGGGCTTGCGGACGGCGAGCAACGGGCAGCTCGCCGTCCGATAAGGACCAGGCCCGGGTCGATGGCGCGTCGTGTTCCACGCGCGCCTCAAAGAGATGTCAGCAAAAATGACGGGGTCCGCTAGGACCGATGCCTGCCAGGGTTGCGGGAAAGTCCGAAAGGGATACCGGGACCTTGGCAATAGGCAAATGAAGGAACACGGGTGGGTTTTAGTCAGTAAAAGTCTGACACGCCCTTCCGCTCCGCCCAGAGCGGGAGAAGTCATTGGATGATTTCCCACCCACAAAAAAAAAAAAAAAAAAGACCCGGAGTTAGTAATAGGACGATCACAAATTCGCTAGATCGCCACTAAATGAACAGACACGGTACTACCGTGAAACAGAAGTTGAATTTGCGTATTCATAACTGTAAGATGGCCGCTTGTTACACCGACGCAAACCTGCCAAAAAGTATCTAAGGGCCAAATGAAGAAGATTACTGATCTGAAGGCCAATTCTCGTGCTTAAAAAACGTTCACATACAAGTCGCAATCTGTCAAACTTGTCAAAAATGTAGTTAAATTGATTGTATTTTTGACAGATTGCGAATGAGATGCGACGGGAATGGCCCCTCTGTTCTGTTATAATTTTCCAAGAATTTGTGAAACTAAGTTTAGCGCTCCTTTTTATACTTGACAGTACACATATGACAGGATTACGAAGTCATGCTTTGATTGAATTAAAAGTCTGAAACATGACATTTAAAACAGAGAATACAGAACCAAAATTGATTTACCTACATGTTAATCTTCATCAGCTTACCTGTTTTCATTCACTAGTTTGTGCTGTTCTAGAACGATATAAGATGATAGGTAGGTATATTGTTTCGCAAAATAACTTCTGGTAGACATCTAAAAATGTGGTTCATCATTCCCCATTGGAGTTGAATTAAGTCAATGTATAAGCAAATATAATATTTATTTGTTAAAAAAAGTTGAACCATGTCGTGCACAAAACAGCCGGTCTATTCTGTAAAAATCTCACTGTGAAAATTTAGGTGCAATGAGCAGTCAGTAGTATCAATCCCTAGCAAAGGGTTGAATGACAGCTCACTTCACCAACTACTACTACAAAATATTGTAAAAAAAAAAACATCGTTAGCGATTCTCTCGACATCTCTCTAATACCAAGTTCGCAATCCTCCTACACATTACGTTACAGTGTAACAGATGCCCAATATAATGAGTTGCGTCGACGTGCTCGACCGGGTTCCACCATTCGGAGCGTATTCACCCGTATTCATATTCATTAGGGCGCGAAGGGCCCGCTTGATTGCACAAAGAGCCGACTAATTTGCTCCCGCGACTCCGTCTGCACTAGGCTTAATTTATTTACGGGTTGTTAGCAGCAATGTAACTTGTGAGATATTTGGTTGTGTTTTGTTTAAGGGGTTTTGAAGGCTTGGTTGGGTGAGGAAGATGTTGAGTGTGGAATTAAATTATATGGACTAAGCAAATACCTCTAAAACCAAAAGCAAAATAAAGAAGGAAAGGTAAAGCTAGGGAAAGGAGATCATTAATTTTGGGTTTAAATTAAGAAAGAGCCGGCCAATCAAAAAAATATATATATTCCGTTAGAACATGTTATTCTCTTCACTTTTCACTATAAGACCAAACCTGTGGGGCAATTCCCTGCGCTCTGTTATACGAATTTGAAAAATACTGTTTTCTGTATGTTTTAGTTAAAATAATCTAATTAAAGTAATGGCTTGTAGTCATTAAAAATGAAGAGAAAAACGTACTCTTTCGGAATATAGCTTTTTTTGTTTGGCTTTCACATATTAGCTCAAAAATGTATGGACGGTGAATGATCTCCGTTAGAAAACGGTGTGAGTCTATGAATTATAGAATATGAGGAGACCGTAAATGTCCAGTGCTATCCAAGCGGGTTTCACAATGCACATCTCTACTGCATCAAATAAAGATGACGCTTGCCAATCGTATTGGTGACAATTAGTATTAGGAGAGCACCACATATGAATACAGTTTAACATTTAACTGAGAACAATTCATGGTACAGTCTGTGTAATTGTTAAACACCCGAAAATGAAAAACCTAAAAAAAAACCACACTTCCATCAGTTAAATGCATCACATTATCGGCTTAACACACTTTAAATGTCATCACAAATCGTGTGGATATTGTGATTGCACAACACCCATTCACAGAGACTTAAAACCTTCAGCCATCCTCATCCACGTAAAATTCCCACATAACTTTACCTATTAGCATGATACCGCCTATCAACAATTGTGTATATGCAAATACCGAATACTCAACTATACCCAACTATAGTTGGTACCAACGCATTGTCGAATCAATAGCCATTTTGAAGCACGCTCTGTTACGGGTGGATCGACTTAATTATTGAATTAGCATTTAAATTATTTCGGGAACCGTTCATTTGTAACTAATACAAATAGCGAGCCGCATGAATAATGTTGGGTGCACGGAGGTATGAAGGTAATGTGGTGGGTTAGATTAGACGGATAGGTAGGAGAATTTAAGTAGATAGGTCGAATGTGTAGGTAGAAGCTGAAAGGACCGAACAAAAGATACTGAAAGTCACGTATATTAGGAAATCGAACTTGGTACTTTGTTTTTGACTATAGTTGCCTATTATTACTGAGTCAGAAAAATATACAAAAAAGAATGAAGTATCACTCTCATTCTGGGGCAGGCAGGAAAAAAATATAAATTAGACGACTGTGCCATTTAGTAAATATAACCACGATTTTTTGTAGCAGAATTCACTTTTTCGTAATAAATCGTACCTTCCAACGTTCTCTGAAAACCTGAAAAATGTAACTTCATGGGAAGCAATCTTGTTATGGACTTTAAGTGCGGGAAAAATCTGCTAACCATTGCGATTAAATAAAATGACGCTAATAGGAAAATACTAAAAGTAAAAACGCCAGGTAAGGTTTTCTTACCTACAACAATGTAACACATCCAAATTTTCTAATTTCGTGGTCTAAGCCCATGACGCACGAATACGTGCCGCTTTGCTGACGCGAATATTAAGTGTTATGTACTACTTTTATGTAAAAATAGGCTTATTAAGTTACTAAATTTCGTCGAAAAAAATGTTTTAAGTATTTCATATTCCTCTCTGGCCACAGATATTAACATAGGGCGCGTGGCACCGAAGTTTAATTGACCTTAATCAACTGATTAGAAGTATTATTATATTTTAAATTTTCTTTTTTGTATCAATTACAGGTAGTTCGCTACATATGGATGTATAAATCATCGTGTGGGGAAATAATTGTCTCTTTAGCTGGTACTTATTTGGTTAAGAAACGCAAACGGAATATCTTTTACATTTTGGTAAAGTGTGTGATGAATACGTTATTTATTTCTATGTATTATTTCAATTTGAACGGCTAGGTTTATTAACTACTTTGCTAAGAACTTCGGGTATAAAAATCCAAGGTTAATCAATGAGAAGATCCTCATTATAGTTATCAGCATCTATCAGGTAAAATATATGCTTATCCATAAATCTATACATATAATAAATCCGTAGACGAGGCATAAAATACATTAAAAAAAATTAATAAATATTTATTCCACAATTTTCGTAGTTGTATCTACAACTATTTGTCTCTGCATTATCCAAAATTTGACTGAGAGAAAATGCCTATGGCATAAGCCCATCTCTATACATTTGTGTGCTTGAAGTATTAAATAATATCAGTCCTCTGATGGACATAGGTCTCCAATAGATCAGTCTTCGGTCAGGGGCTTGTGGCTAAGAAATAACAGCCGCACGGGTTGATCAATCAGGTTAAGCTACGCTTGCCGCGGTTGGTCCGTGGAGGGGTGACCATCTTTACATACCATGACCCCTCCGTGCCTCGGAAAGCACGTTAAGCCGTTGGTCCCGGCTGTCATTTGTAGATATTTGACAGTTCATACGGGTCGTCAGAAGCCCGAAAAAGTCTGACAACCAGTCTTACCTAGGGGTATCGTGCTACCCAGTAGGGTTGTGGAGGTTAGATAGACAGTCGCTCCATGTAAAATACTGGTATTCAGCTGTATCCGGTTAGACTGGAAACCAACCCCAATATAGTTAGGAAAAGGCTAGGCAGATGATGAGTCTTCGGCCATTCTAATTCATCCATTCCTAGCTAAGTACCTACGCTGCCAAGATCATCGCTCCACATAGCCTGAGCTTTCAGCTGACACAATAAACTGTATATTTTCTTGCACGCTATAGAAAAACTTCTAATAACAATACCAATTTACGCACAAAAAAGCACCACGCAAAGGTGCACCTACCGAAAAAACCCTTCAACAACTCCTCTACATCATCTATTCCATTGTTTTCCTGTACCTAACAGACAGCTACACGAAACAATCGTATTTCAATAACAAATAAACAGATGGGTTGTCACAGGTCGTCACGAAGCATTAAAATCGGTGTTTCAACGGCATGAGTCATTAATTCCTATGTTTATTGGACCATGATGCACGAATCTTAAGTAGTTGTAATGTTTATTGTGAGGATGTCCGCAGTTTTGGGTAAGGTGTTCTTGAAGCTGATGTTTTTGACTAAAGTAAAATTAACGCCGTAAACTCTGTTCCGGCGAGTTTATTTTGTAAAACTCTCACCGTCGAAACATAAGTGAAGTGAGCTGTCATTTCACCTGCCAGTCGATTCTTTAAAAGCTCACCGTGAAAAACATCAGCTGTTCCCTACAACTTATGTTGAGATAACTCGTCAAAATGTAGGGAACAGCTGATTTTTTTTCGCGATTTCAGTTTTGGTCCCTTAGTACCTAAAAGTTGTTCATAATGATGAGCAAGAATTTTTCAAAAGTGTATCTACGAGGAAAGTGTACCTACGAGAAATAAATCAGTTAAGTCACGTGTTTAAGTATTGGTCACTAATTTACCAGTCACCTTACAATTATACAGTATAGTTAAAACTTAGCATGGATTCTTTCAAAGTGAGTGTTACGGAAATGCAACTTGCTGATTAGGGTTCCGTATTTTTATATAGGAACGGAGTCGCAAGCAATTGCTTTTAAAATATAGGTTTAAATTGCGTCATTTGAAATTTGGACGATTGGACTGTCTCTATGGTCTAGTGGTTGCAAGCGCTACAGCTGAGCATGAGGTCCTAGGTTCAATTTCCAGGTCGGGCAAAGTGTTATTGGTTTTTTCTATCTAAAATTTCTGAGCAGCAGCCGGGTGTCTGGATTTGTGCCCGGTTGATGGCAATAGGCGTGCCCCCTATTACATGGGAGTTAAATATAACTGGCGAAATGTGGATGCACTATAGGTATATCTCTGCTCAACCCTTAGGGGAAACAAGGAATGATATAATGTTAAAATGCCTCAAAAAAAATATAAATATAGATCCCGCGTCCTAACCACTAGCAATTGATCGCGCGAGTATGTCGCATTTATATAAAAGAGCGCGAGGATCGCGTACTGGCGCGACGATGGCGTGTTCGCACGACGATAGCGAACTCGCGCGACGATCACGTACTCGCGCGACGATGGCGTACTTGCGCGACGATGGCGTACTTGCGCGATGATTGCGTACTTGCGCGACGATGGCGTACTCGCGCGACGATCACGTACTCGCGCGACGATCACGTACTCGGACGACTATCGCGTACTCGCGCGACGATCGCGTACTCGCGCGGCGATCACGTACTCGCGCGACGATCACGTACTCGCGCGACGATGGCGTACTCGCGCAACGATCGCGTACTCGGGCGACTATCACGTACTCGGACGACTATCGCGTACTCGGGCGACCATAGTTAGGACAAAGCCTGAAGCTGGCATATTTAACAATCTACATTCACATTCCTCATCGTTATACTCAAGTCTGAATGATCAACAGCCTCTTAATCTATTTCTCTTGAACAGCTTTTAGATAGCAATCACCACCAAAATTCAAGCAAGCAAACCGAGTCACATTCAAGGAGCCAAACTGCCCAATAAGGGTAACTTCAAACGGCTCTTAACACCCAATACCTATGGTCGGGTGGCCCGCGCGTGGCGTATGTTACAACTTTAAACTTGCATTTAATTTAAACCGAGATTAACGAAACCGCTTGCCTTAATTGAAACGCTAGGAATCCTTTGTGCCACACGGCTGAATTATAACGAAGAATGGAAGAAGTTTTTTAATTAGATAAGGGATAGTTGAGGAATTGGAGTATGTGTGGTGTTAGAAAATATTTGAACACTTGCTCTGGAACTCGACTGATTAATTAACCCGTTTAGCCACTTCAATGTTCCAGCTTTCCAGTAATTAGTTAGGTATTTTTAAATATGTACTTTATATTCACACATTGTTCTCCAATAGTTTAGAATAATTACTATGGTGTATAATACGGAATAAATAGGTTTTAATAAGTACGTCAGTACGGAGTCGTGATGCGATATCAATTTTCAGGATTTTTCTTGGTTTCTTACAGCGCATAAACTGATTTTGTATCATTCTAGAGACAGTAAACCTATACATTTAACTTTTATAAACTCAACGCAAATGCAAACAAAATCATTGCTTTTATTAGGTACCTAAAGTTTTCACCTACTCACCAACAGATGGCGCCACTAACAACAATCAGCCAAATATTCTCAAAAAATAAAATGACATCACAGCTCTGCAATATTATTACAAGTACCTACAACGATTATTTAAGCACACGATAATATTTCCCGTGCGAAAAAAGGCTTGCAGCTATATTTTTTAATGCATTCTCGGAGGGAAGGAGCGGCCGTGTGGGTAGAATCACAATTAAGTATGAGTATAATACTAAAAAACCACGTAAATCCGATGTTGGTGTAACAGAGATAAATGTGTTTTTGTGAAAGGTGTTGAAAGCTGTTTTTTACGGAATAATGAGGAAAATGAAATTAAAATCTACAATAACAAAATAATTATTATTATAATCATTGAAATTCGAATTGAATTTATGAATGAATGGCCTTTGCCCGCGGCTTCACTCGCATGGTATGTCGATAAAAAGTAGCCTATGTCCTTCCCCAGGGTTCAAAGATGATTTTTAAGTACATACCAGAAGCTATCACCCATAAAGTTCGTGCGAGCAGCACAAAGCACTGACAGAGAGATTATGGTTTTCGCTCCCTTGCACAGAAGGTAATATACATATTAATCTATATTACATAGTTCACTAACTATATTTAAATAATGTGCTATCTATCATGAAACACGCAATGTTATGACAGATGCGCTAACGCACCATTGCACCGTGAAAGTAATAAAATAGCCTTTACGCTACTAGCTCATATAAGTTTAAAGGCCCCGAATCCTCAGATCACTCAGGTGTAGGTATGAAGTCGGTCACGTGTCCATTGTTCAGATGCCGCCCGTAATGAAATAATTCGTTGGGATGCGCCTGCGCACCGATCGGACTGATAAGGAGATGCGTGTGTTGATGTGACGCCAGATGGGTTGTTTTTGGTTTGAAATTATTTATTTCATTTGGAATTTAAGATGCGCAGGTAGTTACCTACCTGCGCGTCTTAAGTCAGAGAAATTGTCCGTATATTGAAATCACTTGTCGTTCATTGACAGTTGTGTGAAATGGCTCTATAAGCTCCTGCAAACAGGCGCGACGCGACGGTGAGACGCGATTCTGTTACAACAATTTCCACAAGAGTCGCGTCGCGCTTTCGATGCGCCTGTCTGCGGGTGCGTTACATGGCAAATTAACGTAGGATGGCAATTTGCTTAACAAATTATTTGTCTGACTGTACCTATGCTTAAAAAAACAACGATTCATAATGCTACATTAAATTCGCTTTTTGAGATTCAGTAGAATTTAATAACACTTTGAATAATATAATTACTTAATATCTAATAACATTACTATTAAGATATTCTAGTATACAGCCATTCACAAACCATAATATTTTATATGAAACCTAAGTAGGTAGGTAAAAAAGTGGTGGAGCGTCTCAACCACGCATATCATTTTAATGAATGAGCGTAGGCAAAAGGCAACGCCCCAGACTTAATAAAATTGTCATAAAAGTATGATACAAAAAAAGTACAACCGGCCAGTAAAAAAAACAAACGTTAAGAAAAAGTAAACGTACAGGTAAATCAAAAAAGATATGCGCTTCGGTAAACTTCGTGTTTCCGAATTAGCGCAAACGTTGCGACACAGAGTAACAGAGGAAAAGTTTCTTAGTTGTACTGCCGCGTTTTGTAATAATGCACATAAACCTAATTGCGAGTTTGTATTAAGTTTTTATCTCTGTCGGGTTAACTACTCCGGTCTCAGATCGTCATAAGTGGGGCAAATCACAGATCGTCATATTATGTCAGGTAAAAGATATGTACTGCATTTTTGGAATTACATAGCGTTGTAGATCTATCATTTTATAATCAATTAATACAGCATAATTAATAGCATGTTAAATCTCATCATCGCACGTTCGTATTTCCTAAGATAGACGATAATTCCCGAAGCACATACTTTTCTTGGGATATCTGTAGTTCATTTTAGGAAGCTGGTGTAAAATGAGAAGTAAACTTAATCGTAAACTCATATTTTTTTCTTGTTTACGACATGTAAGAGAACTGACTACTGTATAAAGTAAAAGATCTATGACATTTTTAACTTCTTTTGATTACAGTTTTGAATAACAATATTTGATATTCTCTTTTTTTTGAAGGTTATGTCCGTTGGGTTGATTAACTGCTTGGTATCACGGAAATTCTGTTTTTGTGACTTATCACTTATTTTTATTTAGTCGATTCAATAATATAAATCATTGATGTCATGTTAAACAAGTTTTTTTTTTTTATGATACATTTTGTGTTACATTTTCGTTCCAGAATTAGTTGTTAATATAAATGTCAGATGACTGCATTTCACGCGGTTAGGCACAGTCAGGGAACTTAATTGTTGAGAAAATTTACACCATACGTCGATTCGCCGTATCGTGATGGCCCAGTGGTCATAATGTACTTTCCGAGTCTATCTTAGACATTATCTTCCCGTGTAGTGTAAGTGTCGTCAGTAAGTGTCTTCCCTGTATTTGAAGAGGCCTTTACTTTGCAGTAGGGACTTTATTGCCATTTCATACTACTGTCAAAGAATGACAGTTGAAATTTGAATATACGGACAATTTAAGTTGGTGGTCAGTTTGCTTAACAATTAATTTCCCTGACTTTAAAATTGTACAAAAAAACAAAACTGAAAATTCAGAATTAATTCAAAACTAAGTAGTAACTACCGTAAGTAACGGTCTTATTCGTAGTCGCAAACAATCGTCCTCGAAGTACGAATGTTTACGAAACTGACATTTGTAGGCTAGCACATGTTACATTTGTACGTCAAATGTCATTTTCTTATTAATCAGCTGATAGAGAGTCGGCCATTTTTTCCTTATAGCACTGTTAAAGTAGGTTTCTGGCTTTGATAACTTTAAAGTAGGTTTATAGAACGTTTTTGTGCTAAAATGCGTTTATCAATCACACTATTTGACAACTACACATTAGAGAAGGTTTTAGATTTTCGATATTTTTTTATGAATAAGACCGTAAATATCTATCTTCGGTGCTTAGTCTCTCACTAAACACGAGCCAACGTCCAATCTACAAACATTACAAGGGAATGAAACTTCAAACTAAATTACAGAAACTCAATAATGGACTGTACAAGCAATAATCTTTGAAATCACAAATCAAGTTGTAAGCCGAACGCTTTCATGAGCACCGTAGGCGGTTCACTAGTCGCTTCCAGCCATTACTGATGACATACGGACCGGTAGAACGGACAGCCAACAGCTAACTCGTCATGAATGCCTAGAGCCTCTACTGGAGATTGGTGTTATAGAAAATGGTTCGTTTAGTCGTGTTATGAAGCGTTGGTAATGTACAGATTTGTGTGTGGTTTGCGAAGGATGTGTGTCAGATTTAGGACAGGCAACTTTTGGAAATTAAAAAAAAATGAGTGCTGAAAAAGTCGAATCTGCTGTGATTGTCTGTGTTAATGATAAAGTTTTCAATGAATCCTCTTTATCCTTATCTACATTATCCTTTATTTTGAGAGCTGATAACAATAATAACTTTAGTTCTCTTCTAGATTTATAGTTATGTTCTTATTGTTATGTTAAGTTTTGTCTCCAGAATCCAGACTCCAAACTCCCTTGGAAAAATAAATAACAATCAAGTATGATACTTTAACAACGTCATAAATTTTCTCCTATAAGCGGAGTACTAAGCTTTTACTCAACAAGTTTATAGTCTCTCAGAGATATTATTCTGTGAATGAGTGCCGAATGGGTCCTACACAGATTGATTGGATGTGGATGTCTGATCATCGTCTGGTTTTCTTATATTTAGTCATTTAAAGAAACCGGTTATAACGGAACGGAAGAAAATAAAGCTTAACCTAGGCACGCAATACAGGGTGTAAAAAGACCCATTACATAGCCGTCAACTACGCATTCTGTAGGTTCATCAAATTAAGTAACATTGCACAAAAATAATTATAATAATATTATTAATATAATATAAATATATAATATATATATATATTATATATTATATATATATTATATATATATATATATATTTTATTTATTATATATATATATATAATTATTTTTATTTATTATTATTATATTATAATTTTTGGTGGGAAAAATCACTGTTTACGGTAGTGCGCAACGTAACGCACGCAAAGCATTGTTATTATGGGTGCATGCAACGGTTCAGTGTGGGGGTATTTACAATTAAGTGATAAAATTTAAAACTTGATTTCTTTAAAAAACGTCTGAAAAAGTTGGAATTTTAACCTTCAATATCTACGTAACCAGAAGGTTACCAGGTATGGTCCAGAACAAAAAAAAATATCACAATGACGGGAATAACAAGTGACTTTCGGCTTCGTTAAGTGTCTTTTTACACCCGTTATATATACCTTGCCAGTTGCCATCATGGACCATTTCACAGTTTACACCGTGGTTCCAACTTTACCCAAATCTTTTCGTTCGCCAACCAACTTGACCGTGTGTACTCGATATTACGAACAGCTTGGAACTGTCAAAATAGCTAAAATATACGCCGTTTTATTAACACCAGACACAACAATTGCTGGGCAAAGTGTGGGATTCCTTACTTCTCTAGTTTATTGGACGGGAGATGGTGCGTGGGCTTGACGTAGACTCTCGGTGGTCTTATATTTCCATACTAATTATTATCGGGTTCCAACAGAAGTTGGTCTTTTTTGGGTTCTGTCAAGTATGTATAGTGTAAGCTCGTGTAGCAGCAGTCTTATTAATATAAAATATCAGGCATCTCCAGTTTATGGAATGATATAATATTATTGGAAAGTTATTTTGCCAGATAAAGAATGGGAATTGACTATTAAGGGCTGTTATTAAAATGTCTCTCGTCCTAAAGCATTTTCTAGATCAGTTATAAAGACATTTTTAATTGAATCCGTACACATTATAAAACAAAGTCCTCCGCCATGTCTGTCTGTCTGTTCGCGATAAACTCAAAAACGACTGCACTGATTTTCATGCTGTTTTCACCAATGGATAGAGTGGTTCTTGAGGAAGGTTTTAGTATATAATAATCGACACCCCCGCGGGCGAAGCCGCGGGAATTAGCTAGTAAATAACATATTACAAATACATATTTTAAAAATGAACAAAAAGTATATAAAATAATGTAAGTAAAGTACGTTACCAAAAACCAAAAAAAAAACATATTAAAATGAGATAAGATAACGAAAAACATGCATTGAAAAACTGTTTTTCAGAAGATTGATTTTTTGAGTAAGAATTGTTTACTCATAAAATTCATCGTCTATTTCGGATCCCGCGGTCAATAAACTAAGCAGTTCGCTTTCTTGGGCCTCCCGTAATAAACTTAACAGTTCAGTAGTTGGTGTTTTGACTTCTAAATTACTTTTTGGAGTAAGACCCAGCGTGGTATAGGCCCTACGTACTTGTCCAACAGACAGCCAGCCTCGGTCGCTCGGATCAAAACTTTTCACAATTGCTTCAATGTGCCTTAACAATAAAATAGTTTTTCATTAGTATGGTGGTCTCTTTCTCATGGGAGTTTCCTTGAAGGAAAGTTGGAATAAGGGACTAAAACACTTAAGGGAATTTAAACCTTCAATGATGGGAACCGTGAGGATTCTGCAGCATTAAACAGATTGACCGATTAGCAAAAGTCAATAATTATTATTATTTTTCAACTTTAGCGTTTCTGGGGTGCTCGTGGCTAAGTAATAACAACAGCACGAATCGATCGATCAGGTTATCCTGATCACATATACTACTACACTACAACTGCCGCTACACTTGCCGCGGTCAGTCCGTGGATGGGTGACCAACTTAAAATACCAAGACTTCTCCGTGGCTCGGAAAGCACTTTAAGCCGGTCCCGGCTGTCAAATATTGGATCTTTGACAGTCGTTACAGGTCGTCTGAAGCCCGAAAGTCACCAGTTTTACAAGGGTATCGTGTTACCCAGTAACTGGGTTGTGAAGGTTAGAGAGGCAATCGCTCCATTAAAAAAATTGGTATTCAGCTGCATCCGGTTAGACTGGAAACTGACCCCAACCTAGATGGGAAAAGGATAGGCGTTTAGTTTAGCGCTGCTGAGCAATGATCTCCCTTCTACCCACCCACACGTCTCAATAATGTTCCTATTTCTGGCCATTGTGTTTCCTATGGCCAGTTTTGGGATAAAAAATAAGACAAAACAAACATAATAACCTTTCTTCGAACAATACTGGGGCTTTACCAAGACCAGAACGGAATAACATACATTCATCCATAAGTTCTGCTATGTACGTTCTTTCATTCAAGCTATGTGTTAGTTCTCTGCAAATTATTTTGGCTAAAATATACCTGAAAAAAGAAAGAAAAACGTTTAGAAGTGACTAAAGAAAAACGTTTCGAAGTAACGCATAAATAATCAGCAAAAGTAAAATGGATATCCTACTATCCTACTAATCCTACTATCTTACTATCCTACTATTCTACTGTCCTACTATCTTACTATCCTACTATTCTACTGTCCTACTATCCTACTAATATTATAAATGTAAAAATTTGTGTTTGTGTATTTGGATGTTTGTTACTCAATCACGCAAAAACGGCTTAATGGATTTAGATGAAATTTGGGAAACAGATAGTTTATAACCTGGATTAACACATAGGATACTTATATTCCCATGGGATCGAGACTTACGCGGGTGAAACCGCGGGGCGCAGCTAGTTTGTAATAATTATTAGAAGTAAATATTATATTTCACTTTGGGAAAATATGCATTGCTCGGCATATTTTATGGCAAATAGTAAAGTTCTACCAATGGTTTATCAGAGTTGAAACAACGAAGCAAAATAGCAGAAAATAATAACAAAATAAGACAAATAAATGGATTTGTGAAAGATGTTGTGGCTAGAAAAGGGGAGAAAACTAAAAAGACATTCCGTGCCGACCTCAATTTTATTTGTGTTCCAGCACACTATTTGCGTTACACACAATCAATTTTATTTGTGTTCCAGCACACTATTTGCGTAACACACAATCAATTTTATTTGTGTCCCAGCACACTACTTTCGTAACACACAAACAAATTTATCTATTTATTTTATCTATTTTTAATTTTATTTACTTTTTTCTGAATCATAAGGATATTTATTGCTAATCCATTGATCATATGTTTGAAAAGTTTGTCTGCTCTACAACGTAAAAAACGCAATGAATGTTGTTGAACTGTCAAAATGAAACCGATTGTGATTGATCGTGTGTTACGCGGAAACATGGCAAACAAGGGAGGTGCCTATACTCAGCGGTGGATGTTGCAAGGCTGCCAATGATGATGATGAAAGGCAAGAGGATGCCAGTGACCATTACCATTTTACAAAAAATATTTCAAGTACCTTATGAGTTCAGGAATGCGACGCTCGCGCAAGTAAGTTCCTGTTCTGAGATCGTTTGAATATATTCTGCGTTTTCGCTTAGATTCGGTGGTTTTTTCTAAAGACTCAGTGCCGCCTTTTAATAAGCATGTACATACTGATATGAGTTCAGGATCGGGAGCTGTTGGAACTGTCTTGGAAAGAGAACCGTTTTGCTGTGGAGAGTGTACAACGGTTTCTGGATCCTTGGTATAGGTTTGGTGTTCCAATTTTTCCGGGATATTGGATTCGTGTTCCATTATGGTAGGAATGAATAATTCAAATGTAAAAATACTATTTAAAATTCACATAAAAAGGTATAAAAAAGGTCTTTTCCCTGTCTTTTTCCGGCTCTGCTAGAAAATTATTACGATTTTGACATATCATTTTTTTTTTCTTTTTTTAACAGAGCTTATGCTTTTTGTAAAAAGTTTTATTGGCTCTCCGTTCCTATTTTGACTTGACGACACAAATGAGAGTTTAGAGTGCATTACATAAAAAAGTTCCTATGCCTTAATGTTGGCTCCACTGTTGTAGGACTAATACGATTACGCTATGGGGCTACCTAATTGGTCCGTTTTTTAAATTAAACAGTGGAGCCAACAATATGGGAAAAGAACCAATTGATGAAACACACTCTAACATAACAAACAGGTACGTAAAAAAGAAGTTAACACCTTTATATTAAATTGTTTCTTTGGCTTATTGGTTGGTTCGTACGAATTTACTCACCCGATACGGGCGAACTGACACTTTCTAATAATATTATTTTATCTTCAGGTGAATCGCACGAAGTTAATTTATTTGTGGGCGAATCGACAACTTCAGAAATACTTAGGCAATTGGCACATTTTGATTTTTTATATTGTAAAATTAGTGTTGTACCTTTTAAACTTTATTTCATTAAAAATGGAAATGTGCTAATTGTCACGTATTTCTGGAGTTTTCGATTCGCCCAAAAATAAACAGACTTCGTGCAAATCGCCTCAAGAAAATCCTACTAATATTATAAATGTGAAAGTTTGTGTGTTTGTGTGTTTGGATGTTTGTTACTCAATCCCGCAAAAACGGCTGAATGGATTTGGATGAAATTTGGCAAATAGATAGTTTATAACCTGGATTAACACATAGGATACTTTTTATCCCGATATTCCCACGGGATCGAGACTTACGCAGGTGAAAACGCGGGGCGCAGCTAGTATAATATAATTTAAAAGTGTCGATTCGCATTTAACGGACGAGTAAATCCGTATCTTTTTTCTTATAATACCTATTGATTAAGAGGTGTTCTAGCAACATCATATTGAATAAAATGGGTGGGTTAACGGCATAGCCTTTACCAGAAGTGTTCATCGTATTAGTGGTTCAGCAGCTTGAATATCATCAGCTATTTAATAGCGTAACTTACTTTTTGTAATACGTCAATAATCAAATAAACTTGCAACATGATTCTCAAGCTAGGTAACTTTGACTTGTTTACAATAATTACAGAGCGTTGAGTGAGTCGGGTAGGCGCCGCGAAGCTGAAATAGGCCGAAAATGAGGCCTTTTTTAAATACCGAATACCAATAAGGAATAATAACTTTAAACTCATCATCATCATCTGCCTAGCCTTTTCCCAACCATGTTGGGGTCAGCTTCCAGTCTAACCGGATGCAGCTGAATACCAGTATTTTACATGGAGCGACTGCCTATCTGACCTCCACAACCCAGTAACTGGGTAATACGATACCCCTTGGCAAGATTGGTTGTCAGGTTTTCGGGCTTCTGACGACCCGTAACGACTGTCAAAGATCCACGAATGACAGCCGGGACCAACGGCTTAACGTGCTTTCCGAGGCACGGAGGAGTCTCGATGTGTAAAGATGGTCACCCATCCACGGACCAACCCCGGCAAGCGTAGCTTAACCTGATGGATCGACCCGTGTGGCCGTTATTACTTAACCACGAGCTCGTCAACTTGTTAATAACTGTAAACTACTTACCAATAAAAATATATCAATCAATTGTTGCCAACCTAGCTAGATAGCTTTAATTATTCCAATTATTGTCTGGAAGCGATACCAATTATGATCGGCTGATACCAATAACTGTCGGTGACAACTGGCAGGCATCCTTGGCTAGTCATTAGGCCTGCCAATAGATTATTGATTGGTGCTGATTGTTCGTTCGTATGTGCGTATGTAGTTGGGGTCGTTTGCATGAATCTCTGCCGGTTTTAATGGACAATCTCGACTAATTGTACAGAGTAGTGTTCGGGTTTTGGTTTGCTATTGTTTTCGTGTTCACTTTTTTTTGTATGCGAAAGTGAGTTTTTTTGTTACGCTTTCACGCTTAAACGGCTGAACGGATTTGGACGAAATTTGGCACATGGGTAGACCATGATCTGGAATAGGACCTATGATACTTTTTATTCCGATATTCCCACGGGATCGAGACCTACGCGGGTGTATCAATTTGGCCCGCCTCCAATCAGAGCTAACTATTTCCAACCATTTTGTAGTCTACTGAATAAGTGAACAATAAACAAATATTGGTAAACTTTATCCATTATCCAAATCATTCGCTTTGTTTAGTGCCAATTACTGTTACCAGACATGGCTGCTTGTTTTTAAATGCAACCTTATTCCATTCTGAGAATCATTATAATAAACTGTACTTGGGCGACACCTATTCAACTTAACTAGTACTTATTACCAAATACGGCAATATTTTCCCATTAATATTCTTAATTTACGCATCCATGTTTAAAAGTGCGACAGAACTCAGAAACATATACGCATTTTAATGGCGTCGTGTGATTAAAAATACACCTTTAAAGTCAACACAAAAACACTTCAATAAAAAATGTGGGACAATGTCTTCTAAAGGTCGATTCACACATATCAGTGAAGCCACAGTTCCGACACAGTACCGGCACAGTGCAAAATATTCTTTCATACATCCTCGTATCGGCACTGACACTGACAAGTGGGGATGCGTTCATAGAGAATGTATGAAAGAATATTTTGCACTGTGTCGGTACTGTGGCTTCAATTATATGTGTGAATCGACCTTTAAGTCAATAAATGGCACCGAATTAATTATCTTGTACGTGCTAAAATCCAAAATGGCGGCATGTGAAAGTTTGACGTTTGACTACTCTGTGCAATTAGTGTTCGCTTACAAATTGTCCGTTCGGTCGTCATGGCAAGTGCTTCAAATTGCGGATAATTGATCGCCAATGAGTCCACTAACTCACATGACTGTGGCAAATAATGAGCAATGTCATCTGTGACCACCTCTGTTTCATGTATGATCTGTTCTAAAATTATTTGATTAAAATATAAACAAATCAGACACTGAACCTGTGGATGCAAATTTGTAGTGCCAGTTACAAATTGAGTGCTTTTATTTGATTATTTTATTACATGAGATTCTCATTTTAAATCACCATAAAGATTGGATAAAACCATAATTTTCGTCGATAATTTTTCAATTACAATGTAATAATGTTATCTATACAATAGTTGTTAGAAAAAGCGGTGAAATATAAAGTTGATACCTTCTTAATACAAATTGATGTATTTATTACTTATTCCATTTAATGAGTGATTACGCAAGAATTTAACCCGAAAGGGGTTTGTTTACACTTTCGTCAGATACTTTTCGAACAGACAGTATGTTGTGTTGTTATGTGTGTGTGTTGTAATGAATGTGGATAAAAAGGAAATTGATGTCAAAACTAGTTAATAGGCGGTTGGTCAATGGTAGTGTGAAACACAATATAAAAACATACACGCAATACAAAATAACTGTAATGATTGTTTTGACACTTGGAAACAAATATGGTGACCGATTGATACGTGCCTAATTTTCGTGTGCTGAAAAATATCTAACTGCTTTTTTGTCAATTTGAGTACTTATACTCCATTTGAAATAAGATTAGACATTTAAATAGACCTTTTTTACAGTCCGTTCAACAGATTTCGACTTTTATTGCGTTTGTGGTATGACAAATGGTTGCTGCAGTGGACAGTTGGTATTGTGTAACCTTTTTTGCTTTTTATGCCATCCTTATGCCTACGGTATAGAAGTCAAAATCATTTGAACGAACTGTAAAAAGGTTTGTTTAAATGTCTAATCTTATTTCAAATGGAGTATAAATACCTAATAAAGGTTGCTGAGGAAGGGGTCCTGTGATTATATTATAATTCTCTTGCCCTTTTCTCAATTTATCTGGGGCCGGCGCAGCATGGCTTCTTCCAGACTTCTCTATTCGCCATCCTCTCGCTAGTCATCCCTTTTTAGCCTTATCATCTTGGTCCTGGGATTATGATTCTAACTTTTTACTGTCTCACTGCCAGTAGGACCTCAGGCCAAGCAGGCCACTTCTCATACAAAAAAGGCATGAGCATTGATCACCGTGTGCTCAAGGAGGTTTGACTATTTCAGACATAAATTAATAATTTTAAGTCCAGTCTATGTAATTGCGTGTACTTACTTTTGTAACCAATGAAGACTAAGGGTCAATTTAGACCGCGACGTAAAGTGACGCGACGCTGCGCGCACTTTTTAACAATTATAGAACTTATTTTCTTCACGAAAAGGTATAATTTCAGTGCGAGCGTTGACATGTGTCAAAGTTCGCTGACATGCGCGGTGCTGCGCAGCGCGTGTACCTTATTGTGTAGTAAATAAATTAGATATTGTATCGGATCATAAAAAAGTGCGCGTTGTGTCGCGTCTCGGTGTGAAGTGATCCTTTGGGCCTTATCACACTAGCGGTTTGCGAGCGGCTGCGGGGCGAGGCGAGCGCGCAGCAAATGCGTCGCTAATATGCCACGGCTACACAGCGAAGACGTCGCGGAGGCGTTGCAAATTCACAACGTTTTCGTCGTGTGTTTGCAGTAAGTTAACAATACGCTGATTATACTTATGCTAGTAACTTCTGACAGTTCAACAACATTCATTGAGATGTTGAGCAGATTTTTTTTTCGAACGTATGAAGCAATGTATTCGAAATTTGTTTCAAACCGATTCAGATTGTGATTGATCGTGTGTTTTCTATTAGAGTGGAGGTTTCCTCACGATGTTTTCTAGATAAACTATATAAGTAGCTCTGGGATTGGGTGGGTGATATTTTGTTTATTTATAATACCGGCGCCAGACACAGCAACACACATTTGAACACTTATTTGAACACTCGTTTGAACACATGTGAGGCACGGGTGTTTGGGTATTTGACCAAAGTTTGATCTCACATTTATTACCGTATTCATATTTATTGTATGTATTCACATTCTCATTTATAATATTAGTATAGAGTATAGATGTATGTTGAATCTGTCCTATGCTCGGCCCTTATTTGTAAGTGGGACACTCTTACGTCAGCAATATGTTTGACGTCACGTTCTAAATTGGCTAATAAGTGTACATCCTCATTGATGTTTGTCTGACTGAAATGGTTTAACAGCACGAAATATGATAGGAAATCTTTTTTATTACCAAGTTTCTAGGTCGTAAAATAATGATCTAGTATTTGTCTTTAACCAATTTTCCTAAATACATTATTTGTTCAAGATTTTTTTGTGGCTAATCGTAACAAGGCTATCAAACAAATTATGAGGCAATTCGGTTAATGTCTAGACTGGGCATATTGAGTGTAATAGGAATTAGAATAATAAAGTAGGTACCTATTCGATGGCATTGACCTTGTGTACATAATTATTAAGTAAATGTTAAAGTTCATTCCCACATGATCACCTAAATAGGTTTAATAGTATTTGATCAAGATAATGGTATTTTTTCCCAAAGTTCGTTGACATACTTGAGTAATAGCTTCAGTGGCAATAATTAATCAATTAATTTTTTGGACAGTTGATATTATAGATTATCTTTTGATCATAATTACTGTCTCGTGTGGTCTAGAGGTCTCATGAGCGACTGATGAGTCCTCAGGTTCGTCCCTGAGACCGCAGGTACACGTGCCGGAGGGCCACGATTTCTAATTATCTCGATAAAGCCTCCTCGGGTTCGATTTCAAGGTCAGTCAAAGCGTTTTAGGTTATTCCTTCAGGATTTTTTCAGAAGTATCCTAAAGTTTGAATATGTGCCTGATTAATGGCAAATGCTCCTATTACATGGGACTTAAACATAACTGGCGAATAGTTTTCATTCACACTAGGTACCGTACGACCAACTGAGATGTAGTATCGGGAAAATTCGTAAAATCGATCACCATCCGAACTGAGTGAGTCTTTAAAATCGCCAATTTATTACTGCTTTAGGTGAAAATGATCTTTTCGCAACCGTAATAACTAGTAAAGTCATATAACCAAATACATTCGTAAAATTGAAATTAATGAATACAAATGTTCAAAATGCTACATCTAAGTTGTGTCGTACTGCATCTATCTGAACAGTTATTACAAATCTCGTAAAAATTAGTACAAAAGTGTGTAAGAGAGAGGAGCAATATTTCACGGTTCAATGTGAATTGACACTAAAGGTCTCTCATAATTTCAGGTGCTTGTGTACCTATTTCGATATTTCATTTTAAAGAATAATACCTACCTTGTACTCACAGGTACACATCAAGCTATACATTTCCAGTTTATGCGGATCTCGCATTGTATAGGATTTCCGTACAATGCGAGGTCAGCTTATACTGGAAAAACATAGCTTGATGTGTAGCCGTGTGTACTAGTCAGTGCAGGATAACGGATCTTCTTATTAGGAGATAACGAGAACTTGACAAGTTGGTGTTAATAGACTTTCAGGCTAAAAAGCCAAGGTGAGACATTATGAAGAAATAGATTAGCAATATCTTTCAAAATTATTCAGATTGTGATTGATCGTGTGTTACACAATTAAGGTGCTGAGTGTCAACCTCATCATCATCTGCCTAGCCTTTTCCCAACTATATTGGGGTCGGCTTCCAGCCTAACCGGATGCAGCTGAATACCAGTATTTTACATGGAGCGACTGCATATGCTGAGTGTCAACTTATGAGTAATATTTGTTTTAAATTTTAATGGCCACCGTCACCTCCAAACAAAACCCAATAAAAAATTAATTATCCACAATACGCAAATCATAAACCTAGAAATCTAATTTCGCCGGAATGATGCTATAAAGGCGCATAATCGTTCCATAACGTCCGGCATTCAATACTAACGCCTTAAGTAATGAAACGGGGGCTTATGTTTATTATATTATTTTACGCCGAAAAAATTACTAATGTTATGAAAAAATACCCGGTTTCTGGACGCCCCATCAATTTAGATTAGTGAGGTAATAGCCCGGTGTAGTCACTTAGCCCGGTAGCCACCCCCGTACCAAGGAAATCTATGTAAAAGTTGGGCTATAAGAAAATTTCAAGCCTATTATGAGTTGCCGTGGTGTACGTCTTTGTGGGATTGAGTGATCTTGATACTTGCGTACGTCATGTTCGTGAACGGGCGCCGTTAGTTGTGACTGGTCATCTCTTAGCTGCCATGGCTTATTTTAATTTTTGAATTGTTTTATGTAATAATTGCGGACGCTTTTAACGTGCTTTCTACATTGTTCTCACATGTATAATTTTAACATAAATGATGTAACCTATATATTGTAACAATATTTTGATTTAAAAGAGTGTCCGTGGAGTTTCTTGCCCGTTCTTCTCCATATGTACCTACTACGCTTTCATATTTCTGACTGACCGACTCCTTGACAATTCAAAAGTGCCTGTAAATGGTTTAATTGAAATAAATGCTTTGAATTTAACTTGATTATAAGTTTTGAGGTTGAATATCAGTTTCACCTTTTTAAGGTCGTCGGTCCATCTAGCTGGCGTTCCACCACGCTACTCTTGCGATACGTGGTCATAATATTACAATAATAGGTAATTTAATGTATCCTTACATATTATAAAACAAATTCCTCCGCCTTACTGTCTGTCTGTCGTCCTGTACATGATAAACTCAAAAACTACTGCGCCGATTTTCATGCTGTTTTTACCAATGGACAGAGTGGTTCTCGAGTAAGGTTTTATTTAATATATAATAACCGACATCCACGTGGGCGAAGTCGCGGGCATCAGCTAGTAGGATATATACGATTATTCAAGTTTACAGATATAATAAGATTTATTTATTTATTTATACGCAAACATGTTTTTGGAAAGGAAATTGTGAAACGTAGCAATCCTACATTATAATACCATCGATTCAGTTGCAGGATCCACCGGCTGCTGAATCGATAATTATAATCTACTAGCTGTGCCCCACGGTTTCACACGCGTAAGTCTCGACCCCGTGGGAATAGCGGGATAAAAAATATCCTTTGTCCTAATCCAAGTCATGATCATGGTCTACCCATGTGCCAAATCTCATCTAAATCTGTTCAGCCGTTTTAGCGTGAAAGCGTAGCAAACAAACAAACTTACTTTCGCATTTTTAATAGATAAATAGTTAGGATTATAATTATAATATTATTAGTTTAAGTACCTACTTATTATTTTGCACCAATGACAACCCCATTTTTTATGTCCACGCAATCACTGTCCAGTCTAAGGTTGCCTGGAAGAGATCGCAGAAAGCGATAAGGCCGCCCATTGTATGTTTTATAGTGTTAAATATATTTATTTTCGCTATGTATTTTCTGGTGTACAATAAAGTATATATAAATAAATAATAAATAAATAAATATTAAAAATACAAATTATAATTATATTGGTTAGGATGTCTTTCTTAGATTATATCGATTCAGAATGCACAAATTATCCAATATATTTGAACAGTATTGGTGCCAATTATCCACTACTTTCTCAAAATATCAAAACTATAAATCTTCGTATACTAATATGCACAATGAAGCTAATACGGTAGAGGTTAATTTCTGTATGGTGGGTCTTCGATAGCCTTGGTTAATAAATTAGTGAACCCCCTCGCTCCCTCGTTACTTACCTTGCATTATAACTTGGACGTTCTCATTACTCCTAATGTACCACTTATGAATTAGAAACAATCACGTACTAGACAATATAAAAGCCTTATGGGTTTTGTTTTAATTGATTATACTTTACTGTCTCAAAAGTTGGTTCAGATAACGGAAGGTAATGTGAAAAAAAATTGACAAAATCTAGATTTATTAGAATCCGACCATCCGAAGCTGAATCTTGAAAATAACTTCTTCAGTTACTGTTTTTTTTTTCAGCAACGACTGAGGCCCATGGGCTGTATAAAAACTGTGATACCAGGTTCGTCACTAACCACTGACATAGAAGAAGAACAACAACTCGGTTCGCTTTTAATTGGTAATTTATCATCTAAACAGAAATCGTGCCTCGGAAAGGACGTTAAACCGTTGGTCCCGGCCGTCATTTGTGTATCTTTGACAGTCGTTACGGGTCGTCAGAAGCCAGGAAGTCTGACAACCAGTCTTACCAAGGGGTATCGTATTACCCAGTTACTGGGTTGTGGAGGTCAGATAGGCAGTCGCTCCATGTAAAATACTGGTATTCAGCTGCATCCGGTAAGACTGGAAGCCGACTCCAACAAAGTTGGGAAAAGGCTAGGCAGATGTCGATCATCTTAACAGATGGAATTACAAGTACTCAGCAAAAAATCACGCCTTCATTCACTGAGAAGAAGGCAAAGGTGTATTACTACTGTGGCACACCCCCATTACTAGGTATTACCCCACAGTGACTGCTTCGTTGGTTTAGTGGTCACAAACGCAACAGTTAAAGATGAGGCTTTGGGTTCGATTCCCAAGACTAAGTGTTATTGGGTTTTTCCATCTGGAATTTCCTAGTAGCAGCCCGAAGTATAGATTTGTGCCCAGAATGGCGATAAGCTGGAAGCCGATCCCAACAAAGTTGGGAAAAGGCTAGGCAGATTGATTGATTTATAGGACCACAAAACAGGAATAATTTGAGGATTACAAAAAGAGGGGCAATCATTATATTAGAATGTTCAATAAATTTTTTTGTAGCACAAAATGGGAATTATTAGAAGTTCGATTACATACATGCCTTCCTAAATCCTACACAGTAATACGTCTATCTATAGGCGTTAAATTCAAATTCATATTTGAATTTAACGGCTATGGACGTTACTGTTTGAATGTTTATTACCTAGTTGTCTTCTCACTCCGTCGTTAGTCCACTAAGATTTATTAGGCAATAGTATCGCGCCTACAGACGTCTGCACCCCTTCAATGGTAGCGTCAATTACAATAAATTCAATCACAGTTTAGTGTGCAGTTGTGACTTCATTAGGTGTTGAGTTACGAGTACTGTGATTGCTCATAATTTTACATGTGGGTATTGGAATGAATGGTTAAATTGTACTTTATGAGTAGAACTGCTAGATTCAATGACTCAACAATTGCCCGTCAGTTAAGGGTTTCCTTTTACTGACGTTAATGTTACCTGACGATTCTTGTATGTGTGTTAAAAAGCGATCATAGTAGGAGATTATCCAGGATCCAAGTCGCTGGGATCTGAAGTCATTGAGTCATTTTCTCTAAAGAAAAATCTCTTTTTTGCACACCAATCATCCACCATCATGATGCAAGTATGACGATTTGGTAATAAGTTCTTTGACATCACGGTCAATGATACCTTTTTTTTTTTTTTAGGTTGGTAAATCATCCATTGACTTCTCCCGCTCTGGGCGGAGCGGAAGGGCGTGTCAGACTTTTACTGACTAAAACCCACCCGTGTTCCTTCATTTGCCTGTTGCCAAGGTCCCGGTATCCCTTTCGGACTTTCCCGCAACCCTGGCAGGACGGTCAATGATACCTAGAGCCTACATTATGTTAAGCTGTAGTTCCACGTGATTGTACTACAGAAACTATACCCTAAACTATTTTACTAAAGTACAAAACAAAATGCAATAAACAACCAAGCATTTTCAACATTTATTATTATAGATTTCCATGACAAGTAACATCATAGAGGTTGTCAATTATCCACGAAGAAACAACCGTTTAACTGCAAACCGCGTTTAAAGAAAAAAATATTGCCATAAGTAGGTAGCAATTACAAATTGGTCATAACGACCCCTAGTTAGGTAGTCACAAACGACTTACAGAATAATTCTTAATACGACATTGATTAGCTTGTAGTCAAGAAAATCGAGCTGCACAAACATAATGACAATTTAAAGACTTAAAGGTCCATTTTATTATCATATTGTATGATTCTTGTGGAACTATTAGCCCTTATGACAATAGCATAATGATACGGTAGCACGCAAACCATTTTTCTTATCGAAGTAAGCGGCAAATATTAGTTTTTACAACGCTAAAGAGGTATTTTTAAAAGTTTGCAACAAAGTTTGTTGTATTATTAGTAGTGTTTAGTAAAAAAACTTGCATAGTTTGATTATAGCAAAGATCATTTTTATGAGGTTTTATTTAACTTTGCCTGTTAAAATAATGGGTGTGAAATATGCATTTACATCTTATCTCTTTGACTTTTAGTTACATCTTTAATTATTTCACAAAATTCACGTAGTTTTGGTGAATGCTAAACAATAAGAACACATAGCTTTATAACCATTTCGTAAGATGACGTTACGTTACGTCGACACGTCTAAAATATCCCAATATTTGAATCTGCCAATACCAATCAATAATTAACTATTACGTAAGCAAAAGTCAATATGATTAACATAATGTAAAAAGTTAAATACTTACACTAAAAACGTTCAATTTCACGTCGAATTAACAGACAGCGTCACGAAAACGGTGTCATAAAAACTATATATCGCCATGTCTGTCGCAAGAACTTTGTCAATCAAAACTATGGTTACACTTAGGGCCCATACTCACGAATGACTTTTGGTCGTATGATCACAATTCGTGTTTCCTTACGACCGTGAATGCGTTTCCCTAGTTAGGGACACTTTCATTTGCTCTTCTTTGCGCAAAACGAAGCCAAGATTTTTGATTCCGGTCCTAGATGATACCGTAAGGTTCTCTAAAGTCTCTCAATCGGTCGTAGATGTTATAAATGTCGACTAAGGGGTCCTATTCCTATCTGATCAAGAGCAGCTTCTGTACCCTACAAAAATGTAGGTACTGAAATATTTCTGCGTAGCGAGGATTATATCTCACTAGCTTGTTTTTTTCTTATGAGAAATCGGTAGTAGCATTCACTTTTACATGTTATTGCTACCAGCAATTTTCGAGGAGTGGACCCCAAAGAGTCGTAATGTTTAATTCCTCCTCTTATCTTTGTCCATTAATGGCCTTAGACCTATGCAAAGATGTGAATATCAACTGGTATTGCAGTATCGTTCAGTCGTTCGTCTGCCCAATCCCTTAGAATTTAACACATCAAACACAATACGAACTTACCATCCATAGCCAAAGTTCTCGTACGATAGTTGGATCATTACAAAAACTCGTATCAAATGAAGAAACAGCCTATTCGGCATTTTTTATTGTTTATTACAGGCAACTTTTAATTCGGCCAAGTTTTCGATGCGTGATTCGACGTCGTTAGTTTTTTCAACTTTTTTATAGGGGTTGAGTTTCGTGTCTCTTCGTTAATGTGCCCTATTAGGTACACTACGGACATGGGTCGTGTGACACGGTCTTAACAGTTAATCAGTTTATATGAAAGGTAAATAAAGGGGTTGTGTGTTAATTTTATGATAGCTCCAAGTTTAAATGCTTCTGTTTTGGTTTGAGGATGGAAACAAACAAAATGTTTTTATGAAATTGTGTGTCTTTGCAGGTAGATGATTTCAATTTTACTTCGGCGCCGTCATCACGTTCGCATTGACGTCCTGTTCACGGTGCGGTGGACAAACGGCCTCTATGAAATTGTGTGACTATACTCGTATAGATGATTTGGACTGTGGGATATTTTTATTGGTTAGGAATCTTAAATATTATCTAAAGAAAACTTTCTAAACAGTAACTAACCCATACTGGCATCGATTTAAACAGTTGTTTCCTTGAAATGAGAGTTCTGCTTAGCAGTCTGTAGACATATCAATATTTAGTAAGGTTCAAGTTTCACTTATTATATATGGGTAATGTAATGCCAAATCGTTTTGGTCTTTCATTTACCATTCCCTCATCTATTTTAATTCGATTTTCAATCGTTTCAGTAATAAATTGTTTTTACGACAAAAATCTAGGACTGATTTAAAAACAATAAAACGCGAAGTAACATTAAATGGGACTACGGTAGCTAAATGAGCACTTAATGCTTAGCCTTGAATGAAAATTGACTTTTCCTTATACTTTCAAATAAATATGATCGGTACAGTTTGATCGGCTTGAATAAACCTCATTGAGGTCAATGATCGATGACTATAAGTACGTTTTACTTCAAACTAAATTAAATTATTACTAAGCAGTTTGTGAATTAGAATCAGAATGCTATCTATATTTGTAAACATAGGTCAAATTACAACAGTGTGGGAGATGTTACAGATTGGTAGCTCCTCTATGTTTTTTCCAGAGGCGTATTTAATTAACATTGTCGAATTTTTTACTTTTTAACACTTAACTTAAACTTTCAGATCGTCAAATATTATAAAACTAAGTCCACCGCCGCGTCTGTTTGTCGTCCTGTACGCGATAAACTCAAAAACTACTGCACCGATTTTCATGCTGTTTTCACCAATGGATAGAGTGTTTCTCGAGTAAGGTTTTAGTATATAATAACCGACATCAAACGCGGACGAAGTCGCGGGCATCAGCTAGTTAGTAATAAACTCCAAATATCCATAAACTCACACACACACAAAACTAAAAATAAATCTCAAAAATAGAAACTTAGACATAATTTCCCTCCTATCTATTCTACGTAAGTCTTGTTTAGCAGAACAAACATACGGAAATTTGTACTAAGCAGTGAGTTGGCAATTTCATTGTGTGCCCAAGAATTATGATGTATGAGAAATCGGCATTTGCAAATCGTTTAACTGATACTAAGGAAATTGCGGACAATTTCGCGTAATAGGCTTTCATGCGGGAATAACGATTGACTAAGTGTATGGATTTTGTATAAATTATTACTTACCTACATGAAGATACGTATTAGGGTAGAAATTGGAATTAAATTATGGTAAGTTTTGATTTCACTTTTTGCTAAGGGTTCGGTTTTCGTATTTCATTTTTGATTATAGTTTTTGAATACCTGCTAATTACTTGTTTTATATGTAAGAGCGTTAGGGTATCTGTAGACAATATATTATAATATAGAGGAAAATCTAAAAGAATACAATTATTTTCAAAACAAATCATTATTGATTTCAATGAATAAATAGAACTCATTAAATAATAAATACTGAACGAATCTTATGAACCATTTATCTTACTCAATGTAGGAATAATAATGAAACTCAGATCAAATAAAAAACCAAGACAGAGCGTTGTCAACAGTGACATGAGGCCGGTTTCGGTAACATGAAGTTTGGTGTAGTTTGATTGTAGTGTCATTGTAAATAGTTGTTAATGAGTGTGTGTGTGAGCGTGTATGCACAGAGCGGTGGTGTAGTTTTAGCATGCTTCACTGTATTGTTCGCAGCGCTCCGTCTTGGTATTTTAATTGGTTTGATTAATGAAAGCATAATTTACACATTCGTTAGTTATCACGAGTTAGACGCAACAAAATAATCAAAGAATAATGTTTTATTTGGGACATGCACAGGAAATACAACAATAAAAAAGAAAATTATAACTAACAATAAAGTCAAAAGAAAAAATGTAGACCTGCGCGTGTTCAAAAAGGCTCCTATCTCAGCATTATAATTTGAAAATTCTCTCTCTTCACAAAATAACTCGTAATATTCACGATACCGTAGCCTAACTATCCATCTAAATAACAATTTTCATAACGGCCCATTTAATACTATTTCATAGTTAACGAACTCAGTCGCTTGTAATAAAACCGTAAGCTAACGTCAAGTAGTCGTCGACAAAAGGACAGTGTAAAAGCAAATTGATCTGACATTCCGATGATAATTCGACACAACTGGCGAATTTCTAAGCTCAGTGAAACGCTGTCTTATCTAGGAAATGTTCGATTGTCTGTTTATTTGCACTTTGCTGTAATTGTTGATTCGATTACATTGGGTTTTATTATGTTTTAGTATTTGTATGTGTTAGGTATTTATGCGAAAGGACGGTGACAGTCGTCAATCAAACTCGCTGGTCTGTTGCACACTGCTTTAATCCTTTTAAATTCTTACAAGCTACACCCGGCGCGGGGAGGGGCGGGGCGCAGCCCGCTTACCTACATAGCACTCACACACATACATAACAGTATGTAGTTCATAACTGGGTCTTGTAGTTTGTTCTGTAGTGCATTCAAAGTACCTACCTCAACGACACGAGTCTGTAAGCATCAGCCCCACCCAACCACCGTCCTTGCTAACTAGCTACTGGCTCAGTTCAAGGTATGAAATAAAAAATCGAAATATTTCGCACTTATGACGTCAGACGTTGACGTCGCGTCAGAAACTGCACGGTTCCAATATTGGTCATTTGGATAAGAGCCGGCAAGAAAGCCCACGGTTACTCTTTATGAGCTATCACAAGAAGAACCGCAGTTAAGGAAATATGATGCTGCCATAATTTTTTCCATCATCATACATAGATGATGCAGCTATGCTGAAAAATCTAAATCGATTTCGTAAACGCACGTAATCAAAAGGATTGATTTATAAACCAGTGATAGATTTATTCTAATATTTGGTCTAATGATCATTAGGTTTGTTGAGGACGGCTGCAGATGCTAAATAAGAAATAAGCAGGCAAAATAGATTGATTTCTGATGAAAAGGTTGGAGTTTTAGGGGCCCGTAAACTATAACTAAGACTAGATCATCAGTTAAGTATGAATTAATGTCCAACAGATAAATAAAAATTAAAGTAATAAAAACTAAATTTATACCTTTTTAGGCGTAGTTGGGTTTTAGTTTTTATTACTTTAATTTTTTTTAATGCTTTTGGTGTATTATACATATTTTTGAAATGTGCTCATTAAGCCCTTTCATTTGATACCCAACATGGTACGATAACAATTTTTTTTTTTAAGTTCCTGACTTTACGTCCTCTAGTTGGCGCCATTTTTAATTTAATGTGACGCCACATAGCCTATAACCAGCGGACGATCAAGATGCTTCTAACGATACCATATTTGTCAAATTGTGATGAGTGGTTTAGAAGATAGAAGGGAACAGATGCACATACTTACATACATACATACCTACATACTTACATACATACCGGTCAAAATCATAACCCTCCTTTTTTCTTCGCCGTAGTCGGGTAATAATAATATTAAAAACTTTTACAAAAAAAAAACATCCGCAGTCGGTGTCTTTAGTTTAGAATTTTCTTTTTTTTAGTTTTTCGCGACGATCGCTTATCTAGGATGCGGTCTGAATGTGTTTTAAAATCGTAATTTATGAAATAAACCATGCAAATCCTGGTAGAACAGTTAGAGTTCAATCAATCTGCCTAGCCTTTTCCCAACTATATTGGGGTCGGCTTCCAGTCTAACCGGATGCAGCTGGATACCAGTATTTTACATGGAGCTACTGCCTTCTGACCTCCACAACCCAGTAACTGGGTAATACGATACGCCTTGGTAAGACTGGTTGTAAGACTTTCGGGCTTCTGACGACCCGTAACGACTGTCAAAGATCCACGAATGTCAGCCGGGACCAACGGCTTAACGTGCTTTCCGAGGCACGAAAGAGTCTCGGTTTGTAAAGATGGTCACCCATCCGCGGACCAAAGCATGGCTTAACCTGAAGGATCGACCCGGTGCGGCTGTTATTGCTAGCACGAGCTCCGAGCACGAGAACAGTTAGAGTTTAAATATATTTAAATCTTTACTAATATAATCAGCTCGCAAGAAGGAAAGGCCTACTTGTTAATGGCGGTAAGAAAATTATGACCGTTGAACATTACTAAGGATATCATTTCTCGTCTAGTTTGCTCTTGCCAATGATTATTGCCAAGCAATAGCTTGGATTTAACTTGCCGTTGCTTTTTAACCAACTTCTTCAAAAAGGAGGAGGTTTTCAATTCGTCTGTATGTTTTTTTTTTGTGTGTATGTTAAGCGATAACTCTGCCAATTATGAATCGATTTTGATGATTCTTTTTTTGTTTAGTAGGCCATGCTTCAGAGGTGGTCCCATATAAATTGTATTATCTTTGCTTGCGTAGTTTTTGAGTTAGCTTCAATAATAACGTATTTATCGCACTTAGTCTACGTAGACGATTATTATTTGACTCCGTCACTATTATTTACATAGCAGGTAGTGGTATTCAAATTTGTGTGGAGTAGGTACCACAACTAAAAAGGGAAAAAAACTAAAACTACAAAAAAAGAAAAACCTATCTCTAACTTCTAATGATTCACACTTTTTTTAATTTTTGAGTCTCTTTTTAACAGCGGCCAGCGGGCGCAAATTCAAGTTGGACGTAATTACTTGGTTATTTAATATTTATAGGTCCCGAAAATAGGAATTATTTGAGGTTCAGAAAAAGAGGCGCAATCACTATAAAATATTAGAGTATTAAATAATATTTTTAGGAGCGCAAAATGGGAATTATTAGAGGTTCTATTAAATACATGCCCTTGGGCAGTTTCTGCCAATAGGTTGTTCAAAAGACACATCCAATTTGAAAACAATAATAAAACCAGCCAGGTGCATGTCGAACCACGCACAATGAAGGGTTCCGTAGTTAGGATGAATTTATCCGAGAAAATTAAAATCGTAGTTGAAAAACAATAGCAAATTTAAGTTGTTCGATTATTACTCGGTAACTTGTGGAACCTACTTAGCTGTGATAGTTTTCCTTTTAATTTCGTTATTATGTACTACTGCCGTGAATTTTTTCAAATATCCACAACCAACCTTTTATCTGGCAGGGGGACACTTGACTCTAACAAAAATTTGCACTTTAAAGCTTAATATTTCGCAAACGGATCCCTGAATCCAAAAATGGTTTTCAGAAACTAACAATATTTTTGAACGACCTTTCCAACGATCCCCACACTATGGGATAGATGATAAAAAAAAACATCCCCAATTTACGTGTAGGGGAGGTACTTACGCCAATTTTTTTATTTTTTCCTATCAACCAAATTACAGCTTTCTAGTACCAACAGTCTCTGAGCTAATCCGTAGACAGACGGGCAGACAGACAGACAGACGGACATGGCGAAACTATATGGGTTCCTTGTTGACAACGGAACCCTAAAAAGGCTTAAATTATTTCAGCCCGTTATAATGTTATGATGAATGTTTCCTCGCTAACGCGTTAAGCGCCATCTTATGCAAATACAGAACTGGCCACCATTGCTAAATTTAGTCCAACTAGGATTTATAGGAGCACGGCTAAGCTAGATTAAATTCTAGCTTACAACCAGTATAAAGGTGATACCTTATCGTGAACTGAACTTTAATGAGTTTTCGACACAATTTCTATAACGTTATAGATTACATTGCGAAGGATTTATTATTTATTTTTAATTTTTTCTTTATTTAGGCAACTAACAACGATACATATAGTATGTTACAGATTTAGAGGCAAATAATAGGTTTCCCTGTATAACTAGGATTTAGTACAAAACAAGCGAATATGCATTTAAATTCAAACGGTGCAATTTTAGTTATGGGTCGGCTATAGGAAATCGTGTTATGGGTTTTGGTTTGGTTTTCGAGTATACAACATGTAACGGAATAAACGCAAGAGCTCATACACCCCAATTAGAATATTAAATTATAAGACTAAAATAATATCTGTAATTTAATTTAATTAAACCACACCTTAAATTAACTATTTTATTTAACGCGCACTACACATAGGATAGCTATGAGCGTATTACAAATTAGGTTATGCATTTAAATAGGCTTTATTCCTTTGAGATAAGGCTTAAATTTCCTTAAATAAAATATCTTATTACCTTGTTATGACGCAGTGGTTCTAATTTCAGTTAAATAAAAGATTTTTTCATGTAAAATTAACATATAAATAATGACGGAAATCGATTCAGAAGCCGATTCTGAGCAAACTACTTTCAGGTCTTGCGCTTATTCTGTTACACGTTGTATATAGAAAACTTAAAGTAGTAGCCACGAAAATAAAACGTCTAGCTAGCTCAAGAGTTTTAGCAGTCAGTAAAAAAATCTGATTGGATAAACGTGCAAAAAGCACTGCCGTATTTTGATGACTTCGACGAAATTAAGAAGTCGTCCAATAAAATTATATATTTCTATCGTATTAATAAATACAAAATTTACTATAAAAAAAAATACAAAATCCATACGATGATTTCCTATATTCAATCCTTAAGTAACAGTTAAGTTTAAATATAAGATTTTATTTTTCGATTCGCTCCGTTTCGCTCAGTCCCTGCTCATCCTCTCACAGTGCCTTCAATGCTTATTAAAAGTAATATTACATTTTGAGTGACTGTGAGGTAATGGCAAGATAAGGCCCGCAGAATACAGCCTACAAATGCGTTGCTTATTAAAATCGATTGATATTAAACAGGCTATTACGATTGCCCGGGCAATTTGCATGATTCTAATAGCCTAAAGGTTTTAGACAGAAGTGCAAACATTTCTAATTGCGGTGTCTAATAACAGTTTGTGTGATTTTAAGCCAGAATGGTTAATGTTATCTGATATTGTAGTATCTACTTTGATGTAATAGGCTTAATGGTTCGAGAATAGTGGAGGCTAGTCCGGTTTTATCACTTTGATAGAATGTATTCTAGGCATTTGTTTTGTTTTTTTATCTAGAGAAAATATACAGAATTAATTTTATGTTGACACTAGCAACCCACTCGTGCTTCGAACGATTTTAAGACTTGACATCGAATTTTTTTAGTTAATTATGTAACTTTAATATCAACGTATTAGACACATAAACCCTCCGGAATAAATTCTCTAAACGATGGTGAAAACCTCATCAAAATTAGTTGCGTGGCTTAGAAGAACAATGCAGACAAACAGGAAAAGTGATTTTAATTTATAATTAGTATATAGCTATAGAAGCACGAGCATTAGTTGTGAGTTATACAATAATGATTATAACAGATATGATAGGAAAATCTACTTTTGAAATACAAACGTGATACTTGAAATAAAATGGACACTACATCTACTTAGTACCTAACTCATTTTCAAAGTGAGTTAATTACCCTAATTGTAAAAATACATACAAAATCTTACTTCTTCAATTGTAGTGCTACAGCTAGCTTTAAAAAACAGTTTAAGGCTCTTACATACTGGGGCGATTCGTCGCGCGACGCGTCGCCGCCGCATTGCTCGCCGTGAAGTTTTCCCAGAAATTGTTTTGTTAAAATTCGCGTCGCGCGGCGAATCGCGCCAGTATGTAAGAGCCTTTATTTATTTTTATATCCCACTTAGAATCTTTAAAAAAAAATCGTTTGATTTCATTCTAGGTATTGTTCAACCTTTTTTATTATTTTGTGACAACTAAGTACCTAGTTGAACATAAAAAAATCTCCCTAATTGTTTCTTTAATCAAAGCGCACAAAAAAAAAACCTAGAAGGCTACGTAAAAGTGTATCTATTTTTGCATACGGAACCGGTAGCTACATCTATAAAATTGAAATCACATATCGTGATTGCTACTTAAAAATGGAATGTCGACGTTTGCAGGAAATCAAATTGAAATTGTATGTATGTTGGTGAAAATGTCGATCCAAGGAGCCACACGATTCTCAACACATTTTTATTACAAATACGATTCTAGATTAAATTCGATGCATTATAATATAAATCGAAGATCTGTCTTTGGTTGCGTTAATGGAAATGTGGGGGCAGAATAAGTCAGAGCATGTTTCTTTGATTGAGAATGATTTGAGTTTAATTTAACGTGAAATCAAATAAAAATAATTCTTCTTAATTGCCTCCTCAAGTAAAATCTTTTGAAGATTTGGGTTCTGAAAATAGTACTGAAGACTACAGAGGATGAAATACTACAGACACTAGGAAGACCACAGACAATTTACAAATCACCTAGCGACCCCTTGTATATGCAAAAGAATTTGGGTCTAAACACCCGGCCCTCCTAAAATTAAAAAAAAACTTAATAACAAACACCTCTCCCACTACAAAATTCACCAAAAACCCTTCCTACGTCACCCGAAGTCAAAATACCTAATCCCATACTCTCAGGTAGGTCATACACAAACATAAGTGCATACGTCGTCGGCACATCGGCGTAGACCTCTGAAATTACCTGCCCGATTGGCTTCGAAATATGAATGGTAAATTGGATGGGACCGTGGCCCCCACATGCCAGCTTTATGCCTGTATGTACTGAACAATGCTTAAGAATATTCCATGAATGCAAAATAAGCAGCTAACAACGAAAACGTATTGTCTTTGTTCGTGTCTTCTATGATTATGTCATACTTTTTATTATTGAGTTGGAAATTTTTCATGCCGACTGTATTTTAGTGGGAATTGTTTTTGTTGAATCTGGGTCACATGCTTTTTTTATTATTTTGCAAACACCTATGTATATTGTTACTTTTACTGTATAATTTATTTCAAAACCAGCTGACGCGACAGACATTTTTCTGTCCAAACAATCGTTCATACAAACAAAAAAAGGACGTTAAATATTTCCCGAATTATAAAAAAAAATCGGAAAACGTGTACAATAAAAATTTTCATTCCTAAAAACCTAATCTGGACTAATAAAAACAAAAAAAAAAAAAAAAACGTACCAAATAAGTCCAGCCTTTCTCAAACGATGCGGTTACCAACATTTTCATAATATTTAAATGTGTTATGATATATATAATTAAGACATTCCTACCCAAAGACTAAGTAATATCATTCTAAACAATATGGGTAGTAACTATCTGTCTATCTACATTAATAGTCAATGTTTCATACAATAGGCACCTTATAATGCCATTCTTTATGATATATAATAACGCTATAATCATAAAACTATAAAAAAACTGCGTAACGTTTTATAACTGTCCTCAAAGATACACATCACACCTATTTTTTGTTTACCCTCCGAAAACTTACATAATAATCCAAAACAGTCCTTCAAAAAGTTATAAAGTCCCAATAAAAACATTATAAAGGCAGTTATCAAACTACAATAATAATTACGAACAAAAAGTGACAAGAACACTACTGAATATACCTACTACAGGGGAAACGCCGCGTGGCAAAACTGGCTAACTTTTAAAACGTTATATGGCCGGTAATAAAACGTTCGTTCCGTACGAGCACAATACTTGCAGAAATATTTTTGAATACGGAATTAGGTTTGCCAAAAGCGCGGGGAGCAGATAAGGCAGAAAAAAAAAACAAATTTGTAACGGGTAAAGTTTTTGGAGGCGGAATGTCTCCCTTGGGTGCTGAATCTTCGTCGGCGTGGCTCGTAAAACGCGGGACGTGGGCAAGCGGGCAAATTTGTCCTGAGAGCGACCTATGACGTTTTGATGGAACGCTCCCCGACTGATTTCCCACACCCTAGATTCATATTCATAACGATACCTCCGCCAACAGTGACATATTTGACCCCAAATCTATCTAGGTCACCCTATCGATACGTGACGAATCACATGAAATTGATTCGTTAATAAGTAATCTAACTTGCAACTCTCAAACAAAGCAGCTTGTTAAAAATATCATTAAAACTAAAACTCTATTTCGAACTCGTATTCGCTACGAATGTCCTTTGCATGATGATCGCCTCTTCAAAAGAATGGCACCCGTGTCTAAGCTATCTTGTAGGAATTTTAAATTGGACGAATCGCTCAAATGTAAATGGTTTTCCTTTATACCCCATCCTCTCGGGCTGCCCACCCCCGTCTATTGCGCGCCTAGAGGCGACTAGCATACCAACACACACGCACACACCTATGTGAAAGCCTACGTCGTATATCACCATTGGGTTTGGAGCTCCTTGTTTGCATACGTCATCCGCGCAGCCGTCTCATTTGCATAGTGGAGGGGGCGGCTTACTGGGTCATCTTATACTGGCATCGTTAAGCTGACACTAACACACACAAATCTCACACACGCTCACATCTCATCTCGACATACAACTAGGAGTAATGCGAGTGTGAATACGTAAATACGCGTCGGAATCGCGAGTTCAAAAACGCGAAACGCAATATGTCTTCATAGTAAGGAGGTGTAGGGAATCTTTTTAAGGAACTCTAACAAAAGGGCGGGAGACGTTATCAGGGAAGGAAATCTCATGTGTTTGATGTGTCCTTTAAATATATATGGTAGGATATTATGTAGTCATATAAATGTTATTTCAAGTACTTACCGGTTATTCCCGGAAATATTCATATTCTGCATGCATATTCTGAAATCAATTTTATCGCTCGAGCAACATTGGCTGTGTACAGTTTGCCAGGAAAGTAAACATAATTATATTAATAACTAACGACCCGCTCTTGCTTCGCACGGTTTTTACGACTTGACAAAACATCTACATTTCTTAGATATATGTAACTTTAATATAAACGTATACACCTTCTGGAATAAATTCTCTCTCGGCGAAAACCTCATCAAAATCTGTTGCGTGGTTTAGAATAACAACGCGGTCATACAGACAATCAATATTTAATGTATTTATAAACCAATAATTAACATTGTCTACTATATTGCAAGAAGGTTCGTAAAAGTTATTTTGGAAAGGACAAAGAGCTAAGTATCTACAAATAAATACTGTGAATCTAAAGACAGTTAAAACCAATTTAAACCTAATCAATGACTAAATACTAAAATGGCCCATCGTGTGAGCCACCAATAAAACATGGTCTAAGCTTCATTCACCTTTCCATTTTCCAATCATCGACTATCGAGTTGAATGGTCAGGGATCGTAAACAGTTTAATGTGTGGGAGAGGTTGGCTAGTTGGCTAATTAATTAAAGAAACCATCGTATTATCGTTACCCACCCCTGTGTTGATAAGCGAGCCGATATATCGGGGATAGGCTTGTCTGTGAAGGTAACTAGGATGAAGTTTATAATGGTCACAGTAAAATCTTTAGTATTTTTAAATCTTTTTAGGTTAAGTTTATGAGTATTAGTATGATAAGCAGTTTCATTTGTGAATTTTAACAGTTTGATAGTGTAACAGAAGAAAATTGTATTAAACTACCTTACAAATGAATAATTGTTAGGCATATTTTTTGAGACATTGTTTTTCATATTTTCCGGAACTAATATACCTATCCTAGTACCTATCTCATTTACAATTTAACACACAAATCGTATCACGAAATTTCTTGTTTATTTACTTTTTCCAAACACGAATCAAAATCTCCCACCCTCGAGTCTGCTATTCACCGCTAGATGGCGCGACGTGTCCTCGCCCTAAACGGCCATTTTATGAAATTATTTAATTTTGTAACTCCGTTCACAGTTTTCTCATTACACTTATAAATATAGAAAATGCTATTTTCTTTTCCTCTCCCGAAGCGAGGAACTCTTCAGTTTAATGAACAAAGTTGTAGCTCCGCACTTTTCCATTTAAAACTTTTCATATTGATTTCAAAGTTTATTTTTTATAACAATGAACTTGATTCTAGAATAATGAGTTCGATCGAACTGTTTAATTGAATCAGTTACCAATAAGCTAGGGAAAAAGAAAAGTACTTATGAGAATTGCTATCTAATTATTACTAAAATTTTAATTAGGTACCGAATATTTTAAATGACTATTCCAGCAAAAGTAACTTGTTGAGTTATTGGTTGATGGTTCAAGAGGCTTTTTTTTTTTAATTGGTCACTTTTAGCATCCAAATTTCATCCCCTCAAAGGGAAACAATGGTTTAAGAAATCCATATCCTTACAGGTTCCATAAAAGGTCTAATTATTATTATCTTGGCTCACATTTTGTTCATCACGGTTATGTTATGTAAGCAAAAGAACTTTCAAAGTAATAATATTGGATACCTACCTATCTACTACTTGGAAGCTATTGATCAAATAATGGAATACAAAAACTATTATTTGAAAAAGAAACTAGTAAGGAAAATGTAAATTTTCAACTTAATAAAATTATCTAAAAAATCGATCTATGTTAAGTATTCTAAATACCTTAATGTTCACTAGAAATATCGCATAGAAGCTTTAACTAACTTAGCACAGACTACCAGGCACCCATAACATACCAGGAGAAAACAAAAGCAACCCGATTCAGGAAAATCTTCAAGTTCCCTTAACGGCCAACAGTTCCGCAAGAGGAAGTGGTAGGAACGCATTAATTTAATTTTATGGTTTTTGTGTCTGTCACATAACTAGCTGGTTGTGATTTGTGACCTCTCTAACGAGGAGGGCTTAATAAGTGGTAGGTATGGTGGTTCAATTCTAGTTACGGTTATTTTGTACGAATTTTTTTCGTCATATTTGTACTAATGATTTTTTTTTTTTTGAGAGCTTTAAATAAGTCATGGTTTAAAGAGGGTATTTAGTTCAAATAAATCAACTTATGTAGCTGAGATGATTTAATACAAATATTTACTATTCGCTTTGTTTCACAAAATCAAATAAATAATTGAAGAAAACAACTGACGTTCTATAATTTCTGCGTAGGTACTCTGTAGAATATCAAGGTATTATACAATTTTAATAATTATCTATCCTATTCCTAACTAATATTATAGATGCGAAAGTGAGTATTTTGTTACGCTTTTACGCTAAAACGGCTGAACGAATTTTAATAACCTTGACCTGGAGAAGGACATAAGGCTACTTTTCATCCTAGATCGCAGACAAAGCCGCTGGCAACAGCTAGTATTATATATTATATAAGTTCTTATAAACAGCAGTTTCATGCCAAGTATATATAAATAAATAAATAAATAAATAAATATAGAAATACGAAGTTACAGTAAGAAGAAATTGTCATAATGGTCATTCATTCATAGCAGGTAAAAGTGTTCGGGAACGTTGTCAATAGATGGCGTTGTAAGTCAATCCATACGTTATTCAATTGTGGAAAAGTTTGTTTCAACTGTGCGATAAAGCGACAATAAAAACCGGCCAAGTGCGAGTCGGACTCGCGCACGGATGGTTCCGTACCATTTTCTATAAAAACAGCAAAAAAAAAAACACGTTTGTTGCATCGGAGCCCCTTAAATATTTATTTTATTCTGTTTTTTAGTATTTGTTATTATAGCGGCAACAGAAATACGTCATTTGTGAAAATTTCAACTGTCACTATCACGGTTCACGAGATACAGCCTGGTGACAGACGGACAGACGGGTCCCGTTTTACCTTTTGGGTACGGAACCCTAAAAAACACTTATGTATAAGTATATTTTATTCTCGTTGTTTAAATTGTAAATTCGTACAAATAGGTAATTTGAACGAATTTACAATTTCCGACATTAGAGAAGAATTTATAGGTAGGTTTTCGAGATGCCAACAAGTTCCGTTGAAATAAAATAGTCAGTCCCGGTTTGATGATTTATCAGTACCATATTCAGTTTAAAACTGCTGAAAATACCCTCTCGATGTCAACCTTACCAACAGCCATACAGTGCTAAAAGATAGTACGGTACAGACATAAAGGGATAGCCCATTAAAGGAAACCGAGAGCAAATCAGAAAGCACCTCATGTGGGTGCTTTATAGTCAAACATAAAAACGTTTTACATTGGCGAAAATGGAGATACTAAAAAAAAATAACATACAGACGAACATAGAACCTCCTCCTTTTTGAAGAAGTCGGTTAAAAATGCCTATTCGCGACAACAATGAAGTTGTGAAGATAGCCAGAGTTAGCAAATAAATGATGGGTCGTTTCAACATCGCCCACTGATCTTTGACTGAGCGTACCCATGATAAAACAGGCAAAGCTTATTTACTAATAAGTCGATTTTTAGGGTTCCGTATCCATAGGGTGTCAAACGAAACCCTACCTACCTACCTACTATTACCTACTAAGCCTCCGCTGTCCGTCTGTCTGTCAGCAAGCTGTATCTCATGAACCGTAATAGATAGACCGTCGAAATTTTCACAGATTGGGCATTTCTATTGCCGCTCCTTCTTCTTCTTATTTTTTGTATGGTTAGTGACTAGCCTGATGTCAGAGTTTTAAAGCCGCTCAAGGGCCTCTGGCTTGGTTTCACATGTCGTCGAGAAATATCTCTCAGGTATGCCGGTTTCCTCACGATGTTTTCCTTCACCGTTTCCGTGTTCGTTCGTCCGTTCTATTTCCGTTGTTACAACAAGAAAAAAAAAAAAATATCCTATATATGTATAAAGTTAAAAATTAAAGGGGTCCCCAAACAAGAAACATGTTTTTTTCGGTGTTTTTTGCTAAATATTGTACGGTGGTACTGAACGCTTCGTGTGCGAGTCCGACTCGCACTTGGCGGGCTTTTGCTGACCCAGAGGTAGGGCAAATTTTCTGGGTATTGCTACACTGCTTCCTAAGCGTACTTTGCCTATAAGTAACAAACATTGGTAAGTACCATTCTGCCGTTCCCAGAGCATAAGCATAATCATAATCACCCTGTATTGTCCCCACTGCTGGGACAAGCCTCCTCTCGGTGAGAGGGAGTGGGCCGTAGTCCACCGCGCGGGCCCAGTGGTGGGTGGTAGATGTCACATGTGTTGGAATTTTTGTTTCTAGGACATACCGGTTTCCTGACTAGGTTTATCTTCAGCGTTTGAGAGGTGGTGATGAAATAATTTACACAAAGTAAAGCGCCTGTCTGGGTTCGAACCTACGACTTACAACTCGAAGTCCCGGCCGTTACCACTGGGCCACCACTGCTACCAGCAGTAATAAAAATCAAATAAAACTACATAGTCGTCATTATAATAATATTCATTAAAACGTCAAAACAAAAATTAATCGGAACTCGATCACCCAATCTTCCCATCACAGATATTGTGAACATTGACACTGAATCATTCCTTTAAACATTCCAACAGAACATTAAACAACATGACCGAGACGAAAGTACACCCATCTCTTTCACACCTCTTGTTTCTTACTACACCCATTTATCACTATTTGAATAAATTCAATATGTACATTGAATTGCGTGTAATTAATGGTTTTATTCGTTTAGCACTTAAAACGCTTTAAGGGCGAGGTGTCCAAACATTTGGCGTCCCTTTCTTCTTGGGACGGAAGACAGGGATGGGCGATCGCGCAAGAACACCCGCTGGTTTAGATCATTAATATTGATTTGTGGTCAATCAAAGGTCTGGAGGATTTCACTTTTAATGTTATTATTTTTTGTCCTTCGCCTTCGATGGCTTGGATTTAAGTATCCTTCGTTAGCCGGAGGTAGTTTTTGTTAGTCTCAAGTTTTGTCGCTAAAATTATATAAGTATTTCACATGTCAATTGGTTCAATCTCATGCTTTTTGATTAGACCGATATTATACAATGGAATAATGTATTTTTATTTTTTTCCTAACCACTTGCGGTCTCTTAATAAAATATAACGGTTCATTAGCCTGTCCTTGGTAAGAATGAAGGTTTGACACTCGACAGTTAAGTAAAATGAAAAGCACGTTAAGCCGTTGGTCCCGGCTGTCATTTGTGGATCTTTGACAGTCGTTACGGGTCGTCAGAAGCCCGAAAGTCTCACAACCAGTCTTACCAAGGGGTATCGTATTACCCAGTTACTGGGTTGTGGAGGTCAGATAGGCAGTCGCTCCATGTAAAATACTGGTATTCAGCTGCATCCGGTTAGACTGGAAGCCGACCCCAACATAGTTAGGAAAAGGCTAGGCAGATGATGAGTTAAGTAAAATCAAAACACTCTTTTCTTGCTAACACTTTTATTTAGCACAACTGTACTAATTCACAATCAAACGACGACTGGCTCTGCACTACATTACCACAATGCACTACACATTGCACTACATTTACCATTTAAAATAACTTTTCCCCCACCCAGATACAACGATAACTATGATAGCCGTTATATTTTGCAAGTTGCCAAAGTAAAATAAACATTTAGTTGCCGTAATGAAAATAAATTCAAAAGTTTATTACAAAGTTTGTTTGATTATTTAATAATTTTTACTTGCCAGTGTTGCCACAGTGTTTATTATAAGTCGGTATCCAAAAAAAACATTTTTTTTTAAATAGCATCAAAGAAACCCAGTAAATTCCAAATAATTTAGCCAAATACTAACCACAGATTTACAGTTATGGCCAACGACACTGTTGATACAAAATTAATTACAAATGCATACCTATTTAAGATTCTGATGTAATAAAATTTGCATATCTATTCATCAAATGCAAATGAGCACGACAATTAATCATTGCACACAACCTGTTTAATAATATTCAAGTTCAATATCAACTTTAAAATTAGAAACAATTGTACAATCGAAAACAAAAGTGCAACGAGTACTAGTCAATACAATAATATTAAGTATGGAGTTCTTATACCCACTTATACAACAAAGCGTAATGATTCCACTCGACAAATAAAGGAGAGTACAGTCACTAGTGATGTCTGCTTCTCTGTCGGAATTCCGGGATTGAGATTTTGAGAAGGTTCATGTGTTTTACAATCTGTCCTTAAAAGTCCCCAAGTATAGTGTTTATATTCACGTGCAAGATATGTATTAGATCGTTTTTACTGGATTTTAAGACAAAATAACAATGCTGTAGTTGGAGGCAAATTGACACACATGTCAAAGTAATTCATTTTACAAAAGGACGTTTTTTTAAATTTTTAATTATAAACTTTTCTTTTGTCCCGTCTTGTGTCCCGTATCCGGGACACAACTGTCACAATCCCGGAATGTCCCACAAAACAGAACTATAACAACACTAGTACAGTCATACTCAGCGGTGAGCAATGACCGCGGCCGACAATCATTAACAATGCAGTGTCCTATCTAACTGAATATAATTAATGAAACCACCACTCGCTGTGAAGTACCATACACTTATTGGCACGTGAAGCTTTTTGTGATGGTGCTAATAATTGTGTTGATTGGGATTAATGGTTAATTGGTGATAATTGGCTTTAGGAAAATGTCCCCTTCTTTATTACTAAAATCTTAGGGTTTACAAAAGAAAGAAAGAAAAATAGATTTATTTATCACTGAAACACGTGCATACAATAAAATAGGAACTGCTTTGAGATGTGGTTTTCTTGTCATTTTCATATGAACGATGTGAGAAAAGAAGGCTTCAGAAAACGTTTATGTTTCGTGAATATAGTTTGACCGAGATCGCTGTACCGCGCCTTAGGAATGCGCAGCGAGGCGGGGGGGCTATGTTGACGAATGAGTGGCGGGACGCCGTAAACGTTGACGAATGAGCGGTCTGCACTGCCTCGTCTCGCCCCTTACGTACCTAAGGCGTGGTACAGCGGTCTCGGTCAAACTATAATAGAGATGTTTTAGACGATTCAGATATAAGTAAGACGCTCAGAGTTTGCATAAATGAATATATTTTATAAAAAAAGACAACTGTGAAACCTTCAGCGAATCAATCAAAAGCTTAACAGTCAAAAACACGTTTGAAAATTAGTAAAGAGTTCAATGTATTTACCAAAATCCTCATCACACTACCATTTCTTAGCAAAAGAGACATACAAAATAACAGCAATAAATCCAGACTACCTTAGCTCGTGGCCAAGTAATAACAGCCGCATGGGTCGATCCATCCGGTTAAGCTACGCTTGCCGGGGTTGGTCCCTAGATGGCTGATCATCTTTACAAACCGAAACTCCTCCGTGTCTCGGAAAACACGTTAAGCCGTTGGTTCCGGCTGTCATTCGTAGATCTTTGTCAGTCGTTACGGGTCGTCAGAAGCCCGAAAGTCTGACAACCATTCTTACCAAGGGGTATCGTATTACCCAGTTACGGAGTTGTGGAGGTCAGATAGGCAGTCCATGGAAAATACTGGTACTTAGCTGAATCCGGTTAGACTGGAAGCCGACCCCAACATAGTTGGGAAAAGCCTAGGCAGATTGATTTATTGAAATCCCGACTACCTTTACCTCAAACAGATACACAGACATTAAAACAATTCATTACTAAAATTAATAACTATCTAGACATCGAGGAACGCACGACTGCCTTCATTTAATACATTCCCCTTTATAGGCTGAAAACCTTGAGCTATGGGGTGCTAACTATTATTTGAAGATGAATAATGAACGAGAATCATTGGAATTATGAGGTTGCACATTCCTTTGACCTTACTGATGGCGATTCGTTGTGTTTACTTATATTCCTTGATGGATGATCCTAGTTTTACAGATTTGCGTTCTGAGGAATGGACTCATGTAGATCTTAATAATGTTTGTGTTGTGTGGGAATGAAAAGGGATTAAAACAGCTACAGGCAATGATATTGATGACAGTGTGAATTTCTTAATTTTTATTTTATGAAATTATTATAACATTTAGACAATGAACACAATGACGTGACTTTATTATAAGTCTGACTGTTAGACGGTTAGACTTTGTCACCTTGGTGATAATAAAGCAATCTAAAGATGGAAGATTTTGCGTTAAAAATTATTAAAAAAAAACAAAAAAGCCGACTGCAAATAAGAGAAAAACAAGCATTGTTATCGTTATTGTTGTAATTTAGGTATTTAAAAAAAACCTTCTTCTCCTTTTTTTTTGTATTTGCTGATGCAATTCTACTATCCTACTAATATTATCCTACTATCCAATAATCCTACTAATATTATAAATGTGAAAGTTTGTGTGTTTGGATGTTTGTTACTCAGTCACGGCAAAAACAACTGAATGGATTTGGATGAAATTTGGCAAACAGATAGTTTATAACCTGTATTACTCGTAACACATAGAATACTTTTTATTCCGATATTCCAACGGGATCCAGACTTACGCGGGTGAAACCGCGGGGCACAGCTCGTAATTATATCAATATTATATAGCCTATGTCACTCCCACAATTAGGACGAATCATACGATACCTAGTTAAAATCCATCAAGCCGTTTAGGCTACAGAGCATACCAAAGAAATATACATACATACAACATCATCTGCCTAACCTTTTCCCTACTATATTGGGGTCGGCTTCTAGTCTAACCGGATGCAGCTGAATACCAGTGTTTTACATGGAGCACGGGTTGTGGAGGTCAGATAGGCAGTCGCCTATCTGACCTCTACAATCCGTTATCTGAGTACTACAATACCATTTGGCAAGACTGGTTGTCAGACTTTCGGGCTTCTGATGACCCGTAACGCCTGTCAAAGATCCACAAATGTTAACCGGGACCAACGGCTTAACGTGCTTTCCGAGGCATGAAGGAGTCTCGGTATATAAAGATGGTCACCCATCCACGGACCAACCCCGACAAGCGTAGCATAACCTGATGGATCGACCCGTGCGGCTGTTATTCGAGTTCCTCCTCTATATACATACATAAAATCATTAACCTCCTTCTGGGCAGTTGGGTATAAAGGATCATTAATATAGTCAGGAATCAAAATCATAAGACTATGACTCAGAACTGAGGATTCCGAACTACTGAGTACATCTCCTAAGCTGACCAGCACCTACCACTTACAAAGGTGCTAATTCACACAATATTACGTCAACACAATAAATAATTCCTGACGCAACGATTTTCAACAAGCAAACGTATTAATTTATGTTAAATAATGCAACAATACATCAAAGTTTATAGTTTCTAATTGTGTAATGTTCTAAGCTCCATTAATTATATCTGAACGTGATAAGAACCCGATTCATGTCCATTGTTCGAGCAACTTCTAAAATGTCGCTTTAATTGATTTAAGCCGTGAAATATTCGCGCTCGCTGACTAAATCTTGACGGTGTTTATAGTTTGCTTGCGGGTGCGCATGATCTTTTTGCTCTTGTGATTTTGGTTTTGACGAGTTTATCTTTCAATGTTTTAGGATTTAAAAGAGTTCGATGTATTGATATTTTTAGCACTCTTAAATCGGGTTTTAACTTTAAGTAGGTAGTCCTTCATATTTCTTGTAACGTAATTTTACTTACTAATTGTTGGTCTTTTCAATGATATACTATTATAATGGTTAGAATTTACCTATAGTATGTACCTAATCTGTTACCGTTACCATCAAACGATTTTGGTTCTATTTGCCTGACTTCTTCAAGTCTTCACTGAACGGTGCCTATATGTTATTCGTTTGAGTAGCAGCCAGGATCAATTTGAATTTTGCACAAGAGTCATCATCATATTATTCCACTTTTCACTGGTCAGTCTATGCTCTTTAGCTATGTCATTCATTTGACTAGCAAGCAAGGTCAACTTTAATGTTGTACAAAATCAAAGGATGATTTTGTGATTTTGTGAGTCCATCAGTTTTCCAATAATATTTCATGATTCCTACAAAATCGTTCTTACAAAATTTAGTCTTTAAATAGCAGTTCTTCTCATGAATTCTTAATTTGATACATAAATACTTATCAGATATTGAGTCATTGATATCACACTGATTCATATTCATGTCATTGACATTTATAATTACGCAAGTAAAATATTTCATGCTTGCCTTTGATATTCAGAGCACTTTAATTGGTATCGCTGTTCGAGATAAATCTTCTCATTTGTTTCAATAACTTTAAGTTATTCGGTGCATTACGAGCCACTTGATTGCGAAGAATCGAAATTATTCTTCATTCGATGTCTGATGTTCTCATTAATTTTATTGAACATGGATTCTCAATTGGCTTTGCTGAAAAGTTGGTGATAAAATTAGTTTTTTGCAATTCAAATTGAATTAGAAAAGAAAAAATTATGAACGTTTTTAATTTACTGTAAACTTCATCATTAAAACTCTAATTTAAAACGGTGATCAATTTTATACCTTCTATTTTCAAAGGGTATAATAGAGCGTGTAATAATATATTATGCAAGTATTCTATAATATAGTGTGTCAATTTCATTCCAACTCAAGCACACAATTGAAAATAAAATCATTAACCTGCACTTCTAAAAGCTTATCTTTCAATTCGAGTCCATTCACACAAAAGTCATACACAATTCAAAGAACTGAGTACAATAGTTTGGATATTTTTGATCTTTATCTTTATAAAATTCACTTTTTGCCATAACAATAACACGTTGATAAATTCTCCCAAATGCACATAAAGCCAGGTACCCAGTTTTAAAAACATAATTAATCATTAAATTTTGTTTGACTACGGTTGACAGCAAAAATTAATTAACATTCCATGTAAAAAATCCAAAAAGAAAAAACAGGTGTCTCCGTGAAGGTACGCCTACATTCGTTCAATTTATTTTATGCACAGACATAGATTATTACGCAGAGAAACCTACTTTTATTTTGATGTCTTTATTTATAATCATAATGATGCATAAGTTACCTCTGAAATATAGTCTGTTGATTGAATGTATTCTTATGCCAAAATAAAAATTATTTGAATAAACGGACAGTTTAAAAAAATCATCGAAAAATTACGATATTTTTATTTATTTATTTTATTATTTATGTACACACAGTAAAATACATAGAGATACAACATAATTATAATATGAGTACAAAGGTACTGCTTATTTCTTAAGAAATTTCTTCCAGCAGACCTGCGAAAGGAGAAATATGAAAGAAATGTAGACAATAGTATGTGAGAACAAGAAGAGAAAAAAATTATTATGCGAAGTCTTAACTAAAAATATTAAATATACCTACACATATACGCAAGAAATTTTTTTAGTCATACTTGCAAAACTATTTTAGTTCAAAATCTATGAATGACATATTACCATATTTATTTAACAGGCTTTAATTGCTCATTCCTGCGTAGTCAAAGATAATTTTTAATTTATTTAGGAGAAAATTTGCAACATTCACTTTTTTTGCCCTGTTGCAGTACCGCGCACCTGTTAATATGACACAAAATTAGTTTTGACACTTCTGCGCTCAAACATCACTCCTCACAAAAGCAATAGGCAAAAAAGCCCACCAACCATCAAACAGTGTCATATCTACCACCAAAATCTCTGTCCACTTGCATCTGTTATCTACCAACAAGTTCAGTAGCCGATCGGTCGTTCGGCCGTTAGTAATTTGACAGTTCAGATGACAGATTACAACGAGCTTCGGAGACCACCAGGGTTTTGTCGCTTCACTCCATCAAGTATCGTTTTTGTTTATGAGACAACACTGGCCCCTAATTGGGGCTCCGCTGCTACCAAGTTGATTATGCCGGATTACTGGATTGTTTAATGAATGAGGTGAATTTTAATTAGTGTTTTTAAGAGTTTTAAGGTTCGATCTTCGATCATTTATGACGTTTAGATGTTGGTGGATGAGATTAAAATGTATTTTTGGCTCAAGCTCCGTCATTTTGAGCTTTGCATTATACTACAGGTTTGAATGTATTTGTTAACTAGCTGCGCCCCGCGGTATCACCCGCATAAGTCTCGATCCCGTGAAAATATCGAAATATAAAGTATCCTACGTCCTTCTTCAAGTCATGGTCTACCCCTGTGCCAAATTTCATCCATATGCATTTAGCCATTTTTGCGTGAAAGCGTTACAAACAAACAAACTCACTTTCGCATTTATACACACAAACATCAAGTCAGCTGTTCCCTACATTTATGTTCGCATAGCTCGTCAAAATATGGGGAACAACTGATTTTTTTTTCGGGATTCAGGGTTGGTCCCATAGTGAAAGTTGTTCATAATGATGAGTACAATGACCCTTGAGAGGATTTCAACGACTAAAATTTCACCCTGTATTATTAGTTAGGATGAAAATCCTTTTGTTTACTTCAGTTTATATACAAGCTTTGGTGCTAGTTATAATACTCTAGTTTAAGACTTTAGCCTAGACTTTTTTCATTTCTGGCTGGTCTCCAGGCGATCTAATCTGCGCTAAACAATTATCATGGGAACTGATATCTGGTCAAACCAGTTATCAAACCAAAGCTGGTTCAAGTAATATAATAATCTCTATGTACCAATAAAACACAACAATATTACTGAAATCTTGATCTTATCTATTACACAAGTAGTTAATTGATGAATGACTAACCCGACACGCCCACTCTCACATTCTACGTCTGACTGTTGATTCAATACGGGTAATTTCGTAATCGATGTCACTCGCTGATTTGTATGATTAATGTGATTATTCTGTACTGAGGAGCATAATTTTTCCCTTTACCAAATATCTGCTAACCCATTGATGTCAAGAAAAGATTAAATAAGTTTGTGCTATGGTTAACACGTTAAAAATGGCGAGATAACCAAGATGGATTTCCACATTAGCTCTAGACCGAAACAGTAGGGAGTCAAGGGGTATGCCTTTGGCCAACAGTGAGATTATGCAGGTTGGAGTAACAGATACTAAAATGTCAAAACGAATCTTAAAGCTACAACTAGGTGACACAGTACATCACTCAATTGGCCAGTTTGACGTCACGAAGAAGGTCGAAGATGTTGATGTCGGTGAGTGAGTCTCTGATTGGCTGTTGTCTGCGCAGGTGATATAACATCTAAGCCATCGCTTACGATGTCTTCGTGGGAAACGAAGGTGCGATCCTGAGTATCAGTAACTGCATAACACTTCTTAGGTACCCAATCAACAAAACATTGAAATCATCTGACACAGGTACATACTCAAAAACTTTCAAATATTTAATAACGAGAGTACTCACGGGCGGTCTTTCGTCAAATACAACAAAGTACTTGTCTTTCACAATACATTTCTAGTAAACGTCTGGTATTTAAATATAAATCGAAAGAGCGGAACACAATGGTGTAATCGATAATTGAATTCAGCATTGATGAACTTTACACCGCTCGACCTTAAACGTGACAGATTAGAATGGAATCCATGCTGAGATGTATAAAGAGTTGATATAACGCTGCATTAATTTGACACGGTCACGCATTTGTCTACAGTCGGGGAAATCTGATTTGTGGAAATTAGGATTGTCATTCTTTGAATTAATTTCATCAGTTATGTGACTATTTATTTTTTCTGCTATATTTATAGCTGAAAAAATAGATAGTCACGATATATGTTGGCCGATATTTATCGGCCAACGAACTGGCTTGCTAGAAGCCAGAAACTGATAGCATTGTTTAGCTTTTGAAATATACAGAGTGTTTGGTGCATCGTTTGCCCAAATGAAAATGGTGGATAGGAGTCTCTCTCTCGTGGATACAAGTATTCAAAGTGGTTGGTGACAGCTAGGCGATGTACTCACCATGCTAGCTTGTACATATTCTTCTGTCTTGACTATTCCAGAGAGTAGAGAAACGGTGCTCGCTTCTTCACTTATTTTCACTAGTCAATCAATAACTTTTTAACTACCCTCATAACACGCCTCCCACAGTTTTGGTGGACCAAACTGTAGATAAGTTAATAAGCCTATACAGCTTCATCGCTTTAAAATTCCAGAATTATCTCTACAGACTAAAAACATCATCATGATTACTGTATCATCGGCTCTATATCCATATCATTACATGTCAGATTAAGCAAGTCACCGTCTGTCGTCATACATAATGCCAATTAAAAGATTTGGAATTGTGGATCTTTGTTTGACTCGTACTAATATCGAATGCTTTGTGACAAGCTATGCTAACGACTTTTTATTTCCTCTTAGGCCGTGACTCATAATGATTATAGGAACAATATGCGCCTTGCATTTATTAGTGTAGTTTATTTCTGATTGTCGCGTTTTTACAAAGGATAAGTACCGTTTCTTCGTCACCAGTAGAAAGGTGACCAATAAATAAAATATGATGTCAGCCGGAAGGGCAGCAGTCCCTTAATGGGTGCTTATAACAACTGCGATCCCAAATCTGTATATGAAGTTTAGATGTATTGGCAATGTCATATTTTACCTTTGATTTAATTCTACTGGTCATTGAAACATAAGTTTAGATGAAAGAATATTTAATTTTCCCCGCATTGCTTGTCATTCGAGATTACTTAGGCACTATCAAAGACTTTGATTGTCTACGAGACGATACAAAAGAAAGTATCAACGTGCCTACTCACTTAATCGGTACTTGAGCTGGTCTCCGTTGGCCGTCATTCAAAAAGGTAAATCAACTCACTGTTGTGTACGATCGCTTTATGAAAACGTTGACCACTTTTGCACTTTGTCACATTTAAGTCGAGTATGTTAATTAATGAAATAGTTAGACATAGTGGACCTAGTAAATTGCTTTACCACACTGGTGACAACAAATAATATTCCCAGTAAATTGAGACTTTACTAAGGTTCAAAATATTGAACTATCACATTGACAAAATAATAGATCATAATATCGTTTTATAACGTGCATAATTATAACATTCAACATTAAGTGGTAAAGCAGTAACGAGGTCGATTTTTGACGTCGCGTCGCCGCTTGCATCGCATAATGTGACAAGGTACTAAATTTGGACTCGTGGCTAAATAATGACAACCGCACGGATCGATCAGTTCGAGGTTGGGTGACCATCCATTACATATCGAGATCTCTCAGTGCCGCCGATTGCACGTTAAGCCATTGGTCCCAGCTGTCATTCATAGATCTTCGAAAGTCAGAAGCCCAAAACTCTTACCAAGGGTATTGTGATATCCAGTAACTGGACTATGGAGGTTAGATATAAGACAGTCGCTCTATGTATACTATTAGTATTCAGCAGCATCTAGTTAGACTGGGAACCGACCCCAATATTCTTGAGAAAAAGATAGGCAGATTGATTGTTCTAAGTATGGTTAAGGTTTTTTTGAGGTGATCGTACTAAGCCTATGTGATCGCTGCCTTAATTTCTTGTCATTTGTTTTTTGTCATCCATCATACACATTGTTTGATAATTATTCCTTTTTGTCATAGCCGTGTATGACAGATTGGTTTTACCTTGATCATTAAGTGCTATGCAAACTGTAGGTACTTATTAGTTAGATGTGATTAAACATGTTTAAGTATTTAATGAAACGGATACGCTTTTTGTTAAAGCTGATTGTTTGTTTACCTATGTTTTGTCATATATGCATAATAGTCTCTGGAAAAAAACTGGTTCTATGCATAATGTAATGCCTAATACAAATGTATAAACCATCCAAGGTCATGATGTATTTCGTACATCCAATCATCAGTAAAAATTAGTACTGATTTTCTCTTGCATTTTTACCATTGTGTCATCATTGCACTAAAAATAACATAGGTATTTAGTGCTACTACCATCTCTTTTATCCTCCCGCAGACAGGCGCGGAGACGGCGCGGCGCGACACTGGTAGAAGAATTTCCGTGCAGTTTTCATAAAAATATTGTTCCACCAGAGTCGACTCGCGCCTGTCTCCGAGACCCGTAAAGGCTCTTACATACTCGCCCCGGTATGTAAGAGCCTTTATTCAAGCATGGCGATGATGATATTAAAGTTGTCACGTTATAGCATGGTTATAGCAGTCATTGATTCACCTACATTTTTTAGCATTTTAATATAAAACGGAAATAAATTCCGTTTACGTCCTAAATCAACTATTATCTATCTTGATCTTGAACATCTTCCAATACGAAAAACCATAGGTGCAATGTTTATTGTTTGGGTTCCTACCAAGAGGTACTAGGGAAGGGTTAATGACCGCTATTGTAATCCTAAAAGTGACATTTATAGTAACTATTCTTATGACCCACATTTACAGCGAAAGCTGATGGCCCAAGTTTATCATTATACGATACTTCACAGACTAGAAGTGCACAGGTTAATGTTTTTAATCCCAAGTTGTTAAATCATATTTCACCAAAGATATATTTGCCAGACATAATAGAAATAGATAAATCTAACTTACCAACTCTTGAAAATGATAATAATAAGGTCGTTAACCCATTGACTGCAAATGGTGTAGTAACACATGCTTCAAACGAGTCGAGCTACGATTTGCAACAGCCAAATGAGTATTTGATACATTCCATTTTTATTAGTATGGGGCATCTATGTTTCTAGATACGTTTTATGTAGAGTACCTGCGTACCTGTGTTATAAAGATTTACAGAAATATCTTTTTCCTTAAAACTACCTTATTCGCCTTGTTAAAGTTCAAAAGTTTGCGTCTCCCAGCAAGGATAATAACAACTAAATAAAACCGTTTGGGATTACACTAGGGTCCGAGTGCACACTTAGTTTTTCAAGACATCGCAAGCGGTTGGTCGACTCCTCACGGGACCATAGGGCTGGCCTATTTTTTGGCCAACGAACCAGCATTGACATACAATGTAGCAATACTGCCAGCCTTTTGGGCTCTTTTCCTGTTGACAGCGATGCGAACGAATTTTTTGATGCCCTAGGATTATTTCCCCCTTTTTTATAAACTTTTACATATTATTATTTTAAATCTGTAAGTTTTTAACTAGAATAATGATGTGAACTAAAACGACTAGTTTGATATTACATTCAGCCTTAGTAGTCATCAATCCGTACCTGGAAATACGCAATTAATATAATAACACACAATGGAAACGAAACATAATATCTTTGGCACGAACTTAAAGGATTAATTGAAGCTGCATCAGGAATACGAAAGATGTGTCCTTAGTTATGTACTTATATATTAATTTAATAGCTTCAAGAGTTCATATAAGCAGAAACAAGGAAGAACTTGGTATACTAGAAATACATAAATTATTTTATAAAAGGAAGGAAAACGAGCTTTAAATATGGAAGACTGAGATGTCTATCCTATGAAGCCACCAGGGTTTGTCAAAACTGACTTGGACGTGCAAAATACATTAGAATAACAATGTGGATTTTAAAAAATGACAAAAGGACCCGAGCTTGGAAGACGTACTTATTTAAAAATACACGAAATATATAATTAATTATTTTATAAAAACAAGGAAAACAAGATTTAAAGATGGAAGACTGAGATGTCTATCTTATGAAGCCACCAGGGTTTGTCAAAACTGACTTGGACGTGGAGGATACTTTGTAATAATAATGTGGAATTAAAAAAAATACAAAAGGACCCGAGCTTGGAAGACGTACTTATTTAAAAATACACGAAATATATAATTAATTATTTTATAAAAACAAGGAAAACAAGATTTAAAGATGGAATACTGAGATGTCTATCCTATGAAGGCACCTTGGTTTGTCGAAACTGACTTGGACGTGGAGGATACTTTGTAATAACAATGTGGAAATTAAAAAAATTACAAAAGAAACCGAGCTTAGAAGACGTACTTAGTTAAAATTACGTTCATATTCGTTGTCGTTATGATCAAACTCAAACTCAAAGCATTTATTTCAATTAATCAATTTACAGGCACTTTTGAATTGTAAAGGAATCGGTCAGTCAGTCAGAAAATTGAAGCTAGTTGTCCATTCCATATGGTAGATCTCTATGGAGAAGAACGTGAAAGAAGCTGCAAGAACAGTCCTTAAAATCAAAATACTGGAAAACTACATTTAAGTGAGAAAAAAAAAAACAATTCTAAATATAAGATTTAAGCCCTGGCTGTTAAACAGATAACCAGTTTCAACTGATCAAAGTAAACAAACTATAAATAGTTTATTAATTTTTGTTTAAAAGGACACAAAAAAAAAGACAACAGAGCTAATTATATCAAAAACGTTTCGATGAGCACGTAAACATCTACATTTATCTAATTACGGCTGACGTACGTTGAAAGATTTATAAGAAGTAGATTTTTAATTATATTTACACGTAATATGACGTAAAACGCATTTTTGATGACGCAAGTGTCAGTATTACGGTTGGCACAGACGTGCTACTATTAATTAGCAACGGAGATCCACCACTGTAAAATTCCCCTCAAAAGTAAGATACTGATAATAATCGCTGAGCTTAATAACGTAAACGATACTGTCGGTGTATTCCTACATTTGCAATGTTTGCCCGAAATTGAAATTAAAACACTCCAGTCTGAAGCGTTTGTCAAAAATATCGAACATCTTAGAGTACAGAATCTAACTAAATACATCATTAAGATGCAGTTGCAATAAAACCCTATTAGATACACCAGCACATGCTCGGGGACACCAAACTGTGATTATATACTTCAAATGGTTAAGTTTGCGTGGTGTTTATAATAAACAGTATTTTTTTCTATTAGATGAAGTCTTACAAACGCTAGTTCATGATACTTAAAGTATCGCGTGTGCGCTGAACATTACCATCAGATCATCCGGGTTTACTCATTAATTTATTAAAAGAGATATTTCTGGCTTCCTGCCTATATTATGTAACTACGCATACGCGTGTGATTAGCAGTTTTACGTATTTTTGTACATACATTAATATAAGTACGGCACGGCTGTTATTTCTCATCCTGTATTTTTTCCTCTAAATAATCTTGTAATGAGTTCGGTGATATATTGAGTTATTTATACTTGGCGTTAATACAATTTATTGTCAAGCCTAGAATTGAATCCAATGAGCTCATTTGCAGACGTTTACAAATTAATCATATGCTAAAGTGATTCATTGTTTATGCTTCTAACACAGTTTCATCGTAAATAAAATTAGATTAGGATGTTACTAATCATGTAGGAAATGATTAAAAATCAAGCTGAAACACTTGTCAATTCTAAAGAGAATTTACTAGTTTTGAGTTTTTCAGTAGATAAACAAATAAAAGTAGACCCAGACACAGTATAAAACCAGCAAGAAATAAACAAATGACTGATGATGACTCTATGTCTAGAGAATACCTATCCTTCTACTTCTCTCATGATGGTAGAAATTAGTAACATAGTTGGGTTTGTTCAGGCGTAAGTACCCACAATCACAACCACACTACAGCAGCAAAAATGAGGCCCAGGGTAAGCCGAAGTTATCTTAGTATCGTCACTAGTGACGGCCACAAACAAATCAAAAAAAAATCTTCCAAACATAACAAAGAAACCTCACCACATTGTTCACATCTCGTATAACCCTAAAGAATTGTCCAAGCGATCGATTGCGCCGCCAATTAATAAGTCGTGATCATAAATTGATATTAAGATTCTTTGAATTAGTCACTGCCATCTTGATTGTATGTCTTGTATTGTGGCTGTGTGTATTATATATTCTTTAGAGTTCTCAGTTCATTAGCGTATCGTGTAGATATGGAACAAGAATTTTAGAGTTAAATAGGTGGGTTATTAATTTATTGTTTGGTATTAGTATTGATTTTTTGTAGTTCAATGACTTGAATATAATTATTTATGATGTAATAGATGATGTAAAAATTTACTACCGCTTGAGAGCGCAAAACATTTTAGTAACTGCAAACCAAAATCATGTTCTAAATTCAGAATACATGCCAAGTTTGTAATAAAAAGAAGAAGTGAGAGAACTCAATGTCTCAAAAGCCGAAATGAAAAACAAAGCGAAGTTGAAAGAATAATTGAAGAAAGTGGACTCCACCACCATGTGTGGAGCTAGGAAGACGGAGATTGGTAAAAGTAATGATGATGAGATGGATAACTAAGGAATAAAGCAATATAAATCCGCAGAATTTTACTTACATATTACCTACATAGCAAAAATTATCATACCTCTTTCTTTTGACGCCAAAGAAAGAAAGAAAGAAAAATATTTTATTTAGGATACGCCCAGGAAAAACAAACAGTAAGAGAATAGGCGTGAGAAAATCTCACCTAGTAAATATTAAAAAGAATCATTAAACCTGACTTGTAAGTAAAACTTGAAGTCCAATCACACTTGCCCATTAACACTAGATGCTCAATTATCAACACTACACAAATGACTCTATTCATTAATATTTTGAAGCGCAAACTTAAATATTTCCCACGGTCAACGACGAAAGGCGAACATTAGCCGAATGCTGAGGTACAGAATAGATGCAGAAGCTCCAATCTTTTCGACGAAAGTGACTAAAGTGAGACACAATGTTGAACAAAAATCTTCAAAATTGTGTGTCATTGTCTGTTTGAAGATGGATGGATGGATGGTTAAAACATTACTTTAAAGTCAAATTGATTTGAAATGAGGTGAAAGTTGAGGAAAACTAAGCAAGATCCATAAGGTGACATTGTTAATGGTTATACTCTAGTTATTATTAGCACACTAGATCAACCCCATCCATTCAGTCAGTCTACGACTGGAGATGCTGATTTGTTTGACTAACGTTACAATGTTCTCAGAGAAGCCCATGGTGCACTTTTTGTCCATGAGTATCATCATCGTGAACAATGCTAAAAAACCTACCTTCTGTACCCATCTTTTAGTCTGTAGTTTCACTCTATTTAGATATTTAGCTACCGTTTTGAGATAATAAATCATTTTGTCGGTACAGGGGTAATTATCGCAATTAAGGTTAAGCAACGATTAGCTTTGTTCTTTAAGAGGAAACGTGGGACCGACGTGTTTCGGTGAATCATTGCTCTTGGAATTTGAGATGAATGAAGAATTTCTGAAGACCATTGTTACTTTGTGTTTGAACATCACTTCTGAGATTTGGGACTTGAGTCGGTTTAAAAAGACGTTAATGTCAGGTATCGCTAACAAGCAATTGATAAATCATTCAGACTTTGCCAGTTACAAGATTTTTTCTTTGTGCGTATTTACTCATGTCGGCGGGAATATGTCTGGTAGCCACAGTGTTACTTGGTTATATGTGAGAATCCAACCGGTGTGCTTAAAGTTGAAGACAGAGCGCCATTAGGAACGTTAATTTAAAAAAAACTGTTCTAAGTAATATAAGCTTTTCAAAACACAAAAAACATGTAAAAACAAACACTTTTTATTTTCATTATTGCATCTCACCTTCCGGATTCCAAGTAAATTGGTAAATTAGACAAACTAATTCTAAAAAAAAACAAGGTTTATACTATATAATATATAATAACAAACAAATTTTACACACATTTAAAAAATACCAAAATGGCCTTTTAAGAAATACACTTGAATACTACATAATCCTTACTTAATCCATAATATAATGCTTGGTTTATTTTTACCACAAAGTATCTAAAAACCACGGATATCTGTGCTAAAAACCAATACACGAAAGCATGAGGTGATAGCGTAATCAATTAGAAGAAGTCTACGCTGTATCATATGACTTTATAATTTGTAAACACGAGAATACTTAGTGATTTCTAATGAAAAAACTAAATCTTTGGTATTTTATAGATTGATTTATCTTGAAAGATCAATACTGTTTGTAAATATTAGTCATCTTACCGCCACATATAAAATGGATCTTATTACTAAATAAGATCCATCATTTAGGTAATAAAAGCAGGTCTTATGAAATCTATAAACAGTTCGTCCCACTTTCGTTTCATATTTATTTGATGATTATACATTTAATGCCCTGCGGAGACTTTATTTTACCCATTCAAATTATAGTTATAGAACATCAGTACAATGCCAACATTAAAAAAACAAACATTAGGCTCTTCCATTTGTCAATCGATAAACTAATAAAAAACTAATTTATTTCACGATAATACTGTTGAAAATTCCCAAGTCATATTTCAAATTGTTAATAATGAGCCCGGTACCTGACGGTTTGAGATCGCGCTAAGACTTCGATCTAAAGAGGCTGCATTTGCATAAAATCATTAGTAAGCACAATGGTGTGCGGGCAGGGACACGGCCCGAGAGACACCTCACAGTTGCTCTTAAATATCCCACTAATATCAACAAACACAGATCACACACTACACATTACGTGTTTGCAAAGACTCGTCAAAATTTCAACAGCACTAATACAGTAATGGATATCGCACAACAGAAAGTTGACGTGTATTGATGCGTCGTAAGAATAGCATGGCACAGGCTACGAGCCGCCTCTCGAATATGATTTATCATCGTTCATTAGGCGAGTTTGTCCGCAGCGACAACAGATGGAGCTGATAGCACTTGGCAGGGTGGCCGGCTTGTTATTATTTTTATTACCAGTTTTCAAAGAATAATACTTGAGGAATGCATCTCTTAATGAACTTCCACCCTTTTTGGGATCGACATGATGGATAGAATTAATGTCGCCTCCTATTGTTGATTGGAGACACTTTCAATGGTTTGGGACACGTCTACTTTGATTATGTCGCATTGATTTCGGGTTTGATACCTACCTAAAATGGTTTTCTGAGAAGGGCCTAATGGTTGTTCTGCTACCGTGATGTATGGATCGTTAAAAAATAAAATCTCACGAAGGTGTGTGTGACTAATGATGTTTATAACGGTATTCACTAATATCTAATGTTTCAATAAAGAAAGCACCTTCCCAAAAATAAACCATCTCTCTTGTCAAAATTATTATAAAAAATTTAAATGAATCAATATTTAATTCAAACAGCGACAGCCCTATACAGCAGTAAACATTTTCATAGTCACTCACAATGCTCTCACTAAATCCTCTTACCATTTAAATCTCCCTGCGCACGCGCAGTGCAAACACTGACAATTCTTAAAACTGCATCTTTAACACCGTCGTCAGTCGTGTTCGGAGCGTAATTAAAGGTCCGAAGAGAATTTGCATTCGTTGCTGAGAGCTCGTAGGGTAGAAAGAAAAAGTTGTTAATTAGCATATTGTATTTTGAAATGTGACGGTTTGCATGCAGAGTTTCATGCCCCTCAGCGGTGGGCTTGAGTCTCTGATTTTTATGAGTCTCACCATGTGTGGACGTGTCTTGATTCAGCTTGTCATGAATAAAATCATGGTTATTTGTTATAATTAGTTTGTTAATACCTGTATTCACAGGTTTTTTAATCGCGGTCGGAATTTATGCTGTTTTAATCTGGTGCGAATATATTTATATGTACTCGTATAAGCAAATAAAAAGTTATTCCTTAATAAGGGACTAAATTTATTCCGTGACTTAACAATAATTATATTTGATTAATTACAAGCTTTTCTATTTTCATCTTATCAAGCTGAACATAATCACCATCATGCCTACTAATCAAAGTCAACAACGAACTAAACATTGACCTACCAGTATACCACCATTATAGAAACAGTCTTATCCACACTAACCTGCCGTCTAAGTCAATCGTGATAGCTTTAGTTTTGTGTCTCTGTTTTAATTAATTTGGTTCACGAAGTCGCCACTTCGGGTGTCACGACAAGATGCTTCGAGAGTACTGACTGACATACTTCAAAATGTCACCAAATCATTGGGATTATCTGCGATCGCTACCGGTAGCCTACCCTTTTGACCGTCATTGTTTCGAGGATTGTGTGTCTAATTCCACATGAGGAATTAGGTCCTGATGCAAAAGATAAACTTAACGAGAAACGTGTTGAAGGTATTAAGTAATGTTTTTAGATGGTTCTTAGTACTGTGCGTTGAAGAGTTGAGATTATAATAAATGATACCACGGAATGCTGCAAGGACGTATTTTGGGGCCATTGTAACTTTTATTTGAATAAGTTGAAGTAATCATCTTACGCATTTCATAGATTAGACCAATATTGTTTAGCAGCATCCACTTAGAATGCACATGATACTGCAATTACAATTCTACTTGCCATTCATGTTGATTATGATACCCTCACCCTTCGGTGGGACCAATGCATAACTAAGCGGGGTTCGATTGCAAATTACTAGACGTTGATTAGGTGGTATCGAAGCTGTTAGTGCCATATCACACTTATGTCCTTCCTTACCTTTACTCATCCGTTATATACGGTTTATTTTGTTCCTGAGCAGTGTTAAGTAGAGGTAGTGTTGTGTCAATTTTGTTTCTCTTATCGCTTTCTCTTTGAATATGTCATGACCATAACATTACAAAAACCTTATTTTGAATCCTTTCTACTTATAGTTGTGGATTGTGATAGTTGTTATTGTGTCGCAATTTCATCATCTGTATTGTTCTTTTGCTGACTACACCCATTGGCATGACTTTTGTTGTTACCATAATCAAAATCATCGTGAATACGTAATAACTATTGCAGCACAAATTAAATCGTACCGGAGTGTGAGAGCCCCGACTATCACGATTGCACGGATTTGGGTGATGTCGCAATGTTCCAATTAGGTGCTCATTTGTGTCAGTCGTGTATTGTTGCCATTCATTGGTGGCGAACAATCGACTCATTGTGAATGTGTTTACCTATTAGTTTTCAAAATCACTAGGTTTTGTACTGTTTTATGCTTGCTCATTTTATTTCGTGGAATTAGTTTCGATGCGAGTCTGATGATTTTGCTGTTGGTTAGTCAACAATGGCAGATTTTTCCATTATGTAATCTATATTAATATTATGCTGAATAATTCAGTTGCTAAAACCAGTCATCAAGCGTGGATTTGATATTTAAATAGTCGAACTGAAAGTTTTCGAGTCTTATGTCAAAGTTAAGCCGTCCGAATGTTACCTTTCATTCGTATTTATCCCTATAGATTTCGTGACTGTTCTTTGGGTTCTCTATAGCCCGCTTTGTAAAGCTAATATCGCAATTTACAAGATAGGGTTAGATTGTGTTTACTCACACTTTTAGCTGCAGCACAAATATCTAATACATACTTATAAAACCTACCGTTCCTATAGAATAGATTTTCATGATACTTCATCAAATTATCGTTCCAACAATACAAGTAAATTGCAAGTGTTGTCAGTCAGAAGTTCAAATTATTTTCTCAGTGAAACTGTGAGAAAGGTCAGTTGAATTTGATAACCTAAAAGAGGACTGACACCCGATACACGGAACATTCTCACTGTCCCAAATATGTATAGGACCATTTAACGAGAGTGCCACATAATGCACGAGTATTATTTAACTACAGATTCAATAGATTCAATCAGTGATACAACGATTAACATAGTACACACCCATCGTACTAAGCCAGGCGGGGTAGTGACACAATAGACCATACGCCACAACATCATCAAACAATTTCAAAATCTGATCCTATGCATAACGAATCGAGTTGATAAATAGTTTGAATTAACCGATCTAATACGGGTCACCCACAACACAGTGACTCGACGGAATATCGACTAGTAATGATAATTGAACTGGCAAACACCCAGTCTGGACTATCAGAACCATCTATTGAGTAACGACGCTGGAAACTATATGACTTGCGCTATTGTATTTATGATTGTTTTTTTATTTTATTTCTTGTCTTCCGACACAATCTTTAGCGTTCTGATTAACTCGGAGCTTTACCGCTGTGAACTGTTTCAAACAGCCCGTTAGAATATTGAATTATGTGCATCTATGAGTAACGTTCGGGGAAATCAATGACCATGTTTCACGTATAATTGATGCTCAATCTTTTACATTTGGGTATTACCATTATTGTTTGTCCCGTAAAAACGTTGGAAATTTTCCTTAATCTAAACTTGATAAGAATTTCAATGATACAGGAAGACACACTAGTCTATAAAAGACATTCACTTACTTAGCAATGCGGACAATTTAAAAATTAAATCACTTTGAATTTCCTCTCACCCTATTTCTGAATTGACAGGATGTTTCTTATAGTTAAAATGTATGACGTGTTTGAGTCACGCGTAACACAATAATAGGAATAATAACATTTGTCCACATTATGGTTGCTGGAGAAGAAAGCTCTAATGTAAGTCCGCATCTGCTATGGTGAATGGTGAATTTGATTTAACAATTCAAGTGCTCACTGTCTAGAGGGCCTAGAGAAATGGCAATCGCTTTCAAAGCATTTCGTGTTTCTGTAACGACTTTCAGGATTCACGTAGTTGATTTTTCGGTAGCTTGTATATGTCAATCCAATTCATTTTTGCCTTTACCGTCATCGTTACTGTTAATAGTCTAGGTCCTCAGGTCCACCTCTAGCTATAGTGGTCCCATGTAACACCATAACATAAGTGTACTTACTGTATGTTTATTGCATTGGATTCACCAACTACATAATATTTTCTTCAGATTCTCGGTCTCTATGGCTCCTATGTTTGCCAATTTGGTTTCCACTCTCGTCAGGTCCAATCAATAATTCAATCCCATTAATCCAGTACCTGGCATAAATATTAATCGATGAGCTCATAATACCAATTTGGAATGTCTGTCTAACTGTCAATACCAGCTACACCACTACCAAGTAGGAATGTTAGAAACTTTATATAAATATTAAAAAAAAAAAAACTGGGGATTAGAAATTGTTTGTTTGTACTTTAAGATTCATTCAAGACAACATAAGCTTACGTATAATATTGCATATCTCTGTTTCAATCATAACAATTCTAAACTGGTTAGACTTGACCATGGTCTTTCTTGCATTGTCATAAGGGATCCTCTAATTGAATTTTGGTAATAAAGAGAAACAATGTGGTTTATTTTAATATAGATTAACGAGCGATGACTTGACACCTCGCACTCAAATCCAAAGCCGGTTGCTCATCTACAAAGTTACTATTACCGTTCCAGAAATCAGAATCAAGAGAATAATGAACCTTATTTCTTAAAGTTTTAGTTTCATCAACGGCAAAAATATGTTTGTCAAAATCATAGATGTGTTTCTCTGAATTAAAATTAGTTCGAAATATTATATTAATATGTATTAGTGTCTACCTTTTTACGTTATTGGTTATTGGTTCATTGTTGGGTTATGGTAATTTTCCGTGTGATATATTTGTTTTGTTTGATAAAGATCTGGTACATAATATAACCAACGTTATATTCTATGTTCAATGTAGCATGTTGTGTCGAGCAGGACTTTAACAACTAAAAATCCAAGTATGCTATTTTATGTACCTATACTAAAATACCTACTGTCTATCTGACCTCCACAACCCAGTTACTGGATAATTAAATTCATATTTTGTCTTAGTTTTCAAACCCTTAAATATTTTCAACGAACCCAGGACCTCAGGCTCAGTAGTAATGCTGGCGACCACTAGACGAACGAGGATCAAAGGAAAAAAAAAAAAAAATATGAAGAAAGCTCCATGTAAACATTTTCCCTTAAATATATTCATCTGTCTAGCCTTTTCCCAACTGTGCTGGGGTCGTCTTCCAGTCTTACCGGATGCAACTGAATACCAGTATTTTACATGGAGCGACTGCCTATCTGACCTCCACATCCAGTAACTGGGTAAAACGATACCCTTGGTGAGACTGGTTGTCAGGCTTTCGGGCATCTGAGGGCCCGTAACAACTGTCAAAGATGTACAAATGACAGGCGGGACCAACGGCTTAACGTGCGCGGAAGGGTCTCGATACGTAATGAATGATCACCCATCCGCGAACCGACCGCGGCAAGTGTAGCTTACTACGCTTGCCGCGGTCGGTACCTTAAATATATTGTAACACACAATTAAAAATAAATTGCTGTATAAGATTCTTCCATCACTCATGTTGATATACGATCGCATTTAATACTTTCAAGTGACCAATAAAATCGTCCAATAAATACATCTGGTCTCATTGTTGGAGTTCTTTCGGCACTTTTACGATAGTCAGACTTACCGAAATACGTCAGGCATTATTACAAATGTCTGTCTTAATAATATTTAAATTGAGGGAGCTAAGGTACCTAATTGTGGATTATAAATATTGATTGTTGGTGTTTTATTTACGGTTGTGTCCTTGGTTAAATGAATTAACGTTTATTATACCTATGGTACAGTACATTTGTGTCAATATGAACAAAATGTATCACTGCTATTAAACTCTATCAATAACATCGACAAAATCATCGTGTTTGGACAGTTTATCGCTTCCATCCTGTTCTAAAATTAAACAACCTCCTGAAAATATACTTTTGACAGAGTGACCCTTGGTTCTTATTTATAACCTTTAGGGGTATGAGGAACAGGGTGTAAAGTTCATCCACCATAGAAAAGGGAGGATCCTCCTACCAGACGGGTGTTGTGTCTGGCGGGCAACTACCCAATGATTAATATTGGATTTTTGTATATATGTTAACTGCACGGTAAACTCTAATTGCGCGATGCAGGATTTTTGTGACGTCAGGATTTTTGTGTAACGTCAGGTCTTTGATGCGTAGTTCGAATGTGGCGATGTAGGTACCGCCACAAACCCTTCACGACATTTAAAATCTTAATTTAAAATTGAACTTCACCGCCTCTACAAAGGTCATTTTACCAATCTGCCTGTCACTCACGAACACAAGTCGCTTTAATAAAAACAATGCTTTAATATTATTTTGTTTTAATCCCATCAGCTCTTAAAGGGTTATCATGTTATGACTTATTGCACTTCGGTTTTACACTTTTATGAAGTGAAATATATAAACTTTTCTCATTTCGCGGGTTTGTTGGAATATTTCTCGAATCCATAATTTTAATTGACTTAATTTTTGTGCTCTCTGGAAGTCCCACTATCAGCAGTGTTTTGCAAAGGAAACGAGTCAGCCGTAACGTATACCCAAGACATTGTATTATTTGACAAAAAGCTCTGAATTTTTCTATATTCTGATGGTTGTTCTATGTATGTCATTTGAATATATTCGCACACACGATTGGCTGAATGCAGATGCATATTTTCTGAAAAAGTTTTTTTAAGGCTTGCAACAAGGAAATCTCGGAACCATAAATAAAATTGAAAACCAGATTCCAATTTACTTACTCAGCCAATTGCCATCAATTTTATTGTATATGCAGAAAAGCCAATCGATTCACAAGTGCGTACACTTAACCTCACTTACATTGTAAGTTGCTTTCTTATTAAAATAATCATAAAACACTAAGAGAGACTTTCTCAAAACCTACGCAGTGTGAGGTCGATGCCTCAGTGAGGGGAATGCGGATCTCATCGCTCCATCGATGTCGATTGTTTTAATTGTTTCGAGATGAGACCGAGGAGCGGCCGTGTCAATGAGAGGTCAACTAACGACGTGATTAGTATTTCAAATCGAGAACTCGATTCTGCTTAATTTGAATCGATGTTTTATCGATACTTCGTTCAGTCACGAGTTTTGTTTGTGCTAATTATGTAAATGTTTGTTTTAATTGCCATAAATTATGAAGAGAAAATGTTTTATCTGTTTTGTGAAATAGGTTTATTATGGTGATGACAAAATGACGGTTAGTAAATTCCTACTGTTTCGAGATAACCTCTGCTTCTTTCACATTAGTAAAACAATGTATTACCCTATAAAAAGGTTATTTTGCTCACCTTAGAGGAGCGGTAATGAACTTATCTGAGTTGAAACCATTCCGAATTTTATGTTGTTATTAACATTTTAACTGTTTCGTAAAAACAAAGTAAAAGGCTTTAAACTTCGTAAAATTCCAGTCTTTTCATTCACAAAACGAAATTCAATTAAGAATTAAATTACTTACGGCGCAGGGACATTAGCAGAACCCAGTGCTGGGCACGCCACAATAGCGGCGATAAGTCCCCTCTTTGAGGAGTGGATAGAGAGGCGCCACGGCGTCCTCACCTTCCGCCTGACACAGGTCCTCACCGGACATGGCAGCTTCGGGAGGTACCTGTGTAGGATTAGGCGGGAGGAAACGCCCGGGTGTCACCACTGTGTGGATCGCCCGGAGGACACGGTGGAGCATACGGTTGAGGTGTGCCCTGCTTGGGCGGAGCACCGCCGTGTCCTCGCGGAGGCGATTGGCGGCGGTGACCTCTCGCGTCCGGCCCTGGTTCAGGCCATGGTACGGAGCGAGAGGGCATGGGAAGCCGTCACCTCCTTCTGCGAAGCAGTAATGCTCGCGAAGGAGGAGGCGGAACGCGTGAGGGAAAGGCAAAGTTTGCGCCCTCACGCCCCTAACCGCCGCCGTTGGAGACGCCCTGGGCGTCGGGAATCCCAGGCGGATTTCCGGCCACCATAGGCGCGGGCTTGCGGACGGCGAGCAACGGGCAGCTCGCCGTCCGATAAGGACCAGGCCCGGGTCGATGGCGCGTCGTGTTCCACGCGCGCCTCAAAGAGATGTCAGCAAAAATGACGGGGTCCAATAGGACCGATGCCTGCCAGGGTTGCGGGAAAGTCCGAAAGGGATACCGGGACCTTGGCAACAGGCAAATGAAGGAACACGGGTGGGTTTTAGTCAGTAAAAGTCTGACACGCCCTGCCGCTCCGCCCAGAGCGGGAGAAGTCATTGGATGATTTCCCAACCTCAAAAAAAAAAAAAGGGACATTAGCAGAAATCCAATACTTTTTGTGTAAATACAAAATAATTGCCAGCAGTATTAAAAGTGCTTATGCTCTGTGTGTTTATATTAAACATCAGCATTTTTTTGTTTGTTTAAAATTAAAAGTCAGTCCGAAAAATAACACTTGTTCAATCGATATCACACAATAAAGGACAGGGTTGCCACTATTCAAACAAAATGGAGGCAAACACTTTATGATTTCCAATATGAAAAAGAAATTGTATAGTGTGGAATTTTATACTAATGTAAAGTGGTTAAATACATTTAAAAAAAAAACAAAATTATAAACTTAGTACCTACTAAAAATATAGTGCCTATCCATTAATAACTTAAGTAGGTACTAATAAATAATCGTTTTGTTGTATTTTAGAGTCTTAATGTACCTACCTAGTTATTATTTTTAACAGACCTACTTAATTTAGTGTCAACCTTAATAAATCCTAACTAAAATTCCCGCCTACATTTTAATAAGTGGCGTTTGAGTGTTTAATAAAAACGGATTGTCCTCAGGAGAGGGCAGGGTATAAATAAAAACATGTTCACATGCTCGCTACGACTTGCTTAGGCGACATTACGTTTTGGAAAATCGTTAGCGACGCCTACGGAAACATTTTGTTTATGCTTCAGAAGTTTTAGAGTTGCTCCTTTGAGGATTTTATGAATGAAACTTTGGCAGACAAAAAAAAGTAAGTTCTGATATCAGATACTCATGTTTGATAATGTCCTTGTTCATGTAAATTCTTGTAGACTTGCAGATTTATTTGAAATTCAGAATTTATTATGATAGCCAAATATCTACGTAAGATTGGGCAAGTCTTGAGTAGTCTTGAATTAAATATGAAAATTTTGACAAACAATATACAAAAAAAAACCTATTTTAGTATGAAAAAAAACATACCTCTACAGAGAAATTAAGCTTAATTTAAAGTTAAACTTGTACCTACGAGTACAACAGCTTTTTATCGCAAATATATGCCTACGCGTCGTAACTAACATAATTATTATACAATCCCAAGAACCAAAACACAGTAACAATATTTTAGCCCAAGCGCACAAGCTGTTAAAGAAAGATGTTGCCTCTATAACTTTCGAACACGAAACCAACCAACCCCGTATCTCGAGGTATAAGCCGTCTTCTTACTTATCCGAAACACCACACCCCGAATGCACTTAATGTACAAAATATTGTAATGTTATTATTATTTCATATGATAACCCGAAGCCTTGCCTTTTCAATACCGGATTAAATAATTTCAATAGCAATGTGTGCCTGGATGGAGATAATCTCTGAAGGCAGATAGGACGGGTATGCACCTCGATTATTTTCATAAATTTATCTAATAGCTAGTATGGAGCGCTTTAATTGGGTAAGGAGAGCTGGTGATGTGAAAATGGGTTGTAATGGCGAGTGTATAATTAAGGATTTGGAACAGCCTATGTGGGGTTCAGTCAAGAACGCATGAAAGAAGATAGATAAAAAGATACTTGAAAAAGAAAACAAAAATATGAAATAGAACATGCATCTTCACCGAGTGAATGAATTTATTTATTTGTAGAAAATGGCAAAATATTGACTAAACTTTAACGGTTCTGTTATTCTATGTTATGTTGTTCTTCAATGTTAGCCAATGCTAACAAACCAATAACAGTATTAAATGAAGTAAAACATACAAAGATACAAGTGACAATGACCAACACAAGATTCATATCTAAAGTAAGTATTACACCAAGAATGCTGCAGCCGTTGAATTGAAAACAGTTCACACTAGAAATTAAAATCTAAAACCGATGTAACCAGATCTTAATTTAAGCAGACTTTATTTTTTACGAAGCGAAGATTCGATTACAAACCAAATTAATGCAGAATTTAAACTTAGCATTAAAAATCCAATAAGTGTCAACACAAAAAGATAGCAAACATTTATCACGAACATGAACATAACATTATAGAGGCGACTCAGGTGGGACACATAAAACTGGCCGAGATCACAACCCACCTAAGCTAAACGTAGGCAGACCCAATAAAAGCCCCTAAGCCATTTAAATCTCTCTAAACGACAGGGTTATAGTTTAATTTTACTGCAGAAAGCATTTCCATCACAATTGGAAGTGACTCCTTGTCATTTATTTTAAAGTGTTTGCGGGCCTCGTCCTGACCGTGCGTTATCATAAATCTTTTTTAAGATCGAACCATAAAGGCAGATAAGGTCGCACCCAATCGCCTAAAGATTGCCCTTTACCGAATTAACAATGCTGACGAATTGTCAGGCGAACGTGGAAGGATTAGTAGACAGGACGATGCGACGCTTGGTAATCATATTTTTGATTTTGATGAAATTGTAGATACATGGGCTGAAAGTACAAGCTGTGGTGATTTAGGAGCGGAGAAAAATACCAAAATCATTAGAATACTGACAGTGAAAACGCGTTGATGGTCCTTTAGACCAGACCTAAATAAAAATAAATTAAAGAATAGATAATTACTGGTTACTTTATGAATGTTAACAGTTCAGGTAAGGTCACGTTATTTATTAATTATGGTTATAAGCTAATAGCTTTGTTTAACGTTTTCTAAATCAATTATTATGTTTCCTAATGGAATTATTATATTGACAGTCCTTATCTTAATTTATGAATTTGAATAAAATTACCTGCTTCAACCGACCACACGAAAGAGACATAAATACCTCTGTAAAAATACCATAATTTTTATTACTATCATTCGATGAATTTGCCAGGACAACTTCAGATTAAAATTATTATGTCCTTATAGTTTAGTGAAACTATATATTTGGATTTGAAAGAGATGAGCAAGTATAGGCATTAAAATCCCTAAAAGCCAGTTTTGGCATTTCTGTAACATCTTTAATCTTAGGTAAAAACCAAATGATTGAGTGGTGGCTGCGATCTCAGTAAATTGATTAAGTGTCCGATTTTTAAATATTTCCCGTTTAGCGCGGACCATGCTGAATGATCAATTAAGTTGATCGACGTTTGACTGCGGCGATTTGGGAATCATATGCTTCGGAGGCTTAATCTGAATGATTCTCATTTTTTGGCAGCAGGCTCGTAAGATCACCGGTTACAACGTCAATTTATTTATACATTATGTTGTTTTACATCATCTGCATGTAGGATTTAAGCCAGTGATCGTGTGAGTTCTAGATGGGTTTATTATATCTATCTACTTATCTTAAAATTCTTATACCGTTCCTACATCTTTTTCATCAGTTGAAAGACAGCCTAGGCATAGGCGTCCACCAAGCATCGTCTGCAGTGCTTATCGTATTCAAATTTTGAAATAAATTAAAGTTACCACAAAAAATACTTATCTAAAAATAATAGAATTTAAATAACCTGACTAATTTTCATAACGAAAACGTTGCCAAAAATCGCCATCAATATTCAAACCACTAAAATAGAATCCAAATTAAAAAAATCGAACATTAGAAACCTCAAACTATCATTTAACAATACGACAATAGTCACAACAATGGATACCAAACTTTAAAAGTCCAACGACGCATTTAATTTCGTATCTAAACGTGTTCGTTTTTGTGCCTGAGCCACAAAAGATCTAATTGAAGTGAAAAAAAGGAATGATTCTCAAATGATATGTGTTTGTTTGTGTGATTGATGTATCGATGGGCCGAGTCGGCTATTTAACAGTCGGTTAGACAAAATAGTCGAGGTATGCGAGATGTCGGGGTGCCATACCAGTACAACTTGTACGTACTTTGGCGTATAATGTACGAATGGTGCTCAAAGTTTTTGGCTAATTACTTTGAAGATATTTTTTTGATAGTTATTTTACAGGGCTTTAGTTGTCAATAAAATGCAGAAGTTTTGTAAAATATCAATTAAATTATTTTTATGTAAGAATGAAATAATAAAATAATACACTTTATTATTATGTTCCATGCCAAATCGATCGAATGATCTAAGGCAGCCATTTTAACCACTAACCTTTAGTGATTGCTTAAGATCATTGCTAACAAGGTAAATTGTTTATAGTTATAATAAATTACGGAGTCATCTCAGACCTAATAAAAAACCAAGTCCGAGTGCTGTCAACAGTGACATGTGGCCGGTTTCGTAAACATGTGTGCACTTAGTGAGGTGAAGTTTTAATGTAAATGGTTGTAAATGTGTGCGTTTGAGCGTGTATTCAGAGAGCAGAGGTGTAATTTTGGCATGCTTCACTGTATTGTTCGCAGCGCTCTGTCTTGGTTTTTTATTTAGTCTGAGGGACTCACCGAAAAAATCCAAAATGCTCACCTACCTTTCAAATTAATGTATTGGTAATCCTTTGTTGTCAAAATGTCCAATCTTTGTTAAGATCACCTGATCAAAACTTTGAGCACCACTGTCTTAACAAACACAAAAGCGTGCGTGTGTGCGTGTCGTGATCACAATCAGGTTATTTCACTGGTAATTATGATACGTCGGGCGAGAGCCCGACCCCGGGTCACATCGTCCGAATGTGGCACATATGACGAATAGTGCTGACCGAGCTTAGGCTTGCAGCACCTTCGGCAACTCTTTCGGATACTGCACTTACCCGAAGTTAAAAATTAAGACGAAGAAATATAAGAAAATTAAATCTTTATTTACAGTTAGTTATGTATAGTTAGTGACCGTGTTATCATGCTGGCACAGATCTTAGAATCTGTGGGTTGATCAGTTTAATTGATTTGATTGAATGCTCATTTGTTTAAAAGCCATTCTAGCCAGTGACTCAACTAATGTTTGCCTTAAATCGAGGAACAACATATGGCTCGAATATTTTGTCAAACAAAGCACTCTGATCATGTATGCTTCACCTTATGCTAACTGAATAACATCCATTCTCACAGAGCTGAACAATTTCGCTTCGGCAATCGGCCTCGGCTTTAAACCATCTGACAATGGTAAAACACTAGCAAGAACACTAGTCACTAAACATACATACTGGGAATTTATGATTATATCTCATTACATCTCGATATGTTTGTTTATAATTTTGAGAAACTGTTTCGAATGTGAAAGCATGTAACAATCGAATGTCTAAATGTTAATCGAATGATTATTTTATTGTTTTGGAATTGGTGATGATTATACGTTTTCTATAGAGTAATGTATGTTAGGTTACCTTTATTTCGTGCTGATTACTTTATAATGTCTGTAGGCCAGTTTCTTTATTGGTATCAGAAAGGCATATCAAGGTTTGAGATCTCTCTCTATTTGCGCATTGTGGAGTAATTGGTCTTCTTTGATTTTTACTAAGGGATCTTAATCCAGTCTCACGTTTTGTTGTCCTTCAGTTCTCGCTATATTTTTTTTCATTTATATTTTTAACATTATAGAATCAATAACAATAGCCTAGTGGTGTGACAGTCGGACTCCCAAGTCATAGGTCTCGAGTTCGATGCCAAGGCAAAGCACCTGTGACTTTTCGGATTCATGTGTTTATTGTATTATTATCACTTGCTTCAAAAATCGGTGAAGGAAACATCGTAAGGAAACCGGCATGGATGAGAGATATTTCTCGATGGCATGTGAAGCCAAGTCAGAGGCCCATTAAAACTCATTATTACGCATTAAAACTCTAACACCAGGTTAGTCACTAACCACACGACAAGGAAAGAAAGAAAGATCATCCACATTCACGTTTACTAGTATGATAAAAATATCTCCTAGCACAACTTACTACTAACTTATTTTTGAGGATCTGCTAACTCACCTTCGTTACATTTTTTGGAAGCATCTTTTATTATTTAATGACACCATGCATGTATCATATAATTAATTTATCTATCGTTGCTACATTTTTGTGCATCGTCTTCACATATGATTTTTATAATTAATGTAGGTACCGATACAAAATAATGTAAAAACAAATAAAAGAGTAACGGTGGAGTTTCTTGCCCATTCTTCTTCATACGAAAACTACCTTTTGGAAGAGGCGACTAGAATCAATTAAATTTTTTGTAAATATTGACGTTTATAAGTGCCTTATCAAGGCCTATTTTAAATAAATGATTTGACTTTGACTAATTTGCTTATCCACGCCAATCACCAATTCCAATCAAACAAACACCTGATGGGATACTTTTTACACCCATAACTTAATTTCCAACTATACCAACAAGGGTATACTGGAACCTATACACCGTGTAATCATATTAAACACTATAAGCGAGCGTCGTGGGCGGGAGACCCCGGGTCAAACGAATTCATAGATAAAAACCTGTCCATATGACGTCACGAGATCGAAAACCTTCGGTCCGAAGACTCAAATTCTCGTCATAGAATAAATACGTACAGAAGTTCAGCTTCATACAACGAGTGCAAACGCACGCACACATAGACACGTTTCACTAACAGCGACTGCGAGCGAATTCGCGATTGTCATTTGTTTAAAATAATTTGAAATCTCTGTACGTCCACGTCTATTGTGTACGTGCGCCTGTTTTTATGTTCTTTGTATTGAGTCCGCCTTCTGTAACTATATATTCTGTGTTCAAAGTCTCGAAGCATCCCGCGATCAACATCGTAATGATTCGACGTTGATTTAACACGCCTGTTAATTTATACATCAGGCTAACGTACGACACTGGCAAATGATTTATTATGTACGTAGATTAGATAATTGTTGCTTTTTAGGCTTCTTTATTTTATTAAGTTTCGTTGTGAGTGCAGTGGTTTATGTTAGTAATTACTATTTTACGTGGTACCAGTTGAGAGGCCAAAAAATTTAGGAATAGATGTGTCTTTGTTTCTTTGTTACGCTGCCACGCTAAAATGGCTAAACAGATTTCGATGAAATTTGACACATGGGTAGACCATGACCTAGGTTAGGACATAGGATACTTTTTATCTCGGTAGTACCTACATTTCCGTGGGCGAAGTCACGGGCAAAAACTAGTCAGATATGTTTCTGAAAAATTGTATACACCTACGTCAGTATATACAACAATTTTGAGAGAAAGCTTTGCTTTTCTGGAAGTTTGACAGATTTTGAAAACTATTATAAACCTGAAATTTCAGTAGTTTAGTCAAAAATTTCTACAAAAACTTGTATGCAAAACAAAGACTCCGTTATCTTGGTCAAATTCAATCCTATGATAAGCCAGTCGCCCCACAAATATTATTCTCATAATACCGTCCCTTCATACACAATTTCTATTTCTATGAACAACTTATCACCCAACACTTCCGATAAGTGCGTATAAGACAATTTCCTTCAAATATAAACCTATCAGACAAATATTTGTGGTTGCACAATAGTTGGATGCATCGGCCCACAAGGCGGGTGCCCCCGCGCAGTATTTCACGCTGCCCCTGCGTCGACAGTGTTTTGCACTTCGCTGAGTGAGGGACGGACTTGGGAGGGTAATAGATTGATATGATTGTTATCTTTAATAAATACAGATATTAAACTGTGTTGTTTTGATGGGACCCAAATAACGAGCCTTACCTAACTTTTCAACACCTATCCGGAAGTTCACGCCCCTTTGTAGCTTTCTATTGTCACACCGCGGGAGAAGTTTTTTCCAAAGAATAGCGCAGTAATTTTCCCATTGACTTTGCTCCTTCAGCTTGTTATAGTCATGAATTTAGAAAAAATGCTGAAACAAAAATGAAAAATAAGCATATGAATAACGATGCAGATGATAAAAATTCATAAGACATTTGAAAATTCCCTCAAATATTGGTTTGAATATTTCAAAAAATCATCAATCTGGAGCAATCTGAATGCACTTCATTTAGGATGTTAAGAGGAATTTGCATTTTGATTAGAAGTGCTCCAAATGTGTCCCTGTAGAGATGTAGCAGAGCAAAGAGTTAGGCGGTGCGGCCGCGGCGTGTTCACCGGCGGCCCACACTCCGATACCGCGTCATCTGTTTATTGTACCGCACGAGGAACTAAAACAATACCACTGAAAGAGATAGTAGAAGTACCTGAGCTGATTGACTTCCTAAACCAGAAAGACATAGGATTCTCTCTGACCATACTAAATATACCATTTTTTACCTTAAGCATCTATCCAGTTTAAAGTTATCGTTCATCCATAATCGCCGTTTACGTATAATATCTTTTAGAAAAGGTATAAGGCTGCGGAACAAGTCAAAGACTCGATTAAGTATGTTTTTCGAGATACTACTAATCTGAAAGTTTTGATCAATCAGTTTACAATGAAACCGTATTAATTTGGCTATAAGCCCCCATGTCTATCATATTTCTCATTGTGACCAACGAGAGTCCGCTGTACTCTACGGGCTAATGATTCGTTGGCAGCTGACTAATGCACAGCCCATTCCGTGGCTGTCTTAATTGTGGGAAACACGAAGTGCGCTCAAAATAAAACTTCAGGAAAAATACAAGCCTCATCTAGAGAATCTACGAACTATCTTCGCATTGTTTCATTTTACGACGTGTCCACACTATTGTTCCCTTTACAATAGATTTGGTCTACATCGGTCTTATTTCAGAACCTGTTTATTGTAGAAAAATTACCATTTTGTTATCTTTACTAACGACATGGACCATTCCAGTCTTCAGGTTCCATTTGGGCGATTGTGATCTTAATACGTGGAAAGTTTTAATATTGCATTATATTTTGCTTTTTGTATAAAAATGGGAATTAGGAATCTAGTTTCCATCTTAATGGACGTCATAAAGTAAATGGGTTTGTTCTTAGAGTTAAGTCTTCGAGATTTTCATTCTAACGTTCAAGCGAATATCAGAGTAATTATAAACATTGTATGTACTCATAAGTTATCATGCGTATTTCATATGTACATATGAAATACGCGACGAAATACATACTTTTCTCCAGCATTACCAATCAGAACTATATCATTAGGGAACTTTCTAGGCGGAAACATGAGCTTTTTATGAAAATTAAATGAAAAGGATAGTTGAAAATAATTTTTGCTATAACTTCATAACAAGGAACGCTTTTGCTCAAAGAACGAAGAAAGAAGAAAGTTTATTTAGACACAGTTCATGAAACACAAAATACAAATAACAAAACAAAGGAGTGAAAATAATGAGTGAAAACTTGTGACTATACCGATTTTATGAATTAATTTACCGTATCAACTCCATTTACATCAACATTCCACACAGTAAAACCGATAAATACCAACACCAAATTATCAAATACCCGACACAAAATTCCGCAAACAGCTACTAAAATAAAGCTTCAAAGAAAACCTATTTATAATGTGGAAAACGATCCATTGAAAGCTACTGATGTTTTGTAGTCAACATACGGATAGAAGCTAAATAGAGCTATTAATTTTAACGGGTATTTAGGAATCCATAGACATTATTTAACGAGCTTGAGGAATGCAATGAGGAGTTAATGCGCATGCCATAGACTCCACGACATTTATTTTGCACTAAACAATGCGGTTGGAATGATTTGAATAAAGATATTTGAATTTCCAAGTTTTGTGTGTGTTTGTGTGAGGATGTAAGTGTAGCGGCAAAAAATATTCTTGAAACAATAAATTGAAACTCAAAAATAATAAAAATATGTATATTAATCATACAAAAATTAATTATATTATAATAATATTTTTAATGAAATGATTTATAGTATTTTTTGTTGTTGTCTAATCTGTTAAAATGTCACCGTGAAAATGTAGGTGAAGTGAGCTGTCATTCAACCTGATGCCAGGGATTGACACTATTGGAAGCTCACTTCAAGCTAGCACCTAAATTTTCCCGGTTATATTTTTACAGATCGGCTGATGAATTTAAATCGAAAATTGACAAAAACCTTGGAAGAGAGACTTGAGATTAGTATAGGATGCTACTGCTCTTAAGGTATTCCTCAGTAGCCTTCAAGTACTCCCGTGGATGAGATCTTAGACAGGATTTAACGAAAAAATCTGCTTTGGGTTTGTTACAAGAATCTATGTACATAAACACAGAATTGTCAACAAGGAAAAATACGAAAATCATGATATTTAAATAGCCTGTTCGGGTCACCGAGGTTAAAGGGTTAAAACGGTTGAACGGAAAGTTTCATTTAAAAAGTCGTTCTGGTCAACAAAGTCGGAAATATTAACCGCAGTTTGTATGCTCCTAAATACATTTATCTGCACACAAAATGCTTACAAAAATGTTATTTTAATCCGCCAAATTAGGTTTATTTGAAAATGGGCTCGTTTTGCAGCTGCTGATGATAAAAGTGTTGCGATAAATCCATAACTATATTTCATCTTGATGAACGTTTTAATTTCCAAAACCATTCAAAAGTTTACCAAATATGTAAATTTTCAATGTGAAAATTTCGTTTTATTGCCGCACAAGCCAGGAACCGTGACACAGTTATTAAAAAACGACAATATAAACAATTGGGTATCAATGTCGTCCCTTTTATATTATTTTAAAAACCCGAAAGTAATCGCATCGTATCGTAACAATAAAATTTTTATTTGTTACAGCACATGCTCTTAAAAAAACCGTATTATTTAATCCTAAGTGAAGTGTCGTCTTCATTTTATCAAGTTCCAAGTGTCGATATATTGTTATAACGGCGATGCCTGGGTACTAAAGAGTGCAGTCCAGATAACCATGTGGATATGTACTCCCCTTGTTAACGATCCCACAACCAAATAAATTTGTAACCAAATTAGTCCCGAGCGATAAAATTTATTCGAAATCCACTGAGGAGAGTAAAAATAACACATTCTCTGTCGGATTAAAAAAGAGATACGAGCAAGATACGGGCGTCGAACGCCTCTTCCGCCCGTTTTTAACACTTCCAATTAATAAAATTGATTTTGTTTTTTAATTAAGCCCGTAACGAAGGCTTGAGGCTTGTTTAGGGACCCAGATCGGGTATACCTCTTAAAACGTGATTTATTTTATTGCTCAAAGCACAGCATTTGGATCTTTGACTCGGAGCGTACCAACATGACGAAGAAAAACCAATCGCCTACATTTATAGCGCCATCGATGCATAAAATTTGTTTTTTATAAAATGTAATCGAACTCGTAACAATTATGCCGGTGTAAAATTACCAAGCGGAAATTAGGCTCGTATAAATATTTCTATAGTGGTGAAAAGTGCATTTTTTGTGTCTTTGTTTTTTAACGGTCCGTACATTAAGCTTTTATGTACAAAATTCAGCGGCCAATAGGACTTTATTCATATTTTTGTCTTGAACAACGAACAGGAAACCTGTACTTAAAACAAATAAAGTGGTACCAAAAATTAGCAATACCGAATCGTGATTTATATTTCCATACATTTGGTCCCTCGCCATAAAAAAATGTATAGAAAGGACCGCTAATTACAGTGCCAACATGTTCAGAAGCACGCATGAATGAGTACCAGTGAATGTGTATAGATTATGTATGGACGAATCTTTACGGCATTCCCGGCTTATTTGCATATGAATGTGTAATTAAACTACGGTATGAATGCTTAAATACTTAGATCCCTTTTAAATCTGCAAGTACATTTTGATCCTCATGTCTGTCTATTGGATAACTTTTTGTTGATCTACTGCTTGCACATAGCCACGTAGGCCACATTAGTCGTCATAACTTATGACAGTTCAGACTTTTGAATGCAGATATTAATGAGCTGAATGTTATAAGTTATTAATTTAACTTTTGAATAGCTTCAGTGACATGAATACTTAGCGGTGTTTTTATGATGAAATAATTCGAAGAACCGCAATAAACATCCACCCTTTTTGACAAAGCCCTTTTTCAAGACACAATGTTAAAAACACATCAAGTTATTTAAAAATATGCCTACATATTTAATTACGATCACAGATATTTTTAACATTCAACAAATGTAGGTGTACGTGATTGTGAAGTTAATACGTACGGTTTGTTTTGAAGACTTTATGTTAATGATTAGACATAAAGTGTCGATGACTAATATAAAGGACTTTTAATAACAACAAATACGCTATTAACACGTACGAATCGATAAAATAAATGTATAAGGCCATGGAAGAATTCCTATTGATTCTGATTAAGTTAACAAGGAGGCAAAACTAGTCAAGTTTGCAATTCTATGAATTGTAGAAAAAAATAACATAATATCACGCTTTTATTCCCCGAAGGGTTAGACAGAGGAGTATCTATAGTACACCCACATTTTGCCAGTTATGTTTGTTTAAGTCCCGTGTAATAGGAGGCGAACCTATTGTCATCAACCGAGCACAAATGCAGACTCCGGTCTGCTTCTGAGAAATTCCAGATGGAAAACCAAACAACACTTTGCCCGGCCGAGGAACTGCACCGAGGACAACATGCTCAGCAATAGCGCTTGCGACCTCTGGACCAACGAGACAGATGAGACATTTATTCTTTCTTCATCTTTTGACGCTACAAACTATTTCAAGACACTTGTATTTTTAAGACTTACGCCGAATCCAGAAGTACTTTAACTATAACTTCCCCCTTTTTGAAGTCGGTTAAAATAACCTATTTCATGTCAATGAACCACAAAACGATTTTTTAATTGACTTTGAATGTCAAGTTTACCCTGACAAAATATGGATGAACATTGATTTACACGTAAACAATTCAAAATAATCAAATATTCAGTCTTCATCAGTCGTAAAGAAGATTGAGTCCTTTCTGATAAATATTACGTACACATACTTACAACACAATGTAGCAATAAACCTAAAACAGAGATTAAGAGAGAGCATTCTGAAAGTGGGCAAGGTTGCTAATAGCTGTCAAATATTTCGCTGCTTTGATTAACTTGGCAATATTATACTGTATGGAAATATGAAAATATCACTGTATAGTGAACTAAAATATTGATTATGAAATGCAATAATTAATATCGTAACACGGTTAAAAAAAGTATTTGGAAACTTTCCAAATGCCCATTTTACACTTTTACCGGTTCCGACATAAAATTCAGTTTTATAATTGCAATTCATTATTAATAATATATTAGTGTAGTATAGAGTTATATTTCATATTCGCATACAGTAGGTAATATTAACAAATGAATAAAAACAAATAAATATATGATACGTATTTGCGACGATGCACAGTGGAACGAATGTATGGGAGCGGTTGGACGTAGACATGTCCGAAAAATAAGAGTAAAATTATGACAAACTAATGATGCCATCTTATTCGATTACTTAATGCCTTCATAAATTGTGGTGATGAATTTCTTCATAACTCCCATATTTCGGGAGTAATTTGAGAAAATGTGAAATTTTACTATGAAAATGAGTGTATTGAGCTCTCTCCCTCCTGATTCCGGGCTTGTTTCAAGTAGCGGTCTCTAATATCGTAATGCTATTACTAAGAGCTATATTTAATACTAAGACACATAGTGCGCCAAATGTGCACTTTCTGGGATAAAAGGAAATGAAAATTTAAAAAAAAAAACGTTTTTTCCCCATTTGTATTTACTTTAAACCGCAGACAGACTTATTAAGAGGTCTATAAATATATTATATATATACAGAAATATATATTAACAAAAATATTCACAAGAACTGATGAGAGTATGACTTTTAAGTAAGTTGATAATAAATTACCTAGTTTCATTAAAAGTACAATAAATAATTAAGATGTAAGCTCTAATTTACTAAGTTACACATTTTAAAACAATAACATCATTTAATTATCTTCGTCATCATCATCATCATCAATTAATTCAAATTCAGAATCGATGTCCGCTAAATCATTTATGTTAACAAATTCGATATCACTTTTCTCAGAATCCGTAAGCTCATAAAATTCCTTAAAAGAAGATTTTTTTACAAACTTATTTCCTTTTGGACGGATACTTGTAACAAGTGGATCAGAAGACAGTAAAAGATTGTGCATAATATCTTCATTGCATGAGATACTGCTATGCTTTCGAGAATGCCCCTCTCTATATTTTCTAAAATCTTTATTTCTAGCCTCAGATGCCTCTTCGGATAGAAAACCAATGGGCACAATTGACATGTTCTGAACTATGTCTGGCCCATGCATTAAAATTTTATGAAGTGAAGAAGGCATATAATACCATGGGTATAACTCCACGTAAAGCTTAGCAGTATCAAAGCAGAACTCTCGGAATTTAGTTACGTTGATCTTCTCTCCTGATGAAATACACTGCAAGATCACACAGATTTTTCTTAAAAGCATAGCATCTATTCCGGTCAGTTCAGCAGATTTAGTGTAGTTTTCAAAAAATCTCCTTGCCGAGTTGCCATTGTTGGTGGATCCACTGCCTTGTTTCACAACATCGAGAAGTAAGCCCGTTTCTCTTCTTACAGCCTCTTGAACTCTTTTCTTCCTGTCATCAACTTGCCTTTTTGCTATATCACCCCTTACTTGCCATGATTTTATGTCTAATTTGTAGGAAATGTGTAATAAGCATTCCATTGAGCGAATCCAAGCGTGAAGGGTGCTTAAGCTATATTTATACATGTCCTCGTTTGCGTGTTTATCTTTGATTAACTCTAAATTATTCATTTCTTTAGGACAAGCCTTGCATATGTCACACACTGAAGCTGCTGTATTGGATATAATGGAATGAATTTTACCATCAATCATTGTCAACAGCAGTTGGTGTTTGACACTAATTCCATCAGTGATGGTGGATGGAGTTAAGGCTTCAATCTCTGCTTCGATTTCAGCCATCTCTCTCTGCACATTTTCTTTGGTTTCCTTTATAAACTTAAACAATATTGGCCGGCAAAATGAAGTGGAAGATGGTCGCTCGTTTTCCCAAATTGTTACACCTTTTGAGACGAGCCGCAGTGGTACAAGACTAATCATAAAATTACTAGCAAGATCGATTTGCTCATCTTCACTCGTCCTTTGATGATAAATGCTTTGGCTAGATGATCCGTCAAAACCCCATTTGCTGGTCAATACGAGCTGTTGATTGGGATCAACAGGGGTTTCTAACGACCTAATAAGTCTTCTTGAGGTTAAATCCATCAAGGCTTGTAATTTGATTTTTGCAGAGCTCTCTGTAACTGTGAGATCTTCTTTGGCCGGATAGCACTTAATTTTTTCTTTGTAGTAACTCGGGTATTGAAGAGCTCCTTCTTGAGTGTTGAAATCCCGAAGAGTGTTATAGCGCCATTTCGATAAGTTCATCGATACATAAAGAGCCAATGCCTTCAAAGGGGATATTTCCGTACCTGAATTGATTTACCTTCAATGAAGGCTTTGATTTTTGAGGCCTCTTCTGGATTCTCCGTCAAGTATTTCATAACATAAGCTGTATCGCTTTGTCCTGCCTTTTGAAGCGCCCTTTCGGCCGAAAACATAATTTCAGCGCTGCTACTGCTGCATGAAAGACTATCTTCAGTGGTGCGTCTTCTTTTTTGCCGGTTACTAAGGTCCTCAAAAGATTTACGAGGACTAGGATGTGTACAAGTTGAAGCATCAGATTTAGCAGGAGAAATTATGGGCTCGATGACGTCACTTATATTTTCTGTAGAAGGTTCCATATTTTCATTCTGTAATTCCGGCCATTGAATTGCAGCCTGTAGCCAAATCTCATGTTTCTTCCGAAACTTATCTGTGCTTCTTCCAGACTGTGTCCATTTTGCATAAATGCGGTAGCAAAATCGACGACACCAGTCTTTTAAACTTGTTTCAGCACTTTCACATAACTGAACACAACTGTTATCTTTTAAAACACTGAACAAATAGTTAAAGTCGCGTAAATCTTTATGTGCGCGTGCGCATAAAGCAACGTGAATATCAAGATTTGTATTAAAATTTGGAAAATACATTGCGAGATTAGCTTGGATACAACGAGGTGTAAATCAACACTGATTTTAAAGTTACTAATAGTGACCTATTTATATAAAATCCAGGTATCCCAGGTATCCTTTGTTAAATATTGCAAGGTAATTAGTTATTGTGATAATTAGTAAATGATGCATGCTAAATTAGTGTATTAAGAGCCATTTAGTAATTAAATAATAGCAATGTTCTTATCAGTAATCATTAGTGCATCAGTTTTATATGTAAACCTTAAGTCCCTAATTATATATCCTAATTAGCTTATATCTTCTCTAATTGGCTGCTCAGAAATGTTATTGTAATAAGGTAAACCTTTAGAAAAACGGTTTTAATCAACAAAATAAACAAAAAATTAAAAAATTGTGTTATAAAATAAACTTCACTCTTTATCCCAGAAAGTGCACATTTGGCGCACTATGTGTCTTAGTATTAAATATAGCTCTTAGTATTAGCATTATGATATTAGAGACCGCTACTTGAAACAAGCCCGGAATCAGGAGGGAGAGAGCTCGATACACTCATTTTCATAGTAAAATTTCACATTTTCTCAAATTACTCCCGAAATATGGGAGTTATGAAGAAATTCATCACCACAAGTTATGAAGGCATTAAGTAATCGAATAAGATGGCATCATTAGTTTGGCATAATTTTACTCTTTTTTTTCGGACATGTCTACGTCCAACCGCTCCCATACATTCGTTCCACTGTGCGATGCCAACTTTTGAAATGCACGCTCTTAATGACGTTGGAGCTCAAAATATACATAACTAGCTGCCCGCCCCGGCTTCACACGGGTAGCACTAAGTACTTATCTACGGCGCACCTACCTACGTACCTACCCTACCTACCTACCCTATCTACGTACCTACCTTCCTACCCTACCTACGTACCTACCTACGAGTACCTACCCTACCTACGTACCTACCTACATACCAGACTACCTACATACCCTACTCTACCTACCCTACCGGGAACGGGATAAAAAGTATCCTATGTCAGTCTCCTGGTTCTAAGCTACTTCCCCACCAATTTTCAGCCAAATCGGTTCAGTAGACAAACAAACAATCAATCGAATCTTTCTTCTTTATAATATTAGTATAGATATACAGGTCAACAGTGCATTTTATTAAGTTTTCCACAGAAGATTCTAACACAAATTAGAAAAACAAAGCTGCAAAAGTACGCAGAATAGATTATATTTCCGTACGTATACCTGCAAACCCACATTTTTAACATCACACAGACTGATAGTCAAGTTTTTTAAAAGCATTCATCAACAAGATGAAAATCATGGTCTGTTAGTTCGCATAGAATTCCAAATTCACGCTAAAAATATAATCCTGCCGAATAAAAAGCATAAAAAATTGCTTCCTAAATTCATATTTAAACCTAAGTTTGGGAGCATAAAGTCGGAAATTGAACAGCAAGTTATATTATCAGATGCAATAAAAATGTCTGTATACGGCTAAAGTTACAAAGAACACTTCAATTTCAATATGGCATGCGAAAACACGGTCAAAGCGAGATTGCACTCAGAAACAAAAGCACTCGCAACAATTAACCGAATCACAGTAATTACATCGCATTGGAAATGATACCATCATTTTAGTATTAATTCTTTTTATTTCAGTAAAAAGAAACAAAGGGCGGCAAGCAACCCTTTCGGCACGTGGCATGCCATATGCCACTAGGGTTAGGGTGCTCAAATCTGGCAACAATAAAACGGTTTACGCGAATTTAAAGGCAGCGGAGATCGCCGACTGTAAGGTCTTACGTAATTTACTAACCTTTATTCAAATTGAATGATTTTACTTTTATGTATTGTCAGTGAACATCGATGGTTGTAAACTTTAGTGGCAAAACTGCGTTGAAATGAATATTGGAGGTAATTTTGTGGATTGTTGGAGTTATGTGAACTTGAAAGCAAGTAGGAATGAGGTTAAGAGCCTAGGTAATATACATCTTAAAGATTCTAAACTATACGAGCAGTAGAAGACCAAATAAATGAGGAATGTTTTGTGGAAAATATGATAATAATTAGGGTATAATACTGATATGGCAGCTACTGAACATGAGAGAAGAAGGCATGCTATGCGATCCCAAATTCTATGACTGAACACCATCAGATATACAGGGTGAAATTGAATTCATGGGCATCCTCTTAAGGGGTCATTGTACTCATCATTATGAACAACTTTCACTACGGGACCAACCCAAAATGTAGGGGCCAGCTGAGTTTTTTTTCGCGATTTGAGAAACTCGTGCCTAACATAATCAGCCTACAGTGTTTCCACTGCTGGGACACAGGCCTCCTCTCAGTGAGAAGGAGTGGGCCGTAATCCACCACTAGGGCCCAGCACGGGGTTGGTAGATGTCACATGTCTTCGAGTTTTTGGTTCTATGACATGCCGGTTTTTTCACTATGATTTCCTTCACCATTTTGAGCAGTGGTTATGGAATAATTTACACAAAGTAAAGCGCCTGTGAGGGTACGAACCTACGACCTACAATTCGTAAGTCGCGGCCGATTCCACTGGGCCACTACTCTGCTCTGAGAGAAAGTTAAGTTGATCAAATAAATCACAACTTCTTTTATTCAAAATCGTCACACCTTTCATTCAAACAACTTCATCGAGTCTCCTAAATCCCCAAATCGACATCTGCCATCAAAAAAGCGTTATAAACGTTATAACAAAACAAAATCCAATAATTATGACTGCAGAATAATTATCACCGTAATCCGCGGGGTGAACAGATGCGACATGGAACACCGGGCCACTCGCGCGGCCACTGTATCGTTCATAATTGTTTTTTTTTAATCCTTTTCACTAGATCCCCATTCTACTCTTTGTAATTAGCCATCGACGTTGATTCTCTGAGTAATTATGGAGCCGTTGGACTTTGGAGCACACTTGGTCTGTACTTTGTTTGTTTGATGTTTTAATTTTAATAATTATTCATTTTAATTGTGTATGTTGTATTAAGTATAAGTATATGGTGTCGTTGTAATTTATGTTGGCCTGAGTTGTAAGGGATGAAAACAAAGGCTGGAAAAAAAACGAGGGAGGCTTACAGTAGTCGCTTATAATGATCTGACATATTGGCTGAGAGTACCAACCTCTCGGAAAATGGTTTGGTATCATCTGATGGCCAACTCTAGCACCACGCGTGCTCATTGGTCAAATCAAATAGCGGGCGCTTCTCCAGCTTCCTGTTAAGGCTCGTGCAGACTAGAGCGACTTGTCGCCCGACGCGAGATCGGTAATTGTTGTATTGTGAAGTTTTCTCGGAAATTGTTTTGTTAAATGCGCGTCGCGCGAGTCGTACTAGTCCGCACAAGCCTTTACACACTTTCATCCCTTTTCACGAAATCCATCCCACAGATAGCAAGAAAGCGAGAGGAAAGATGATGCACATTAAAAAATTAAAAATAAAGCGATAGAGGTTGAAACTAAAACTAGGTTATTTAAATAGTCTATTTAGTACATTAATAATAAGAACGTCTGTGAAAGTTCTTTAAGCCTAGAAGACATTTTTCTCTTGACAAACTGATTTATCGCTCCAAAAAGAATTTTGATAAATTGTTACTTGATAGATTTTTTTTAAATAATAGTAATAATTGCTTTATTTTCAGGCGATTAAGGCCAATAGATAAAATACACAAAATAATCTTACAAAATAATAAACTAATCATATTCTAATTCTAACTTCCTAACTTTATATTAATATTTTAAATGCGAAAGTGAGTTTATTTGTTTGTTACGTTTTCACGCTAAATCGGCTGAACGGATTTTGGATGAAATTTGGCACATAGGTAGACCTGGCATGTCCTGGCATGACCTAGGTTAGGACATAGGATACTTTTTATCCCCTATTGTCGCACGGGATCGAGACTTACGCGGCTGAAACGGGGGGCGCAGCTAGTACATAATAAAAACAACACTACAAAATCGTACGTAACACGTACTGCTACACGTTACTATTTACTACGTGACGTGTATTTTGATTGCTCGCTAATAGAACACGACTTTTAACCGTTAATGGGTAGAAAGAACCTGTATAGCTTTTATAAAAATGGTATCTAGACAGTAGCAGTAAAACCGAATGAACTACATCGAAAATACCAACACGACTTCATTAACAGTCACCCGTAAACTTCACAAAGGCAACTCACAACTGTCAATTAACCCTTTGCAAATTGTACCGACGCATATTAAATATTTTGACCCTCGCCAAAGGAGCATAATCCACGATGTTCAACTTTCATATTTATTACATCGCGCGTGTAAGCGACTCGTAATAGAATAAAGCTATTGTGCCAGGAGGGCCGATTTAACCCTTTCATACTGCGCTAAGAGAAACGGCTGCTAATGGTCTTATTTTGCCTAATGATGCCCTTGAGTTAGGGTTGTTACTGTTCCAGATGGAATGATAAGTTTATGTATGAATTTCTATTTGTTCTTGGGGGATTGTGGGAACTGTGCGCAATTAATAATTATTGTACCAACTTTTGAAAAGGGCCTGATTGGGAGTTGAAATAATGGTGATACTAATGACTCTATTATACAGTAAAATTAATTCTGAAATATCATAAATAATGTAGAAAACATGTTAATGAATAATCGGAACGTTATTACCCAAAAAATCATAAGCTCTAATCAGTATTCCTCATTTGTTCAGCTGTAGGTAGGATTTGAATAATGAATTTCCAATTTTTTTGGCAGAAAAAAAAGTAATTGCATTACATTATCGCCCCTAACCTTATAACAAACAAGCACCCCATTGTTTGCCGTCTGAAAAAATAGCTTAAGGGCTGAAGTATGATAATGATCATTCTTTTTCGCCCGCCTGATTGCACCTAAATGATGAAGACAAAAAATATTATAGGAATTAATCTTGCTTCCCAATCAGCGACTATGCAAATATGGCGGCAGATGCGCCCGCGCAGCCCGTGCCGTACCGTAATCACGCACATACTAACATAATGATGTTTATAATAATAACCTGTTATTTTTAACAGTTAATTTATAATGTAAGTAGGTATTTTATTATGATTCCGATGTGGTCATTATTTTGTTTCGCATCTTGAATAATTATCGCCCTAGGGCGTTGTGTGTTATTGAGATGTTATTTTTGTGTCGTTTATTTGAGAAGCTTATTTTAATTATTACTAATTTGTTTGGCTTATGAGGTCACTAGTGATTTTCGATTTCTGTAAAATCACGATTGCCTGGCTAAAAGAGAAATCATTAAAACTAAAAATATAAGTACTTACTTAATTTTTGTTTCATAACTTAAGTGGTACTTACGTACCTACCGACTTATTAAGCTGCTTGGCTGTTGGGCAAGTGAGATACTATAAAAAAAAGTATGTAAGTACCTAGTCAATTTTGTTACTCTTCAATAAAAAAATCTGCCTAGCCTTTTCCCAACTATGTTAGGGTCGACTTCCAGTCTAACCGAATGCAGCTGAATACCAGTATTTTACATGGAGCGACTGTAACTGGGTAACCCCCTGGTTGTCAAACTTTCGGGCTTCTGACGACCCGTAACAACTGACAAAGATCCACGAATGACAGCCGGGACCAACGGCTTAGCGTGCTTTTCGAGGCACGGAGGAGTCCCGGTATGTAAAAATGGTCACCCATCCACGGACCGACCCCGGCAAGCGAAGCTTAACTTGATGGATTGACAGTTTTTTTTTTTTTTTTGAGGGTGGGAAATCATCCAATGACTTCTCCCGCTCTGGGCGGAGCGGAAGGGCGTGTCAGACTTTTACTGACTAAAACCCACCCGTGTTCCTTCATTTGCCTGTTGCCAAGGTACCGGTATCCCTTTCGGACTTTCCCGCAACCCTGGCAGGCATCGGTCCTATTGGACCCCGTCATTTTTTGCTGACATCTCTTTGAGGCGCGCGTGGAACACGACGCGCCATCGACCCGGGCCTGGTCCTTATCGGACGGCGAGCTGCCCGTTGCTCGCCGTCCGCAAGCCCGCGCCTATGGTGGCCGGAAATCCGCCTGGGATTCCCGACGCCCAGGGCGTCTCCAACGGCGGCGGTTAGGGGCGTGAGGGCGCAAACTTTGCCGTTCCCTCACGCGTTCCGCCTCCTCCTTCGCGAGCATTACTGCTTCGCAGAAGGAGGTGACGGCTTCCCATGCCCTCTCGCTCCGTACCATGGCCTGAACCAGGGCCGGATGCGAGAGGTCACCGCCGATCCACACAGTGGTGACACCCGGGCGTTTCCTCCCGCCTAATCCTACACAGGTACCTCCCGAAGCTGCCATGTCCGGTGAGGACCTGTGTCAGGCGGAAGGTGAGGACGCCGTGGCGCCTCTCTATCCACTCCTCAAAGAGGGGACTTATCGCCGCTATTGTGGCGTGCCCAGCACTGGGTTGCGACAATCGCACTCTCCATGCCGCCATGAGATCTTGCCGGAGCTCTGTCCGCTGTGCCGCGATTTCTCGCGGCAGCGGAGTTACACCCCGGCGCTTCACCTCCTCGCGCCACTCCCAGATGTGCGCGAGGACCTTCGCCTCCAGATCCCATGGCGGTAATCCGGCAAGGAGGCTCGCCGCCTCACGGGAGACCGTGCGGTATCCCCGGGCCAGCCGAATGGCCATGACCCTTTGGGACGCGTTCAACCGGCGTGATGGATTGACCCTGCGGCTGTTATTACTTAGCCACGAGCTCATTCCCAACTAAATAAACAAAATAATTAACAATCCAATCCGTACCTACAGCACCTTTTGTTACTCTTTATCCCAATTAATTTGAGGTGTGTGCAAACCTGCAATTGACGTCATTTTAAACTAATTTACATAAGAAAACCAAAACACTTAAATAGTTAAAATAAGATACTGTAAGTATCCTTACATATTATAAAACAAAGTCCTCCGTCGCGTCTGTCTGTCGTCCTGTATGCGATAAACTCAAAAACTACTGAACCGATTTTCATGCTGTTTTCACCAATGGATAAAGTGGTTCTCGAGTAAGGTTTTAGTATATATAATAACCGACATTCACGCGGGCGAGGTCGCAGGCATCAGCTAGTATTAATATATGTATACTTACAGTTCTTATTTTCGGCCACCATGTAAGAAATTATTCTTAAGAGGCCTCGATTACTGTATTGACAATTACAAGTGCCCGTCTATAAATAAGTTCTGTCGCCTCAGTACCTACGAAATAATGATAAGCAAACATTTAATATTTTTGTACACAGACTACCAAATACAGTTTCAAGTCCGTGGGCCTACCGATTGTTCTGAATTTTGATGAACTGTATTCTTTTAGGCTATGTCTTGAAAGAATAACGTAAATGAACGTAGGCCGACAGGCGCCGAATTTATGTCTCAAGTAGAGACAATAAAAAAATATGAAAACTTACAGAAACTTCAGTTAGTACTACTGTTTTTGGAAACAACTAGTGGTTTACTTGTTTTCTTCGTTTTACTGTCTTTTTTATTATTCGTTTGTTTCTGAAATGATCGGAATAGAACGTTACAATACCAAAAATAGAGTGCAACGGAATAGTATTTGTTTTTTTTTATCAAACTACATTACATGTCAAATACAGATAATGTTTTATTTACCGCCTCTGAATGGGTTCCAGTTAATTAAATATCAAGTAAAATCATACCATTTTTTTACTTTATTTATCCAATAATTAAAGTGCTATATCATTATTTATCCAATATATAAGTGTGTAGGTTCTATTGTGAATTAACAGTCTCAGACACTGTAAGGCGAAAGCGTCAGTGTAGCCCACGGAATTACAATCTTCTTAATTTTTTTTTGCAATTTGCACGTCCGTATTACGTTGTATGTTGATCAAAAGATGATTGCGACCGTAATAAATATGTACCTATTTACAGAATCATAATCATTATCTACCTTAAGCAGTTTCCTTTCCTACATTTTTACCCATAACCTACTGCGTGGTATTTCTGCGTATATTTTTATTCATGTACCGTCACCTACGTCAATCATACATACATTAATTATTTATGTAGAGGTTGGTAGTCGAAAGTCGAGAGGCTGGTAATAATGTGTGCGCTATCGAAAACAATCGTCCGATAAGTGGACGCCAAGGGCGACTCATTCATATTGGTAGGTTCTGTTTGGGACTTTCGGAATTGAACCTCTATGTAGAGTGCGTTTCATCAAATAGTTCCTTTGCCGTAATGTTGGCTCCACTGTTAAATTAAAAAAACGTACCTATTAGGTAGAGTCTGGCAAACGAAAGGTGATCCTAGAAAAACGCGCGAAATTTTAAAAAAACAGGAGTATTTATCCTTGTACAAAGTGTGATAACACGTTTTGATACTTGAAATTGTATTTTATTTAAATTAAATTAAATTTCAATTTACAACACGTGTTATCGCACTATGTACAGGGATAAACAGTCTTGTTTTTTTTTAAGTTTCGCGCGTGTTTCCAGGATCAGCTTTCGTTTGCCAGACTCTAGCCCCGTAGCATATTCGCATTGGTCCTACAAGTTACAGTAGAGCCAACATTACGGCATAGGAACTATTTGATGAAACGCACTCTATTCATGCGTTTGACTGCACTGCAAGTGTTGCTAACGCCCCGTCTAGTTTCATTACGAAGTTACTGGAATCACCGAGTAGGTCGGATACGAGTGACACTGGCTGATTACTGTCATTCTAACAGCAGAACGTTTGCATTGATGTTTGTGTGGCGGCTGTCTTCTGATGACAGAAAATGATGTCAGGGGAGCCGCTTTCGTAACACATACACGACGAACTGCTATATTCCAGCACAATCCTGATGATATTGAAGCTGCTAAACCACTAATACGATGACCACTTCTGGTAAAGGTTATCCGGCGCCGTTACATTCATTTACTGTTTGGTTGACAGGAGGTTTGGTACATAGGTTCAATTTAGCATGCCCACAGCTCAGTTGAATTCAGTAAACCCCTGATGACAAATGAATAATTATTTTTAATTATGCCACTTTACCAGGTCGTATTATAATCTTTTTTCCTCAATCAGAATGAAATGATGACATCAATCGATTTAGCACATTTTCAAGGGATTTAAAAATCGACTCACTGTTTTAGGTACTACAGAACAAAGTAAGGATTTTAGATTTCCAATTTTTTTCTACTATGAATAAAACATTAAAAACATAAATGTGCACATTTTTATCAACGTTTCTCATCACATGTTATGTGGTCTGCATTTCAACGATAGGTAATTTTAAAAGGTTGAAAACGAATCCCAAATGGGTGGACTATTTATTGTCAAATGTATCTATATGTTCATCTAATTGTTAATTTTATGCTCAAATACTTCAACTGATTAATATCACCTTGCCATAAACTTGAAATGTCAGGCTTAATAAGTCTTCAAATAAAAAAGACAAAATTTAAAAGTTATTTACGATCTTTTTATAATGGATCGTTAAAATCATTCGTTAATTAACAAAGTTTAGACGCAAAAAACTGTAAGATGAATCCTATAATTGTTGTTTTCAAATAGAATATCTATTAATTTAAATTGAGTTAGTTCTGGGTAGTCACTATTATCTAGTCTGTGGTTCAGCACATGTAGCATGGCCGCCGAAGAAACGAAAGAAACAAATGACTGGATGTGTAAGAAAATAAATGTCAAACACGTTGGATATAAAGATACAATGCTACAAGGATATTTTGGCGCTCGAATGACATTACAGGGAGGCGCTGTTAGTAAACATTTTGCGAAATTGTCCTGCGAAATGTATTTAAAAAACCAAGATGGCGGCGTTCGTTCTGATTTTGACCACGCTCCGAAAGATCCTTTTGCGGTTGCACAAGGATCTTTCGGCGCGTGGCCAAAATCGTCGAGAGAATGCGCTTTTGAAACCTGTCTGTTTCAAACTAACGAATATGTGTTTTTCCAATTTGATCCTTACTATACTAATATAAATTGTCCAACTGACAGGTATCAGGGGGCCTAAAACAGTCACATTAGCAATTCCTCTAAAAGCAATTCATTTTCTGAATTCCCAGCTGTTATTAGCAATTCCTCTAGTTTGACACAAAAGCAATTCATAATTTGTGAATCATTTTACGAATCTGCATAGAAAACTGTCAAACATATGAATTATTGCGTAATATGAAACAGCACGCCGATCATATTATGAATTGTCAGTTTGTGACACTTTACGATGATTCATAATATTTTCCTATTATGATTCTGACAAAGCGGCCATTTTAGACCCGCAGTAACGCATTCTCTCGTCGGCCGGACTGTAATGTAATTATGTCTATTCTTCGTAGATTACAGATAGAAGTGTTCATGCTACACGTGCTGGTCATAAGTGGAGCATACTCTTCTATACTCAGTCGGTGGTCCGTAATACTTATGAAAGAAAGGCTTGGTACAATAAATAAGGCTTGAAACAGAGGTGTCGGTCCACTGTCCCTTATAATGCATCACTTGTGTATTAATTCCTAATGCTTGTTTTAAAATAACGAATGAATTTTGCCGTCTGTGGCAAGGGCAACTATTCAAAGATTTTGAATTGATTAAGGGCTTGCATTGTTAGTATTCTGCGGGCAATCAATCTTGCTTTGTTCTGCATTATAATTTCGATTGCTTATGAAATAGGGATTTTATTTGTGGGTTATGGTGGAGGAATTATAGTTTCTACAGGTTGGTAAAGGCCGCGGGAATCCGCTGGATGCGAGAAGCACAGAACCGGTCGAAGCGGCGGTGTTTGGGCTCCCCCAAAGCCGAAAGTCGTCCACTGTTGGACATAGGCCTCCGCCTATGTCCAGCAGTGGACGTCTTTCGGCTGAAATGATGATGATGATGATTGTAATTTTAGTATTTTTTACAAGATTTATCTTGACTGTGCATTACTGTGTTCTCAGTCTGTGAATATAAATAATTGGTTTTCAAAAGTAATTCTCCTATTACTTACCTAATATTATAAACCTGAAAGTTGTGTGTTTAGATGTTTATTACTCAAAAATGGCTGAATGGAGATAGTTTATAACTTGAATTGGACATTGGACATTGGATTCCTTTTCCATTCCTCTCTGGAAGCAATTCTGAAATCCACGCAGACGAAGTGCAGGCAGAAACTAGTTAATAATAAAATAAATTGTTTTGATGTCTTACACATTGCATCTGCATCAATCTAAAATTACGTATACCTACCTACTGAAATAGTTTGAATTTTAACGTAAACCGGAAGAAATTCAATCAACATAATATTAATTAAAATGTTCTTCTTTTTTTTTGTAATAGCTTTACATATTTGGTATCATTTATTATTTAAATGGCGATTTTTAACTAACCTGGGTACATTGATTTCAAAATTAGCGAAAAACTATTAATCAAACTCAAAAGGTATAAGTTCAGTATTTAAGCGTTTAGTTATCAACACATATCATTGTATAAATCATATAAAAGTAGGTAATTATAAAAATTCCTTGCAAAAATAAATAACATGTTTTTTAAGAAATTATTATAAAATAAAGTCGCTTTTCGTGTCTGTCTGTATGACCACGTTGTTCTTTTAAAATACGCAACAGATTTTGATGCTTGGCTTTCACTATCATTTAGAAGATTTATTCCGGAAAGTTTATGTACAAAATATTAAACTTAGGTACACTTATTAAAGAAATCTCGATGTTTTGTCAAGTCGTAACACCGTGCGAAGCAGGGGCGCGTCGCTAGTCTATGTCACACATCATTCTACGTCTACATTAATATTATAAATAATTCAATTATCATTTAATATTATTGTTTTGTATTTTTATTAAATAAACCCTAAAACTATTACACCGATTTTAAAATTTCCTTCACCAGTATAATTTCTCGGTATATTATCACTGTGTAACATAGACTATACCTAATTTATAAAGATATCACACCGGCAAAGCTGCTGGCGGTAGCTAGTTTATTATAAAATTGAGTTATCACAAAAACTTAGTTTGGTTAAATAAATAATTGATTGCTATTACATAAGTATGTAGGTGTGTACCTACATAATGTATTCTTGCCAAATATATTCTAATAAGCTTATCTTGTCATCGAATATTTCAAAATCTTAATTATACTTTTTATGATTTCTCAGAATTATAATTATTACAACCAATTAATAATTCAAATCTTGTTTATTTTAAATGGTGATTCAGAATGACATTAAAATGTCAATTTGTTATGATAAAACAGTAAATTTAAGAGTCGTTGGTATATTTTTCGTTCGTTCATAATTTAAGGATTTATGTTACGACTGTAATTAATCACATTTTCGTTTTTCTTTGCTTTGTTTTTGCGATATATCTTTTATATTTACTTAGTAATCACTAGTTATAAGGTTAGATTTTAATTAATAAATTATTTTTGACATTCCAGACTTTCGACTTTCAGGAAACAAAAATTTTAAGGATACATTTTTACAATTAAGACATTGAAACAAACTTAAATACTTAGTTATAAAAATATTTGGTAATATGTAAGGTAGTTTATCGATAAAATTACATACGTTTTTAAGGGTAGTAATTTTATTAGAGAATAAAGTAGATCAGTTAGTTTATCAAAACTGCACAGAAATTAATTTACACACAAAACATAGAAACGGTAGTGAGTGTAGGAATAGTGTCAACATTATTATTTATAATCGAAAGCCATTCCGAGTCCAACATTTGGCAATAAATTAAAATAGTTTATTGGACAGTAAATCTGTTCAGTTGTTGATACAACAGTGTTGGATTACAAGTTGATTTGTGACGAGTTACAATTAGGACCTATACGGTTTCTGTGATAACTACGACGATACGGGATTTCGGGTTTGGTCCCACATTAAAAGTTTTTAATAATGATGAGTATAATAACCTCTTAAAATATTTTCAATTATTGTTTACACATCTTTTAAAATGAAAATCGTTAAATAAGGGATGGAAGTGTATGGAAGTTTGTCATTTTTGCCGATGGAAAATCCCATCGGGTACAAGTCTTGTTAAAAATAAAGAAAATTAGTCACAAGTTCTTTAATCACATGTCACAAGTCAAGCTTCATAATAAAACCATTTTAATATACCAAGTAGCGTTCGCCACGACAAATCTGTCTAATCGGCAAAGTATCGTTCGCCTTTACCAGGCCTAAGGTTGCGCCCGCGGCTGTTCGCGTGTCAATTGGAAGTTTGACAAAGCCATTTAAATTAATCGATTTTCTGCAGCTTAAATGAACAAATAACAAACACACAGCTGTTCTCGTTAATTATATTCAAATAACAATTTTATTAGTTAAGAGGATCAGTACATCTGCTGAAAGTTATTATTATTTGTCTGTAATAAAATTATTTAATAGGTATGTATTAGAATAACTGAAGATGGATTTAGGCTCAATTCACACTGAAATGGCAGCGGCCAGCAGCGACGCGGCGAGCAGTTTTAATGACAAGGCATTATAAACTTTATGAGCTTTCTACCAACCTTGCTGACTGTGTAGGCAATATATTTATACAGAGCGTGTAACAAAAACCCTGTCCGATCCGAAAGTGGAAATAGGTACTGCAACAAATTGTTGGATATCCTAAATCAAAGTCAATAATAGAGAACGAGAAAACAAAAGAAAAAAAAAAGTTATTGCAATTTGAAATTCACGTTTTTAGTACCAAAATAACGCAATTTTCTGCAAAGGTTCATCATATGTTATGATGGCTTGTAGACGCTAGACGCCGGCCGCCCGCACCCCATGTACTAACCCGGTAAAATACCACATTGAAACAAAACGCGGCGAATAATTTTATAATAAAAAAAAAAACATAAGTATAGACTCTAAGTATGATTGTTAACAACACCCTCACGGATCGGACAGGGTTTTTTTTTACACGCTATATAACTTGTACACTCTGAAATGACGCGCGAGAGGAGTGTGAGGAGCTCGTGGCTAAATAATAACAGCTGCACGGATCGATCCATCAAGTTAGGCTACGCTTTCCGAGGTTGGTCCGTGGATGGGTGACCATCTTTACATATCGAGACTTCTCCGTGCCTAGGAAAGCACGTTACGCCGTTGGTCCCGTTTATCATTCATGGATCTTTGACAGTGTTTACGGGTCGTCGGGTCGTCGGGAAGTCTGACAACCAGTCTTACCAAGGGGTATCGTATTACTCAGTTACTGGGTTGTGGAGGTCAGATAGGCAGTCGCTCCATGTAAAATACTGGTATTCTGCTGCATCCGGTTAGACTGGAAGCCGACCTCAACATGGTTGGGAAAAGGCTAGGCAGATTGACTCTGAAATGACGCGCCCCACTACCGCATTACCCATAGAAATCCGCATTACCGTGCACGTAAATGCGGCTGTGGCGCGCGTCATTTCAGAGTGTACAAGCTTTAGGTACCTACGGCTAAACCTGACTCGGAATATAATATGAAGATTTATAACCGATCTGTTTCAGTTATCTGCAAGTCCATCGATAATTGATTTACTAAGTATAAGTAAATCATCGCTAATACCTGGCTACCGCCCTAAAATAGACTGTAATCACAAATAAATATCTCAGGCCCAGCACTGGACCTACAAATTTAATTTACATAAGGATTTTATTAAAGTTTTTATCTTATTTTGTGGCGTATGCGCGGACGCACGGCGGGGTGTCGATGCCAGTGATCCACCGCCATTGTTGTTCGAATTTCGAATACGATCTCCGTACTCTTTGACATTCGCTTTTCAAAATTATAAATTTAACTTTAAGTAAGTTTAGTCATTTTTGAAATGTCCTTTTTGGGATAGAGTGAATTTATGTTGGTGTTGTTTACTGTTATTGAATTGTATTGTGTTATCGGTAGGCATGTTTTAAGAACGTCATAAGTGGAGCTGAAGTTTAATCCGGTATTGAAATGAAACAATACTTATGTACATAATAATTATGTAAGTACTACTGTAATATTGATAGTTACCAAATGAACCTGTTCCTGAATTTTTAAAGTAGCCAAGTGGTTAACATTATTTAGCAAAACATTGTTCAAAAATGACGCCGATTTCTTGTTCTTCACTTGTCTTACAAAGAAAATGCATGCCCTGTTTATCATTCCCACAAATCAATATTTTATTATCATTCTCCGACACCCCAAATCAACCACAAACACATTTTCTTTCATACAACTTTCATAATCTCCAATCCTATCTTCATCTCTTGGTTAAAAAATACACATGGCCGAACAATAGCATTCCTCCGTTCGATTAATGACATTCGAGTACCTACCTATACGACACTCCTACATCTACTTAGTTGACATTATGTAAATACAGTTCCACTTTACATTGTCGTACTCATTATGCCGTGGAAGATTCGTTAGGTGAAGAAACACATGTTGTTTTATCGTATCTTTTTCGTGTATGGGTGCTGGTAAGTATTGGATGTGTTGTTTCGATCGTGAATCAGTTTGTGTTGTTCAATGATTTTGGATGGTGCATCGCAGTAATAATGACATAATATGATTATGATCAGTGTGATAATGATTGAAAATAAACTTTTATTAAATCTGCAATTTAAAATCAGTTTCTCTAATTAGCCGTTTTTATCCAATACGCATTTTGTTTATATTTATAAAATACCAAACATTATGTTACTTGTTCTTAAATATAATTATTATTCTCGTTACAAATTGTGATTACATTTTACAGGACAACATCGTCCACAACAAAAGTGTGATCCGTACAAACCAGGTACTTTCTTGCATCCATACCGCACATAGATACATCTTAGCTCACACAATGAGATGATTACAATCCGTATCTATAATACTTTACACTATAAAAAAAATAACAAGCCTCAGTCGTGGGCGAAAGAAAACAATTGATGCTCCTTCCTGCTCTAATTTTAGATCCACTCGCCCAATGATAAGATCTAAGAATGATTTGATTAATTTGAACAAGGTTTTAATACAACGAATAGTTAGGGCTAAGTATTTTTATTGTGGACGCGTGTCGATACTAATCTTTTGCGTTAAAGTTATTAATAACCTTGTGTGTAATGAAGTTTTAATGATTTTGGACGTATGTAGGTACAGCTGTGTTTTGACCCCTTTCTTTTGAGAGTAGTTTTTTTTATTATTATTCGAGTGAATTTTGGTGGACAGCGTTGATGGTGCATTTAAAATAAATAAATAAATGTGTGTCGTAATCAGCATTATTTTCCCCAAGCATTATAATTATCTATTAAAAGTTTTTCACAGACGGTTTCATTTGAAATTATTTTTATGATAAAAAAAAAACTTTAAGAATGTAGTGTCTAATTTATAAGCATGGGAATTAATATCAAAGAAATCAATACGTGATTTCTCCATGTTTTAATATCAACACATTTTCGGTGTAGAATTCTCGAATAACCCTTAAAGTCAGCACTCAGCTGTTACGTCCACTTAATTACGTAGCATCGCATAAAAAACTAAAAATACAACAGTATCTTTTTAATTTTAGCAGCCAAATATAACCCACGTATTTTATTGACACCTTTTTAGTGTTGATAATTTTAGGAGTGTTCAATTTCATTGAAAACGGAAAACAAACTAAATCGTAATGGAAAGCGATACTTTTAAATCCTCGCTGAGAAAAAAACTAGGTAATGGCTTTTTTTATCAGGCAATCTCATTCGGGATGTTCATTAAAAAATTGTAAAGGCATTTTCGCGAGGCGTCTTTGGAGGTATAAGGGCGTTTGTGAAACGATCAGTTTTCTGCACCAATTCACTTGAACCGTATCAATTATGGTAATTCCTGGTTTAATTTCCTGGCGCAGATTAACTATACCCCCTCTAGTAATAAAACCTGATTTATTAGGTGAAGTTTTTTTATAATTTCTCCCTTGAATCTTTAAGTTTGATGGTGCCCGGATTTTAGGTAGAGCTGTGATTAAAACGATTTATGTCTGTCAGTTATGTTTAATCGTTTGAAATCTGAGGATGATGATGCTGTTTTTTCCAGTTAGTCTCTGCTGAGTTTCAGTTAAACAGTGGTTATCATAATTGCTGTGTTAATTAAAGGTAAAACAGTGACTTCCACGTGAAAGAATCACACCTTTTTGGCGCAACCGTGAGACACACTATTGTAAGTTGTTAAAACACAATTTTTTCACATTTTTATTTTATTATTTTTATTTTGTGTTTCTCGAACTGTGTCCGAATAAATGTTATTCTTTACGTGTTAGTTTCTTTACGTGCGTTAGCATAGAAGAGCAGTTTGTTTTTGTATTCCTCTTCATCTTATGATACACAATAGGAACAAACACACAAACACACACACACTCACATACACCACACACCACACTCACATCACACACACAAACAAAATACCATGCAACACCTGAAATCACCTATCTAGTCTCATTTCTTTAAAGACGAAATGAATCATTAGCAATACTCCTAGAGTACCATAAGATGCTATCATAACAAAAAAAGTAATTGAAGACAAGACAATAAGTAAGTAACCGTTACATAAACATTACTTAACTACGTTTCTAAAGCGTTTCGTTAAGATAACGTTATTTTCCAATTTTCAGCATTACACATAGTTACATACAATAGTTGTACTGTTCCGGAATTTGCGCTCTGTTAACACTTTACACATTGCACACGTAAGTAAATTACTTTAACTTAATAATATGTAAAAGTTAAGTGTGAATTTTGTGTATATTTGCTGGGTTCCTTACCTTTGGGAGTATTTTTGTCTCATCAGTTCGTGAGACACAGAAAATGCTTAGGATAATCTGATAACTACGTAGACTACTGCGTAATCGTGCAAACATATGCCCTAAAGGGGTTCACGTTATTCAAGTTGCATCGATTCAGAGTTATAGTTTACAAAAGATCACACTAATTACTCTCAGTATTCTAGGTACATGATAAGGTAATATCTAATGTACCTATGATATGTGTGTGATGTGTATGATAAAAGTAATTAATTGTATATTTATTTTCTCAGATTTTCATATCGTAGGCCCTTGATAAGTAGGTACTTACTTGTCAACTTCAAGTCTGATGGGAAAATGAATGGAGGTTTTAACGTAGGCGAAGAAAGATACTTTGGGCTTGTTGGTAGTTGTACTGAATAAAAATGAAAATATCAGGTTGTTTTGAAAAGTCTTTTATGTCTTATTTTGTTAACTTTTTTAAACTATATAAAATATAATTACAAAACTCGTTGTAGCTATCAACAACGTTTAATCTTCCACTTAGTATAAACCCAGTTTTACTGATCCCTAAAAACAAAAACGCAGGTTCTAGAAAGCGTACCGCGTTGTTACACCGAATTAAACAGTCTTAAACACAATTGAATTACTTGAATTTCCTCGTCGAGAGAACAAAAGCATTATTAAATACGTAATTATTCACATTTACTTGGCGTGCAAGGTTTTAATTCAAAGTTTCGAGGGAACGTTCGATTTAATACTAGCTGAACTAATTGGTAACGTGGGTCGGAGTAATTTTGTTTACTACCTTTTAAACGACCCCACCCACTTGCATCTCATTAAGTGTTTTATTGTAATTACCGACTTCTCGGACGTTGTAAGGAACATTTTGTTCAACACGAGCATTTTGTGAAATTATATGAGTCAGTCGTCACGGTGTGTGAGGTTCTTTAATTTCATGTTTATTTTACTTTTGTTATGAATGTTTGGACTGAGTCCTTTGCACGAGTTCTTCAACTTGATTTTTGAAATCAGTACGGTTTTTTTTTTTCTGCAATGATACCAATGACACCACGTGAATCAAAGACTAAGGGCACTTTATGTGGTGTATTATGTGGCCTTTTTTGTAGGTTATTTGGTACCCAAGTGATTCATGATATTGAAAATCACTAAGGACGGATTTCATCAATGAAACTGAACGCGATCAGCATGTCTAAAACGCGTTCAAGAGCTGATGTTGTCAATATTCCATTACAATTTTGACACTGACAGCTCTTTAACGAGTATATATGGGCTGAACGCGTTCAATTTCACTGGTGAAAGCCGCGCTATAAGAGTGTAGAGTATTGATCTGTTGAAGCGGTGAACTTTTCTCGTTTTCACATGTCAAAGCTAGCTAGTACGTCTGTAACCTAAGATATTATTGACCTTCTATTGATTTTATCTAACAGTGATGCTGCAGCAGATTATTAACAGACATTTAGCCGTTTAATACGGTACAGTTGAGTACAACAATCGCATTCATTGCGAGCTTTACAACTTTCCGGAACGCATCAACCACGCGACGAAATTTCCCAATTACACCTTTCAAACGAGTGTACTCGACTGTACGCTGAATTTTTAGTATCTGATTCACCTCGACTGCCTAAACTTCCTAGAAAAGAGCCAAATTTTTCTCAAAAGGCTCACTAACTGTCATATATTATCATAATTTTATATAAGCGCTACTGTTAGATTCTTGCCGATACGTTTACAAGCACCTAATGATGCCTTTTGCTTGCAAAGTCAGTCCAAGAAGCAACTGTTAGAAAATTTTATTGCCAAATAACGGCTGTTAAAATGAGTCATTCTATAATGCGAGGTCACAAATTTCTTTATTCGACGCACAAGTGTGTAGAATGCTAATACAAACATGAGGAAAAAACAATTTGTCCTGGCTTGTTTGTATGTTTTAAAGCGCATTTTAATTGTGTACTCCTTTCTAAATGCCTAAATGCTGGTATGCGGGTACTTACGATATTTCTTTTGCGTACTTACATAAATGTCTGTTGTCTTTGTAATGTTTTTAAATTCTTTTTTATATATTGTGTATGTATTTGGGGCAGGAGGACGGTACTTACGATTTTTTTTTTACATTTCATCTCATACTTATTGTTTAACAGTCAAATCAGATAGGAAAAGTTGTATTATATCTGTTTCAGCACTTAGATCATACTTAAGTGCTATCTATAATCTCTGGTCTTCCATATGGAAGTTCATTGCGTAGCCATCATTGTACCATGCCAAGCAGGTTGGTTCCTGGTTCAAACTACATGTTGGTTTTCAAGTTATTATTGTTATTAAGAGCCTTTATTGTCTCACCAAAAGGCAAATGCTACTTACTGTCTTTCCACTTCTTTAGCCTCCAAAAATTCTGAGAAAACCAAGGGCTCACTTGTATAGGTACTTCCAGACAAAATGATAATAAAATTAATGAAACCTACCATTATTAAACGAAAAAATTAATTGTTGTTATCCCTTTGATCAATCAATCAACTCGGCCTATCGCAGTCCACTGCAGGACCTACGCCAACAGTGGCTTGGGAGAGGCCTGTGCCTCTCCTGAGCTGTGCCACAACATCTTATCCTCCGCCTTTTGCATCCAGTCTGTCCCAGCCACTTTCTTGAAGTCGTCGGTCCATCCAGCTAAAGGGCGTCACACACTACGCCTGCCGATACGCGGTCTCCATTCTAGGACTCTTCTGATGCTCCACCAGCCATCGGTCCTTCAACAAACATGGCCAGCCCACTGCCACTTCAGTTTGCTTACCATGCAGCTATGTCGGTACGCATTATGATAACAGGAAATTATCAAAGACAAAAAAATAAACGAAATAACCTTCTATAAGCTTTCAGAAATAATAATAGGAATAATAATAAATAATATAACTTTCGTACATAATAATATGTAACATACTCAACTACATATCCACTAAACAGTGATCGACACTTTTATCCTTACAAGCCACGTTTCCGACCCGATGCGGTAATTATCGCTTGAACTCATAATTAGCTGCATACGCTGCAGCGCTGGCACACGGATTGTCCTAATTGCGAAGCAATTACTTATAATCGTTATACTGCGAACTTCAAGCGTAAAGGGCTTTATGTTAGCGTATTCACAATTTCTTTGAATGGAACCAATCTTTATGCAAATGTTTCGTAGTGCTCTATGGTTTACAGCTGCGTAAATGTGAATCGTTTTCATTTAAAGTGCATCTTTAAAATGATTTCACATTACATTAAAATATAAGAGCATTGAAGTTATTAGATTTTGAACTCTGAAACAGTATTCATGCAGCACACTAATTGCGTAACACACGATCAATCAGTTTAATTTTGACAGTTCAACAACATTCATTGCGTTATTTACGTTGTTGAGTAGACAAATTTTTCAAACTTATGAAGCAATGGATTAGTAATATCCTTCAAAATGATTTAGACGATGTTTGATCGCTAGTTACACAATTAGGGTGCAGCTCTTTGTTTACATTTGTACCTCCTAATTTTTGTCTAGTCAAATGATTTTCATTCTGTACAAGTGTACATAAATATAACTCTTCTCCCTTCTGCTTTTCTTCTCTGTTTTTCCTGCCTAGTCGGTATGAATATTGTTCTTCTTTGATAGCCTGACTTCAACTTTTCTTTTTAATTTTCGATCCACTAGCAGTTTCAACGTCATCTATGATTTTTGGATACGTCCAGTGCACTTCTACTGACAAGTTCTTGACTGTCTAATATTTGAGCTAGGTGTTCTCATAATTTTGTGTCGATTCGAAAGAAGCTCAGCAGTAGGCAGTTCTAATACATTTGAATCATAGATCAAAATAATTATCAAAGCATTGCGATAAATTGATATAGCTTAAAGCGCTATTTCGCAGCAAATTATTAGCACAATCAAAGGGTGTGGGAACTGGCAGCGCCTGATCCGAGATTTAATTATCGGACTTAAAGCCGTAACCTTTAATTATACATCGTTTATAAATAATGAGCTAAGCTTACGGTAGATATTATTCTTGCTAATATTATAAATGAGAACGTGCGTTGGTCTGTTGCTTATAATTTTGAAATGGCAACATCGATTAATTTGATGGCGTTTATTGAATTCGTGTCTAGGTATCACAGATTTTATGTTCACTGTGATCATAGTACTTATCATAAACCATCTTTAGTGACTCGGAAAGCACGTTAAGACGTTGATCCCGGCTGTCAATCGTGGATCTTTGAAGGTCGTTATGGATCGTCAGAAGCCCGAAAGTCTGACAACCAGACTTACCAAGGGATATCGTATTACCCAGCCTGACCTTCACTGGGTTGTGAAGGTCAGATAGGCAGTCACTCCATGTAAAATACTGGTATTCAGCTGTATCCGGTTAGACTGGAAGCCGACCCCAATATAGGGAATAGGCTAGGCAGATTTATTGATGTCGAAAGCTGTAGTAACTTTGTAATTATCATTATGCCCGATGTAGATTGATTGTGATCATGGTACTTAGACTTTTTGAATCGAATAAATGTACCTATAGCGTACCAATCCTGGGCCACCTCCCAACAATCTTGGTGACTGTTTATGGGTGCCGAGACAAGTAAGGAACAAGGAGAAGGCCAGAATGCCTCAAAGGTAGTTATGTCTCTTACATAGCAGGAACTGCAATATATATGCATTTAGAGTTACGCGACGCGTGTAGCGCTGCACAATGGTTGTTGCATTACACGTTGCACTGATGTTCCTATGTTACGTTACACCATGTACATAATTATGTGTGTTGCTTTAAATGTTGTATTGAGCAGAGTAGGTGCTGTTACGGTACATAACATTTAAAATGCCTGAACAATAAATAAAACAATTGCAGCTGTTTGTGGTATACCGAAAGAAACAGCTAAAGAAGATGAATCCCCCCCATTCTTTTATTCTGACTGCAGCACTGATGTACGCTCTTTACGACGTAAGGTCTATAATGACCACAGTGCCAGAATAATAATCAATCTATATGCATTCAAACAATAGCTACCGTTTTTCTTTAAACAGTAGTCATATGGAAATAACTTATGTTGTTTAAATGGTAATCCAAAACTTGAGATTCACAATTCTCACATACATTACAAGCGGTTTATTTTTGATGTCCAAAGAACCTATGCAGGACCACATCCACAGAGTGACAGCTGTCAAGTAAAATAAAACTATGTGTTTTCAATGGTAGGGTGCATTATCCTTTGTAGGTCATTTGCATTCTCGGGGTTGATTTTTCGTGTACCTCACGACTGGTTGCTATAAAGTTTAGTGTGGGATTTTGGAAGACGATACCATAAACGACAGAGAACTAAGTTCATGATCATACTCATTGATTGCATGTAGGGTAAAAACGACTCATACATACATAAACTCATGCCTTTTTCCCATCGGGATAGGGAGAAACTACAGAGCGCCACCTGCTACGATATTTACGTACTCTGCAACTGAATACCAGTATTTTACATGGAGCGATTGCCTATCACACCTAAAGACCTTAAGAACATCACCAATAAAGTGACTATAATTCCTTCAAGGACGTCCCCTCACGGTTTTTCCACTGACATCTTTTGTTAGTCGCCTTTCATTCATCCTTTCAATATGACCAAACCATCTAAGCATACTCGTTTCAAATTTTGTCACTATATCTTCTTTTAAACCGTAATTTTGCCTTATCACAGTTTGGTTAACAATACAAAACACAGACTTGGAAGTAAGCTTTAGCTTAAGATAGTTCATATCAAAATTCGTCGTCACTTCAACAGTAATTTCTAAGCTAGGTTCCTTAAGTTTTTTTTTAACGAAGATCCTTAACACGGCTTGCGGTAGTATTTGACTGGTAGAAATCGTCACGTAAGGAAAAAGCGTTATGCCCCCCCCCCTCCATTCAACTACCTCTCTCTTTCGGTCTCTTTCTATTATAGATAATTCTGAATGGGCATCCGAGTATCGCGTAAGGAACTTCGTCCCCTGACCACACAATCGTAAATCTACATGACAGAAGAGTCTACTGCGTTGCTCCAAGTATTAGTAAGTATCACCTATTATGAATTTACTCTCGTACAAATGCTCCTCAATGTTGACAGGACTGACTAAGTTTAACAATTTCAGAGGCAGAATGCCGTTCATGGCGTATGGAACTGTGAGAATGCCCTTCCTTGATAACGTCATTATGTACGGGAATTCTGTGCTGAAGGCTAATCCACCAAGTTAGGTAAGAACCTCATTTCAACAATTTGGAATTTATTGCAACATAATTTTAAATGGGCACATCGGATCTACAATTTACATTTACAAGCTCCATAGCATTAAACTAAACAATGACACGATTACGCAGATACGTATCAAAAAATCTGATTAAACCCTCGCCAGCTACGTGTCGAAAAAATAATCTCCTAACAACGCAACCGTTAATTCGGCCTAATCCATTCGGTTCATAATTATTATATTCGTTTGTTCCTCGTGACCAAGTACGTTTTGTCTGCGCCCCGAATTCGTAATGAGCGAGGCTTTCCAAGTATCGGGTTGGCACTTATCGGGCGTGCCATCTGACTATTATATTACCAAAATACCACTTTAAATGCAGCCCACTGTAATCCTATAATTAACTTAATATGTACCTTACGGCAGAGTTACATGAACAGTGCGGAAAATGCATTTTCGATGGCGAAAATCCATGTTGATGGACCGCCCCTGCAATTATGGGGTTGTTTTATTCATTGCTCGTTTAAGTATATGTTTCATTACATATGTGTTTACGTGTGCCAGGTATTTAGTCTTTGATTCTAAAACAGTTTTAGATTTCCGTGTTCTGTTTACTTGATATTAAATTGGGGGAATCACTATTTTAATGGTAGAACACGTCATTATTGTCGTCGGAAATGGACAAGGCGTGTTTTGTGTGGAGTATTTTCCACAATGATTCAACTACGTATGTAATAAGCTTATTTCACAATACTTATGTTAATTTTGTGATGCTATTAGAATTTCGACGTAGCTTTATCCTCGTTTGAGTTAATCATAAACGTGGTTACTGCGGCTACTCAAGCTTTAAAAACTATTCTAATGTAGAGATTAGGCAGGTTTAATTAATTGTAAAACTGCAATATCTGGGCATATTCATTTATGTGTCAAAATTTCAAGAAACTCACTTTCACATCCTAATCCAAACTTATATTATAAATGTGAAAGTGAGTTTGTTTGTTACGCTTTCACGCTAAAGTTGCTGAAGGGATTTGGATGAAATTTAGCACAGGGGTAGACCATGACCTGGAATAGGACATAGGATACTTTTTATCCCGATATTCCCACGGGATCGAGACTTCCGCGGGTGAAACCACGGGGCGCAGCTAGTTTATAATATTAGTTAAGATACCTATACTTTTTTGCACACCAATTAACACAACTTTTGGACACAATTTTTGAGTTAAAAATCTTTAAGCATTTAGGGGTATGAGGAACAGGGTGTAAAGTTCACTCATCCACCATAGAATAGGGAGGATCCTCCGACCAGACGGGTGTTGTGTCTGGAGGGCCACTGCCCTACGATTGATGTCAGGTTCTTGTATATTTGTCCATTGCATGGTAAACTTTAATTGCGCGATGCAGGATTTATGTGACGTTAGGATTTTTGTGTGACGTCAGGTCTTTGATGCGTTGTTCGAATGTGGTGATGTAGATACCACCACAAGCATTAAGCGCCGATTACAAAGCATTGGCCACCCTTAATCAAATCAAGGTTCTAAAATCGTAAATGGACTAAGAAGTCATTTGCAGGTTTTAACATAGTAATTCGACTAGCTTTATACATACTTAATCACCTCGTACATATACATAATGTATACATACATACCTCATTCACATGACAAAGATTCCACCAAACTTATCATAAAACACACATTTACGCGATCGAATTAGAACGAGCATTTCTTCACGTATCAGAACCCATTTAAAATCATGTCCAACACTCGTGCAAAACAAGCTCAAACATGCAAGTTTATTGTCCTTATCACTAATCAAAACGGATCAAATACGACCGAACCATCATTGCATTTTAACGCATACCTTTTAAGCGATTCTCAATTATAACACAGTATATTAATTATTCATTACTGAAATGCTATTGGTATGGAAATCTAAAGAAGTGCCGACGTGACACCTAAGTATGTGGAACCAAGCGATTGCCATTTGCATACCTATATCGGACACCCACATCGCAATAACGACTGGTGCCGGATCAAAATGTAATTAAATCGTCAATACACGAACTGTATATGAACGGCGTACCAATACTTGCGAGGATGTTGAGTGAATGGATGGGACAGGAAACGCAGCTCATAATATTCTGAATTTTCTTTTCCACATTTGAAACTTTACCGTAGGCTTGTGAAAAGTATTAACGAAGTAAATAAAGTCATAGTGTAGAGCATAGGGCTATTGTTATTATAAGTAATATTCATAATAAACGGACGGGGAAGATGGCGGGACGAGCTTGACGCCTACAGACAGGATTGGTCCACATCAGCCAATCAAGGCAGAGAGGAGTGAAAAGGAAAAAGGGAGACCTTCGTCTTGCAGTAGAAGAACATAGGCTAAAAATAATAATCCTTACTAATATTATAAATGCGAAAGTAACTCTGTCTGTCTGTCTGTCTGTTTGTCGCGCTTTCACGCCAAAACTACTGAACCGATTTAAATTTAATTTAGTACATAGATAGCCTAGAGCCTGAGAAAGGACAAAGGCTACTTATAATCGACATATCGAACTAGCGGAAGCTAGTAAACAAATAATACAATAAACAACCAAAGACCCCACTATAGTATTGGTGTCTGTCGTGACCGATATGGTCAATTTTACCTTGCCATTTCATGAAACGGTCGAACACTTCATGAAATAAGCAATTCTAAGATCTGGTCACGACCTATTAATAAGGACAATAGCTAACTGCTAAGCCATACGGTACCTCAGCTAGTAACGTGATAGAAATCAGTCCACCTATCCAAGTTTTCCTCCTTGACGAAGTTCTGTTACAAGCCACATGATGGTTTTACCTATTGGTTATTCTGTTTAAATAGCTAGTTGTATCTTGTTCCTGTGTTTGACTGACTCAGTTTTCTCAATTTTAGTTACAGCCTTTGCAGACATGGAATCCGATTCAAACAACAACTACAGCCTCTACAATATACACAAAATTTTTGAATTTGACAAATGTGTGTGATCAAAAATTCATGTTTCAACTGCCATATCTAGCTAACTTTCATCCACGCCCATAGCTATGTGGCCCAGCGGTTTTGCCAAAGCAAGTCGCGATAAAACTACTAATGAACAGTGTAAGGCTTCCAAGTAACGGGTGGCGATGTGCATAACATCGTAACGCGATGAATTATTGATACGTACACTAACGAATCTGATAAAACATTTGTTTTACACTGTTTATGGAACCGTTAAATGGCTCGCCCATTTTAATGGCCGCCATTATTTGGATGACATCCAAGATGTTTCTCGAAGTCAGTTTACGTGATTTTAATAGATTTGTCAACGTTTTGCTTTATTGTTTTCATTGGTGTGACAGAATTCCTTTAGTATGTGGCCCTTTGGTTGAAACAGAAACGTCCATTGATAAACATGTGTTCCCATGACAGTTAACCCCAAATATACAAACTGGGGGCCTAAAGCGGCCACATTAACAATATCTCTAAAAGCAATTCATTTCCTGAATTTCCAGCTGTCATTAGCATTTCCTCTAATTTGAGACAAAAGCAATTCATAATGTGTAGACCATTTCACGAATCTCCATAGAAAACTGTCAAACAGATGAATTATTTCGTAATAAATGAATCGCACGCAGATCATATTATTATGAATTGTCAGTTTGTGACAGTTTACGATGATTCATACTATTTTCCCATTATGATTCTGCGAAAGTGGCTGTTTTAAGCCCCCAGATATCCGTAAAATTGTTTCGGATCGCTGTAGATTATAATAAAACTTGTATTGCAACTAAAATAGTTTTAACTTTATACAGTTTTACTTTTGAAGAGATCTGATTTACAGACAAACGCGCAACGTTTTTAGCGCGGTGTATCGCGACAGTCTTCGCATCATTGCAACACAGGATGATGCTGCTGGCCATGCCCTTTAGATTATTCCTAAGTCCTCTTATGACAATCGCGAAAGAAATCAAGGTGGCTAATTCTTTGCCAGACACAAAATACTTTTCAGCATCACTGTTAAACCAACAAAATTATGTATATATTCTCAATTAATTTGATTCACCTCGACAACGTTGTCTAATAACCCCGAAACTAAATATAAGCGTGATGATAAATATATAGGTAAAACTGTTGCCAATAAAATGAAGAGCGTAGTAAAAATTTTATTCTCATCGTTTCATTAAGCACCTCATTAATATTTACATCTTATCATTATTTCTATTTGTATATTATTAGATACTAGCTCCTGCCCCCGGCAGGATTCTCTATATAACATCAACGCTGCATCTGCTAGTGAAAGTCCCGTGAAAATCGGTTCAGCCGATTTGGAGATTAACCTTTTGGAGTTTTTTTCTTATAAGCAGGTACCGTATACATTTTCATTATGAACTTAGTAAAAAGCTGTTATTACCCGACTACCCCAAAAGGAGGGTAATGTTTTTTTTACATTACAAACAGACACTTCAATTTTATTTATTTCTGGTGTATAGGTTTTTTTTCTGTGTGTTAAGTAAAGATGGCGACAAGAGCTGGATCAATATTATTTTCTTGTCTTGAACTGGCGTGAACTAATACCGTGTTAAACATATTAAGACAGTAAATATGAAGGCTAACAAGTTACCTAGGGTACATTAGATGTGGACACGGAGGCAATTTGTTAAGGACTGGACATTAGAATTGCAAAACCTTGCAGTTCAGAAATCAAAATGAAGAAGGCCTTTTTCCTTCAATAGAATGATGCAGATCTAAATAGATAGATAGCCACTGTTCGGGGTTTAGACAGGACAGAAATAAACTCGAATAAAATAATAAAATTCACTATATTCCAAGTTCACAATTAAAAAGATTATGTTAAATATAGGATAATTATACGGTCCCAAGTCCGTTAAGTTTTGTATGAAGCCTGTTCACTGGTTAGTGCCAAACCATCAAGGATAAATAGATAACATCGGATGCCACTGTGCCAAGATTTCTACATTGATTTAATAATTCTCCTACTTAGTATGCATAAAGGCTTTCTGTTAAACTTACCATTTGACTATAGTTTTATACTTACACTTTTGTAATCCATCCTCAATTTATTAGTCATTGTTCGTAAGATCCACTGTCGGGCTAAGTGCTAAGGTCGGCTACAAGATCTTTTTGGAGATTTATGAAAATGCTGTATTTTTTCAGTGATTAGGCTTATCCATATTGAAGAACTTAGTAATCTGTGATAAAGGGTTACTCAAACTCAATTACAGGCTGTTGGTTATGTTGACCATCACCCATTGTTTAGAGTATACCTACCAATATTCTCTCCAAAGAAACAATTGAGACACGATCTCCTGTTGACATACCCTCGAAAAGCAAACAATAGTATTACCTCGAAGAAATAACATTAATAAAAAGTATGGTTGAATGCTCCAGTTATCATGATTAATGTACGATATAACACCTCCTATTGATAAGAGTGAAACCAATAATGATGGTAGGGTGTTAGAACTAAGTGTCAGTGTACTGGTCATCTATCCTGTGACTTATTTGAAGAAAAGTAATAAATTTTTATTAATTTTATTATACAGAAACAAATAAAAAATAATAACTTTGTATGTTTACAGAGTAAATTATAGAGAAGCCATAATAAACCTGGAGTAACGGGAAGTGATACTGAACATTCTGAATTGAATGAAAATGACTGTCATGAAATTAACAACAACAATGACGCTGACGTAATAAAAGACGCACATACAGAAATAACAAACTACATTTTTAACGACTATATCGGAGCAAATGTCAACCGGAGTCATGACAACGATTAGACAAAAGCTTTTGACGGCACAAACACTCGTTTTGGAGACAATCATTATGAGAAAATCTTACAAATGACTAAAACACGGTAATAAAGACATTCATAGATGTACACATTGTACTTATGGACGACACTCACGTTTATGATGTATATCTTAGAATAAAAGTACCGCTTTACTGTGAGATGCCGCGGGAGAAACCTGATTGTTATAACTAGCAAAGTTGGGTAGAAAAAAATCTGCAACACCCTTGTCTCGTAACATCGATAACGTAGCAAAAAAAGAAACAGGTTTTGAATCAAATAAGAAAAATGTAATCAGCTTATAAAATCAACACTATAAACTGATTAGCAAAAACCTAATGGTGTCATCTAAAATGGATGATATAAAATATTCTTAAAATAAGAATACTCATTAATAGCTCGAAGATGATAGACTTGATTAAACAGATCTAATCAAATCAAGAATGTTAATTGTAACGTAGATTTTTAACGACTAAAGATTCGAATTCAGATAGGGAATAAAAAAATCCTAACAGAAATGATGCAATGTTTAACCAAGAGCAAACCAAACAAAGAGACACATTTAATAAGACAAAATTAATTAACAAGATTAAAAGCTGAAAAATGACCGCAGTAGGCGTATCGCAAATCATACAACATTAATAACGCAAGCGTTACGATTTAGATATGCGTACGCGTCGAACTGAACAATGATATAACATAACTGTAGTCAAGAATTTTTTGCTAGGCCATTCGGTACTTTATGTCCCGTATATAGTCCGTAAATCGTTACTGCGTACATATTTGGCACTGGGTCCCTCTTTAAGTTTACCGCTAAGCACATGTCTCCCCGCGCTCCGATGTCTCCCCGAGTTGAATTGTAAATCGTATCGCATAAGTAGATTACATGTTCTGCTATTTCTACAGGTTCATTGTTGGTACTTGGAAGGATGTTGGAATGAGGCTATTGTGTGGACTAATTTATTAATTTATTAGTGCTGGAGGATGTGAATGTGATGATGTTGATTTTAGATCGTTTACTAGAAATATGCAAGCGATTTATTAAAATGAAGTAAACAGCTATGATAGGCATATGCGACTATTCTAATTAATTCCAGAACAGTGGCTATAAAAGCGATCAAAGCTTAGTATTTCATTGGCATAATTTTATTTAAAAACTGAGGTAAGGTGAAGTTTACCTGTTTCCTTTGCCCTGAAACATTACCAGTTAGGCTGTTTCTCCAGTTTTGTTGTATTTTTCAGTTGTCATCTTGATCACGTAGCTAAAGAATAAAATAACATCGAATTAAACTCAAATAATTGTTCAATGCAAAGTGAATACGAAGAATGTGAGGATTGCATAAAGCCTACATGCAACTGTAACGTTCCTGCTCAAACATTCCTGATTAAAATATTAATGTTGTACAAGTAATATCTAAATATAGAATGAAAATTCAATTGCTTATATCAATCACGCGTCGACACCAGCCCAGCACCTGTTTGTAGATCGCGACCGAGAAATCTTGATCGTGGCTGTTTGCGCGACCGTTCAGAATGCGCGTCGCATCGTGCACAGGACATTCGCGCGACTGGACCAAAGAATGATTGCTATTCCACGTATGTCCCCGTATAATTATAAAATATGCTGCGCCCCGTGCGCTGACAGATGGCCCACTCTATGGTGGTGTCAGCTTAAGGGATTAGTCAACTGGTATTATTTTTGTTTGAAGAAACAAATGTTTTGTCGATGATTGGGCTGACGTCGATGTTTTCTCTTACTGCTTTTACAAGTTGGTTGAATGTTGATGGAGAATGAAAATAGAAAACCATTGTAATCATTGAGACTAAATTCCTTATTTTCGTGTTGGCACGAGATGTACTAAAATAGCATGAAATTGTAAAAAGAAAAGCCAGCCAGCAACGATAGTAACGGACTGGCTGCCTAGTTTGCACCGACTGCGCATTTAAATTAATGCATTTTTCCTTAAACAGCTTGCATAAGGTGAATAAATCGCCAAATATCCTTTGATGTTTCATCTCAAAAATACCTTATAGTCTCGGACCACAAATAATTTAAAAGCAGGCAAACCTTTACCACCTTCTTTATTTAAGACACAATTATTTATATGACAGTTAAGCTATTGTCTCTTTTTGTACATTTACGAAATTTTTAAGCGTTCGGTGTACCTACAACACGTGTAATTGCGAATTCTGACAGCGAATGCGCTTTTTGTTATTTTATGTGCAGAATAACGCAGTTTACTTGGAAAAGATTTTTTAGGAATTAGTCATTCTTCATTTTTATCGGTAAGCTTTGATTAAAATCTGTATTTATTTGAAAGGGTCAACATCCTTTGTGTGCGCTACATTATTTCGTATGCATATTGACGCTCGGTAACTTAAGAACAGGAAAATTAAGAAAATCACCTAAGTGCTCATTGGGGTTTTTCCGTTTAACAATTTATTAGCGTTAAAAAAATCATTTTTGATAAATATATTATTTAAACGAATACCTGACTATAGGCTTTTGTAAACTTTTCGGGTTGCACTTTGACAAAGCTTCCAAACCTTGTTATTTTACATGCATAGAACAAGACAAAAACTTCACACGACTCTTTTGTCTACTTAAAACAGTAAAACCATATTTTTATTTTCTTGTAAGTAGATGTATTATAAGCAAATGTATTCAAAATAGAATGTGTTCAGTCCTGGCATAAAACCAAGAAAGCTTTCTACGAAAAGAAACTATACAAAATAATGAGCCAAAAGGCAATAGATAAAATTATTTTTACAAAGTTTGAATGCTGGACACGTATTTGCAAACATTTAATAAACTCTTTGTGACTCCATTTTTCTATGTAAAGTAGGTAGGCTACTTGTAAATTATGGACGAATACATGGTTCTCAGTAAGTAGATCATTTGTTTTGGAAAAAGCGTTGACACATTATCAAACGTAGCGTGGGACACCCCTCTTCTGTTTATAAGAAATTACCTTTGATCACCACTCTTGCTCACTGCGTCTTGAATTCAGTGGAGCTTTCATTCCCTAGACTACCTAGCGTCAGGTAGGATGACAGTTCATTTTTAGTTCACTTCACCTTCATGTTCACGGTGAGATTTTTACAGAATAGACCAGAAGAATAACCATTAAGTCCAGGTTTTCTCGTGGTGTTTTCTTTTCTAACGCCGTATCTTAGATTTCTATATGAATCTGTGAAAGTCACATCGGTAATAATAGGTAATATGGTAGGTAATTTTGCCAGGTTTCAAACCTACCGTTAAGTGCCTACTCCACGGTCGCCAACCACGTCCCAACCGAGGTGGCCTTGGTGGTTCACAACCGTGTAGATGATGGTTTACTACCAAATTTGAAACAGCTCTGCCGGACGCCAACCAATGTCACCTCTGTCGGGGACGCGGTTGGCAACCGGCAACGTTAAGCATCCGGATTACTCCAGCGCAGTAGCTTAAAAAGTTATAATATATCTATTAGAGCATATAACAAAATATGTATAAATAATAAACATTTTATTTTAAACGAAAGATAAGTATTTGCAGTGAAGGTGATACTGCTAAACACTGGTGAACAAAGGCATTGTTCACCAGTGGTTAGCGGCTCAGTTAACTTCATGTCTGAATCTGAAATTACATGATTATGCCTAACCATACCTTAATGTTTATGAGTTCATTTTTAGGGTTCCGTACACAAAGGGTAAAACGGGATCCTATTACTAAGGCTATGTCCGTCTGTCCGTGTATCTGTCCGTCCGTCTGTCCGCGGCTTAGGTCAGAGACTATTAGTACTAGAATTTATTTACTTTTTAGTATAAAACTTAATAACATTATTTTATAATAAGGTACGCATTCCACTTAATAAAGACACAGAGAATTAAATACTTATTGAAATCGATTGCCTGCGAATTGCGATAATTTGAGATTACAGATTGACTTACTTAGATAGGTAAGTACGGTCATTTTATTCATGACGCAGGTCTGTTAATTAAAATGAGCAATCAGCAAATTAAAGCAGTCTTGTTAGAGTTTCTGCCTACCCCTCATGAGTGATTTGAATTTTGAATATTTGAAGCTGATCAGAACAATGTTGTTATGTGAAACTTAATACTACTGAGCAATAAATTATTAATTAAAAACACCGCTATTTGTTTTTCAGTTGCCTTTCCAGCTGCAGGCTTTAAAAGCTCAAAGAATATGCAAAGATAAAATTCCTCACTTTGGACTACGCTAGGAATGAATTGTTCATTCGAAATGCAGTCACGGCTCTAAAATTATGTTCAGTCCTAAAAGGCAATCCTCAACAGCTTAGTAACGTGTCTGTACTTATTAAATCTTGAATCAGTTTCGTATTGCAACAACGTTGTGGTATATCAGGGCCTTAATTAGCTAAACTCTCATCACCAATTCCTTGCCGAACGTCAGTAATCGATGCTCTATCATTCAGACTATGATCACGTATAAATACAACATACCACTAGCCTATTTAACGGCTTACATATAAATACAAAAACGATTAATATCTCAGCTCCCACACTAAGGGCACTAATATAAAATTCTGCATCCGATGCGCACAGTTACGCACACAACAAAATCCATTTCGCGCATCCGGCTGTGCGTTTGCGCATTCAACACGCAAGCGCCATCTGTGACAAGAAAGCGCATAACCTCATTAGAAACCTAACACACAAAATGAGCCCAGCTCATCTAATAATTTTATTATACATATTCAAAAGGGCTCCGTTCGTAATGGTCGAAATGACCCGCATTCGGCTTTTAATAGTCCAATTAACATTTGGAGTCACGTTTTGAAAAGACAATGGCCATCTTCGTGGGGGCAGCGTTGCCTGGCACATTGGCAGAGGCGAGCTTTCCATATTAATGTATGTTTGTTAGCGGTAAAACACGTACTGATGACGTAAACCCGCAAGCATGTGCGGATTGGCTCATACTTTCTGTTGAGGTGGGTTTCATTAGGTTGCTATAAAAGATTAATATTGTCTTGTGCCTAACATAAACCTTTGGGTACGCCTTGATAGAATTTGAATAAGCTGGTCGATTCTGCTGAATTTTTAAAGAGTCACTCGGTGTTTTTCCAAGAATTTTGCCTATGACTACGACTTTGAGAGTGTCTTAGGTTACTCAATACTCAATTTTTTATTGCATTCCATACGTTACATAGATGGTATAACAAGCTAAAGATCAATATAGATCCTGTCGGGCACAGTAAAATCAGAAGAGAAAGTGGGCTAAGTAGAAATTCAATATTATTATAAATTATTAGATGTGTTTAATTGTGTATTACAAACACTTCACCATCCACAGAATATGGGTGGTGTTTAAAATATTGAAGTACTTAATTTTCCATCAGCAGCCTCTACTTATGTGTATCTAACCATATGTTCAAGTGCTATAAAGGGCGTATCACATTCTCTATTCTGGTCATCTACAATCAATATATTAAGTAAGACTAATGAGTACCTAGTATCCATTGCCTAACGAATCATCAAGTAGTGTATTGACGGGTAGACTACACCTTGCGCCATATTACGATTCATTAGTAGTTTCCAATTGTATTGTTCTCGGAATATCAGAACCGTTGTTTACAGTAACAGTCTGTACTGTTCGGTTAAAAATACTTCGAAATAATTAATGACTTGTCAATTTGGTCGTGGAGAACTTACTTTCAATCGTAATTGAATGATTGTATTAGCTAATTTGGGAATCAGGTCTTATTATAATTTTTTGGTAGTAACAATTTTTTTTTTTTACCGATTTACTTCCTCTCCTGTATCTGACATATGTTGGATGGCCGTGTCGATGGAAACCGGAGAAAAACTGCCAAAAGAAAAAGCTTTTTACTGGTACAGTTCGATTAAAACTTAATGGCGGCCCAGAACATGAGGCGAGTCGCTACGCAGTAACAATTTCGTGTGTCAGCGGGTGTGAGGGGTGGGGTACTGCGCAACGAAAAGCTAACTTCCGAGCCGCCATTAAGTTTGAATCGAACTGTACAACGTAATAGAAATATACATGGTGATTTTTAATTCACTGTTAACCTTTCAGTAGGTGAAAGTACTCATGATTATAAACAACTTTTACTATGAACCCAACTACGAAATTACAAAAAAAAACATCTGTTTCATACATTGTCTTCGGGTAAAAATTTCATTTTTGTATGAAACTGCTGATATTTTTTTCGATATTTCAGAGTTGATCTCATAGTGAAAGTTGCTCATAATCATGAGTACTTTCATGCCCTGAAAATTGAAAAGTAAATTAAAAATCAGAGTGTATAGACGCTGATACATGTAGCATAATAATATGAAAGGTGTGTATAAATCGTATTATTACCAATCGTGTCTAGTTAATTCTATCCAGATGAAGTTTGAAATTGCTTGTGCATCATTTCTGAATTCCATATGTTTTTATACCTCATAAATAGACACATTCAGTACCACAGACATGATGAATGGACTGTGTGAAAGCTGGTATGGCTAGAAAGGGCGTGACCACCTAATATAACGACTAATAAAGAAGTATGGAAGAAAAATACATGATGCACTAACCACAAATAAATTGTGATAAGAAAAATGATGATTTTGATGAAATACATACATTTAGCACTGCAAATCGTAGCAATATCTGAACAATAAAATGTTACATTATATTTAGATGTGAATTATTCGATACATTGTCATTGGCCATGCCATTGGATAATGTTGGATTATTGATTATAAGAGTATTTTCTATAGGTAATTTCTCAGTAGCAGCCCTCGCCATATAGGCTCGCCCCCTATTACATGGGACTTAAACATAGCTGGCGAAATGTGGGTGTACTATTGATACACCTCTGCCTAACCCTTCGGGGATACAGGCGTGATGTTATGTTATGTTTGTGTAGGTTTGATGTAGAAAGTTGTTTTTAGTATACCTGTTGGATCTTTGTTGGAATTAATATGCCTGATGTAGTCACTACTGTTATCAGCATTACATGTGTCTAAAACAATGTGGCTTGTTCCAAAAGGATAGTAATAAAACCTCCGAAAAAAATTAAAATATTGAGCATACTCAAAATATGAGATTTACTGCTTTAAATACTAATTTTCCGACAACTTACTCAAAATTCCGAAAAATCAAAACAGCATTTGCTGACGTATAATTTTTCCACCAGCTTAAATTGCGTTTTAACGAAAACTACAATTACTTAATTCATTTTCATCTCAAAACCCGTATATTAAAATGGTGCAAAAATTCTGCCAGCAACTTGGAAGTAGTGCTCGCCGGCCGCTGCCGCGGCACCGCTCGCTGCGCTCGACCGGCTCGCGCGCTGTTGGTCACACTACTAACCTAAACTAACGTATTTCACCTAATTTTTCACCTCTGCACCCGAACGCTACTACTGGTAGGTAGTTATTTTCATTAAAATTGAGTTAAAAAAAAGTTATTCTTAATCCAATAGTAGAAATTAAAAAGTTTAAGAAAATAATTATTTTAGCAGAACATTATTATCCTTTCAGAAACTTAGTATTTTTCTGAAGTTTGGAATTTTTTCGTTAATTCATTTTAAAACAGCTAAGACAGTATTAGTCAACCACAGATCGCTGGAAGTTAATTTTATTTTCGGAAGCGCTATTATTTTCCGTTCCAAACTGTCCTTGACTCAAAATAGCAAAAATAACCATAGCAAATTAATTACTACTCCTAACTGGTTTAGTCCAGTCAAGTGTTGTTTATAAATTAGTTCATTTCAATCAGTATTAGTCAATTATATAAAATCGATTAATTTAACGCTCAAATTATCGATATAAATAAACATAAGGCAAGTTATTAAGCAAATTCTAGCCTATTGACCTTTTGTTTTGTGAGTCATTACCTAAATGGTTTTCTAATTAAAAATGAAGTTTCTCTTATATGGTAAAGCAGGTATATTAATTGTAATGAGGCTGCTTAAATAATATCTTATGACTTGGAATTGCTAGATTAAATTTTAATTGATACTGGATAAATTAATTTGTAATTGGAGATTGGTAACCCTGATTCCGAGGGAATAATTAATTTAATTTACACTATTTATGTAAAATGCAGATTTCTGTAATCATAAGGATCATAATGAACTTGAATTTACCATATTGTCATAGTAATAAGATGGACGCACGACAAATGACAGTCTAGTTTGAGAACAGGACATGAAAACAAATGAGAGTGCATTTTCGGTTTCGAAGGAAATTAGATTGACCAAGGAAATAAACACCAACCAACCAATAACCATTGAATTACCAAGACCACCACCGCTGGGGCTCTGTCTCGCACAGGGTCGTAGCATTATGCTGAGCGATGGCCGTTTTGCGTGAATGTGACGCATATTTTCTCGCAACTTGTTATTTTCGTATATTTGTCCTTTGTTAGCGTCATGTTTACCGCAAATAAACGTATTTTCTTTATTTTTTTCTTTCTTTCACCAATCAGTAACCAACCAATCAACTACAAAACCAATAACCAACCGCCACCACTAGCCTACCAACCAACCGCCAACCTACCAAATTCTACTATGACAATCGTACTGATTTTAGCAAAGCATTTTGTAATTTACTACAATGAAAACAACAATGTATTGATTTTTCTTGAGCAATAAATTATCCAACAACAGTCAATTGTGACTTTGTATGATTACGAAAACGTTGATCAATTTAGGACTGTGTCAACTGTCATTATTACTAAACTTGTGTAAAGTAAGGGAAATTAACTTGTAATCAAATTGACTATAAACTTAAATTTTACACATAACATCACGCCTATTTTCCCCGAAGGGTAAGGCAGAGATGTACCTATAGTACACCCACATTTCGACAGTTATGTTCACGTCATGGAACATAAACATGGGCAACCAAGGGGCGAGCATTTTGCCATCAACCGAGCTACTGCTCAAAAATTCCTGACGGTAAAACCCAATAAAACTTTGCCTGACTTGACTTGGAAATCGAAGCCAGGACCTCACGCTCAGCAGTAGTGCTTGTGACCACTAGACGAACGAGTCAGGAGACAATTGTACATCATCTCATCTACCTAGCCTTTTCTCGACTATGTTGGGGTCGGCTTCTAGTCTAACCGGTTGCAGCTGAATACTAGTATTTTACACGGAGTGACTGCCTATCAGACCTCCACAACCCAGTAACTGGGTTATACGATACCCCTTGGTAAGACTGGTTGTTAGACTTTCGGGCTTCTGACGACCCGTAACTACTGTCAAAGATCTACAAATGACATCCGAGACCAACGGCTTAACGTGCTTTCCGAGGCAATCGACCAGTGCGGCTGTTATTACTTAGCCACAAGCCCCAACCACAAGCCAGGAGGCAATTGTACGTATATTCAAATCACAACTGACATACTTTGACAGTTATATTATGAAATGGCTGTAATGCGAAAAATTGACGTAGTTTTAGTTTACATTTTAGTTTGATATGGTTCTGATGTGTTAAAGATCGTGAGGTAAACTGAGGGCGTAGACAAGTGACAATCGCTTCCAAAGCGTTTCGTATTTCTACAACGACTGTCAACAGGATTGACATGAGCTTTTCGATAGCTTATGTCAGTCCTATACATTTTTGCCTTTTAACGATGATGGTCGTTATTGCTGATAGAATGTCACTTTGTCTAGGGCCTCTGGACTTATAGGTAGTATAAGTCTGAAATCGCCATCCCGTCTTAAGCAAGCCTGATGTTCAATGTTCGTGCCTTTTCTCTATGAGAAAAGGCCTTTGTCCACTGACTGGGACAATAAAAGGCTGGTAGTATTAATAAGATAAGGTTCTAAGTATGGTTAAGGTTTTCATTGGCCAACTGTGCAACATAATAAATGTGGGAATAGACGTCGATCGTCAGATTCGATGATTGTAGTAATTCATCTTGATTTATGTTCGCGAGTAGAGCACGCCAACTGTCGTAAATTAACGAGTTAACTGCTAAACTTGGCTCTCACTACACGCTTTGACGTTAAGATATCATTTGTCATTGGAATATAATTGGTGGGTTAGATTTTGTAGTATTTTGTTGATTTGTTTGTTGTACTGGTTGACATTTGTAACACTTTCTCGAGTTATGAGTCAATGTATAACATAAATCCACACACGGCCTCAAGTTAAGGTTAATTTAAAGTCAGTAAATTCTTAAAAACAAAAGGCGAACGGTAAAATTTTAATCCGGTAAATCAAAATTAACTGAATAAATACAAATAGACGGAGAAACCTAGATTACTCTAGGTTTTTCCATCTCTGACTAGCCTTTTTCCAACAATGTTGGGGTTGACTGACATTCTAATTACGAGTAACTACAATGGTTTTTGGTACGCAGGTGTACCGCGCGGGGTCATACAGGATGCAGCTGCGTACCAATATTTTCCATGGAGCGACTACTTATCTGGCTTCCACAACCCAGTTACTGGATAATACGATACCCCTTAGTAAGACTAGTTGCCAGACTTTCGGGCTTCTGACCCGTAATGACTGTCAAAGACCTACAAAAGACAGCCAGGACCAACGCGGCAACGGTTTATCGTGTTTTCTGAGGCACGGAGGGGTCACCCATCAACGAACTCATCGCGAAGTCAAGTTAGTAATCTAAGTCTAACATTAATTAATATACCTTTAATATACTACTACAACAAAGATAATTAAAATGCACTCCTCCCATACCTATTAACACTAATTCGAAAATATTGTAAAAGCCAAATATAAAAAAAAAAACTGTGGAGTTTCTTACAGGCTGTTTTCCATAGGAAATGACCAATTGGAACCCTGCACTTAGCTTCTGACGTTTCATAAGTGCCCATGTAAGTTTAAGTGAAATAAAATATTTAGATTTTGATTTTTTCCAAACCACTACTGATAAAATCATCAACCAATAAACGTAACTAAGACGCCATTAATTTATTGGGTCATCGCTCTCCAGAACACTATGACATTTCCGTTCACGTCTGCACCCTAATTAACTAACACGTTCACAATAAAATACCTTATTTTACTGTCCAACAATTACCAGATGGACTCTTTTATATTTTTTACCCATCTGACTTGCATCGAAATTGTATGTTTATAACTATAAACAGTTTTTATTAGCAACAAAAGCTGAACTAAGCGGATAGAAGAGTGTCCTTGCGCATACAGAATAGATTTTTAATTGTTTCAAGCAAGCTCGGAATAATGAAAGGATATTGGTATTCTCAGAAACTTCGTGATGGTTGTAAAATGGTAACTTGTTAACTGATCTGTTTGCTAGCTTTGTTTTACAGACAAAAGAATAATTTAGGAATCGCACGGGGATCATAATAATGTGTTGTTTTTTTTTTGCTGTGATATTTTCAATCAACACTACAGTGAACATTGATGAAAGGAATGCTGATTGAAGGAAACGGTGTCATAGCATCTTTTTCTTTCTTTTCGAGTCTATGGGAAAGGTAAAAATATCATATATATTGTATTAGATGAGTTGGCCCAGTTGTTAACACGCCAATCGTGATAGTTTTATATCCTCAGAAGTACAGGTATATGGAGACTTGGGACACTCCAACCTACGGGACATGGTTCAGTAATAGCACATAATTCGACGGTTGCAAAAAAACCCTTTAAATTAATAGTATTTTACCAAATTAAAATTTCTGCTGACATGCCATAATTGCCTCTGGATTTAAATGCTACTGACTTTTATCTTGTTTTTTTATATCTAGCTGCTAGCAGTCACCTTACGAAACCATCACAAAGTGACACTTTAAACCGTATTTATAAAAAGCTCTATTTTAAATTATCGAAACGTAGTTCAACTTCAAAAACGAACTTTAGGTCTATTTGCACCATAAATCACTAATCGCGTTTCGCGTCAAACATATTTAAAACATCATTCTGTCTCTATTATCTTCAAACGATTGACAGAAACGGAACGATGTTTTAAATACGTTTACCGCGAGACGTACCTATTCAGTGATTTGTGGTGCAAGTGGCCCTAAGATTAACTAGTTTGTACCAATTTAAAACAGCAATCAAATTAATTCCAAGTAGTTACTTGAGTTAATAAGACTCTAACAACGAGTGACAATTGGAAGCAAGGAAAAACCATTTAATTACATTGAACAAGTCTGAGCAAATTAAACCACTGTTAAGAAGATTGGATGACGTTAAAACGAAACACGAACTTTTTTACACCATAAACTAGACTGTTAGTCATTACTTCTTGGATTTCGCTTCGAACTGACTTATAGTGCTTGTATCTTATGGCATTTAATTGATCTCGAGCTTATAGCCCTATTCATAAACTCGCGACACGTTCGAAACGTAAAAAATCATTCCGTTGCTGTTTGTGTTCGAGATATAACTTCTTCAACCTTTTTAAACCAGCGTTGGATGTTGACAAAAGCGGGATTCTAGTGTAAATTGGAGGCTGTTCGATGTGAATAAGGTTGACGGTCGAGATTTCTCGTTTCTTTAATTTATTTTCCTCCGGGAGGTGTCTAATGACCTGCTGCGTGTGGCCCGACATTTTTATCGACCAGTGAGGAGCTTTGACAATATTTTTCGAATATTAATGTCGATACTGTATCTGTAACCAATAGGTTTATCTAAATAACGGCTTCGAGGTCTCGGTTATGCATATAAACTAATTGAGTTGCATGTATTTGCAATTTTAACAGAATATTACATAGTGCTGTTATATTTTTAGTTGAGATAACGTTGGAATTGTGAAAAAATAAATATGTGACTATCTAAACTTGGGTCTATAAGGCGACAAGTTACACTACAGTACTGTCGGGGAATATTCGATGAATAAAATGTGTTGAATTCATAACACTTTTTCTGTAGTTAAAATTCAAATTCTTAAGATAGTGTGTGTGTGTGTGTGTGTGTGTGTGTGTGTGTGAGTGTGTGTGTGTGTGTAGTTAGTATCGAGACACCTACTATTTGTGGTCCATTGTATTGATGGTCGTGAATCATCGACTTAATATAAGGAAAATCTTTACGTATCTTTAAAGTTTAGTTGATTCTAATTAAGTACAGTTTCTAATTAATTCAGTTACCTATCATCATAAAATTAAACGACTTTCATAATTTAAATTGATTCCACGTTTCTTTATACACACCATCTTCATTTTACTATTTCAAACTTTTTTATGTTATAACCAAACCGAGAGTTATCTTAAACCGAACCCAAAAATCAATTAACAAACAGTTCTACGAAAAAACCTATAACCTACCCACATTGCCAAAGGCGCTAAAAGCCGAAAGCTGGCCCAAAGTGTGACCAATAAAAAAATTAAAAATAAAACTGGCATGGGCCATCGCGAGGTGTAAAATAAACAGTCGAGCTTGCCATTAAGGTCCGGTCCTTTGCTTGTATTAATTTGTATTTAAGTGTATTGTACAAGATAAAGTAAATATATGGGCACAGCGCGGCCGGGTCGGTCGGCTCTTGTTACGTGTACGATTGCTATGCTGCTACGACCTTTTTTTTTTGGTTATTTTGTGGTATTAATTAGGAATGTCTGTTTCGGTCTTGGTCTTGCGCTTGAGTCACTATTCGGTGTTGTACGGATTGGATTGTTAATTCTTTTGGTTATTCAGTTGGGAATAAGATTGATTTAAAGGGAACTAATGCAAAAGAACATAATTATTATTATCAAGTTTTGTTTTATTTGCACTCACTATTTGTTTAATGGACAGTTAACTACATTCGACATATTATTTGTGTGATGAATGTTAAAAAACTATTATAATATATTCTTTCAAACAGAATGCATTTTCCCTCCTCAAAATTGCCTTGAAACATGAAAACACTTCCTTAAAATTATTATATTATACAATTATCTTTTTAATAAACAGCTCATCAACGTCTCTGCTATCATCCAAAACAAAATACCCATAGCAAGTGATTCCCATCGCGTATCCTTGAACACACACGTAATAGTTCGTGACATCGGATGGCTTCAGTGACACCTCGACTGTGCTCATTAAGGGTGAAAGTTTACACAAAGGAACGAATATTTACTCGACGAACGTACAAATACTTGTATGCTTATATGTAATAAACGGTATTTCATGTAGTTAAGGTGGTCGGAGAGAATGAATAAATTGTAGAAATTAGTAAATACTTATCGATCCAGTTTTGGGTTTACAGCCTTACCTGGTGAAGTGCCTATTTCAATCAAGGAAGTCTGTTGATTGAAAGATTTTCAGAAATAGAGTACTTGAAAACATGCCTATTAGTGCAGCTGTTCCTTCAGTTGCCTGTTGCCAAGGGTCCCGGTATCCCTTGCGAGCATGAGGTCCTGGGTTCGATTCCCAGGTCGGGCGAAGAGTTATAAGGTTTTTCTATCTGGAATTTCTCAGTAGTAGCCCGGAGTCTGGATTTATGCCCAGTTGACGGCAATTGGCTCGCCTCCATTACATGGGACTTAAACATAACTGGCGAAATGTGGGTTTAGTATAGGTACACATCTGCCCAACCCTTCGGGGACACAAGGCGTCATGAATATGATGTTATGAAAAGAATCATCTTTGTGATAGACCCAGTTGTCATTGTCCATTGACATACTCGTGCTTTGAAACTTCTGCATTTCTTGAAGAAAAATAGTATTGTCAAACTTCCAACAATCAGCTAACAGACTGATATCCAAGACTCAAGTTTTCTCACACTAGTGGCTGGTCCAGGGTTCTGGTGACGTCGTACCTCCACAGCCGAAATAGGTTACATTAGCCACGTCAGAGTACATGCTCGTAAACTATAATCTAGTCACCGTAGACGAATTGGGCATGGGATTATTATTAATGGTGTAGTACGTAATTCATTACAAAAGCTAAGCTACGCTTGCTGGGGTTGGTCCGTGGATGGGTGACCATCTTGACATACTGAGACTCCTCCATGTCTGCCGTTAGTCCCGGGTGTCATTCAAGGATTTTTGACAGGCGTTACGGGTCGTCAGAATCCCGAAAGTCTGACAACCAGTCTTACCAAGGGGTTTCGTATTACACAGTAACTGGATTGTGAAGGTCAGATGGCAGTCGCTCCATGTAAAACACTGGTATTCAGCTACAACCGGTTAGAAAGGAAGCCAACCCCAACATAGTTGGGAAAAGGCTAGGCAGATTGGTGTAATTCATTACATGCTTACAGAGCCTCCAACAGTGACGATAATTAAGTACGTACCTACAGAACCTTCTGAGCAGGCTGCTGCTTCGTTACCAACCTTTCCGACTTCCTACACTCTGACAACAAGCTTCTCTCGAGTAACTCGTAAGCACGCGTGTGTGTAAGCACGCGTGTGTGTAAGCACACAAGCCAAGAAGAATTATAAACCTCCAATTGTCACTAACGAGACACAATAGAATTTTAATTGTTATCGGCCTTCTAAAGGCCAATCAACAGTTGAGCGGATAAGAAGATCCTGTTAGGTCCTCTTCTTAGGTAATTTGACCAGAAAAATAAAGTGTTATTGTATATTATGTTATGTTATGTATATATATTATTATGTTATAAAATATCCTTATACAGCACAAAAATATATTATGAATTGTTTAATTATGTAATTTAAATAAATTAGATTAAGTATGTGTCGCGTGGGCGTTATGGAATGATAAGTGGGCGAGTGTGAACAAGATTAAGATTAGGGGTTCCGTTTCAGTTCTTATTTTATTTTTGTTTGTTTTATTTGTTATTCAATCTTCTGCAAGAGTAACGTTGGTTCAACACACACGTACATCATGACTGTATTCCCCAAAGGGTTAGGCAGAGGTGAACAAAAAAATAACAAACAAACATAAATAAATAATAATAATATGGTGAAAGGTGGGCGTTTTGGGGGACTGTCTTATGTAATTTTGACGTTCGAAAAGTGCTGATTCTCAGCCTAGTTTGAATAAATGACTTTTGATTTTGATTTTGATTTACCCGATTTCCAGAAAGTACAGTGCAAAGTGGAAAATAACTTGAACTTCGGAAGTCGGTGGCAAAACCCCAAAATACAAAACTAAAGACACCTTGTTTTTTTTACCCGACTACGGCGAAGAAAAAAGGAGGGCTATGATTTTGACCGGTATGTATGTATGTAAATATGTATGTATGTAAGTATGTTCATCTGTTCCCTCCTATCTTCTAAACCACTCATCACAATTTGAAAAATGGCCCCCTCTAGCGGTCATAAAGACAGGAACTAAAAAAAAAATTGTTTCATCGTACCATGTTGAGTATGAAATGAAAGGGCTTAATGAGCACATTTCAAAAATATATATATTATAACCCCAAAAGAATTAAAAAATATATTAAAGTAATAAAAACTAAAATCCAACTATAACTAAAAAGGTATAAACAGACTTTTTTTTTTTGTAAAATTTGTTTTCACTTACAGGGAACCCTAAACCATAGAATTAGGTATTAACCAGATTATAGCACTAAAACAGATTTAGATACACATTAATTTGCAATCTGTGTTAATTGCTATGCAAATTCCATCACCATCAGCTATAAACTCTATCATTTATATGTAAGTGTGAAATACCTTGTTTGAGTGATGTAAAAAAATTAATGAAGTCTCGCATTGGACTATAAAATGAAATGGACATAAACGTAATTAAGTAATATTATTGCTGTTGGTTACCTCTCAGACCAAATAAAAAACCAAGACGAAGCGCTGCGAACAATATAGTGAAGCATGCTAAAACTACACCACCGCCCTATGCATACACACTCACACACACACACACACATTTACAACTATTTACAATGACACTACACCAAACTAAGTGCACACAAGTTTACGAAACCGGCCTCACGTCACTGTTGACAGCGCTGTCTTGGTTTTTTATTTGGTCTTAGGGTTACCTACTATTTTTATTTCAAGATTAAATTAATTGATGTAGATATAGCCTGTCTCGATCAAATATTATTTAGCAAACTCAAAAATGTTTTAATAGTCCAGGGTGAGTTTGTTTGTTACGCTTTCACACTAAAACGGCTTAACAGATTTCGATAAAATTTAGCAGATGGGTAGACCATGACCTGGAGAAGGACATAGGTTACTATTCATCTTGGATTGCAGACGAAGTCACGGGCAACAGTTAGTTATTAATGAAATTATATAAATAATAAATTAATATATAACAATAGAAATTTATTCATTGCCTTTTCTTACATGAACTTGTGGTGTGTATGTCTGTCTGTATATAACTTAATACTTAATGCATTTCTTACCGTATATTTTTCTTAAAAGTGACCAATTTGTCACTAATTAAGGTTTAGGACTTTATCTTTATTAGGGCATTTATTTCGTAAACATTGAGATAATGGACTGGTATATCACTTTCGAGTGTGTCAAATAACGCTGCTTCAAATCATCGTAATATCAACCTTTTGCTTAAGTTTTAAGGTTCGAATTCGATTGTTTTAAGAAGTTTAAAAGCTCTGTCTTTCGTCCTATACCATTAAGTATCTTAAGCAATCCTTTAATATCGTAAAGTTCTAAAACTTTAATATTGCACGTCAAATTCAAAGAAAAACAAACAGCGTTGATGACTTTATTTTGTACCAAACATCCTGTTGTTATAACGACAATAAAGAAAAACTAAAGGCCGCTTTACACGAATAATAAATTTCATCTCTCTCACCACAAATCATTATACGCAGGAAAAAAGCCTGCATATTACTATAACTAACACAATAAAGAAGAAACACTCTGACCCCACATTGCACCTAAATAAAATTATGATCTCCGCTCCAAAAATTCAAAGATTCCATAAAATAAATTAGAATTTAATCTAAATGAAACACGTTAAAGCTAAACCAACAAACATAACTGGACATTATTTACGGCCAAAAGCTATGGAAGAAAAAAAAAAACATAAAATACCTTATAATGACAAAGAATTAGTGTATCCCATATACATAATTCCTGTATGAGAGTTAAAATTAACGCCCGGCTCATTTAAGAGGAGTGAAATTAAAAGTTTTTATCCTTTTTTATGTGGCATTTATGTTCGTCGTAAACTTGAGCTCGGTACCCCTTTTAAAATGTTGTCGCAGGATTTAAAACTTTGAGAACTTATAACTTCTACTTTGAATATTAAGTTTGTATTAAATGAAAAATTGTCGATGATTAAACGGAATTATAACGGGGAAGGATTCCCACAAGGTGGGCCGATGACCTGGTGAAGACCACTGGAATCCGCTGGAAGCGAGAAGCATAGAACCGGTCAACGTGGCGATGCTTGGGGGAGGACTGTGTCCAACAGTGGAAGTCTTTCGGCTGAAATGATGATGATGATAACGGGGTAGTCAACATTTTGGTACATTTCTGAGAGTGTGAGAAAAACTTTGTCATCCCACGCGGTTTGTAGGTGTCAACTGGCGTATAGAGTTTCTTCTTGTAGATAGAAGATAAGCGTTGCATAGATTAGATAAATGTTAATTATTTCAATTTATTAGTGTTTGCCAATTATTTTATTTCATTTTTGTTTTGAGCGCCATTTTGTTAGCTTTTTAGACATCTTTATACATTCAGTGTTTTTCAGTACCTACCTTCCTAGGTAGCATCCTTTCTGAGTTTGAAGACGTTAGACTAAAACAACCACTGTCCGTTTCTAAGCTAAATCACGAGGACCTTAGACCTAAATTCGTTTTAGCCGTCGTTTAGAAACTTTTTTGAGAAGACTATTACACCGTATGGGATTCATTCTAAATCTTATATAGGATGTCCTACTGCGAGAAACCCGTTACTTATTAACATTTTATTAATTATACGGTTAACGTTTTGGAAGACGTATTTATTTGTATTACTGTCTTCAGAAAGTAATAAAACAGTAGGTGTTGCTGTAATGTCTTTCCAGCCGAACTAAAAACATGAATAGTTAATAATAAAAGTTGTTAATCTTTGATAGTATAAGGTAATAATTTCATTTGAATATTAATAGATTATTTAAATTATGTTAATAATAATTAACATTTGTTTCTGATATCAATTTACAAATTATTCAATAATGCAGTTGCGTCGTTATAAACAAAGTCAAGTGACATCACACTGTGTGACATAATATATAGACACAAACATATATTTAGCATTATCTATCACATACCAACTAAATAAGTATCACTTGTAATCAAAATAACTAAGGGTTTTAAATCAAAATGGCTTGAATTATAATTAAACATTGCAGAATGTAAATCTGTATATATTTGTATCTGTGTGTATATCTTTAAAAATAAACATAACTTGTATCGGAGGATTAATTTCGTATAGCACACACAAAACTTAAAATGCGCCTCCAACATACCCAAGATGTTATTGATTACACCAAAGAAATCTTTAGGTGCCCATATCATTAATTATTTAAAAATCGAACAGCTAAAATCATTCAATCCGTACAGAGACTAATTACGGGCGCGTGGCCGCCATATTGGAATCCGATAAAATAACAATTAAGGAAACATTAATGTATCGTACAATGGCGTCTGGTACTTGCGCCCGCGTCGCTCTGATAAATGACCTCTCCTTCGGGACGTTAACGGCGCGTATTTGATTTATAACATTATTTGAATAAAAAAAAAACAAGAAGGAATTGTTTATTCAAACGTAATCGATCCGAAAGATCGTTCGGAATGTACAACTCTCTAATTACGAGTAGAATCGTCTATTGTTCGTTCAAAAGTGAGGCCTTGTTTGTTTTCGAGTTGCGTGTTCTTAGAACCTAATCAAGTATTATGTTTATATCAATGTTAATTATTCATAGTTTTGTTTGTAGGGTTTTTGATTTGTATGTCTGCTCTTAGATGCATATCGAGCATTAGCCTTGCCACAATTTCTACAAGTAGTTGCGCTAGTTGAACTGAAAGGAGATTTTAGTACCAAGTTGCAAGTTTGGCACTGTTGCACAGTGGAACGAATGTATGGGAGCGGTTGGACGTAGACATGTCCGAAAAAAAAGAGTAAAATTATGCCAAACTAATGATGCCATCTTATTCGATTACTTAATGCCTTCATAACTTGTGGTGATGAATTTCTTCATAACTCCCATATTTCGGGAGTAATTTGAGAAAATGTGAAATTTTACTATGAAAATGAGTGTATCGAGCTCTCTCCCTCCTGATTCCGGGCTTGTTTCAAGTAGCGGTCTCTAATATCATAATGCTAATACTAAGAGCTATATTTAATACTAAGACACATAGTGCGCCAAATGTGCACTTTCTGGGATAAAGAGTGATGTTTATTTTATAACACAATTTTTTAATTTTTTGTTTATTTTGTTGATTAAAACCGTTTTTCTAAAGGTTTACCTTATTACAATAACATTTCTGAGCAGCCAATTAGAGAAGATATAAGCTAATTAGGATATATAATTAGGGACTTAAGGTTTACATATAAAACTGATGCACTAATGATTACTGATAAGAACATTGCTATTATTTAATTACTAAATGGCTCTTAATACACTAATTTAGCATGCATCATTTACTAATTATCACAATAACTAATTACCTTGCAATATTTAACAAAGGATACCTGGGATACCTGGATTTTATATAAATAGGTCACTATTAGTAACTTTAAAATCAGTGTTGATTTACACCTCGTTGTATCCAAGCTAATCTCGCAATGTATTTTCCAAATTTTAATACAAATCTTGATATTCACGTTGCTTTATGCGCACGCGCACATAAAGATTTACGCGACTTTAACTATTTGTTCAGTGTTTTAAAAGATAACAGTTGTGTTCAGTTATGTGAAAGTGCTGAAACAAGTTTAAAAGACTGGTGTCGTCGATTTTGCTACCGCATTTATGCAAAATGGACACAGTCTGGAAGAAGCACAGATAAGTTTCGGAAGAAACATGAGATTTGGCTACAGGCTGCAATTCAATGGCCGGAATTACAGAATGAAAATATGGAACCTTCTACAGAAAATATAAGTGACGTCATCGAGCCCATAATTTCTCCTGCTAAATCTGATGCTTCAACTTGTACACATCCTAGTCCTCGTAAATCTTTTGAGGACCTTAGTAACCGGCAAAAAAGAAGACGCACCACTGAAGATAGTCTTTCATGCAGCAGTAGCAGCGCTGAAATTATGTTTTCGGCCGAAAGGGCGCTTCAAAAGGCAGGACAAAGCGATACAGCTTATGTTATGAAATACTTGACGGAGAATCCAGAAGAGGCCTCAAAAATCAAAGCCTTCATTGAAGGTAAATCAATTCAGGTACGGGAAATATCCCCTTTGAAGGCATTGGCTCTTTATGTATCGATGAACTTATCGAAATGGCGCTATAACACTCTTCGGGATTTCAACACTCAAGAAGGAGCTCTTCAATACCCGAGTTACTACATGTTGGTTAAAGAAAAAATTAAGTGCTATCCGGCCAAAGAAGATCTCACAGTTACAGAGAGCTCTGCAAAAATCAAATTACAAGCCTTGATGGATTTAACCTCAAGAAGACTTATTAGGTCGTTAGAAACCCCTGTTGATCCCAATCAACAGCTCGTATTGACCAGCAAATGGGGTTTTGACGGATCATCTAGCCAAAGCATTTATCATCAAAGGACGAGTGAAGATGAGCAAATCGATCTTGCTAGTAATTTTATGATTAGTCTTGTACCACTGCGGCTCGTCTCAAAAGGTGTAACAATTTGGGAAAACGAGCGACCATCTTCCACTTCATTTTGCCGGCCAATATTGTTTAAGTTTATAAAGGAAACCAAAGAAAATGTGCAGAGAGAGATGGCTGAAATCGAAGCAGAGATTGAAGCCTTAACTCCATCCACCATCACTGATGGAATTAGTGTCAAACACCAACTGCTGTTGACAATGATTGATGGTAAAATTCATTCCATTATATCCAATACAGCAGCTTCAGTGTGTGACATATGCAAGGCTTGTCCTAAAGAAATGAATAATTTAGAGTTAATCAAAGATAAACACGCAAACGAGGACATGTATAAATATAGCTTAAGCACCCTTCACGCTTGGATTCGCTCAATGGAATGCTTATTACACATTTCCTACAAATTAGACATAAAATCATGGCAAGTAAGGGGTGATATAGCAAAAAGGCAAGTTGATGACAGGAAGAAAAGAGTTCAAGAGGCTGTAAGAAGAGAAACGGGCTTACTTCTCGATGTTGTGAAACAAGGCAGTGGATCCACCAACAATGGCAACTCGGCAAGGAGATTTTTTGAAAACTACACTAAATCTGCTGAACTGACCGGAATAGATGCTATGCTTTTAAGAAAAATCTGTGTGATCTTGCAGTGTATTTCATCAGGAGAGAAGATCAACGTAACTAAATTCCGAGAGTTCTGCTTTGATACTGCTAAGCTTTACGTGGAGTTATACCCATGGTATTATATGCCTTCTTCACTTCATAAAATTTTAATGCATGGGCCAGACATAGTTCAGAACATGTCAATTGTGCCCATTGGTTTTCTATCCGAAGAGGCATCTGTGGCTAGAAATAAAGATTTTAGAAAATATAGAGAGGGGCATTCTCGAAAGCATAGCAGTATCTCATGCAATGAAGATATTATGCACAATCTTTTACTGTCTTCTGATCCACTTGTTACAAGTATCCGTCCAAAAGGAAATAAGTTTGTAAAAAAATCTTCTTTTAAGGAATTTTATGAGCTTACGGATTCTGAGAAAAGTGATATCGAATTTGTTAACATAAATGATTTAGCGGACATCGATTCTGAATTTGAATTAATTGATGATGATGATGATGACGAAGATAATTAAATGATGTTATTGTTTTAAAATGTGTAACTTAGTAAATTAGAGCTTACATCTTAATTATTTATTGTACTTTTAATGAAACTAGGTAATTTATTATCAACTTACTTAAAAGTCATACTCTCATCAGTTCTTGTGAATATTTTTGTTAATATATATTTCTGTATATATATAATATATTTATAGACCTCTTAATAAGTCTGTCTGCGGTTTAAAGTAAATACAAATGGGGAAAAAACGTTTTTTTTTTTAAATTTTCATTTCCTTTTATCCCAGAAAGTGCACATTTGGCGCACTATGTGTCTTAGTATTAAATATAGCTCTTAGTAATAGCATTACGATATTAGAGACCGCTACTTGAAACAAGCCCGGAATCAGGAGGGAGAGAGCTCAATACACTCATTTTCATAGTAAAATTTCACATTTTCTCAAATTACTCCCGAAATATGGGAGTTATGAAGAAATTCATCACCACAATTTATGAAGGCATTAAGTAATCGAATAAGATGGCATCATTAGTTTGTCATAATTTTACTCTTATTTTTCGGACATGTCTACGTCCAACCGCTCCCATACATTCGTTCCACTGTGTGTTGGTATAAATTCATCATCATTATACTCATCATTGGCAGCCTTGTACCACCAATAGTAAAGAGTATAGCCTCCTCCCTTTTGTGCTATGCTTCCCTGGTCTATGCGAGTCTCATCCTGGTTTTCTCCACGATCTTCTGTAGGTTGTCCAAACACGTTGTTATAAATTGCTAGTCAATAATTTTGCTATATGATTTTTGCTATAGAAAAAAAAAACGTATAGCACCATTATGATTTTTGCTATACCAAAAATCATAAATAGCACAATTCTTGCACAATTTATTCAATTCGCCCCATTTACCAGTTGATAAAATGCTTACCGTTCATTGGCTGCACGGATTGTAAACCCTTTGGGTTCTACATCATCTATTCTTTTCCCACAGTCATTTGTTTTCTTTTCTCCCCGATTAATGTCGAAGTTGGACGAACATTGAGCGGAGTCATTAAGTGTCTTTACTTCTTTAGCATTAAAGATATTGTTAATTGCATCACTGACAGGGTAAATATGTTAAGTGCTAAGCGGTTAATGTGTCCAATACATGTTGCGTTAAGTTCATTATCGACGTGATAGGTGGCGCAACTTGTCACTGTTATCACGCTGTTAAACACGTTTAAATTCGTTGATAACGTAATTTTTTGACTGCTTAACGTCTGCCGGTTTTAAAAATTGCTGGCGACACTGGCATGATGGTTGAAGAAATACCTAGTATCGATATACTTTTTGGAAATAAGTGTGAAGTAACTGATTTAGACAATGCACAATTGCTTACTGACTAGAATTATCACAATAAATACATACTGTAGTGATTGTCTCTCTAAGACAAGAACCATTATCATATGATCAAACAATTCAGTTTCAATTAACGTCATACGGCCCAAAATAACAAATGAAGAGACAGTGTTACTATCTACGGTATTTTCTAGGCGTGGTCACTGACCGTACAATAGGCAACGCAAAATTACATACATACATAACATAATCAGCCTATAATGTTCCCACTGCTGGGACATAGGCCTCCTCTCTACGAGAGGGAGTGGGCCGTAATCCACCACGCGGGCCCAGTGCGGATTGGTAAATGTCATATGCCTTCGAATTTTTGGTTCTAGAACATGCTGGTTACCTTACGATGTTTTCCTTCACCGTTTTTTAAGTGATAATTAAACAATTCGCACATGAATCCGAAAAGTCAAAGGTGCCTTGTTCTCACACCACTTCGCTATCACTGCTTAACACAAAACACAAAATTAATAAAGACGAAATACGGGAAATACAATACATGTTTTAAGATTACAAATTTTATGTTAATTAGCTCGATATTAGAAAAAAGCATCTAAGATTTTGGGCGTTGGCCACCACAATAAAGATAACGAATAGACAATTAAGTAAATCAACGGCTTGTGTTGTCAATAAAATCATTCCGGGCTAGCTATAATTAAATCGATTGAATTTTAAAAGCAATCGATACCCGACCCACTTTTAATTACGATTCTATGCAAATCGACTCGATTGAATGTTGAATTTTTATATTAAGTCGTATCTGGTTGTTAGCTTGTAACTTGCGACTGCAACCATTTGCTTTCGATAAGAGTGGATTCCTTTTTTTTTCTTTTTTTTTTTTAGAAAAGAATGCAACAATTTTATCTGTTCAAAAACGATATATTCGGCCATTATTTCGTATCTGTCAATTTTGCCTGCTATGTTACCATTTAATTTCAATATAATTATTTTAGTTTTAGTAATAATCGTTATTATATTTAGCGGACTCCTTGTTTGCTAAAAGGATTAACATTCCAATTTAGACCGTATAAATCATAAAACTATTTAAACGGAGCATCGTGTTGATCGCACAAGTGTCGCTCCGTTGTGCCATAAACCACTCAAAGTCAGGAGATCAAGAAGACACGAGGTTGAAAAAGCTATTTGATTAATATGCTACTTACGATTCAAAATTAGATGTAAGATATATGCAAATCAATAATTTTATAGCAGTCACACACAACAAAAAGATTTTAACAGTAATATGAACCGATGTTATAAGGCTATTAGTATTCGATTAGCAATTTGAGATGTGACAGAATTTAGAGCTGGAAGACATATAGGGTTTTTTAGATGTGAGATAAAATTCGAAAGTGTCACTGATGTGGTATATTTCTCAGTTAAATGAGGTGTCGTTATGTAGTTAATGGTAGTACTAGTTCGATATGACATCGATATGTAACAGTAGGTGTGAAGAAAGCATAATGCAGTGCTGTTTATTGTTGTTCGTTGAACATTAGGTCGTTATAAGGTTTCTCCTCTATAACTTTGAAACTTGTACTCGCCATTATGGTCGATGAAATTTCATGGAATTTGATACTAGTTACTTAGAAAATATAGTTTCTAATAGCATTTGTTTTGTATGTTTTATTTTGCGTGGGATGAAAAGACAATTTAAGATCAAATATCATCATCTGCCTTGCCTTTTCCCAACTGCGTTCCAGTCTAACCGGATGCAGCTCAATATCAGTATTTTACATGGGGCGACTGCCAATCTGACCTCCACAACCCAGTTACTTGGTAATACGATACCCCTTGGTAAGACCGGTTGTCAGACTTTCGGACTTCTAACGACTGTCAACGTTCTGAGAATGATAGTCTACAGCATTTAAGATCAATTAGTACCCAAATTAGAATCCGAGCTACAGAGATAATAATTATAGCACAAAACAGCAACAAGCTTTTTAGAGATATTTTTCTCCCATAATGGGCTAGAAGACATTGATGAATTCCAAATGACATTGCTCCAAATTTTATAAACAACGATTCATTCATCTCGCACCAATTTTAAATATTTTTTCTTCACTTTTCTAAAAAAATACCTACCTAGTCTCACCTAGATTTAGTCTGTCGACAAATAAATGTTATCGGCGTAGGCAGTGACGAGAACCACCTAGAACTAAAAGCTAATGGAACAGTAAAATATTGGGATATATTATTCATTTTTAGCAACGCATTAAATATTGTTTGTTAGGATATTAATGCTGTTGCTAGATTTTTGAGTGTTGCCTTGGATGACGTCTTAATTCATGAAACATTTGCATGAATAATTGAAAACGATTTCGATTTGGCTGAGTTCGTCAATAGACATACTGTGTGTGCGGTTTTTACTAGGAAACAATGTGATTTTTTGTTAACTTATACAATTTTTACAGGTATCATACACAATTCTAATTATGCAACTCTTTTTTAATTAATTACATTCGCTTCTTAGGACTCCTAGCACTGTTCTATCTCATTCCATTTGCAATTAATCGCTGCTTAATTTTCTGACAAAAATAAACTACATAGTATTTAAAAACACATAAATTTGTTTCTTGGAATCTTTTCACTAAATTTTAATATAAATCATAATAATATATCTAGTTGACTTTGGTATAAGTCTGTTTATTTATATATTTAAGTGTGTATGCTCAACATTACAGATTAAAACCCAAGGCATTGTACAGTGTAATTTACAAACTAGAAAGTACATAACATAAATGTAACATATACACCGTAAGTTATGTTGATTCATAAAGTATTAAAATATTATTAAATAAATTAATAAAAGATTTAGAGGAAAATATGTAAAAAAAAACAAAAATAACGCTTGCTCGCAAAATAAAATAACTAACAAAATGCAATAATATAATAACTAAGCAAAATAAAATGCAATCAGTGAAGAAAAATTTAATAATTTTTACATGTATTTTTAGCGTGCTCTACCTACCAAATCGATATTACTAATAAAATCTATTCACATAACTACTGTGTAAACGTCATTATAATAAATTATATTAAGTAGAAATAAATATATTAGAATTTTTTGTCAAAGAATGTCACCAATTATTTATACAGAAATTAATGTTAACCGAATTTGGAGCAGTATTCGTTATTATCATGCTAATTTTATAGTGTGTTCATCTAAAAGTTTTTGTTGGAATTTTTGACATAATAACGGCTCTGAGGTGTCAAATTAATAAAAATATAATTTAAGTCTGACATTTGATATTGAAGCTGCTTTATATTTATAAGAAAAATTATGATGGGCTCACTTCGCGACTAGATGGAGAGATTTTGATTTGTAATGTTGATTTTAGACATAATATTTCATAGTTGACAATTTTGAACAAATGATTTTATACGCAACGACAATTTACTGCCTTGACTGCCTCGTTGGTGTAGTGGTCGGAAACGCTACTGCTGAGAAGGTCCTAGGTTCAATTCCAGCCGGTCGGGCAACGTGTTATTGGGTTTTTTCATTTGGAATTTCTCAGTAGCAGCGCGGAGTCTGGATTTGTGCCCGGTTGATGGAAATAGGCTCGGTTCTTATCACATGGGACATATACATAACTGGTGAAATGTGGGTGCACTATAGGAACATTTCTGCCTTCTTCGAGAAATACTGGCATGATATAATGACATTTTATATTCATAAATTAACTATTTAGTTTAATGTGCAACATTGCAAGAGGCTACTGAGAAAAAATACAGTGTTCTAGTGCTCGTAAACAGGTCAATAACCCGCTATTACAGATGCACTATTTGTGATCTTTAGCTAAGTACTGACTGGTTGCAAGTCGTGATGGCGCAATTAATGTTAATAGCACCGAACACAGACGCAAAGCAAGTAAAAGAGCGCAAATATCTATATAAATAAAAATGAATTGCCGCATGTATGAAAAATAATCACTTAAAAACGGCTTCACCGATTTCACTGTTTTTTTTTGTTGTGTTCTTAATTGTCGGGACAAGGTTTGTACGAAAAAATTTTTTTGGGAAAATCCTTTATAAAAGTCAGACATTTTGGATAATATTAGAACACTGTCTGACAGACAACGCACACATGTCATGTCTCTATCGCCAGGGGTTTACCACTCAATGGCGATCGACAAATTCACCCGGGCGACGGACGCCGGGCACGAACAGATAGGAATAAAATAAAAATCAATCAGTTCTCAATATAGTTTCGAATATTAATGAAACATAACTGCAATGAAACGGGCAATTAATGATCTTGGCAGCGATTGGTACTGTGAATGCGTGTCCGGAGCGTTGATGACAGCGCCTGCTTAATCAACCCGCGATCTTTCATTAGTTACGCTTGCTCGCTTTTTGCTCGCTTTGCCTTTAGTGGATAGAGAGACTACGACGTACCATATTTGATACTAATAAACAGTTTTAATGCATTTGTTATTCTCATTAGTGTTTATGTTAAACATAATCATTTATATTAGGTATTTAAGGCGTGTGGTTCCAAATTTTTTGTAATGGAATTCCGAAAGAGAAAATTTGAAATTTAAATAAAAGAGTTGGACTAAGACATAAAAATCGATTATAGATTTTAATTTTCATAATTTATATCGATAAGCTTAAATAAACTTCTTATGATGGAAAATAAAACAGGCTATCTAGGGGCTATAAATTAGGTTAACACAAAAGAAGCGTCAAGCGTGTACATTAATTTGAATTTGAATGCCTTAAAAACGTAGTAATGTTCGAGTTATGGAACATTCCATTGGCGCGCCATCAATCGTTTCGAATCAAAACAATCGAATAAACACGCAGCGTTAATTATTCGGTTTCGTTGAGAAACAGTCGCGGCGTGTAAATCAGTGTGTTCGTTTGTGGGTCTATTTCGAGACACACGACTCGAGAGTTAATTAGAAAGAATTGCTTTTATTTCGCGTTTTCACACTCGTCGTGGCGTCGCGTGACGCAATTATAAAATAGGTTGGTACAGAAGTCCGACTCTGCACAACAAGTGAAAACGCACGCACACATAGAGACGCGTCAACATACAGCGAGAGCAATTGCATTCGCGATTGTCATGTGTTTAAGAGGAATAGGGTCGGTCTTTTCTCCATACAAAAAGTCATAGTTCGAGGTTCGGCCCTCGTCTATTTCCTCGTCTAATATTGGACTAATTTGAAAGGCGAAAACAGGCGAGAGCGTTTGTATGGAGAGGGGACCGACCCTATTTCCTCTTAAGGCCCCGCGCGGTGCAGCACGGCTTCGAGCGATGCGACTTGCGTAAAGCGTTTCCGTCCGTCGCGTCGGAAATCGCTTTGCGGTGACTCGTGGCATGCTCTGAACAACTTCATTCATTTGTTTTCTCTGACCTGGCAAAACGCGTGTTGCTTGAGCGTGTAGCTCGTGGCCATGGTAAGGTCGTACGTACGCATCTATGTGTGCGTGCGCCAGTCTTCGCTCATTGAATGGACTTGGCCTTCTGTACCTACCTATCTATACTGTGACGCAAGTATGAGCACGTTTGATACAGAAAATCCTCCTTAATATACTGTCCATGTTTAATTATAAGTTTCTCGAATAGAACAACGGCAATTAAAGAGGCTTAATGAGTAATTTGTGTGTAAATATTTTGTTAGAATAATCACGTGTTTTTTCAGTGATTCTTTAATGGCGGATTTGTATTTTAAGAAAGGGGATAACTGGGTATTTTGTAGGAACAGGTGGAGCTTAATTTTCTTGGGATAAATAAGATTTTGAGGATTTAAAGTCTAGTACCAGCTGTTAGTACTAGCTCTTTTAAACAAGAAGATATTTTAATCCACTAACGAATATTCGAAAGACGGAATTTTTTATTGATAGTAGCGGAATAAAACCTTCTTCATAGTTTAGTAAAACTGGCGTAAGATCTATCTATGGATTATAATGATTATGACTCGATTAATAATAAACTAGCAACCCACCCCTGCTTCTCACAGGTTTTATGGATTGACAAAATGACTCGATTTCTTTATTTTAATTAGGTATGTTTAATATTAAAGTATTATACATAAACCTTCCAGAATAAAGTCTCTAAATGATGTTGTGATGTACATCAAAATCCGTTGCGTAGTTTACGTTCAAGATAAGAAACTTTAATTTCTAATAATGTAGGCGTAGCTATTACAGTTAACTTAACCTACTTTATCTACCAAACCCAATTTCTTAAATGTCAGTCAAAAGTTTGGTAATTAATTTTCCAGTGACGAAAAAAAAGATGTAGGCGCAGAATGCCGAAAATCTCAAAATGGCAACCGAGTCTTTAATGGACGTAATTCTCACAATGGCTAATTCTCAATGTTCAGCATAATGTGCTGAAATAAAAAAATAGACTTAGATGTATTTTTAGTTAAATATTTACGTAAAGCTAATTTTGAATTGGTTTGATTTACAATAATTTTGATAAAATTCGAATAAAAGAAAATGTTGTGATACAAATAATATAAAAAGAAGCTGTAATGGACGTAATTCTCACAATGGCTAATTCTCAATGTTCAGCATAATGTGCTGAAATAAAAAAATAGACTTAGATGTATTTTTAGTTAAATATTTACGTAAAGCTAATTTTGAATTGGTTTGATTTACAATAATTTTGATAAAATTCGAATAAAAGAAAATGTTGTGATACAAATAATATAAAAAGAAGCTGACATTTTGATCATTCATATTGTCTTTAATTTTCAAAAATAAAGTATGATAATTTATACCTATACATTTTCATAATAACGATTATTTATTAGTTTCTACGTTGATTCAGGATTAAAAGAAATAACAGTATAATTTGATACAAAAATAAATGAAAAACATGTTTGAGAAACGCGTGTATCTTCTTTATTAGTAACAAATCATATTTTTATGTTCAGGTATCACCGACCAATGTACAGCGGCCGTAGAAGTGGAAATCCAACGCCTGTGAGAATGTTCGAAGACACGGAAGTGCATTCTCACACACGTCACATACGTAACGTGACGTGACCCATAACCTTGTGAGGGCCGCACGAATCTGCTGTGGCGATTGGGGGAGGCCTATAAGTCCAGCAGGGGACATCTTTTAGCCAAAATGATGATCATGATGATGATGATGACGTGTCGTGAACATTAGGGGGGTTCAGAATGGATGCCAACACTGAGTCATTCAGTTCTGGGATAGACCGGAGTGGTGATGGCGATTGGAAATAAGATTACAGGAACTTACAGCATACCGCATAAATAACCAATACTCCTTTTTAGATTATTTTTCATCACGGTCAATCGATCGGTTGACAATAATTTAACTTTACTTGTGAGCCTTGAGCAACCTTAATAATTAAGGTTGCTCAAGACTCATAAGTAATGTCAGGGGTAGGTAAACTGTGGAGCATACGGTTGAGGTATGCCCTGCTTGGGCGGAGCACCGCCGTGTCCTCGCGGAGGCGATTGACGGCAATGACCTCTCGCGTCCGGCCCTGGTCCAGGCCATGGTACGGAGCGAGAGGGCATGGGAAGCCGAAACCGTCACCGAAGCAGTAATGCTCGCGAAGGAGGAGGCGGAACGCGTGAGGGAAAGGCAAAGTTTGCGCCCTCACGCCCCTAACCGCCGCCGTTGGAGACGCCCTGGGCGTCGGGAATCCCAGGCGGATTCCCGGCCACCATAGGCGCGGGCTTGCGGACGGCGAGCAACGGGCAGCTCGCCGTCCGATAAGGACCAGGCCCGGGTCGATGGCGCGTCGTGTTCCACGCGCGCCTCAATGAGATGTCAGCAAAATTGACGGGGTCCAATAGGACCGATGCCTGCCAGGGTTGCGGGAAAGTCCGAAAGGGATACCGGGACCTTGGCAACAGGCAAATGAAGGAACACGGGTGGGTTTTAGTCAGTAAAAGTCTGACACGCCCTTCCGCTCCGCCCAGAGCGGGAGAAGTCATTGGATGATTTCCCAACCTCAAAAAAAAAAAAAAGGGGTAGGTAAACTAACTTAAATGGTCTATATATTCTAATAACAACTGTCATTCTCTGACAGATGAATGAAAAGGCGACACAGGACAACAAACAAACGCTACCTACCTACTGAAACTTGACCCAAGAATTTGTGGACAGAGCGAAAAATAGCGATGACCAAAATAATAACACAATATTTTTGACAAAAAAACTAGAACAGTGTGAGGTCCAACCTCGTGACCACAAAAAATCCCGTAAATATTATTGATATTCATAATCACGAAAAATAGTTATTTCCACTAAAGTGGAAACTGCGAGGTCGATGTTAACGTTTTAATGATAAACGAGGATTGAAAAATGTAACGATTGCTGATTCCGACGCAAATTGAGGACGCAAGATGTCTCTAAATCTTATTTATGAGTTATTCACTTTAATACATGTTAATAGTCCACCAGAATATATATTCTTTTGATGTTGATTACACTCATTTATTTGTAAAATATTCTATTTTTGATAGGATCATGCTCAAAATACGTCGTTATTTTAATGGGGTGAGCGCGGAAAAATGGCGCTGGAACAGTTTTATATCAAAAGGGATTAATGAGTGACGGCTTAGTGAATTGATTGGGGATATAAGGGCTTTTAAATTCTGAAACCTAGGAAATTAACATACATTTAATTATAGTTTTTGAATACGCAGTGAAGAAACAACACATAAAAAATACATTTCTTATTATACAGGGCGTCCCACAGATATGCCACATGGAGGGAAAGTACCTTGAATATTGTAGATGGAACATTTTACAGAAAGAAGACATTATTTGAATTTAAAAAACAATTTAAACTGCATTCATAGATATTTAAATAATGACATGGTTGAACCGGGAATCGAACCCGTTACATGAGAAAAATAATCACCCTGTAGCTTTATCGTACCAATCGAAAGGCTTCATCATAAGGATTATTTTTTTGCTAAATAACATAGTGTCACAAATAAAAAGAAGACCATGAATTTTAACATTTTTAACACACATATCTTAATAGTGAGACTTTAAAACAACAAATTATTTATGTCTTTTTTCTGCGTTTATTTAGGGATGCAATTAGTGCTTAGGAAGTTTTTATCGTTTTTGCCTTCTGATTCGGTGTGGGTCGATCATAACCTCCATAAGTCATGGTCTCATCTTTTGTATACAATAACGCAAAGAGAAACCTGCTTCTCCTTAGCCTTCTTCTTCTACTTAGGTAAGGAATAAATAAGACTATCCTAATAATGTAAATCTTAAAGCTTGAACCCTTAATAATCTTTCAAACAAAATCACTAAAACAAACGCGAAATTAACAAACATTTAAAACATCAACAGAAAGTGGGTCTGGAACCCATATAAATCAGAATGACCAATTAACAGCACTGGGTCCCTCCATGAGAGAAATTACTGCTCCAATCCCTGTGGAAGCGACAATTGTGTATTGAACAATGCAAGCGTGGTTTTTAAATGGATGTAACAATTAATTCACAACAATTAGGTGGACGACGCCCGCATTTTCAAAGATTTGTAGAGTTAGGAAGATATAGATGGGGGGATAAAGGGACTGCTACATCTTTTTTCAGTTGTTTTTTTTTTTTAATGATGATGAGATTAAAATTCCTCCAAAATATTGATGAGATTTCAAACTTTGACAAAGTAATTTGGATTTAGATTTAATCCTACTGTTTATCTACTGTTTTAGATTGGCAAATACTAAAAAAGAAAAAATAAAATGGTAACAGCTTTAAAAAAATAAGTGGGTAGGTAATCCAAGAACACTAATTTTATTTAGAAATACATTAAGACAGACGTAACGGAGCCATTACTTTTTAACGTGCACGTCACAAAGATATACATTACAATGACGCAGGTGTTTGTTTATTTTACTGTTGTATTTTATGTTTGGATCATCATTAACGTCAATCTGATTAGTAACATTCAGTCACCTTCATGACTTTCAAGAATTGTAATCAGACGAATATTAATAATCATGATTACGTCATGTTTTTCAACATCGAATGCACCTCCACATTATTCCTTGAAAAATGAAAGAAAGAGAAGACATTGAAAAGGATAAGCCAAATCATTCTCTACGCTTGCCGCGGTTGGTCCGTGGATGGGTAGCCATCTTTACATACCAAGTCTCCGTGCCTCGGAAAGCACGTTAAGCTGTTGGTCCCGGCTGTCATTCGTTGATGACTGATTGTTACGAGTCGTCAGAAACCTGAAAGTCTGACATTAGTATTAGTGTGTCAGTTAGTTCCTAGTAAGTTTTCTTTTCATTTGTCTTTTGATAAATTATTATTCACATAACGTCACGTAGTATAATTATTTACTTCGGCCTAATCAATAAGTGTCAACAAAAGCTTCTTCAATATTAAAATTAATACGACGACACTGTCATATATTTTTCATCAAGTGACTAGTATAGCCTGTCAAGATGACACTTAATAATGACAACAAAATATTTATTTCATTCTGTCACGTCAACAATCATTAGTAATTAGTTTTATCAGCTTCACTACCTACGACAATATTTATTAGTTATTTTTGTGCTGCTTCATTTTCATTAATGACCTACTTAATTTTATTTTTATTACTCTGAAATTCCGATTACGGTTGGGGTAGACGTGTTCTTGAGTGGAGACCGCGAATCGGCAAATCAATGGTAGGACGCCCCTCGGGCAGGATCTCGCAGGATGGCTGATAGCAGCTGGATGAGAATTGCTGATAATCGAGCAGGACGACGTGCAATTGGAGAGACCTATGTCCAGCAGGTACTGCTGTAGGCTAATGATGATAACGAACTCAGAATACTTAATAATTATTGTCAATGGACTCTTCATAAACTTTTATTCTTTCATTCTTCGGGACAGCATTTTCATGCTATTCTTTTATGTTTTTTTTTTTTCTAAATTACGCCCTTTCTGTGTTCTTCTTAAGCCTGTGGTCCATTGACGCGGCTGTCAGTACTTAACGCGTTGAATCGCACATTATTGTCGTGATTAAAACTCTAATTGACCCATAGTAAATCACAATTGACTGCCTTTGTCTTGTTATTAACGCTGTTTGGGTAGAGGAAACGAATTGATTGTGTGAAGGAATTTTGTGGGGCTGAGTTTTTAACTTTTATCCTAATAACATCCACTAACAAATATAAATTCGATGTTTTTTTTCCGCTTATGTATATGTGGCGAGTCCTGGTTGCATCAGAATCTGTTTGTTTAGTGCGATTAGCAGAGATGGATAGATATTTTGTAAAAATAAAAAAACGACCGCGTGTGATACTATGAGATGTGTATGACACAGTCACTGAAACCATAAGACCAATCCTGTTTTTTTTTTTAAATACCTACCTTCATATCCGCTTTAACCGTTTTTAGCCATTGGCCCTGTGTCTGATCATTCTCCGGCCGTGTCAGATTGCAGTCCCATCGGACTATGAGAGTGAGGGTTACAGAGAGTGCACCTGTGTGTGCGCAGACACTTGTGCACTATAATGTCTCCCACGCCGAAGCCTGGTGTCCACTGAGGTTGGTTGCCATGGCCGAAATTCGGTCTGGAATACTATTACATGTCCGGTTTTAGACATTATTTGCAGCACAAGTTGTAAGAAAAAAATAAAAATCGTTCTTTAAAACTTTCTTATCAAAGTAAATATGAGAAAAACAAGCTTGAAGTCCAAAACATGCAAATCTTAAACAGATTAAAACCTTAATTATGACGCAACCAAGATGGGTGAGTTCCGATATTGGACTAATTAGTCCTCATCAGATTTGGCGTACCAAGAATTGTCGTAATTAATGCCGACGACCCCTCGTGACACTTGGCGTAATTAGGTTAATAATACCGATCAGCTTTATTAGCGAATGTTCTAATTAACTCGATTTCAGTTGAAGGTGAGGTCTTCTCGATTGTCAGACGAATCGAATCGATACGGGCGCGATGAGGGTAATTGAGTTATAAACTTTATTAATTACGGATGTGAAAAAAAAGATTTTCTTTTTTTTTCACTTTGAACTATATCTTCTTAAAAGTGCGAAAAACAGCAATCCTAGTGTACTCTGAAAGGACTCGTTTTGTGTTACTGAAGTGATTTTTTTTTTCATTATAGTTATTTATACAACTGTTATACAATAATAAGGGGTATTAAAACACGATTGTGGGTTTATCACACGAGGCGAAGCCTAGCAAGCCGAATAGTATCACATGAGTGTTTTAATACCTAATTATTTAGAGTTGCATACAAGACTTTATCTACACCCATGATATGAATCCTCTATAAAAGGTTTGCAATACTAATATCGAACGAATTCGAATAACCTATATGTTCTTTTTTTTTTAATTACTGTGCTTTGTTAGTGAAACGCTCCTGCATGACAATGTTCTTTTTTTTATATGAGTTGTATTATGAAATTTAGTACATTATTATAACACCCGTTTGGATGTTATTATGGTTACTATGACACTGACTGTTTTAATGTTGGCATTAAGCTAACTGTTTCAGATACTTGTATAGAGGATTTATAGCATGGGTGTAGATAAAAAACTTAAATTAAGCACCCACTTTAAAAACATGCGGTACTTCTCTTATATCTCTATCAACACAAAATATAAAGGTTCCTATTTATTTTATATCATCAATAAATCATGGAAGCTTAAAATTATTTGAATAAAAAGCACACGTGCCTGTGTAAAAAATGTGATAGCAATTTATGTCGAAACACAAAGAGTTTCACTGAAATCCAAACGAAGGTATCCAAACAAACAATTTGACAAGACCTATTAAACCAGGTATTCATAGCTCTACGTCTTTCATTGGTACAAGAAGATACTTAGAATTCATTTCTCACGTCGAAAACGCATAACTGTTTATTTTCGGACCAATAAAACAAAGATGCCCACGTTACCCATTAAATACTATAATAATATTTGATTTTACGTCGTTCAAAATCGAATTTTATGAAATACATAAATCAATTGGTCCATGTCAACACTTTCGATTAAATGGAAGGTCGCTCTAAGATCGTCCGTAGTGTGCAGTGTATTCTTGAACGAAGTGTTTCCGAAATAGAAACTAACTCATTATAACTTTTCTCCTCCGATAAAAAATAGAAATGGAGTCATCTGTTACAATTATGCGGAATAGTTTGGGTACAAGCGACTTAAGATTTTGAATCGGTCTTTTTATACGCGAGATTGAGTGATTTAACGTAGTGATGTGGTTAGCTATAGTGTTGTGCGTGTTCCGTGTCTGCGTTCACGCCTCACTAATTGAATGTAGGTCGTCGTAAATAATGAGAATAACAGGACATTTTACGTAATAAGCGGTATTGTAGGTGTTCTAGGGAGATGCCAGCGTTTTTTGGAATTGTTTTCAGGTTTCAAGTCGATAAACTTTAATTCTGAAATAAATATTTATATTTATAATTATTATAAGTTTCCAAAAATTTAAAATAGATCCAGGCCAGTTTTGGTATTCATATCATAAACTTACTAAAAAAAACTTCATAATAAATTTTTTATGATACAAAAGTTCATGTTTATTTATCTTTACAAAGACAAACCTAGCTAAGAGAGACCGCATGATATTTTTTTACGGATGACACCTTAACCTGTTTCAAAACGAAAACGTGCTGGTCCTTTTGCCAACTCGTGTAGCAATAGTCTTCAGACACTAAAGGCGGAAACACACTTATCAACATCAATCCGCAACTAACATAAAACGACTGTTTTGCATCGAAATTTGTCCGCGTCCACTCAATATTACACATAATTTCTCTTGAAGTGTGTCTGTGTGTGTGGATGCTGCGAGTCTAAACGTATCCTTTAAACCCGCTATCTGCATTAGCACAAGTAGAATCAAAATCATCTTATCTTTATGCTGATTGATGATGATCTGTGTTTTCATCTTAAGTATTTCTATACATTCCGTTATTGAGTCAATGATATTTTCAGATTGGGACAGGAAATATTTGACGATACAAGATACACACATAAATTATACATCGAATTATAGTTGGCACCTAAGTAGGTCCCAGAAGCGAATAGACAACGGCTTTTGCACTTAATAATAATAAGGTGTATGGTAGGAAATCTATTACTATCTCCCATTCTACTATAAAACGTAGTGATTTTTGCTTTTTATAAGCAGAAGATCCATGCTAAGTATTTGATGCTTCGTTCGTTCGAGTTCGTTAGACATCGTTTATGGCACTTCGAACTATTTATACACGTTTCTATTTTTACGTCACAAACTCGTAACATGTTTCCAAGGTGTAGTGGATTTAAAAAAGAGTCGTGGCATATTGAGCCCATCATCGTATATGGATGACCTGTTTCTGCCATTCACTTACAGCTGACCTACCCCATTAGTAAAGTGACCTAATTTTAATTTCATGGTTAATGAAATAGCATTCTTAGGCAATTTGTTTTAGGTTGCTTTTTATAGTTTTAATTTTCCACGATGGGAACTAACAGCTGATTAACTTTTTGGTTGAAAGACGAAAAAGTCAATCAGCTCCAGTTTAAATATAAAAGTGTTAGTGTATTAAACAAAAATAAAGATCGAAAAGTTTGTTGTTTTTTTAACGCCTACGTGTTTGAAATAAGAACATCTAAATTATCTGTACTAACGAATAGATTTTCAACATTATTTCTTTTGTTTTTGTGATAATTAAAAATGTTAATTCATTACAATATTATTTTGTCCTCATTCATAGTTTAGATTCAAATTAGAATATCCGTGGGAAGAGTTCTTAGAGAAATAAATTAAATGGTCAAATGACTTTAGAATTTTTGATGGTCGTTTGAATTCCATTACGTTTTAATTAAAGTTTTACGCAATAAAAAAAATCTGCTGAAATCGTATGTAATTATAGGATTTTAAAATGTAGCTTATGGGTATACTGCTATGCTATCTTATGAAGATTAAAAAATGATGTCATACTTACCTTAACTGAGAACAGTTCTTCCGCTTGAAATCAAAAGTTATAAAAAACACAAAATGATAATTTCAACAGATACAGCTAGTGAAACAACGTAAAAAATCACTGAAAGATCCGCGCCCTTTGAAACTGCAACAAACTTACAATATTACAAATATTAACTTTACGAGTATTCGGGCGGCGCACGCGCCAAAACAGTTCCGCTGTCGGCGCCCGCGCACGCCTCGTCGCCGCCCGCCCTAACGCGAACATGAAAACACGAAAAACGACTTTCATTCACGGCCTTAATTCTCATCACTTTGTAACTTACGTGACCCTAAAATACTGAACAAACCCAAAAAGACCAAATTAAAACGCGGAAGAACCAAAAAATAAGGCTGTGTTGTGACTGTGTAATTGATATTTCTCCTCGAAAATAAAAGTGTGTGAGTAAACATTGAGTAAGTGTGGAACCCAGCCTCTCGACAAATGTTTGTGCTGTCAATAAGTGAGACACGTTCATTTAGTAATTTTGGAAGTTTTTGTGCTAGCGACTTCGGAATTGAGGTATGTGTTACTAATTAAGTTGTAGTAGTTGTTAGTAGTTTGTTTTCTAATAACTTTGACTTTATCGTTATGGAAGGACTTTTCTACTAACAGCTAGAAATTATTAATAAGGACCAAATACTCTATAATTGCGTACAAAATTGTCTATAGAAATTAAGGCAATGGATAACGCCTCCTAAGTAATTAAGTTAACAACGTGTATTGATGAAATTAAAAGCTTTCTACAATAATAACCTGACTACGGTTTACTTTCTACCAGTGTTATTAAATTAAACTGTTTCGTATGTTATCAATTTGGTTAATGAAAATCGGAAAAGTTTGGTTAAATTTTTATTACCTTCATTTATTTTAGTCCTATTCACCATCATTAGATTACCTCCGTTTCTTACTTAGATTTGTGTTTTTTAGTGTAAAAGATACAAGAAAAACACAAGGTTTCATGTATTTTCACATTTGTTATAGGTAGTAATTTAATTACCTACGCAACTCTTCTTTTGAATATGCTCTACTTTTATTTGTGAACCGGAAAATCCCTAGGGACCGCGTTCCGATTAAAATTGAACAATTCGGTTTTTATGTCCCCAAGGGAGTTATGAAACTTTTAATGTCTGAAAAGAAACAAATTTCACATTAGTTACAGCAGTTAAAAGGATGCTGTCACTATTCTAAATTAGGTACACTATTATACTGAGGCGTAGTTCCGTATGCTCATCCGTTACTCACCCCTTCTTAATACTAGCTTATGTACAGTCATGGACTTTAATTGATGAGCCACTTTCAAAATTTTCAATTTTTCTGTTTCTTACATTCACGAGATTACACGATTAAACACGATCTTAAATCGCATGCTCGTAAACAAGATGACAAATTACTAGTAATCGAAAATAGTCTCATCCATAGAGGTTGACTAATAAGTTCTCAATGATAAATAAATACAATGTTTATCCAATCTAGTTGATACTAACCTCCTTTGAATCAGAGCTCAAGGCTACGCTAAAACAATCGTCGCTAGGTTACGGTTGCTAGACCTGCAATTGTTTGACTTTGAGTAGTCACTCTGCTGTCAAGTTTGTAGTTCTGGCTCTCAGGTTAGCTAACCGGTAAAGATATTAAATATAATTTTCTTCTTCCATATTATGCAGACATGACCTTCCGTTTCTGAATGTATGAGTATAACTGACTAAGCCCGATTTGCATTACACGGCTAAAATACGAACAGTGCCAAGTGGCTCATCAATTAAAGTCCGTGACTGTACCTGCCAATTAAGATTTACAAGGAACATAGTTTGCAACACAGCTTCACATACGCAACCTGCTGCCGTTCTGTCGAGGTTTTCACGAGGTTGGATTGGAGACGGTTCAGGGACTTTATCTTATTTCAGGGAGGTTATTACTAAACACGAATAATTGATAGATTTTGAAATAAAATGATTTACTTTTATCAAACAATTAATTAAACTTCTAGATGGAACTTTATTTTTTTTGTATTGGGGCTCTTGTTATGTTTCCACTACTTTGACTATTCACTTTTATTAATTTTTCCACTAAAGTCGTAAACTATGTAAGTTAACCGTGTATTTTCCGGCATAGCATAGTCCTGTTATTTTCCACCTGTACCTGGCAAGATGGCTTATGAATTCTTATAGGAGATGCGCAATAACATTGTATTGGGGAATCAATATCAACCAACTGCATTCAATAACCCATCTAGAGTAGGGTTTTAGGATGCCTATATTCTACATTGGCTGTAATGATGATTAAGATATGATGAAGCCATATCCACACTACTACGTTCTTATCGACCTCCATTTACACCGTAACGAGAAACCTTGAGTTACATAGGTACATAATTATTTACATTACTCCTCTCACTAACTACTATGAATTACATCTGCTGCATGGCTCATATCAGACGTCATATTAATAATAAATACCGGATAACGAACTTTGCCAACACTCTGTCTATTGTACACTGTACCTACCAGTAGGATAGTTAGTGGCGCGAGTACTGTACGTTCATTAACTTGCCTGAACATGCTCTAGTACTGGGAAATCAGTTAACATTAATGATTGCCTTCGATGGTATTAAGTTTACTTGAGCTTGGTATACACCTTATAGAAATGATGTTAAACAGATTTTAAGAGAAGAGGCAAAAAATGTCGGATGGAGCCAAAACAAATTGACATTACATCATAACATCACGCCTGTAAAACCCCCCGAACATCCCCGAAGGGTTAGGCAGAGGTTTACCTATAGTACAGACCTGACTTTTTTATTTTCTCATACGGATTTAAATAGATTTTCAGTGTTATATAAAGGACATGAAGAACCAGAAAAAAAAATCCTGGAAGTCAAGTAGTGTTTTTGTTGACTTTTTACGTGAACAAATGAATACAACCTTTTTTCTGTACAAATGAACGAAAGTACCTAATACTTTTTAATGAATTATATTTTATGTCCTCAATTGTGTACGCCAGGTCTGAAAGGGGTCCCGTGTAATAGGGGGCGAGCCTATTGCCATCAACCGGGCAGAAATCCAAACTCCGTAAAAATATGAAATAACATTTTAACGAAGCCTGTGATTTCCCACAGCTGCACTGCAAGGCCAAGGCCTTTCTGCTCTCTTTCCACTTCTGTCTGTTTAAAGGTGCTAAGGACCAGCTCTTGTTGAAGGAGTCCAGCTCATCCCGCTCAGTCTGTGCCTGCCGCGATGTAGCCAATAGAAAATATAGGCAAATAGAAATTGAAAATAGTTTATTGTCCAGGTAACACATTAAGGCTCTTACATACTGGGGCGATTCGTCGCGCGACGCGACGCCGCCGCATTGTTCACCGTGAGAAATTTTTTTGTGAAAATTCGCGTCGCGCGACGAATCGCCCCATTATGTAAGAGCCCTTAAGCAAATTCACAAGTTCATTAGACGGCATGATTAGCTTAGAATATTGCCTAATGCTAGGTTTTCAATGTTTCTATTATTTCAAAAGTATCGTTACAAAAGTTTTCAGGACGACAGACGTAAACTCTTTGTTAACAAGGGCCTGCGATTGATAGCTATTTAATGTAACCAATACCGCGTAAGAATGGTTCCTTCCCTTGTCAAAGTACCAACGTAACAATGGCATCTTCACATTGTGAGTACAAATGTGAATGCAGCTTACTTTTTAGTTAAAAGATAACTTTAAAAAAATCAGGACCAAGACCGCGCGGCGCTCATTCATAATATTGTAAATCTGGCTCGAAGGACCAACATTTTCAGAAACACGCTCTTAAATCCAGAGATTAAAGTGCGTGCTTCTGAAAATGTTGGTCCTTCGGTCTTGGAGATGTTTAATCTGTGATCTCTCTGATCTCTCTTCTGTGCCTTGAAAGTTTCAAGGCCAGAGATTAAAAATGCCCATTTAAAGTGGATATGCAACAAAAATATACTTTTCATTCAACCTTTAAACACTCTTTTAATTCAGACTTACAATTGATGTACAAATCTTCTGTTAAGTTCTCATACATTTAACCGGCACTAACTACAATCAGTAACCGAAATAGTTTCGTATAAAATGTGGCGTGTTTGTACACCAATATTTACACTTCGAACAAATACACTAATGTCAAAGCTCTCAAATCGTGATAATCATTGAAAAAAGAGCGCCACTACGATACACTAGCATTTTATCTTTTTAAGCTGGTTTCTCACTTCCAATTTTCTGAGAATTACGGTAATGAGATTCTACACGCCGCTCCGGCGAAGTCTCACCGAGCAAATACCTCTGTGTACCGAGCGCAGTCCGGTAGCCGCGCTCTGTTTGCTGTCGACCTGTTAATTAATAACTCGGCGCACAGTGTATACACAGCCTTATTACCAGTAAAATCTCACAAGTCACGAGTCTAAACTGAGCCAAGCCAGTTTCCAGTTTCGGCCTCCGTTTTCTAATCACACGCCAATGTTAATCGTATGGGCTTTCACGTTTATTCAACTTAATTATGGCGCATAATTATCCGACATTAATAAAGGCGCAATGCACCAAAGCCACATTTAAATCCACACCTCGCACCTATTAGTCGCACTAATTTGAATACAAAATTCATGACTACCTTCAATACAATGTTATTTATCATTACCATGCCCATTTAGCCGCGCACCCGCGCTCTATAATTACAGCGGGGAAAAAATGAAACTTGAAGAAACGCGATGGCGACTAATGGTCTGAAACTAAATTTTAATTAATGTCGCGTTTTACGAAATGAAAGTGATTACAGAAATAACACGACAGGTCGCGATAGTGTTCGGGTAAGCCCGATCACCCCCCTCCCCCACTCATGTTCGACAATTTACGACATGGTAATTATGTATACGTGTTTAGGCGCCTTCGCCCGACTTTACGGACGGTGTAATTTTGGAAATTAAAAACAGTAAGCTTCAATCGGGCCGTAATATCTAAATGATGGATTAACCTCGCGTTTTGATGTGGATCGATTTATTTGGCCGGCAGCCAGTAATTATTCTTTATCGTCGAACGTGTGGTGAACACAATTAGTTATTGATCAGACGGCAATTAAGCCCAATCGATTTTGTTTGTTGAAGTTGAAGAAAATTGTTTTAGTTCGACGTTTAATCGACGTCGTTTTATGCTTCTAATGGATTCTCGGTCATTAGAATTGACCTCAGCGCCCCTATATTGTTTATTAGAAAACAATAATTTATCCTTTTATCGGTGACATTAAAAAGTGTTAGGATCATTCACGTTCGGTTAATAATAAATTCTGTTTGGATTTATAGTCTCGAGTGACAGTAAAACGTAAAAGTTTAAGTAAATTGATCCTTCGATATTAACATATCGCGAATAAAAGCATATCGATGTGTTAGAAGACAAAGGGCCGCTAAAAGTCAAGTGTAACGTTTTAAGTCAAACAAGTACGTCGGAGCACGGCTCTCTCGGAGTAATTGGCGCGGGCGAGCCTCGGGCGTCAGCAACACCTCCGAACGTATCAAACCGTTTTAATAATGAGCTAGCTTGAGATCGTGAAACAATAAATTGCGAAGCTTGGAGGCTTCGTGCACGAGACAGCTATCTGAGGCAAGCATTATGCATCGCAAGTTCCCGAGCCAGCGATAGCGGGCTATCATCTGCGAGATTGATAGGAGAATAGCCCCACGGCTAGGCGGGATTCGGACGGCATTGTGAAACACAAGCCCTTGTGCACTGTTGTTGCATGAATTCATTAAAAATACGCGCGAACTATGTTTACGTGGGGTTCTTGGAAAGTTCATTGGTTCATTGTTCGAACAAATAGAAAGTTCCTGGCGGTTTGATTATGCTTTTTATGAATTTATAACTGAGTTCAGCATAAAGTTTGTAAGTTCTGTGGATAATGTCTAGAGGCAGGTCTCAAAGGACCAAAGTAGCATTCAATTTTAAATACATTACATAAATTGCCGACATGAAATCCCTATAATAATGCTAAAGACTGTTGTTTTATCGTAAGATTACATTAGCTCCTTCAATATTATTATGGTGAAATACCTAATAGGTTCTGTAGCGACGCAAAACTTACACGCGAACTTTTAATGGAAATCTTTAAATAACTTATAATGTAACATCGAGATTACGAACTCAATAGCACAGCCAAACATCGAACCTAAACCTTATCGTACGATCGTCCCAAATTAGCTCCCAACTTTTTCCTTAATTAAGGAAGTATGATTAACAAAGTGTAATCACGAACACAAAAGTCTTATCATTTGTATTTAGGGGAGAAACAAACATTGTGTAGCGAAATTAATAAATTAGCAGCCCCGATACTTAGACAGATTCGGAGAAAACATTTGACTGTTGTTTATTTTTGTGGGAAAACAAGATTTATCTAAGGAAATGCGTGGTCGTTGTTCAAGAATTATTGCTGAAGACTAGGTGATAGATGCTGTTTACAATGTTATTAAAGGCATATATTTCTGGCACTTGTGGTACGAATAAATTAGTTTTTAGAAGAATAAAAAAGCGGCTATTTATCATGATGTCTGTTTCATTAATCACGTAACTGCAAAATGCATGGTTTTCGTCATAATTCTGAAGGTCAAAAATCCTCTTTAACCGATGCAAAAGTAGTTATAAACACTCCTTTGTTTTAAGCAAATGGACGGCAACGGCGACACCGAAGAAAGGGAAACAGCTGATACCAAACTTTTATCATCATGTATAGGGGAACGGTTCATAGACAAACAAACAAAGAGAAATTAATAAATTATCGCCAGAAGAGAGTTATTGCGAAGACGTGTAGGAGACATTACTATGTTGCTTAATGAATAGCTAGCTTTATCTTAAGGGAGGAATACATGATAAATGTACAGTGATTTGTATATGATGAAGTTTGTTAAGTTCTTCCTCGGCCTAGTTGTTGATGGCTCATTAACTCGGATAGGCTTGTTGTTTTGTGCTGTATTGATGGATAGGTATTAGTGGATTTTTGGCTTGAAGTCAAAGTTTAATGCCGCAGCGTGACTAGCTCAGAATGCTAATTTTGAGCAATTAACTCACTGGTTACGTTTTGAGTTTTGATATTATGGTTGAAATTGTGGTCCTTAGTAAGGTTAGATATTGATATTTTGAGACTTTACAAAATATTTATAACTTTATTGAGAAGATGGTAAAAGATCGATGACGATGGCTGTTATAATTAAAAAATTGAGCCTTCAAGCCGTAACACACTGTTAGCAATTACTTAAGGCATTTTTATTTCCATGAAACAATTGTAATTACTCATAATACCACCTGAAATTCCATAAAAATAATAATAAACCTTATAAATAATAGAAAACAAGTAATAACTAAAAAAAGTCATTTAGCTGTAATAATTTCGTCACAAAAACGAATCCACTTTCTATTGTAATTACTTTTATAAACGCCAATGACCATAATGACCACTCCTAATGCGAGTGCTGGCTTCATTGCGTTACTGTGACTCATTAGGGGGGTCAAAACGAAATTACCTAAAGTGTGACGGAATCTGATAATGTTCTGGGTCTAAGAGTCCTCTATTAGAGCGTAGCGAATGTTACATACGGCTGCGGTAATGATTTTTTACTTTCTTTAGATTAGATTTGAATTATGGAAGTGGAGTTGTTGGATTATCCGGTTCCTGTTTTCAAATATTTTTGTCAAAAAAACTATAGCTTATAGAATCCTGTGATCTATTTGCAGTAGTAGTAATAGAAAGAAAGAAAAAAGAAAGAAAATACGTTTATTTGCGGCAAACATGACGCTATTATAAGACAAACACACAAAAGATAACAAATTGGGGGAATATTACGTAATACTAGTTTGCACAACTCAAAATTAGGATTCTAGCATAATGATGTCTTTAAATTTGGGTCCTTAGAGTCATATTACCAACCTTATATTCAATGCCCTTTGTAAAATTTATTTATTTAAATAGCAGAAGCAGAAAACTGCATAGAAAATAGAAGCTGAAAAAAAAAAGAAGTATCGAACGATAATGCTGCTAATATTGTGGATTTAAAAATTATGTCTAAGATATTCTATTTTTCTTCCCTTTTAAGATAAATATATTCTTTTCATGTGAATCAGTTTTGTTCTTACTAGTACCTACTTATTAAAAGTAACTTAGTAACTTGAGAATATTCTTGATTAATTTTGCGAAAGGTGATCCCAAAAATGGATTGTCTCATGTTTCGTTACAATGATGTTTATTGATTAGCTTTAAAGTTTATATCATTATAATTTTATAAATCTCATTTGTGTTAATTATGCAATCTGATCGTTTAATTTATTTTACTTCAAATCAATTCCATACCAGTTTTCGAAGTTTTGAACTTTTGAAAATACATTATTTGTATAACTTGTTTTTTTTTTAAAGAGTCACCACGTCTTGTTCTTCTCACAAATTACTAATTTGGTGCATATGCACCAAGTAGGTAATTTACCAATAAAGCGGCAATTCCCGTATTTTTAAGAACGCTTGCATCTCAATCTCAATCTGTCATAAAATCTAATTCCTCCACATTTTTGACAAGTTTTTGACATTGATTATCGTTGAAATGAGATTGGGACTTGAATTTCAACGTTTTTTAAATACGAGAATTGGCCTTCTGAAGTCTTACCAAACTTCTCACTGGCAGTTTATCAGAATAGCGAATACTGGCTCTGCAAAGTAAGATTTTTATGTGCTTCTTAATTATTGTTTACTTAATTTTCCAACATTGACATTTTAATAATACAGGGTTGTCATAATTTTTAATAAAATTAAATTATATCACAACGTAAGGCAATGCTGTGCGCAAAGCCTTGATGTTGTAATATATTTACTCATAATTATACAAAATAGTCAAAACACTGTCGCGGCAAATCTCAATTCGAATTTTATTTCACCACGCAATTATGATTGGAACTACAAAGTAGCGCCGACTTTCATGTGTTGCTCATTCGCTAAAACATAATAGCCTAGGCCATAAAAGACAAACTTACTGATCTATTTCAGGAGGCTATAATAATATTCATAGAAAGTTATGTAAAGGGTTCAGAGAATTTGAAATTTCAAGAGACATAACTCACGATCACTTGAATTCACAACTGGTAATATACAAAAATACAGTCAGTAATATCTACCTGAGCTACTTGCAAAAATATAATTATTTTCAGTGAACCTGTGAAAAAATATTCACAAAATTACACGTGTGTTCCACAAAATGTTTTTCTTTGACATCTTTACAAAAATATTTTCATTTAAGACTGTTGGATTTTTTTTCTCTCCTTGTCATCTTATTCCTCCTGGTTAAAACCAAGGTTGTACTCTAATATTTTTTCATCCTTGCGGGATACCAAATCAAATAACCATAACCAAATGACTTTCATCAGCTTTTCAAAATATATCTAATAGGCTGATATATCTCTCTTAGACAAATTCTATTATAAGATGTTCTTCACAATGATTATGAAGTGTTTCCCAAACTATAGTTATGCACAATATATTCTTTCTTCTATATAAATAGTTGACATTGGCTTACATTTAAAACAAGATTCTATCCACCATTATAATGAAATATGTTGTCTTCTCTGGAAAGATTAATTGCAGTCTCAACATTTTCTGGTTCCAGTGACTTTGTAATATGGCTGTGAAAAATAACACTATCCGCCTACTTAACTTTTGAATGAACTTCATCTGGTTTTTTATTGTGTTGATTCTTAGATTCTGTATTTGAAAATATGAGTAATTTTCCGTTGTGAGAATTATATTTTGGATTCTATCTGCCTCTTATTCTTGTTTCTCTAATAGTGACATTGTCTGGTTACTTTCTTCTGCTTACATATTTTCTTCTACACTATTTAGATTTAGTAACTAATCAGTCCTATCGCTGTTTAGTTCTTAGATCCTCCATAGTATCTCCCTGATGTTCTTACTACCACAGTTCAGTCAGATGCACCTTGGATTTGAGCAATTTCCAAACTACTTAAAGGAAACTGAAATAAAAAGAAATATGCCATCTTATAATTATGTTGATTCACAATTCATTTTCATTTATGTCCAAACACAACTCATTTTGGACGTGTGCATTACTTAACATACAATGTTTATGATTGATGACTTGTTTGATAGACTTTTAGAGCATGTCATATTAAATTCACTAAACGCGTCTGTCACACTATTTTATCACATTACTGAAGTCCGAACATATAGTACGAAACTAAATCATTCGATTATAATGACGTCATTAAAAACAGTTCCAAAATTAGACTCATCAAAATCGGTTTAACAGTTTATAAGATTAGCTCAAACACATACAGACATACGTAACTGTCCTTACGATATATTAATCATATTGCCACGCAACGACCATACACAGAACAGCAAGATATTTAATCTAATAATGGACGACCGTGATTGCTTTTCTTGTGCTTTCTTTTATATTTATAATTCATATTTAATGATCGACATTAATGGCATTGCTTTAGGCCGAACTCGTACAAACCAGCCAGCCTTCCTAGATCTTTCGATCCGTTCTTTTTTTCCCTTTGTCACCTATTCATAGAATTTATAGGGGGGACAGGGAGGTCATTTAAAATTGGTCCTTATGTACACGTTAATTTCAGATTTAGGCGCTTTCGTGATTGTTACGAAACGATCATTCTATTGTATGGCGAGTATAATAAAGTGCACCGTGATTGTGTAAATGAGCGCTGACTGGCGAGATACGGTGAAGTGCTGCTTTAGTAATTTGTTATTTATTTATGTTTTTGTGTCCCATTTCAAGGGAACGCTACATTTTCAAGAAACGCTCTCTTGCAATTGGTTCAGAGTATTTGATACAGAGGATAACAAGCACGAAAAAAGCATTTTATTTGATACTCATACCTACTTTCTGATGACTTCACACTTGCAGGAAAAACCAACACGGTAGGTACAGGAAAATTAAAAAAATTGGCGGGAAAGACCAAGATGCAGTAAAGATCTATACTTATACCAATCGCGGTGTTTTTTTTCTTTAACAATTTTTTACAAGGGAAAATAAAGCTCACACATACAAAATTCGACTAATAAAACACTTGTAATAATTGTCATGTTGTAAACCGGTTTTTACAAGTATCACTGTATGTTTTTCACAAATACTCAGACAGACAAGGAAAATTAAAGATACTTTCCGCAATAAAAAAACGCCGTTATCGCACTAATATAATTTGATGAATCCTAAATGACATAAAATAATAGATTTATTAATTTATTGAGTTGAGAAAAAATAAAACTGTTTCTAACTTTACCTCGTTTTACATGTATGATTTTTTTTTAATACTTCGTGAGACACTTTTAGAGGGCATAAAATACAGACATACAAATATTTACACACCCACGTTACAAAATTATGAAGATAGTATCGTGTCTTATAACCTAATTTATTCCACATAATTTTAATTCAATCCCGCTATATTCATAAACAACCTTAATTCTGTCATCGGTCACATTGGTGAAATAAAAACAGCTGTAAAAATTTTAGTTGACGGCGGAAAAATAATCCTCGTATCGCAATTAAAAACATAAAACACTCTTAAAATAAACCTGGAACGAAATATCATATAGCAGAAGAGTAATAACATTAAAACATATACAGTGGGGCAGATGCGCCAATATTCTATTATTACTGGCTTTTCAACGCGAACGGCGCGAGCATTCCTGACTATTTCTATAAACCTAAGATGAATCATTAAATAATAAAATCCAAAGCATACTTAATGCTCAACAACACATAGAAATCTATTCACGAGCGCGTATTAACTAACACAGGCGCGCGCTAATCAGTTCCAGATCCATTCCTCGTGTTACTGCTCAATCGGACGTGCACACTCTAGCAGAACACCTATACATCAATGGTCGATCTAATTGCGAACGCGTAAACACACTTCCATGTGTTTGTGATCATTGTAACAATGTGCGTGATTCCAGCCACCTTATTAGAAGCACTTTAAACAAAAATACAATCCAATTAGAACACTGTTTGAATTTGAAATTGGGACGGTTACGATCTGACAGATGGCACACTATAAATAAGGGTGTGTAGTTAGCACCGCGCATCGGTTTCTGGCTTGCGTTTTGTTCACGCGGATGCAAGAGCAGATATTTTAATGTCTGCAACTTATTAGCCACAAATGTCATATCGTTTGATGCATCAACTACTACTTTGTTAAAGTTGGCTGCGTCCAGGGGATTATTTGCAAGCGTAAATTAGGTTCACGTGCGTTTTAATGCATCCCGCAAGTGTTAGTGTTCCAGTTCGATAATCTTCGACTGGCGAATGGATCAGGCGGAGATGATTCATAATGTTCTGTTCTATTGTTGGCTTGCATATTGCAAACTGGAATTATGCAATGTCCATCGCTTTGTTATATAACGTTCGGTAACCACATCAACTCTGACCTTACTTACCTTAGACAACGTTCGTCATTTTAATTGGTTCTAAATTCAGCTATAACTCCTTTCTCTGTAGTTGGTCAACACATTATTTCTAAGGATTATATTATAAACTTTGTATGATTCCAGGAATTTTCTTTCCAATGCATTTGTTTAAATTGTTATTTTTTAGAAATAATGTGTTTATGTCAAACATTGTGTTAAAGTATTAAATTCGTTCGCCGATCTCATGATATAATGCCGTGATCCACTTAAACATGCTATTTTAGCCCACCACATTAAATTTGATCGATCAGAGCTATATTTTTACTGTTTACCAAATATTTAAGTAACGGCCATAAGTCAGACAGTAAAATAATTCAAATGTGAAATTTCATGAACGCTCATAATGAACTTGGCAGACGACCAAAAAACGTCTTATTTTCGATGTGGAATCTGGACCAATTTTTATTGCAACGCTTTGGAAATAGTGATACAAACGACCCCCACAATGACTTACCAATTATAATGAGTGTGGCGGCGGTGGCGGAGATACAAACAAATGAATAGAACGGTTACACTTCCATTTAGATATTGCACGGTTTAATGCGAGCCGAAGCATTATACGGCAGTAAATCATGCTCTCCAATCTGCGCACTAACGCACCAGACTACGTTGTTTATTTCTTCATCATTCTCAGCCTTATTTATTGCAAATTCCAAATTTTTTATTGTTCCGTCATAAACGGAACGTTTTACTTGCCTACCCGTAGTTACAGATTCGATAACACGTGGCGTTTAGATCGAAATCTTTTTAACGGCATTCCTGGTGGACGTTCACTTTGGCACAAATATCAACGGGAACATTACAATAAACGCCCGAATATTCTCACCTATACTTTCGAACACTCGTAAGATTTATTTCTGTGACTTGAATCAGTTTTATTGCTTCTACGTTCATCTGCACTCATTTATAACCGACATAGATACTCTTTTTACGATTCGAGGCGCTCTGTTTATTTTCGTTTTTAATTACCTCTAGCGTGGGTAGAAGAGCAAAGTGACAAAATAAATTCGGGAACATAATATTGTTAGGAGGATTCTTAATACTGAAATGACTACGATTGTGTGATTATGATTTACCGTCTGTGTCTGCCCACGGCACAGTAGTAAAATTGACAAATTGTGGAGTCGGACCAGTCCCGGCTGAGTAATACAGTATTTATACCAAATTTATCGTGGTTCCATGCTAATTTCCATGTAACTAAACTTCAAAACGATACAAGAAGTAAAATAAATAGAGATGACGGAAACGATTAAACACACGCAAAATCTCTAGAATAATTAAAATAATCAAACGCAACAGAAGTAAATCCGTGACAAATTAGGTGTCAAGAATAGATTTAAAAATATGTTCAACCGCCAAGGAGATTAATGAAATAATTCCACCAGTTCAACACTGCAAGCTACATTCTAGACACAATAAAAAATACACATTCTGCAGAAGGCGTAAGAAGTGGTCGTAATTTTCACGATGCTATTAAAATGTGAACAGAATTAATGACAGCCACTAATTTGATAATTTTACTATCAATTTTAATGGGTGTTAGAACAATAAATAATTCTGAAAATCACAATACTAAATGAGGATGTTGACGTGAACATTATTGATTCGAAATTTGATGAATTTTGTTGTGGCATGAAAAAAGTATGGCCGGTTATACAAAAGACAGTTGTGTTGGGGAATGTACCAACCGACATTAATGAGGCATCTCCATCACGACTCATCTCAATCAAATCCCGCGACTGAGTCAGTATCGATGCGTTCGCGCATAACGACCGTCGGATGCGCCGAAGTGTTCCAGAGAGATTGTAAATATTTCTCTGTTTCAGAACACGACTAAAATAGATTAGAACGCGTGTTTCTAAATCCCCTTTGAAGATTACACACCGGCATTAGATCTGGCAAATTACCCTCTAACAAAGATTGTATTAATTACCTGCTCCCGATAGCTCGATGTAAATACTATTTAAAATTAGATCAGCGATTGCGTGCCCGCAGCTTTTCGGCGCGTTATACATATATCTGTCATTTTCCTCAGATACTTTGAGCTAGTTGGGTTTGGTTGAACACGGTAATTAATTCTTATTCTTACATTAGTCACTTTGTGAGAAAAATAATTTCTGTGCTAAGATTGCCAACTGAAAAAAACATTAGCTGTTACATAGATCTAAAAATTAAGTTCTTATTCCGAACGGACATGAGTTATTGTTTGTGTGACAAGCTTTGATTAATTTTTAAGCCGACTTGATGTTCGAGTTTTTTCCGGAATCGATGTCTATTTAAAGCTCCCTAACTGCGTAAGTGTAGTTTTGTCTGTTATTTGTTTTATTAATCGATACAGACATCGAGCAAATGTTTTCTCGTGTAGCAGATACAAATGGGATCGAGGGCTAATTATGTAATGTTGGTCCAGTTTCGGACGTACTCTTAATCGATAGCCATTTTTTATGCCATTTGAAGCGGGAAATGGAATTTAGTTGTGTTTTTTCGGTTACGAAATATCTATAGTTATATGTGTGCGTGGATTTCTTTTTGCTTTACTTCTGTTGAATAGATTTTTCTTAAATATTTTTGAACATGAATGAACAATGATTCAGGCAAAGATTTTTAACATTTCCTGAATGAGTCATAACATGATGCTTTAATCTTTACAACATTATTGAACACAAGCCATAGAACATGTACGTAATTCTCCTGTTTATGTAGAACAAACTATAAATGTCTTTTCAGCATTATCAGGTATAAAGATACAACATTGTGCATACTAAGAGTTAACATTGTATGTAGCCATAAAATCACTCAGTCTTCTTTAATGTCCGACCAAGTGCCAAAATAATTTGAAGGCACCACCAAAAACAAAGGAACCGTAAGTATTTATTATCGCACATAATATACTCATAAAAATTCAGGGAAGCAGAAAATTTTCTGACTTATTAGACGATGTCGAACAGGTCTCGGAAATCGAGAAATGAAAATTACATGTTATTAGCGTACATCAACACTGTACGGTTGTTATAACACAAAAGATAAACAGACCGAATTAAATAGTCCCTCATTATACGCACATTTTGGTTAAAAGTTAGGTTATTTGGGCGCGGTTGGGTTATCTCGTGCGGGGATCTAACGATCGCCACTCGAGATTATTCGGTTCTGGTGCGTACGAATTCTTAAGCATAGTACGTTATTGATGATGTTTAATAAGCATTGCAAGGTGTTTGGTGGCGGTCATTTAATAATTTCTGATTTATTCTTTTGTATTTGTGTTCGGTTTTTTCTTTGAATGGAAATGACGCTCTCATTCTGTAGCTTAGTTGTAGCAAAATAATTTTATTTATTACTTAAGTTATCTGCACTATTACTACAATATTAGTTTTTTTTTTCTTTTGGATCTTTAACAAAGTATACATATACATAATATCAATTACCTATAATAACAAAAACAGTTCTCTTACTTTAATGTTACCATTTAGTAAAAGAATGGCTAATAAAAAGCATAATTTTTAAACAAATCTATCATATTCTTATGATATCTAACACTAAAATGCGGGTCAAATACATTTGCTAGCATTATCTATCAAGAGTGACTATGTATATTTTCCGCTCCATCAATTTCCTCAAAACAAAACACAGTCTCATAAATAACAGCAAACTTTCGTATCACTCGAAACAAAGTGCCCAAAAAATCGAGATCAATTCAATCGAATGCACTGATAACCCGAAATTACGAGTCAAAACCGGCGGTATTAACAACACAGAAAGCAATAAAACAGCGTGAAATGGTATGAGAGCATTAATTCGATTATCAGATTGAGGTGTAAAGCGAGTTTCGATGTTTATCTAGGTATAAAGAGGCGCCGTATAAGAAATTATTTTACAGCAGTGAAATAATAAAAACACTCATTAGCGATCATTAAGGTACCGCCTCCGCGATTTAGGGTTAGATAGGGAGGTGCGAAGTTTATTTTGTATAATAACAGAGCGAAGGTGGTTGTTGTCTATTTATCAGTAGAATTACGTTGCAGGTTATTGTGATAAAAGATAAAGTTTTCGATAAGGTATAGGGAAAGGAAACCTTCTGAATTATCACTTGTTTTTTCGAGAATAATGACGTTTGTTTTTTATTTTCGGTATCTTGAAGTACTTAAATATTTATTTTCAATTAACGAAGTTTCTTTTCTTACCATTCCTCATTATTTACTTAATAATATTCAAGATTTATTATTTGTTTTGCAAATTATACGATGGAAACTACAATTCATTAACACTTTCCATTGCAGTGTACTTAACCACCTGTCAGTGTCAATCACTTGCAAATAATTTTAACGTCAGGCAAAATGTAGCTGTCGTTATCCTTATGTAATTTACATTATACTTGCCAAATGTTCTTTTATAACTAAAATCATGTTATCATTAACTCGACAAAGAGGTCGCCACTCGCGCCGGTACCCAAACCGCAAAGCTAATTATTAAAAAACATAAAAGAATAATAATACAATTAAAACCGCAACGAAAAGGACTCATTTTCTCCCGACGCGGCATTGTAAGGGTTAATTGACACTTATTATAGAAACTCTAATAATATCTTGTTTGTAAATTACATTTATTTTGGTTTTTGTGTCGGGATAGATGAAATAATTTTTATTGTTGTTTTCGGGGCAGTCTATTATTATTGAAGAATGAAAAACAGAGATCCTCCTCATTTTGTGGTCAAAGAGAAACACCAATTGGCTCATTAAATCAGAGAAACTGGTTCCTTAACTTAAGTATTTAATAATCACAGCAGACTTTTTGAAATAAATTAGCCTATTTGAAATAAATTATTTGACTTTGACTTTGACTTTGTAGATTATATTAAGCAAAAAAAAAGAGCCAAAAGCGAATACTATAAAATCTACGGCTTCAGTTTGAGAGATTCATTCCGCAGTCTATCCTAGGTAGCGAATCATTTTTACTAACAACGGTTCCAAAAAATCTTGCGAATTTTATAACTCACTGGTATTACCTACGACCTGCAGATCAAATTGTGACCTGTTATGTAATCCACCAAGAGATTCGAGCCGTCTTCTAAAACCAATAAGATAACATACATAACAATGATACCCTGTTTCCCGAAGGGTTGGGCAGAGGTGTACATATAGCACACACCCACATTTCGCCAGTTATGTTTACTAATAAGATGTTGCTATCAATCCAGACTCCCTCCCGATATAACGATGCAATAGTTGCCTGTGGGACACTACACCTGTAGACCATTGATTTCCTTCAAACCAGGCACAACAGTGTGCTATTCCTCGAATCTATTATAACTATCGAGCAAGGCTCGGAACCGGTATAAAAATACCGGTTAGCACCGGTTTATTTCGGTTTTCCACCGAAGTGTTCTTAAAAACGTGAACTTTTTAAGAACTTTATTTTAACCAAAATTAACCGCTTTATTCAACGGGTGGATTGTCGGCATTCCTACTACTGAATAAAAACTGAACAGCGCGCGACGTTTCGTTTATCGTACACACTATTTAACCGGTTTTTATTGCTCTAAACCGGTTAATCAGTAAATACCTTTATATAATATTCTTGCAAATACCTGATTAAAAAAACGGTTTATGCGAACGGAACCGGATGTAAAGGTTTTTGCGTCAAGTACATTATAACGGTTTGAAAATTTAACTGGTATCCGAGCCAGTATCGAGAAATATTTGTACACATCAAGAGTTAATGATTCAATCAGAATCTAGTCTCTGAAGTAATAGGCGCAACTAATACTCGTAATTGCAGTAATGTCGCCATTAGGTTTAATTGTGACGGTAACAGGCTTGCCGGGCTGAAACCTACTTGCTCTATCAAGTGGGCGATGTACTAGTAAGCTGGGGATCTTAAATCAATTGTTATCTTTAGTAGGTAGATGGAGCTTATTTTGAAACATTAGTACAGTAGCATGGCAGTGGTAACAAAACCAGTATATAGGAAGCATAATCAGGCTATAATATTCCCACTGCTGAAACACAGGCCTCTTCTCAGTGAGAGGGAGTAGGTCGAATCCACCACGCGGACCCAGTGGTTGGTAGATGTCACATGTCTTCGAATGTTTGGTTCTAGGACATGCCGGTTTCCTGACGATGTTTTCCTTCACCGTTTTGAGAGCGGTGGTGATGAAATTAAACACAAAGTAAAGCACCTGTCAGGATTTGAACCTACGCTACAACTTGTAAGTCGCAGCCGTTGCCACTGGGCTACCACTGCCCCCAGCCCTCTTACCAGAGGGCCTAGACAAGTGACAATCGCTTCGAGCGTTTCGTATTTTTACAACGACTTTCAAAAGGATTGACATAAGCGTTTCGATAGCTTATGTCAGTCCTATACATATTTTATCGCATTTGTTATCGCTGATAGAATGTCACTTTGTCTACTGCCTCGGTACTAGTAATATTAGTATTATGTTAGCCGCGTATTGAATCTCCGTACTACCCCAAGCCAGCTCAAGTTCAAAGTTATACCACTGAAGTGCGGCTTACCGTACCTATTATGATTTCAGTATCAGCCTCTCTAAGCTACCTCAGACAAAGCGAAGGTCTCTGGTCATACGATGCAGGATCGACTTTCTATCTTTAATGCCCACGTTTTTTATAGATCATTTTAAAGTCAATCAGAACCATAAAAGCCCGAGACGGGTGCCATACGACACCGGTAGAACAATTTCTGTGAAGTTTTCATAGAAACTGTTCCACTAGAGTCGCGCCTGTCTGCGGGAGTCTTAACTGGGCTTCGTCCATAGTCATTATAGTTCGACCTCACCCGCTTTTTTTTAAACTGTAGCCTGGCAGTTCTGAAGGCTTAAAAACATTTTTTTAAGCCCGGGCCAGTCCGAACTAGAGATGAGTATGGACGAAGCCCTTAACTCGGGTAACCACTCGAGTTATCGTTCTGATTTACTCGAGGGTTAGGCATTATAGATGCGAGGTGCATCTATAGTACACCCATACTATAGATGAATCTCCTGCCTAACCCTTGATGTATACAGGCCTAATGTTATGTTATATTTTAATTATGTTCAGAACGGTAACTGAGGATGAAAAACTTAACGTACCTACCTAGCTTAAAATGAAGAGATGATGTTTTTTTTTTTACTATTACCTACATGTGATTTGGTGTTCAGTTGATCAGATAATAACAGCGACTTCCCCTAACTGTTCGTGAGAGATGAAACTTCTCGGTGAAATCACGGGCATTTTTTAAACCTATTGCTGAAAATCTTATAGGTAGTTGTTACTTTAAACGGAAAGTTAACTTAACCATTAGAGGTTAAGACGGTATTGCAACAACAATATCTCTCAATATCTCAATACACAACAGCGAGGTAATTACGTCACACACATAAAACGACAATTGGTCGCAATGGGTTTCATTTTGACAGTTCACCCACGTTCATTGCGTTATTTACGTTGGTCAGCAGACGAATTTTTCAAACATATTAATAAATTAGCAATATCCTTCAAAACTCTCGGATTGTGGTTGAAAATAGGTTACGCAGTTAGGGTGCAGATTACAAAAGCAGCCTGATTAATGATCTATTTTAGAGAACACTCGTAAGTATTCACGTCAACTCCAAAGTGTTTCCAGCCAGCGAAATCTTCATTAAACAGTTCACATTACGTCATATCCTAAAAGCACTAAATAGGAGTAGGTACGTAAATCAAAGCAAGATTTATTAGTGATTTCTTCCACGTTCTAAGAAAATGTCGGCGTCTGACTGAAGAAGTCATCACACTGACGTACGAACCCTCTTTTGTTTACCAAAAACCATTTAATTTTATTCAAAGAAGTGAATTATGGCGGAAATTTATTTCGACATTAAGCTTAGTACATTATTAACATGGTTGTTTAATGCATTTAGTAAAAATATTTAGTGTTTCGACAAGTTAACCTAATAAACTGTGCTGGAATGCATAATAAAATAATCTTTTGCTTGTATATTTATTTTGTCAGTGGCTGAATGTAAATCCGAAGCATGAAGTCATCGAAAAAAGTTTAGTGTTTTATAAATCTAGACTAAGACCTAGGTGTCTTTATGAAGTTTTAAAATAAGTCTGTTTGTTTATGTGGTATTTTGAATGAACAGCATCGTTTGAGGCAATATTTTAATACCAATCTGAATTTCTATGACTGCTTATACAATTTTCAAGCTTAGTGCTCATATACACGAGTGGCACGTTGCCAATGGCAGAGGCAACTGCAGCCGTCGACGCGTCGGCGGCTGTCACCGACAGAGGCAGCTGCAGCCGTCGACGCGTCGGCGGCTGCCACCGACAGAGGCAACTGCAGCCGTCGACGCGTCGGCGGCTGTCACCGACAGAGGCAACTGCAGCCGTCGACGCGTCGGCGGCTGCCACCGACAGAGGCAACTGCAGCCGTCGACGCGTCGGCGGCTGTCACCGACAGAGGCAACTGCAGCCGTCGACGCGTCGGCGGCTGTCACCGACAGAGGCAACTGCAGCCGTCGACGCGTCGGCGGCTGTCACCGACAGAGGCAACTGCAGCCGTCGCGCCGACGCGTCGTCGGCGGCTGCCATCGACAGAGGCAACTGCAGCCGTCGACGCGTCGGCGGCTGTCACCGACAGAGGCAACTGCAGCCGTCGACGCGTCGGCGGCTGCCACCGACAGAGGCAACTGCAGCCGTCGACGCGTCGGCGGCTGTCACCGACAGAGGCAACTGCAGCCGTCGACGCGTCGGCGGCTGTCACCGACAGAGGCAACTGCAGCCGTCGACGCGTCGGCGGCTGTCACCGACAGAGGCAACTGCAGCCGTCGCGCCGACGCGTCGTCGGCGGCTGCCATCGACAGAGGCAACTGCAGCCGTCGACGCGTCGGCGGCTGCCATCGACAGAGGCAGCTGCAGCCGTCGACGCGTCGGCGGCTGCCACCGACAGAGGCAACTGCAGCCGTCGACGCGTCGGCGGCTGTCACCGACAGAGGCAACTGCAGCCGTCGCGCCGACGCGTCGTCGGCGGCTGCCATCGACAGAGGCAACTGCAGCCGTCGACGCGTCGGCGGCTGTCACCGACAGAGGCAACTGCAGCCGTCGACGCGTCGGCGGCTGCCACCGACAGAGGCAACTGCAGCCGTCGACGCGTCGGCGGCTGCCACCGACAGAGGCAACTGCAGCCGTCGACGCGTCGGCGGCTGTCACCGACAGAGGCAACTGCAGCCGTCGACGCGTCGGCGGCTGTCACCGACAGAGGCAACTGCAGCCGTCGACGCGTCGGCGGCTGTCACCGACAGAGGCAACTGCAGCCGTCGTGCCGACGCGTCGTCGGCGGCTGCCATCGACAGAGGCAACTGCAGCCGTCGACGCGTCGGCGGCTGCCATCGACAGAGGCAGCTGCAGCCGTCGACGCGTCGGCGGCTGTCACCGACAGAGGCAACTGCAGCCGTCGCGCCGACGCGTCGTCGGCGGCTGCCATCGACAGAGGCAGCTGCAGCCGTCGACGCGTCGGCGGCTGCCACCGACAGAGGCAACTGCAGCCGTCGACGCGTCGGCGGCTGCCACCGACAGAGGCAACTGCAGCCGTCGACGCGTCGGCGGCTGCCATCGACAGAGGCAACTGCAGCCGTCGACGCGTCGGCGGCTGTCACCGACAGAGGCAACTGCAGCCGTCGACGCGTCGGCGGCTGTCACCGACAGAGGCAGCTGCAGCCGTCGACGCGTCGGCGGCTGCCACCGACAGAGGCAACTGCAGCCGTCGACGCGTCGGCGGCTGCCACCGACAGAGGCAACTGCAGCCGTCGCGCCGACGCGTCGTCGGCAGCTGCCATTGACGTGTCTTCGGCTGCCGCCGACAAATAAGTCTACAGTAGTCCTAACGTGGGTACTGGAAATACATTATATTACCAGTATAGGTTTAATTGAGGGTACCTTATAATGAGACAATGGGAGACAGCAGTTAGTCTAAAGCCATTAACTAAACCTGTTTGGTAGTATCAATGGCAGAACATTAGCACGCGAAACGAGATCATAATTGATTCTTATAGTGTCACAGTGAATTCACACCATACTAGGGATAAGTGTAAGGGAACTCGCGCACTAGACGGCCACGACTGGCTGAAGTCGTGGCTGTCTAGTGCGCAAGATCCCTAATGAAGGCAGAAAATAGGAAAGGTTTAAATGTACTAAACTGGACAAAAAATGACTGATGAATTATTCATTGTATTTGAAATGGCTATAAAAGACAACCTGCATTTTTTTTTTAAGTTTTGTCAATTACTGCGTGATTATTTGTTTTAATTCAATTTATATTAACAAAATGAATGCATAATTTGTCTCTTTTTTCCTTTTGAAACGTTTATTCCATTCAGAACAACATTACATTCATAAACGAAAGACATTAATTCGTTATTAACCAGTACAAAATCAAGCCGGAGGCCTAAAAGCCCATTTAATTACTAGAGTCAATGCAAATTGTTAATTTTCGCTGCAATCATACGAGTACCTCGTTGCGGTCTCACACACATTTCGCCGGAAGGTACAAATTCACAGGTACCCAGTACAACGGGGAACATGGATACAACAGACTAGAAGTGACACCATTAGTGCCCTTAGTATGAGACGTATACAGTTAATATTATTTATACTAGCTGCTGCCCGCGACTTCATTTGTGATCCAGGATAAAAGTAGCCTATGTCCTTCTTCAGGTCATGGTCTACCCATGTGCCAAATTTCATCCAAATACGTTTAGCCGTTTTAACGTGAAATCGTAACAAACAAACTCACTTTCACATAATTATATAATATTAATAAAGTTAGGATTTGGAGGAAAAAAAACTTAGTCTTTTTTTTAATGATGTACAGGTGATTGCTGGTCTGTGGTAACACTCTGACTTTCAGCTGGCCTAGCGTGGTTACGGAATGTCAAAAGAATAAAAGGCCATCTTATACTGGTTTCGTTACCACTGCTGTGTGGTGTACTGTGTCTACTTTCTAGAAAATGGTAGATAATTTTAGGACCTCAATAGATTTTGGGTCTGAACATATTGTTTTGTCTGAGAAAAATCGTACAAATAACGTTGTCGCATTCTGTGTACGATCTTTCTGCCTAAGACCAATGAAAATTTCAAAGTAAGGGCTTAAAAAGAAAATAACCTGCAGTATAATCTAAATGTACGCCTTTTTGCACGATTTTATGTTCCACTGATCTCTTCTCTTCTCTCTGTAAGTGTTTGCTGTAGTTTATCAAATGTATGCACTAGTCAGCACTGACGAAAACACAACCGTAGCCACTTCCATTTACCCTCTATCTTCACCGCAACAAACTCTCACAATAAGCACTTGGAGCTACAATTAGCCGTTTTGTAGTTGATGTAAAGCAACAATTAAGCCTTCTGAGAGGTCCGACAAGTCTTCAACTGCGTGAGTTTTAATAAAGTGTTCATTTCCTTGCTCTTTGTCAGGTGATGTCGTTAATTTATAGTGTGGTGCGTGATTCATTGCTGGATGAGTTTATGCAATGATAATGAGTGTCTCTTTAAGTTGGTAATGGATTAATATTCGTAGGATACCTATTCTGTAAATATGTCATCGTGAAAATTTATGTGAAGCGAGCTTGAAGTGAGCTGTCAATAGTGTCAATCCCTAGCATCAGATGGAATGACAGGTCAGTTCGCCTAAGCTTTCAAGGTAAGATTTTTATAAAATAGACCGGCTACAGTACTACTCTTGTGTAAAAAAATTTGAATGCTTTCTCAAAACGTTTATATATGTGGTCTACTTGGCCTAAAAAAGTACCCACACACATAATTATTTAAACAGTTTTTTAGGGGTATGAGGAACAGGGTTTAAAGTTCACTCATCCACCATAGAAAAGGGAAGATCCTCCGACCAGACGGGTGTTGTGTCTGGCGGGCAACTGCCCAACGATTGATGTCGGGTTCTTGTATATATGTCCATTGCCCGGTAAACTTTAATTGCGCGATGCAGGATTTACGTGACGTCAGGTGTTTGTGTGACGTCAGGTCTTTTTAATGCGTAGTTCATATGTGGCGATGTAGGTACCGCCACAGTTTTGATTTTTTACCTGTTCTCATATTTTTAAATTCTACATCAATTTACAAATTAGTTTATCAAAACGTTAATCTAATCTAAATTTAATTGCTCACATCGTATAACAATAAACAAATCGTTTAGTTTATTACACTTAATCACCTCAGAATAACAATAGCCTTTTAATTTTATTCAATATACCATTGAAACAGCTTGTGCCATAGAAAGTGACTGTCAAGTTTGAAATGCATGATTCTAAAATGGTTCCGCGTAAATAATAATAGGTACATTACGTACTTCCTCAATTTAACGATATTATAATATCGAGAGCATATTAGTCGTAGTGTCATACATCAGATTTAGGAACTAAATTAATGTTTAGTTTACCCAGTAAACGAGCTTTCAAAACCAAATTAAAACTCACTTTCGCTTACATAGAACCCTAAACCAATCTAAGAATACAAACGGCTCCAATTAAATCCAATAAAATGCAAAGTAGACAATAAAACAAACAAATTATAAAAGCATTACCCACTCATAGTAGTATACATTAAAATTCTATTGTAATTTATCAAGAAATACGCCTTCCCCTTTCTCTAGAGTCTTCAAAACTTACATATACTATACTACCAACCAATGATCCACAATCAAGAACCTTAAGACAGAGGTATAAGGTTCAAATTCGAATGTATTGATATCGTGAGCAGTATAAGTAAGGTTGTCAGATATAATTGGCGTTAAGTGTCTGTTAAATTATAATGAAACATAAGTAGATAGCATCCATACAATGTTTTTCTTGTAATATAAAATTATCACATACTGTTGTACAATAGTACGTATGTCATCACACGAAGAATCTACAATTACTTGAACAGTACCTTATGATGGTCGGTTTAAGGTAATTGTTAGTTCCATACAAAGATAAATTACATATATGCATGTATAAACATTAATTGTCTGTGTTAGTAGTGTTTATAAAGTCAGTTCATAATTTAATGTTTTCTTCATTCCCTTTCTTTAATTTCTTGATTTCTCTACTTTGATGACTTTATAGAACTGAATTTAAAAAGAGTTTTTTTTTTTTTGCAGGCCCTTCCTGTTTCTTGTTGCTTGCCAAGTTGCATTATGTAGGTAAGTACTCGCATTAAAAAAGTAATTAGTAATACGGTTTGCAAAGATTTCTTGTCTTAGTGGACGATTAGTACTTACACAATAAAAAGGTCACAGATAAAAATTGCTGTCCAGATAATTAAACCTTTTTTTTATTTTTTTTATTTAGGGTGGGAAATCATCCCATGACTTCTCCCGCTCTGGGCGGAGCGGAAGGACGTGTCAGACTTTTACTGACTAAAACCCACCCGTGTTCCTTCATTTGCCTGTTGCCAAGGTCCCGGTATCCCTCTCGGACTTTCCCGCAACCCTAGCAGGAAGAATAATTAAACCTACAGCCTCTATCAAAGCCCTGATGCTTACCAGTTTATTGTCTTTGAATTTTCAATATTATTGAATCGATAACTACTTCATATTATAATCAAACTACCACAATCTGCCTAGCCTTTTCCCAACTATGTTGGGGTCGGCTTCCAGTGTAACCAGATGCAGTCGAATACCAGTATTTTACATGGAGCGACTGCCTATATGACCTCCACAACTCAGTTACTGGCTAACACGATACCCCTTGGTAAGACTGGTTGTCAGACTTTTGGGCTTCTGACTGCCCGTAACGACTGTCAAAGATCCACAAATATCAGGGACCAACGGCTTAACGTGCTTTCCGAGGCACGGAGGGGTCTGGGTATGTTACGAGTGGTCACCCATCCATGGACCGATCTCGGCAAGCATTGCTTAACCTTGAAGATGGACCCGCCCCCTCATAATAATCATAATCCGGGTGATGCCCGATTGCTCGAAGTTCCAATTTCCCCAAAGCTTTTATAACATCCTTCGTCAAACTAATCCTTACTTCTCAATTCGCAAGATCAACAAAACAAAATATTTGGACATACAAACACAAAACAAATTATTACGCACTAAATTATTCCTCCGTCAAAAAGGACGCAACAATAGCTTGGCTGCCATCTTTATTCATGTTTCCTTTGCTAAACACGTGTGTAGACAAAGGTAATTAAGGGCTTTCATCAGCTCAATGGATCGAGGTCACAGCACGTGCTGCGTTGAAGGGTTATAGACATTGTAGTACTTACCTTACGTAGGGGAGGTTAGTGGAGAAGTTTCACTTCAAACAAATGAAGTCGAGGACTTTTGCGAACATTATAAATGGAGCATTGACAAGTCCATGTCCAAGGGTCCCATCATATTCTTATAAAAATATATTTTAGTATCTTTGCGGCACTAGAATTGCTTGATATTGATAAGTACTTGAGTCAACTAAAAACCAAGTCAAAATAAAATAGTATGGCTAAACGCCTATTACTTGTAAAGATGTAGGAATATTGTAATATCGTATACTTTTACAATGTTTGTAAATATGTGAGCACCATGTACCTATCACATACCTGATTTATTTGTCATTGCTCCATTTATAATTCTTTTTGCCTTTTGTGGGACAGTAATCTTATTGCAGGTGCATCGTCTTCACATATAATTATATAATTCATGTATACAAAATACTTTAAAACATTTTTGAAAAGAGTAACGGTGGAGTTTCTTGCCCATTCTTCTCCATACGAAAGCTACCTTTTGGAATGGGCAACTAGAATCAATTCCATTTCTTTGTTTTTCATTGACGTTCAAAAGTGCCTTTTATGTGCCTATTTGAAATAAATTATTTGACTTTGACTTTGACTTTGCCTGCATTTTGCTGCACTGGACGCTATTTCGTATAGAAATTTCTATTTCGTATAAAGAACAGTGGTGGACTATTGGTAACTGCCCCGACATACAAGATACACGAGATATATGTAGGTGGTGAGTTCAAATACCAGCGAGGCGCTTTACTTTATGTAAATAATTTCATCACCACTGCTCTCAAAACGGTCAAGAAGACATTGCGACGAAACCGTTATGTCCTAGAACCAAAAATTTGAAGTCATAAGACATCTACCAAACCGCACTGGGCCCGCGTGGTAGATTAGGTGCAGCCCTACAGCCCAAAGGCCTGTGCCCTAACAGTGGGAATATTATAGACTGATTATGCTATGCTTGTGTACCTATCAACTGTTTAGTTTCTGACACCGGGACCGTGTGGTACTTCTGAGTAAATTCTATTTGGTAAATAAAGTAGGTATGAGATTAAAAGGGATACGTCAACATGGGTGTAATTATTTTATACTATACATATTAATAGATAGCTATTGTGCGCTTTATAAATTGAAGGTCAATCAGGACAAAGATTTGTACAACTGCGCAATTTATAGGTAAGGCAAGGGAATGTACAGTCGAACAAGCTATTTGGTATACAGACAGATAACTTGCAATTACTTTTTAACAATTTTGTGAGTGTTTTCAGTAGTCAACAATCCTTTTACGTCACTCTTCTAAGCTATAAGCTCAAAAAGTTAAATTGTACAAACAATCAAAACGAATTTTAGCAGTGTAACAGAAAAGTAATATGTTTTGCCTGTATACGAAATAGCTTATTCAACTGTACCTACCTAGCCATTAACGCCCAGATTTTAGAGTGGCCTTTGGTATCAAAGGCTCACGCAGACAGGCGTGTCGCGCTGTCGTGTCGCGCCTGTCTGCAGGTGCCTTAATGTGGAAGGAAGTATTAAAAAATATACGATCAATGTTTGAAACAATAGTTTGAACCTGCTTCTGAAGAAATGATAAGAACCGTAGGCAAAACTGAACGACTCGAGTGACAATCGAAAGTAAAACAGCTGGACTGGATGCAAAAGATGGACGATGCGAAAATATTGTGGAATAAATGACTACCTTCGTTTCAGAAAAGTTAAGTTAAGAGCAACTAATAATTGACGATATTAATAATAAGTGCAATAAAGATGGAATTTATTTAAGATTATTTGCGCCCCGCGGTTTCACCCGCGTAAGTATCGATCCCGTAGGAATATCTGGATAAAAATTATCTTATGTCCTATTCCAGGTCATGGTCTACCCATGTGCCAAATTTCATTCAAATCCGTACAGCCGTTTAAGCATGAGAGCGTAACAAACAAACAAACAAACTCACTTTCGCATAATAATGTAACATTGCATGCACTAGGCAAACAACGGTCAGATAGGTAGTTGCTCCATGTAAAATACTGGTATTCAGCTGCATCCGGTTAGACTGGAACCCGACCCCAACATAGTTGGGAAAAGGCTAGGCAGATTATGATGAAGTAAACAACGAGTCTTGGAAGGAATTTTCTACTGATTAGCGGCCACTTAGTACTAATTACTTAGCCGCGTCTGTTAATGAGTGAAGTCTTAGAATTAACGCTCGAAAATTAGCAACTAATACAGTTGCTGAAATTTCTCTATTTTCTTTTTAGTTCAGTTTAGAATGACGTCGTATTTGAGATCCCCGTCTTATTTGGGGCCCTGGGTTCGATTCCCGGGTCGAGCAAAATGTTATTGGGTTTTTCTATCTGGAATTTCTCGATACCAGCCCAGAGTGAACAATAGCATAATCTAATCAGCCTATAATGTTCCCACTGCTGGGACACATGCCTCCTCTCGATGAGAGGGAGTGGGCCGTAATTTATCACGCGGGCCCAGAGCGGGTTGGTAGATGTCACATGTCTTTAAATTTTTGGTTCTCGGACATGAATCCTCAGTATGTATTCCTTTACCGTTCTGAGAGCAGTGGTGATGAAATAATTTACGATGGAAAGCGCCTGTCTGGGTTCGAAACTACGACCTGTAACACGTATGTCTCGGCTGTTACCACTGGGCATCACTCCTGGGACGATAATGGTTGATAAAAAAAAGGTAATCAGTAAACTGAGTCCACGCTTCAAACAGCTAAAGGGAATCATGTTTTCATTTGCATGAGGAAATACATAAACATAATCAAAATGTCTGTATGACACTTCCTTGCGAATTGTTTAACATTTTCCTGTTTTACTAATAAGTAACAACGACTTATTTAAAATTAGGAGGAGCTCGTGGCTACGTAATAACAGCCGCACGGGTCGATCCAGCAGGTTAAGCTACGCTTGCCGAGGTTGGTCCGTGGATGGGTGACCATCTTTACATACCGAGACTCCTCCGTGCCTCGGAAAACACGTTAAGCCGTTGGTCCCGGCTGTCATTTGTGGATCTTTGACAGTCGTTACGGGTCGTCAGAAGTCCGAAAGTCTGACAACCAGTCTTACCAAGGGGTATCGTATTACCCAGTTACTGGGTTGTGGAGGTCAGATAGGCAGTCGCTCCATGTAAAATACTCGTATTCAGCTGCATCCGGTTAGACTGGAAGCCGACCCCAACGTAGTTGGGAAAAGGCTAGGCAGATGATGACTTATTTAAAATTAGCTTTTGCCCGCGGTTTCACCCGCGTGGGTGTCGGAAATTATACTACCGGGATAAAAAGTATCCTATGTGTTAATAAAGGTTATAAACTGTACTTTTATCCAAATCCGTTCAGGCGTTTTTGCGTGATTGAGTAACAAACATCTAAACATTTATAGCATTACTAGCTGCGCCCCGCGGTTTCACCCGCGAAAGTCTCGATCCCGTGGGAATATCGGGATAAAAGTATTCTATGTCGTATTCCAGATTATAATCTACCCTTGCAAATTTTATCTAAATCCGTTCAGCCGTTTAATTGTGAAAGCGTAACAAACAAACAAACTCACTTTCGCATTTATAATATTATTATAATATTAGGTTAAGACTAAGTTAGGATAGTAGGATTAAAACAAATGAATAAGTCAAAACAACACACGTGTTACTCAATCGCCGTATCAAGTTGAGGAGGAAACGGTAATTATAATTGCGGCGTCGGCCATCGTCGGCCAACGTCGGCCAACGTCAGCCAACGTCCCGTGACGCGGGGCCCTTCTCAATTGTGGCTCCTGGACTGACGAGCCCTTCCTTCCTTGCGGCTATGGAGACAAGTTATGGGCTAATGGCGAGATAGATTTTATTGTAAGTCTAATGCATCTTTGAAGCAGTCTTCGAAAGAAAATAAATGAAAATCCACAAGAGAAGTTTAAGTTTCAGCAATACAGAGCAATGGTATAGAGAATTAAGTATATTTTAAGCAATCAATTTAAGTCAAGCTAATTTCTAAATAAAAAGTTGACAAAACTTACTGTATTAACAATAAATATTTAAAACCGTAAACGTATTTTTATTATGATTAAACGCCTTTAGAAAACACAACTCGATATTTTTGGTTTTACGAACTTTTTTTTTACTTGGTATTATTATGTCATGTCATCTACGCAAAAGCAGTATCGATCAAAGTGATGCAAAGAGAATTTTACCCCTCTGAATCATCTCAATAGGTATTTTAAAAATAGACGCATTAATAAAGTCTGATTAAGCGGATATGAGTAATTTGTTACCGCTGGATAACTCATTAGTGAAATCTGGAAATCTGGATTATAAGAGAAATACATGACGCACATAACAGCTAGATGTTTAGGTATATTAAAAAGACGGATTCAACAAAAAAAAAAATTGCTATCTCCAAAAAAAAACTAATTTGCACTCAATCTTCGTATAATCAAGATATAAATTATGAAAATTATATTTCTGAGACACCGTAATATTCCATTTGCACAAATTGTTAGTCACTGTATATCTTTTTAAATGGGATCTACTGATAATTTAATTTCACCCACGCATGATTATGGCGAAAATAATTTAATGAAAATTATTTGCGTTTCTTTTAATTTATTCGTAAAATAAAGTGTAGTTATTCTAACATACTTGCTTCATCTCTAACACTTACGAAACAGATCAAAGATAGATTCTCTTTGATACTGGTTTACGAGCTTTTAACAATAACAATAATTATCGCTTTTCGCTTGTTATTTGGGCCACGCGAATAATTTCCTTAGGTTAGTATGTACTTACATTATACATGTAGGGTCAAGCCGTTGCAAGGTTGTAATAACATATGTAATTATGTTATAATTGTTGTAAAAAAATGTTATTAATTAATATTGTTGTTGTTTAATGGCGATTTGTTTCTTAGTGTTGATTTTAATTAGTAATTAGCAACATTGTATGTTGTGTATGTAATTAAGTTTGAGTAATCGAAGCAAAATTAATAATTAAGTACTGGTTTCAGTTAGAAAATAGTGCATTACTGTCATGGCCTGCAACTGGGCTATTGATGACCGATCATGAAAATGTGGGCCGAGGCGAAGCCGAGGCACACATACGTGAGGCCATCAATGCCTGGTAGCCGGCAAGGCTTGTATAGTACTTTTCTCAAAAAATGCACGGAAATTCAAACTAAGTAAATTAATTACAAATTCCAGATTCAATGACGGACAACGATCATTTTTCACGCGCCAATATGCTCATTTATTTCCACTTTACTTTAAACAGAACACTCACACAACAAAACACTATCTGCAATCCAAATCGAAATTTAAATAAAATCTTTGATAAGTTACCTCCTTGGCTGCCATGTGTTGAAATAAAAAGTTCGTTCCATTTTTAAATATCACAACAGTTAAGAGTTTTCATAGTAATATAATTGACCGCTAAACACGACTGATATGTATTTTGATAGTTACTTTGCAGGCCGCATTATTACTTGTTTTTGATCAGAAGCCCTAGTGTGAGTTTCTTTTAACTATCTCGACTTAACGCATCGACCGCGTTCGGCGCTCCGATTGGCCCTTCACTGGCCTTCACTGGTGAAGGGCCAATCGCAGCGCCGAACGCGTCGAGATGGTTAAAATAAACTCACACTAGGGCCTCAGTACAGCAATTTCGATTTATCTCAAAGAAGGTTGTCAAAATAATGCTCGAATTTCCAAGCATGTTTGAGAAAAATAAGTTACTAATTTCTACCTGTAGGTAGTAGGTAAATTAAGGCCATACTAGAACTATGAGACTTAATGACCCTTACAGCGTACATGCAGAAATGTGTGGTTATATTAAAGGGTGTGATAAAGCCCATTAAACTGAACAACTTTCTCAATGGGACCAAGATCATAATCGAGAAAAAATAATCAGCTGTCTCATACAAAACTTCAATACCTACTCGACACAAATCCATCCTAACCCGGAGTCTAGATTTGTACCCAGTTGATGACAATAGGCTCGCCCCCTATTACATCCTACTAATATTATAAATGCGAAAGTTTGTGTGTTTGTGTGTTTGGATGTTTGTTACTCAATCACGCAAAAACGGCTGAATGGATTTGGATGAAATTTGGCAAACAGATAGTTTATAACCTGGATTAACACATAGGATACTTTTTATCCCGATATTCCCACGGGATCGAGACTAACGCGGGTGAAACCGCGGGGTGCAGCTAGTGGGACATAAACATAACTGGCAAAATGTGGGTATACTATTAGGTACACCTCTGCTTAACCCTTCGGAGATTACATGCGTGATGTTTATGTTATGAGTTTTAAGATTCCGTGATCATTTGCTTCGACTACCATAAAGGTCAGATCCCATGAACCGATGTAATGACAAATAATTATAATTGAAATACACCGTTACTTACAAGAACTTTCTAACTGTACATTGATTTAGTTAATAACTTGTATACGGATATTTATTTAGTGCGCATTTATTTATTATTTGTTGCCATGTAAGTAAGCACGGTAATGATTCAAATTTAATTGTAGATGGTGTTCCGTGTTCGGAATGAGAGACTGGTTAATTTAAGTATAAAAGAAGTTTCTTTTGGCCCTTTCAAAAAATATAGGATAAAGATAAAATGACGCTTTCAGTTTTATTATAGAAATAAAATACTTATTTGCGTCTAATGTTAAACTTCAGCTACATTAAGTACAGTCTCAAGCATAAGTACGTTATAATTACACAAGACGAAAAACCATTTTTCCCAAAAATATTGATATATGTAAATTTTTTGGTATTATGACAGTATTTAAAAAATAATACAATTAAGAAATGTCTCAAAGTTGCCATCGTTATTTCACTTTTGACTTTTGCGTAAGTGTAAGATATTTGTTCTCGTGACTGTACCTACAAAGAAGAACCAAATTCGCTGTTCTTATTTTAATATGTAACTTTTTGTCTGTTTTTTTTAAGTCTAGAATAGTTAGAATATTGTCAGTTTAGTCGACTAGTGTGGGATCAAGGAAATCAGGGCCAAACCAAACATTGTTCAATGTTGGAATACATTACCTATGCGTGTAATCCCAAAGATTCAGTAACTGTCAGATCAATGAACCTACACTACATTATTTAAAAATAATATTACCCACAGTACAAAAAAATTGTTATCTTCTTTCAGAATAAAAAAAAGTAGTGAAGATAATTCTAAACTACTAAAGGAACGTAATTAATTACCAGTAACAAAAAACATCTTCACATAAGAAAAAATCTAATACATTTCAAAGTCCACGTATTACAATATGAACATAGTCCGGGAGCTGTCTACCACGGCAGCGTCATTACCCGTTTTGTTAATACCGCATCGCTCTTTTGTTATTTTGACACAGGAAGTTATTAAAGCAATTAACTGGGGCACAGCTCCTGGGCTATTATCATCTCTAGAGTGACGTGTTAATGCCCAACCGCTAGTGATGAGATACTATCGAGATAGTTGTGGTGAATCGATTGCGTATCGAATATTCACTTCAGTGCACTGACTGGAAACGTCAAGATTTTTGTAACTCAGTTTACGTACTCTATGCAGCGTCTATTGCTTACTGCTATTTAAGTTCTCTTATTTATGTAACTAAGAGTAGGTTTGTGCACAGCAAGTTGAAAATCTTTTTTATTCTCAAAACCCATTAAACTGGAAAAGAAGTTGTTATTTTTCTTTACTTGTTACAATGGGATATACTTGCGTAATGATTTTGTATTTTTTAGTTCTTCGTACATTAGGTACTTACGTATTTTCTCATGTTTCTTTAGATATTCTTTTAATTATACATCTGGCCAACCCTTGCTTCGGGGTAAACCAGGCATGATGTTATTTTATGTTTTTTTAATTACAATTAAAATAGTAGATTAAATAATATAACGATTAACGCACAGTCCCATCACTAGGCTCTTCTCAAATTATATCGGTTCTTTAATTTTCAATCGGAATGAAAGCTACTGTTCGATCACAATGCACTCTCACATATACACTATGGACATAATTGATAGTCATACAGCCTTAACAATAGTGAAATCATTCACACACGGTGCTCTAAAACCAACTTTATTTAGAGTACAGTAAAGTAGAGTTTTAATTGTGGATTATGGGTTGGTGGTATTCAAAAAATAACAAGTAAGCTTAAGTTGCGTGGCTTCTGTACTTACTCAGTCTAATTTCTTAGAAGTCGTTATTATTGTTTCTCATGATTAAATTTCTTTTTTGCTCACAATGGAATCACGGAGTGTTCCGTTTATTTTGTATGTGGGATGCTATTAAGTTGTTTCGTTTGACATTTTTTGGCTTAGAAAGATACTTTTGGGTGGATTTACCTGAAGTAGGTACCTATTCGGGGCTTGAATAGAAAAAACTTTTAATTTTTAAAGCTTTACACTAAAACTGTATTTATGTGAATTTTTATTTACATTCTATTAGAAACAAACGCAACATGCTGATATAGAGCAATTAACACCATCATAGACCAATTAAAAAACTGCCAACTATCCCGTTTTCAATTGTCTTTCTTGAAAAGGACTTAATCTGGCATGCCTCGTAAACTAACTGCTTGCTAAGGACAAATAAAAAACAAACTACCTGAATAAAAGTTATAAAGTAATTGATTTTCTTCAGAACTCATCAAAACCATAAAATTAATAAAAATATTTTTTAAATAATAATTGTAGTTAGTTATTATTTTTATAAATTATGAAAATAATAACTAATCATTTTAGTTGACATTCTATTTTTAATTGACAATGGTGCCGATTCTGTTGTTCACAAACTAAACTAAATTTAAATTCAGTGCATCTTTTTCTTTCTATTTCAAAATATATATATATATAATAATAAAAATAATAAATAAAAAATATATAGATAAATTTTAGTTTAGTCCTGTCAAATTAACCAGCGCCAGACGTAAATTGACGTAATTTTAGTAGGCAAGTTTTTAATCACGTCTAAACTTGTATGGAGTAGTGACAGGCACTGATTAATTTTAAACAACAACTTTTAGTTGTAACTCCACAACACCTCACTAAAAACCCAAAACCGATACACAGCCGTGTGAACCAAACAAGTGTTAGGCGCAAACAAAGAAAGCAACGTGTCAATTAAACATCTTTGCTTTTTTCCCTTCGTAACGAAGCGTAATGCAATTATTCGTAATAGCAGGATGATGTACACGACACAGCCAGACGACGCCCAGTAATAATCAGTCACACAATTAAAATGTCGTTACCTCCAGTTTTTACACCTACCAACGCAACTTTAATTATGCCGGGATAAAAAGCGAGTGAAAAAAGTGCGATTAACCAAGAAAGGTGTATTGAAAAAGTTGGTGACGAAAATTAAGTTCCTCTCGGAATCTAGATTGTGGTTTAATTTAATTGGGTATAGTAAAATGTGTTGTCGTTTTTAAAAGTGTGAATTCATTCTAATTTAAAAAAGTGTCATTATCCAAGAAAGATACATTGAAAAAAGTTGGTTCGAGATGACGAAAATTAGTTTCGTCATCCATCTCGAATCTAAATTGTTAAATTGTGGTTTAATTTAAGATAAAGCTGGTGTCATAAAATTTGGTGTAGTTTTTAAAAGTGAGAATTCTGTGAATGAGTATCTAAACTTTAAACATTCACACTGCTGTTTTACTATTATAATTTGATAAATGCTTGACATTCTTACGTCATCATCATCTGCCTAGCCTTTTCCCAACTACGTTGGGGTCGGCTTCCAGTCTAACCGGATGCAGCTGAATACCAGTATTTGCTTGACATTCTTACGTAATCACAACATATTATAAAACTCCGCCGCGTCTGTCTGTCTGTTCACGCTGAACTCAAAAACTACTGCACCGATTCTCATGCTGTTTTCGCCAATGGATAGAGTGCTTCTCGAGGAAGGTTTTAGTATATAATAACCGACATCCACGCGGCTGAAGCCGCGGGCATCAGATGGTACATTACAAAAATTTTACGAGCTCCACTTATTTAAATAATGTAATCAATAATAATGGATGCTAGGTTTAGCGAATTGTTTTAGAAACTGCAAAAAATCGGTCATCCGTAATAAACTACAATTCTTGCAAATTCATTTTATTTCTTTCTTGTGTTGGATATGGTAAGTCGGTGGATGGTTCTATCAGTCAACGTTTACAAGGCAAAATTTAGATTATTTAATCAAAGCATTATATCTTTTTTTATAAGCAACGGCCTGCTCTTTACAAGACAATGATGCAAAGTGAAATCTTGTTTGAAAAGTAATAATTTTTTTATATTTCTTGTGGTAACTGAATTGCCACCAAAAATGAGAAGACTGATATACATAATTATATTATTTTTTTGTATAAAGTCATTGTGTTTAAATTTTGTAAACAACCCGCTGCCTGCTTCTTTATAACACCTATTAAAAACCCTCAAATAGCCCAACTAATTTTGAATCAACCGGCTGTCACAACAAAATCAATTAACCCTATACGCGTCAACACTAATACCCAACAACAGTTGTTTCGAAACAACAGATGAGTAAGAACGGGTTAAATTACTCGTCCAATTTCGTTGATAATTTGAGGAAGTGCGATGTGACATAATTTTGTAAAAATTATACCCTTTTTGTAATTATATAGTGTGCTTACCTCCTTAGAGTCATCTGGTACTTGCTTAATGATGTCTGCGGTGAAGAATCGTAAGGTTGACTGGATTCACTCGCTTAAAGTATAGTTTATGGCGAGTTACTTTTTTTTTCTGTAACGATCAAGGATTCACACTACGTTCTATGTTTAAATAATTGGAGTGAAGTCAGGTGGTAGTTGGTCCGTTCCACATACGTATCTGGTTCAGGGTTAACAACGAGCAAAAACTTTCAGAAGATACGAAATGAAGAATGATGAATAGAATACATTTATTTGCTTTAAAACATGGTACACACGGCTACACATCAAGCTATACATTTCCAGTTTATGCTGATCTCGCATTGTATAGGATTTCGGTACAATGTGAGGTCAGCTTATATTGGAAATGTATAACTTGATGTGTAGCCATATGTACATTTAAGGTCTTATTTATATAGTTGTGATCTTACATGTTTCGCCATGGACTGGCATACAAATATCTAAACATGTTAATTACATGTATACATTTTGTGCAACACATTTTATTTTCAAATTATGAATGTTCTGTTTTATGGGCGTATAGTTTTAAGCTCAAGATTATTGGAAATTCTGCATAAATTAATAAATAATAATAAAAATAAGAGAGGAATAGAAGAAGGGGATAGTGTTATTCAGAGTTTAAAAGTAATAAAAACGACAAATGTAATGTATATTAAAGTTGTTACTAACATAACATAACATAATATATTGAGCCTATAATGTTCCCACTGCTGGGACACAGGCCTCCTCTTTGTAAGAGGGAGTGGGCCGTGATCCACCGCGCGGGCCCACTGCGGGTTGGTAGATGTCACATGTCTTCGAATTTTTGGTTCTAAAGAGTACAAAAAAAATAAAAGGTGAAAAATTATGACAACCAATGGCTATAGATCTGCCTACGACGTATAACCAAAGTACCGTTTAACCTAATCATAATTCCGCTGATTATCTCGACCGTCACTTTTGTCAACACTGAAATAATCTCGATCCGGACAGATCACAGATTATGTTTGTAGTGACACTCGTAGGCTCCCTGCAAACGATCACGGGACAGTTTACATAAGTAATTAGCTATGTCATACAGGAAGCGAGCGTGTTGACAGATTGCGGGACGAATTAGTTCCGTGTGTATCCGGCCTTATTTACTTACGTGCTACGCGCGTAGCGGCGTAGCAATGCCGCGTAGCAAATATTTGTAGTGTTTTAATTACTTTTACTTTTGTTTTTTTTTGCCAGATTACTTCCTTTTTTTTTTTTTTAAATATTGATGAGATATCAATACTTAAATTACCCACTTACCTAAATTGTAACCGGACCAAAATCTCATTACAATTTATATTTATAGCAACTAAATTAGTATACTCCTATAATGGATTCCGCCCTCATAAATCGAGCGAACAAACAAATCAAGCCAAATGAGACAAAGGCCAACAACAACAAATTATTGTGAACGAACCTAATTTGCTAACTTTTTATATATTTTCCTCGGTCGCGTCTCGGGGCTATTAATATGAAGCCTTGTTTAATATCTGACATCTGTTACAAAAACTTTTATTATAAGACTAATCCATTGCACACACACATGTATACTCGCGTATTTTTCCCCCACACACGCATACAAATACTGACACACACAGAAACATGCACACACACACATACCGTTGTCGACACTTAGTTTAGCGTCCTATGAAGCAACATTGTAAGTAACTGTTTTACGAACACGTTATTTTATTGTAACTTTTTATCAATAATAACTTGTGTGCTAAGGTTAGCGTTAATTAACGTTGTATAAATAAGTGTGCTGTAATAAATTAATAATGACTAATGTTGAATATTAAGTTTTTTTGTCGGAACAGTTAAAGCTATTTTTATCAGTGCTTATGAAGTATTTATCGGTTTAAGCAAAAAACAGTGAATAATTAATTACAGATCAGAGTTATAATAATTTTAATTTGATTACGATACAAAAACCTATCAAAGTAATTAAATTTATTAAACAGCCGGCAACACTAACAGGTAAATGGAACTTATCACGAATATAATTCCAATAATATTAACGTGCAAACATAATTTTTTAATGAATTCATAAAAGTATCTAGAAAAATATGTCAAGTCACTAAGTAAAAAAACTACACCTGTCAATCTGTCTGTCACACGTCACACCACAACTAACCAACCAGCACACTACATACCATATCGCTACCTCCCGCCGGCGCCCGCTCTCATCTACCACTTCTTAATTAACTTAGCTTATATAACGAAAGATGGTCTCATTTAGATAACACCGTAACTTTCAGGTTAACTTAGACTACTTAGCGCGTTCTGTTAATGCCTCTGTAAAGTTGGTCGGTATCGTTTGCTAACTTAATTAGCGAAGTTAGGTTAGTTTTATGACGATGTAGCAGATGTTGTGACAATGAGTGAAAGTTTGTGTGTGTGTGTGTAAGGGAAAGTATTAGTTTTGTTAAAAAATGTGTGGTGTTATTAATTGGTTTGTTGATGGATTACGAAATAAGAGGTAAGAATTAGGCGTTCTTTTTATCAGTGTTTTTGTTATTTTCATGCATATGTACAGTGGAACAAGCTATTTGGTACACAGGCGAAATATATTCATTTTCTGCTACACTGCCAAAATCCGTTTTGATTGTGTGTGTAATTTAAATTTTTGGGCTTATAGCTTAGGAGAGTGACGTAAAAGGATTGTTGACTACTGAAAACACTCACAAAATTGTTTAAAGTAGTTGCAAGCTATCTGCCTATATTCCAAATAGCATTTAAAATAAATATATTTTTGAAAAACTTTTTCCCGAGAAAATTATGGTACCTACTGTAGGATAATGTTACTGTTTGCCGACTTACCTATACGAATGTTTAAAAAATCTTGGAATTCTATCTTTTACAAGGTCTGTTATTTTAATACTTAACTACTTAATAAATAGAAGTTTTTAAGTCACAAATCCAAATTATAATTCCACACAAAAAAAAAACATTAATAATTCTATCATTTAATTAAATATATACTGTATAAGGTCAAACAGACACACTAATTATAATTACTGAGAAACGTTTATCTCATTTATAAACACAGACGGACTGGCAAAATAACAAGTTTTCCCCTGAGTAAATCTTGCTTCAAATGTTAGATGAAAAACAGCTGATTATCTCTTTAATTAATGACTACTACAAAATGCAACGTGTTTTTTTTAAATCCCATAACTCTAGGGTATGAATGAGACCATGTCAAAGAATCAACTGGCAAATGTTTTTTATTTTCGTGTTTTTATTTTCGTTTTTCATATAAAAATAATTTGAAAAAGTCACAATTATTTACGTAAATAGTGTTTTACGTAAATAGCAACGTTTTACGCAAGTAAGATTAGGTGTAAAAAGAAAAAAAAAATTTAAAAAAAATTATTCACACTATTTTGTCCTTAAAAAAAAAATACGACAACGTCGCATTGTCTTAGCTTTAATTATAAATGAAAATGATTTGACTCCTACTGTTCAATTAAATTTAGATACACACATCGAGAGTATAATGTTACGATATCTTAAAAAAAAAAGAATAATAATTTTTATGCCAGTTGATTCTTTAACATGGTCTCATTAACACCCTAGAGTTATAGGAAATAAAAAAAAACACGGTGTATAAACAGAAATATGATAGTTACAAGATGAGAGAAAAGGGAGGCCATTGACCTGAAGTGGGACAATTATTTTCTCCTTAAAAAATAATTCAATTGGATTAGGTTGTAACACAAGTATCTACCTAACAAAACAGAGTGAACTATAGTTGTCGCGCTTTTGCATGGCAATAGCGGTCATTGTCCTTTCCCTAATATCTCTCCAAACAATAAACTATACACGGTTTTTCGCTATTGGAAAGTGTGGAACATCACGATACTCAGGATGTTAACGAACTTTATTTCAATTTTTGAAACAAAGAATGCTAAAACATATATGTGGGTCAATGACCGTTATTGCCATGCTAAAACGCGACAACTATAATGGTCGCAAACGCGATTGCTGAAAGAGTGGTCCTAAGTTCAATCCTCAAGTCGGGAAAGATATCAGTAGTATGCCATTAGAATTGTATAACATAACTGGTGTCACTGGTGTGATACACCTCTGTATACCCCTCGTAAAATACTGGCAATGTGTTATAACACTACAAAGAGTTCTGAACGCCTAGACAAATGACAATCGCTTCAAAAGCGTTTCGTATTTCTACAACGATTTTCAACAGGATTGACATAAGCTATTCGATAGGTTATGTCAGTCCTATACATTTTTGCCATTTCCATCCTCGATATCGCTGATAGAATGTCTCTTTGTCTAGGGCTTCTGTTATTAATTAGAAACATCAATTAATAAACAACACCATAAGTTCAAACTCCACAAAATTACAGGCAAACAGTTATCTATGATAGATAAACAAAACTTATCGCCGTATGCTTAGACAGTGAGGTAATAACTGTCGCCGCTGCCTGCAGCGCCTCTATCTAATTAATATTTCCTATGTAAGTAATGAAGTGTCGATACTGTTAGGGTACTTAACACTGTTGTTGTTATGGTTGTTTATTCGTATTGAGTGTCTTTAATCTAATAATGTATTCTATACCTATGATGGAAATGGAACTATGGAAATGTTTCTGTCCGAAAGTAGGTATGTTTCTTTTCTCAAACTTGCTTAGAAGTTCGAGCATTATTTTGACAACCTTCTTTGAGATAAATTGAAATTGCTGTACTGGTCGAAAACAAGTGACGATGCGGCCAGCAATGTTACTGTGAAAATCCATATCGGTCGTGTTCAGCGGCCAAATAAATTACTATGAAAACTCATACCTGCGTGTTATTAAAAAATGGAACGAACTTTTTACTCCTTGGTTGCCATGCAACCGAGGAGGTAATTTATCAAAGATTGTATCGCATGAAAAATAATCGTTGTTTGTCATTGATTCTGGAATTTAGAATTAATTTACACAGTTTGAATTTACGCGCATTATTTGAGAAAAGTACTACCTATACCTACAAGCCTTAGCCGCAACCAGGCATTGATGGATCACGTATGTGTGCCTCGGCTTCGCCTCGGCCCACATTTCTACGATCGTCTGTCAATGGCTCAGTTACAGGCCGCGACAGTGATGTACTATTGTTACTCTTTAATTTGCAGTGTTTCTCGGCTTAAGAATTTGTTGATGAAAAGCTTCGTTACAGAAAAGTTTACGTCTCTGTAATTTGTATTAGTCGATCGCGTACTATTTATATCCTAATTTATGTTATAGGCATTCGTACCGACCTTTTTTCGTTTTTGTTTTTATTGTTTATCACTGGAAACTTGTAAATGACTTTAAATTTCACATTGTTTAACATTGTTCAAGATAGCTGTAAGTTTCATGAATAAAATAAATTAATAAACTAGATTTTCATGAAATGCCGTACCTATAGATAAGAAAGGTAATATTAGGATCCCCACCTATAAAATTGGTGTTTTTTTCTCACAAATAGAGAACCTCGTCACTTCTATGATTTAAAATATTAATCAATTTCTTGGTATTATATCGAATAATGACCATCATAGACAACCACCAATAGTAAAAAAAACCTTAATATAATTATAGTTTTCTAAACATATAAAATACCTTAAAAATGACTTCTCATTTTGTTAGCAGAAATGACCACTATTTGTTTTAACTTAGCCAAAACTTATTTTTGTCGCTTAATCCAAAGTGACATATTACGTTATCTTAGTTTTTAAACACTAGTGCATAAAAGTTTTAAAATATTAGTGTTCATGGTTGTTATATAAATTAAGAAAATGTTAGTACGAAAAATGAAACTTCTTTAAAATTCTCCATACAAAATGCTGATTTCATAGGTGTAGACCTAATGTTTGCACCTACTTGAAGAAAAACTTCTAAAGGAATGAAATGGGGTTCTGAACTGAATTAGTAGATAAAATAAAACAAAAAAAAAACAAACAGGCTTGACAGTTTTTAAGTGATTTAGTGAACTTGAATTGTGGAATTAATTTTTTAGATTTTAAACCCTTTTTACATATTTTCTATCTGATATTTTAGCAAGTTGTTAACACGCAAAACGTGTTTTCATGGGATGTAAGTAAACCATACAGTTTAACGCTGGGTCCACACGTTGGTCCCAACTTTGGCCCCACCGTCACTCGTCCAACGTGTGGTTCGAGAAAATATTTGGCCAACGTTGGGAATAGGCTATTTTCTCAATCCACACGTTGTTCCAGTGGCGATGGCGTTGGGGCCAACGTTGGGGCAAGCGTGTGGAGCCGATGTAGTACTCATAACCTCCCGAAGCATCAACACCTTCGGTAAGTATTTACGACATGTAAAAGCTGACAATTAACAGTGCCCTATAGTTGTAAAACTAATGGTTTACTTACTACATAAACTTTAAGTTTATAAATGCATGCCAGTTAAAAAAGTGACAACTGGTTTTTAAGAAACAATTCTTTTGCCTAGTCTTAGGTTATGCGTAGACTATATTCAACACAGCTTCGTATGTTATAAAAAGTTTTTTTTTGGCTAAACTAAACAATCTTGTCGAGAGTATACATACACCTTCAGTACATTCATAATCCGATAGTCTGAATAAAAAAAGATTTGACTCAGGTCTGCATAGCCTAAAACTAAAATGACGTGTGAAGTAGCATATTCATTGACGATCAAAGAATGATCAATTTTGACGTAAAACTAACCAACAATGTAACTCTTATCTCATTATAATAAGGTATAAATTAGAATTACTGATCAAACTCTTTGCAGTTGCAGCCAGTTGCCGGTTTTTATGTCAAAACTGACCATTCGATTTTGATCGTGAATGTGCTACTTTATGTTATGTATAATTTTACGATACAAAATTCGAGGACAAGGTGATTAGATTATTTTGTTCTACTACAAAATACATATTTATTTATCATAATTACGTTATCATTCAACCAACCCTTGCGTCAAGTATCATACATAAAACTTAATACTATCGGGGTCCAATCAACCAACTTTCCTTCCTAACTTATTACAAGATTAATACGAATTCTAATCGAGTTTTCTCTCATTAAGTACCACGGTAACCGAGCCCTCTTTATTATAGTAGAATAATACAGCCGGGTAATATCGCGGTATAGTTACTTAATCAATTCCTTTGTTGGTAGAATCGACCCCCGCCGCAGTGGGTGGGGTTGATTAAGAAGAATATTGCTTGATTACTTCGCTTGAAGTATGGCCTGCATGGATGTTAGAAACAAGGTCAGGGCTTGCTAGATGTGTCTTACATATTCAGTGAGAATTTTAGATGATTATTTTATAAGTACTTGTTTTTTCATGCTCCGTTTAATTACCCATAAGACCCAGAAGGAGGGTAGGTATGTTTTCGTTTGTAAAATAATGTAAGAAATAGATAGATGTATGTATGTACAGTAAAACTATTTTCTTGATGTCCCTCGGCAAACTTCGTGTTTCGTCAGTCATCGGATTTCTATCAGTTCCCCATTGCACTTGGAGCAGAAGGGACGCTCTCAATCGACTTCCAAGTCGATTCCGACGACTGACGAAACATGAAGTTTGCCGAGGGATATTATGAAAATAGTTGTACTGTAGTAAAAAAATTCTTTGGCTTGCCTAATTTGCTTGATAGATTTTAACGTATTGCACGTATTCACAAATAACGGCGACAAAAAATCTGCTGCTCCGTACATTTATGTTAGCTTAACTCTAATGTAGGGAACAGCCGACTTATTTTCGCGTTTTAAACAATGACCCCTTCTAATATTATTAGTTATTTTAATTACACCTTGCGGTAGACAGACTGCCATTGTTTTGATTCAAACAAGACACCAGGGATCCAAATAGCTCTCGCCAAAGAGACTTTTGTAGTTCCAATTTTCGATTTAACTACAGTATTTGTACTTTATTGACAGGAAGATAAATTTAATTTTAAACTGGATCATAATAGCGATAAAAACGCATGTTAGCACAACATTTACTTATAAAATTGTCAAGTCCAACCACAAAATATACACTTCAAATGATATTCTAGCTATCATTGTCACTTTCACAGTGTTCTGACATCTGCATCGTCTTTCATACGCTCATAACATTTACATGTGTGTGTAAACGTGTATCAGTGTGCGTGTGTCTAATGAATGTCTCCATAGCATCGATGAATGTGTCTCGTCGATCCTTCGACGGAACTGTTCGAGAACTAATGCCATCGATTTAGATACAATTACCAATCGTATGTATCCGATTACACGACGCCTCCACCATATGGGCACCCTTAAACCCTCATGTTCATTGCTTTATAAGTACAATATATTTACTTTGATTGGAATATTCTTTTTTCAAATCGATGTTCACTAAGACGTTTTCTGTCAAATTGATGATGTACTCGGGTGTCTAATGTGTCTCTGAAGTACTTTATTTTTAGTTGTATTTAATGATTTTACTTGCTGTCAAAGTACATGATGTTTTTGGTTTAATTTGAAGATGTTTATTAAAAATGTGTCTATTATATTGCATTGCAAACAAAACTTCCATTTAGTGAAATTGACCGCAACCCAAAAAAAATCTTCGCAATTTTCATTATAAGGTCGGTTCACACAATACCGTGTTCGCAAAATGCGCACATGGCGATTACAACAACCTCCTTTGTACTTGTCCTTATCTCGCACTGTCTAACGACATCCACTCATCTCTTGGCGACACAATGGACGGGCGAATTGAAACTACTACGGATAGACAATGCGGATTGCGTGGGGAATCGGCCGGTCAAAAGGCGAGCAAATTGGGCTTAAGAAGTGTCGTGTTAAATCTTTTAGAAGCCTTAAGGGGACTGAAAAAAGGAATAATAATTTTATTATTTGTAATTTTTTTTTCACTTTATCAGGAAAATTAAATAAGTTTTTAATAAGTTCTAGTGTAATATAGGGAATTGGAGGAGCGAAAAATAAGTCTGAAAATGATGTCTTGCATTACTACTAAATCTGAACCTAATAAATATAGAAAGAATTTTGTTTAAAAATTTAACAAAACTTCATAAACCATCATTCACTAGACTCCCCAAAATGACACCGAAAAGTTAATCTTACAAATTAATCCTTCAATCAACATAACATACAAGCTTTTCCAATATGCACTTGTATAAATAATTACACTGATATCTTTTGTACTAAGCCCTTATCTGGCCAGCTAAGTCGCTAACGACAGCCACTCATCTCATAGACACAATGAATGGACTTACCGACTGTTGTTAGACAAAGCGGATTGTTGCGATTGTGGGGACCGGTTCAAAAGGCTCGTGTGTGCTGGCCCTAACGTTTATGAGTGAATTTCACCAATGAAACTGAACGTGATCAGCACATTTAGACCGCGTTTAAGGCCTGTCATTGTCATAATAAATTGTCGTGGAATATTGACACTGATAGCCCGCTAATACAGGCAATTTAGGTGAACTTCAGCTTCATTGGTGAAATTGGCACTATGTGTACTGCACGACTTTGACTTTGGAGGCGGGGACAACCAAAAGTTACACCTCATTTCAGGTTATTGGTTTGTCCCTGCCTGCAATACCTTATAAAAAACAAAGTTTAATGTTTGTTATTCTCTTTTCAGTTATAGGTTTTTGCAGTCGGGTATTTTTGTTTTTTAAATAATTTGTTTTATTTCAAGCTTTTTAGTTTTATTAATAATATATATATTTGGTATTAACTCATTGCTAGCTTTAATTTGACACCAATATTGTTGTAATTTATTTTAAAAAACCTTTCCCTCCTTTTTTTTGTATTTGCAGATGAAATATATAAAAAAAATATAGCCTATGTCACTCCCACAATTAAGACGAACCTAACGAAACCTCGTATGTTAAAATCCATTAAGCTGTTTATGCTACAGAGCGTGCCAAAGAAATAGACATACATACCTCCTTCTGGGGCAGTCGGATAAAAACAGACTAAATGCAGAAGTTACAGGCAACCGCACATCAGTTGTAAAGCTTGCACTTCTAAAACCCCCTTAATTGCACTTCTAAAACCCCCTTAATTGCACTTCTAAAACCCCCTTAATTGCACTTCTAAAACCCCCTTAATTGCACTTCTAAAACCCCCTAATTGGAAAATGCATTAATATGCATTTTCCAATTTATACAGGAACCTAGTTACATGGGGTAAGTAGCTATCGTTGATTATGATTATGTATCTACAAAACTAACCAACACAAAAAGGTAACGTGAGTAACATGTTCGTGTACGTAGTTCCCATTACAGGCCAAACGAGAGGAACCTTAATAAAATTAAGATAAACGTTACCAATAGTGAGGCATCGAAACTCCCAGAGTTATTTCTGCCTCCGTCCGTAATTCCGTAATTGCGGATTAATAGGGTCGCGAACGTTACGTACAGGTAATTAAACGGAGGTCCGACTGTCGATGACCTCCTTAGACCTTTGGCGAGAGATAGTTAATTCCGCTTTTGGCTGGAAAAAACGAAGTTTTAGAGGGGAATTTGTTCCATATGTGGTACGCTTGTCGGGAATGGGAATAGAGGAATGTTTTTGAGTCATTTTTATTTTATCAATAGAGTGTAATAAGATGTGGCTGAAAAGACTTTTTCAATTATTTTTTTTACACTCACATAGTTGCTACATAAAAATATTATCTTTCCTATCACCTTCAAGGCCCCCGCAGACAAACGCGACGCGAAACCGGTAGAACAATTTCTGTGAAGTTTTCATAGAAATTGTTCCACCAGAGTCTCGACGAGCTGCGCCGTCGCCGTCGCGTCGCGCCTGTCTGCGGGAACCTTCAATAATAAAGTATTTGATAAGATAAATCCAACGGGTACAAACACAATGGGGCTATCTTGTTTAGTTGAAGAGTTCTTATGATCACCTTCCGTCCCCATCATTAGACCCAGGACTCGGGTTATGGTACTCGTCTAGATAAAATCAATGAGTCTTAACTATTATGCAGAATAAAAGTGAGACGAAGCTATTAAAGCACAGCCACAGATTTTTTAATCACCATTAAAGAACAAAATAGTTGCTAAGTTCAACTATTTATTTTCTACTATTTATTACTACTATTTTACAAGTTTAAAAATCAACATTTTTTTTATACACTTGTAAAATAAAATTATCAAATGTACATCATTCTGATATTTCAGGACATCGTTGATTAATTAAGTATTAATTTTTTTATCATTCATAAATTACAAAATGGATAATTGTCAAGGATTCTCAAGTGGCCTTCTTTCCCTTGTAGGTAATAATTTATACTTTTCATTAATGGATTATAAAAACGAATGGCGTACCTATTACTTAAGTGCTGTGTAGAGGGTTTGCACTGAAATATAGTTCAGATTAGATTATAGTTTGAGGTCAAAGTAATTAGTATCAACCACCATTTTAATTACGGTCGTAAACCCGTAGAACTTTCGACACAACGAACATGAATAATCAAGGAAGAATAGCGTCAGATTGAGGGTTACTACAATCACTCATAGCTACATCAACGCTTTCGATAGTCTCATCAAAACAAATCCTAACTATATATATATATATATTATATAATATAATATATAATTATATAATATATATATATATATATATAGTTAGGATTTGTTTATAATATAATATATATATTATATAATAAAACAAAGTGTGTGACACTTCATTTAGTGTGTACAGTTTGAATTTGCCGCGTAATAACTTAATGTATAATTTATCTGTGAACTTGTTTGATTCTATGGAGCGGTCTGCCATATTGAATCATTGATACAGCATTTGCAGCATTGAGAATTATATTGTAATTTTAATATTTAAATAATAGTGATTTAATAAGAACTGATGAAACAATAGCTTTAAATGTTGTTTCTCTTTGCAGGTAAACTTAGTGATTAAAATAATGTTTTGTAAAAGTGTTAAAACTAGATAAGTATTAAAATAAAATTTCTCTTTGCAGAGCAACTCAATTTTGGTTATAGTTTTACTGTTCACCATAATATCCAAGGATAAATATAGATTAACACATTATATGTGTATATTATATATTATCCTAACTAATATTATAAATGTGAAAGTGAGTTTGTTTATTTATTTGTTACTCTTTCACGCTAAAACGGCTTTACGGATTTGGACGAAATTTGGCACAGGGGTAGACTATGACCTGGAATAGGACATAGGATACTTTTTTTTCCGATATTACTACGCGATCGAGACTTACGCTTGTGAAACCACGGGGCGCAGCTAGTTATTTATAAAGAATGGAATAAAAGGTCTCGTCTCTCTTCTTCTCTCTTTGACAGTCGTTACGGGTCGTTAGAAGCCCGAAAGTGCAACAACCAGTCTGACTACGGGATTATTATTGCCCAGTTACTGGGTTGTGGGTGTCAGATAGGCAGTCGCTCCATGTAAAATACTGGTATTCAGCTGCATCCGGTTAGACTGCAAGCCGACCCCAACATAGTTGGGAAAAGGCTAGGCAGGTTGAATGGAATAAAAGGTCTCGATCGAAATCAGAGTTACGCTATTACATAAATAATAGTAGTAAACGCATGTCCCACACCTTAACATTAACCAATGAGCCTATGTTATAACAATCTTTTATTTCAGCTTGTGCAGAATTGAAAGCTGTCAATTGAAGTGGTATTCTGAGTATGCAAGTACATAATGTATGTAATAAAAATCTTAAATTAGTTCACAGACAGACAACGCAACGCCTTAACTGCTGGGCCTAGAAGCATGAAATTTTTTACATGAGTAAAATACTATATTTAGTAACCTATTCCGCTTAACTATTCTTCAAGAGTCATAAAAAACCCTGTAAGAAATCAACACCAAATAGGTTACTAAATATATCTACGTCTATTGTATTTTATAATGGATTTCCGCAAAGTCACGCCTGAATCAATTAACTATCTTACATGAGTACCATATATAACGAAGCTTTTTGAAAATTTATCCTCAAAAGGGATTAAATGGGGCATGAAATTTAGTATGGAAGTACCTACGTCATTTGTGTTTATTGGGAATCCCATCGGCCACTTGGCTTGGCAAGAAAACTAATCGAAATGTTAATGCTTTATCGATACTAGAAAATAATTATGATCGGACATTGAACATCTCGAAAATAACTAACGTGCTAAAAACACAAACAGTAACTCATAAAATAGTAGCCCTCATTCTATCAAGACGACCTCTAAGCCAGTAATTAAAGTGTTGTTAGCAAAATTAAAATAATCGTCATATTGAGGTGGGCGACCGAAATCCGAAGGTTGAAGCTAATGGGAAATAAATTGTCCTCAAGCAATGCTTAGTAATTAGTGCGCGCGTATTTAAACTAAGAACGACACGGTGGCTTTATTTAAATGTTAAGTTGTTAAGGCACAGATTGTTCGAAAAACAAATTAGAGCTGGTTTTGTTTTTCAAAGTGTTGAGAAGCAAAAAGGTTGCATTACTACATCGGCTGACCCGATTACGTTGCGTCGGTCAAGGTCAAGAAAGCTAAAGGCGAACTGAGTTCGATCGCCGAAACATGGCAACTATATCGATGCGTAGAACTCCTAGCGTACACAATTTTCAGCCTGTTACTGAATGCTTGTCTGTGTGTAAATAGGGCTACCGATTCAATTTATATGACAGTGCATTTTTGGAAGCCTGATGAAGAATCTCTCGTGTTTACACGACTGCCCAAAAAGGAGTGTTGTCTTTTATTAAAAAGTGTTCCATACAACGTCACAACGGTCTCCGATTGCTATCTTTCTATGTCATAGGTACTTCAATGCGTGTCCATAATTTGCAAGGAACACTAGCTAAGTTGATGCTGGTTGAATTATTTGGTGGGCAATTATCGTATTAGTATGCATCGCCGTTTTTATGTTAGAGTAAATAGAAGACAAAATCAGACATTTTACTTGAAAATGAAACCATTTGGGTGCTTGAATTTTTACTTCAAGCTATGCCAATGTTAATCCTGCGATGACGCAGAAACCAGAATCGAATATAATGCGTTCTATTTTTTATTACTCTTTATACAAAACAAATGAACGTCATATTATTTATAAACAGTCCTCATCTTTACTACACTGATTAAAATGTTTAATTGTAGGAACGGTAAGCGGACGTAAGGTAACTGTGCGCTACAGTTTTATCTAAAACATTGTAATTATTACAATATTACAACGTAAAATTACACACGCACGCAATTGTTGTTCTACTGTAATTAACGGGTGAAAAAATGAATCATGTTTGTGAAGGCTGTGATTTTTTGTGTACGGTAACCTTCTGGTGTGAGGAAGTAATGAAATAATAAAGTTAGTAGGTACTTCTGTTAATAGGAGTAAAAATAATTTGTGCTTAAGTAGATCAGCATACGCTTGCTCCACCGATGACCGATCCCGACATCGGACGGATTATAGTGTGGGACTCCCACCAGCTAGATGGACTGACGACCTTAAAAAGTCGGCTGGGACAGACTGGATGCGAAAGACGGAGAACAGGGTGTTGTGACGCAGCGTGGGAGAGGCCTATGTCCAGCAGTGGACTGCGATAGGCTGAGTTGATTGTTGATTGAGATCAGCATATTATTTAGTTTGTGCTTAACGTACCTAGTCCATTAGAATTTGCGGCCTTGATCTGACAAAACACATTCCTAAATTACGGCCATCTTCATTCAGCTGAAAGACGTCCACTGCCGGACATAGGCCTACCCCAAGAATTGTCAAAATGACTGAACCTGCCTACCGTAACTATTATAGCCTACAAATATATCGTACAAGGTCAACGCAATCAAATTAATAGTCGTAACTCAATAAGTCTAATGCAAAGGCAGTCAATTTAACGTAAAAATTAAAATATGAAAAGTAATGAAAAAATATTTTCATAGAACCGTTTATGATCAAACGATCGCATAAGAAGCCAAAACCAATAATGTTCTCGTTTGCGGATTTTTTATCGTAAAATAAATAATAATTGATTCATGATTATAAAGATTTAACGACCTTTTTTGTTAGTACACTGTTTTATATTACCGATTTGCGGCTTTTTCTTTTCAAACGGGTTCAAAAATCAATATTTTCTATGTAGAAGAAGTATTTATTTTGATTACTATGTGGTTTATGAACTTACTATTGGATTATCAGTTTGGAATGCGTTTGTTCAAACGTTCAGGCGACTATGTAAGCGTACCTACCATCAGTACTGACAGTGTCATCCACGAAGACGCGCCCGAGTCCGCGATTATTGTCCTGTAAGCTGTACTTTAGTACGGAGCGGAGCTGAGCTGAGTGATAACTCTAGGATTGTCTAGAAAGGCGAAAGGTTATATCACACTTTTAGCGACTGTAACCTGACTGAAACAACACCGTAGCCGTTCTCAACAAATGTGAATGAGCTCTTGGATGTCTGATGGAAGGCATTACTGTGGTGCACCGTCAGTAGAGGCTCACTACTGGGAGCGAATCCGTAGATTCCTGATTGGTAGATTTCATTCAACGACATCCCTTTGAACTTGCAGCGTACAACCAAGAAATCGTGAGCTAATGTAATCAAAACAGGTCATCGTCAACGGCGTCTAATTGTCTATATTTTTTGTTCCATATATCAACGAGAAGCTACAAGACCCAAGGTGTCATATGATTTGAATGAATTCTTGTACCTATTATTTTTAATCTGACTGTACCTAGGTACTTCATAAGCACGACGCAGCAGATGACGTCAGAATACCTTAATGTAGTTTAATAAATTTTCTTAGACACATCTAATCAAAAGACATTTTGGTCTGAAAGGTTTGAAAATAAGAGGCCCTTGCTCTGTACCTAGTAGAAAAATCCATGGCAGTTTTTGGTTCAATTCACCAACACAATAGTGTACCATTGAACTGTCACCGTACCAGAAACAAAACAAAATAACTATATTACTAGCACTATACAAATAACTGCTGTCCATTCATCGAAACTATACATATAATAACAGAACACATAATTGCTCTGACACGAATCATATTTTACGTTCCTACATGATGGTCATCATTTGAACAATACGTCGAATCAGCCTGTCCGGTAATTATAGAGGACTAACTGTTTCATATACAATGCGAATAATTATCGCTGGTGCTCTGAAATCGTTCATCATTTAATAGTCGAACAAAATTGTATGGAACGAAAAATTGTGAACGTTGTTGGTAGCATGTTGATTGAAAACTGGATTTTGGAGTTGTGTGATATGAATTCCTTAAGTTCTTCTGGATTTTTAAGGGTCCTGTTAGTATAAACAGTTACATTAGTGTTACAGTTGTAATAGCAATCACGTCATTTGGTTTAAAAAGGTTTAAAAAAAAAAATTGTCTTTTTTATAGATTCTTTTATATTTTGTGAATGTGAGAACGTTGTAGGCTTAGTGGACTGTAGATTTGTTGAACATTTTCTATTTTGTTAACCACCTGGTACTTACTTTTTGAAAGGCCTACATTGTCCTCCCATGCCTACTAACACTGTAATTTGAAAATATTGTAAAAGCCAATTATTTTTAAAAGAGTAACCGTGGAGTTTCTTGTCTGCTCATCTCCATAGGAAACGACAATTGGAACTGTGCACCTAACTTCTGACGTTTCATAAGTGCCCATGTTAGGTTTATGTGAAATGAAAATATTTTGATTTGATTTGATTTGAGTAAAAAATGTGATATTTAGATGTAACCGAAATTGGAACCACGGTATCCAGTGATAGTATCGATCTAGTTTTCAAGTGGAGACAAATAGAGAAATAGTATCCTAAAATTAGGGATTTTGCGCAGACGGCCACGACTCCGGCCAGTCGTGGTCCGTGATCCGTGGCCAACTGGCCGTTGCAACCAAATGCGCGAGATCCCATAGTAGTCAATCAAAATCATTTACAGAGTGCAGGTACGGACTCTGGGGAACAGGTCTGTAAGACACGGTTTGGTTCTGTTCGCAACGTAGTTGAGTAAAATAATTTAAAACCTAAAGGTCATTTCACCAAACTCAACAAGACTGTGGGTGGTACAAGATACAATAAAAATTGTAATCTACATAATAAGTTATATTTTTAACGCTTATTTAAAAGTAAGTCAAGGCCGGCTGTTCTCACGAACATTATACCTATTCAAACAGTTCAGTGTCGAGAGGCATTTAATGAAGACCTCATAGAAAAAAAAGACAAACATTCTAAGAAAAATATTGATATCAAATACAATTTCAAACAGCATAAAGAATGGACGCGAGTCCAATATTTTATAAGAGATGTCGCGTCGATGACACGACTGAAATATCGACCACTGTTCGAGGTGCAAACAACTTACTAGGCACGCCTACAGGCTATCGGAACAAAAAAGAATACCACGTCCGGGCAACACACTCGTGAGGCAATATAGCACAATTTTTATCTCGCAGATTTATACCGTAGTGTGCACACAGCAGAGTTGCAGCTGCATATTTCGTATAGTGTGTAGGCGACCTGTCTCTGTACGTGTGCGACGAGATGCGAGCGCGAAAGTTTTGCATATGTGTAATGTTTCGAGATATACAGGTGACAGAGGAGATACGCGGTGGGCGGGGCCAAGGGAGGGGTGAAACCTATTGGAAAGAGATGGCGGACTCGCTATGATAATGATGTTATTGCTTTCTTGATGTTCGCTCTCCTTTAGTTTTATTATTTCTCGATCTACTTATAAGGCGATATAAACGTTAAGTTTGAGCGCGTATAAAATACGTTTATTGTGTCGTTATAGCCGCCCGAGGCGGGAGGGAATGCAAAAAGTGGAGATTACAGATTTAAGATTCTCCGGTATGGGACACGTCGTTACTCCGGTGTCTTTCGTCGATAAAAGTTAATCAGAGATGACGCGTGACAGCGGTGATACACGACAGTATGCTGCGAAAATTGTATCGTACGAAGTTTACTTCTTGTTCGATAAAACTAACAAGATAATATTCGCAACTGTTTATAGCAAGGAACACGTAATGCGTTGTACAGGACTCGCCAAAACGGATGACGATGCATACGTTAAGTGTTTAATAATATTATGATAAACATACAATTATCACTTTCTCTTTTGCATCACTGCTTACGAGTTTATATTTAAACATGACCTCTTCTTACAATGCATCTGCAGTAGGTTTGAAAACGGAAAACATAACGATGAAGGTTGGGATACAGAACGTTCTTCTTTTGTTCTGTGCGAAAGTTAGTCTTCATAAAGAACGTCGATGGCCAGTGCCATTTCTCCCTTTTAGATATACACCGTTCTATATTTAAATGTACTGAATATTATGCACCCATAACACGATCAGTGAAATGCAATTAATTATGAAAACGCATTGCATAATAATCGCGCTCACATTGCTACGTGCATTTCCCGACCGCAGAGTAAATGAATCGCTCCTACACTATGGTATGTAGTTTTAGTGCCTATATAGACCAATAAATTGTGCTTTTAGATGGCATTTCAATGCATGAGTTTACATTATGGTTTTGTATATCATTCTCATCTAAATTAAAGTAATGTTGATTAGGACCATTATAACGTGTTTGCCAACGAGACAAGATCTTCATTTGTGTCTGCTTCAGTCTAACTTTACAAAGCACAACTGATTTTCTTACCTCTGCATCCTTCAATGATAATGATTCCATCCTACAAAGTACTGATAACTCGCAGGGTAAAGTCATCACTACACAATCAGCTATTCAGTATTTGTCAGCTAATTATCTTATGACTTAGTACTTGGAAGTCAGTGATTGCACTATACCATCTACATAAAGAAGAAGGTACTTAATGCGATGAAAGTCTACCATTCATTATCCAATCAACAGACGGAAAGTTAACCACCGTGAAACAAGGAGTACCAACCAGTTTATTGTCATCAGAATTTCTATTAAATCAACATACCTTCGTGAATCATGCGTAAGTCTGCATGTTAACATTTGCAGTCATTAGGCCTCGATAATGATTACAGCACCTGTTTTTACTGATAATGCAATGCTTTAGCTAAGCTGTTACAATTTTGATTGCTATCGACACAGAAGATCGTTATGAATAGAGGCTACCACTGACTCTCTCCCTGAAGGCTAGTTAGCCCTACTGTAACGACTAGGGCTTTACGGGTAGGCCGCGCAGGCCTTTAACTGATAGGTAGGTAGTGTATAGAGGTAACTGAAACTAGCTGGGTAGATTAATACATTTAATAGATAGATAAATAGTCCACCGCTAGGTCGCGGGTAAGGTCACTGAGCTTTTTCGAGCACTCACACACTTAGCTAAGAAGGGTACCGTCCTTGGCCATACATTGCAGTAGTGGGGGCCTGCCAGCACAGGCTCAGCGAGAGGCCGGTAGGGTCCTCGTTAGACTCCGGTAGCACGGGTCGGAGACACGTGGCAGACAAAGAGGCCTGTTAGCACAGGCCTGCAGGTAGCTCGCGGCGGTAGGCCGCAGGTACTCGTAGGCCAGGCCTTGGTAAGGCCTCGGTAGCGTGCATGGATGTACGTGCACGTGTCATGTCTTCAGCCGGGACCTAGAACAGTCGGGACGTAGAATATCCTCAGTCGGCAAGTAGAACTTCAATCTGACCAAATTAATTAGCCCCTTTAGTCAGACACATCGTTTTGTGATGCTAGCAAGTTGTGTGGCAATCTAGCGTGTTCGTCGATTCTTTGCTACAAACCACACAATTCCGTCCCACTTCAATTCCCCTACTAATCCAAAAACATTACAATTTGCAATAGAAAACTGAAACCGCCATTAATTATGTGAACGCGTTGCATATTGCCGCACGCATTTGCACGCGTGTAACCGCAGACTAAATGAATCGTCGACTATCACCTTTTGTGCCTAACCACTCATTAGGGAGGCAAGCAATTGTCTTGTCTTTTACATTCCATTGTACGCTGTAAAGGGAACAGTAGAATTAGGTGGCAAAGAAATGCGGTATTGGAATTTGAAATGCATTTGTATGTGGGTTTCTAGTCGTTTTCTAATATGTGGCGGTACTGTTTAATGAATTCTTCTATTAGCATGTTCTGTGAAGTCTTCGAGTTAAAACTTTATTTAACCATCACGCTTTTTAAGCACGGTGTAAGCGAGTATGGGTACCGATCTAATAGAAAATCATTTCACAAACTGTGCTTCTCTTATCTGATCGTGGAGACAGTAGACTGCAACAATGTAACATTCATTATGGTAAATAAAGAGGTCTCTAAAATGCCTCTAAGTTAATTAGAAGGAGCCAAGTAGCTGACAAGCACGGCAATGTTAATTTTACTAAAATGCTTGTTTACAAAAAAATTACTCTAAGGACGATCAAGAAATAGGATCAGGGGGCGTAAAACGGCCACATTAGTAATTCCTCTAAAAACAATTCATTTCCTGAATTCCCAGCAAATCATTACAAATTCCTCTAATTTGACACAAAATGGTGACTCGTATTAGCTGAATCGTATATTATGTACTCAATTCAATTGATATTCGAATCATATTTGGTGTAAATATTGCTCCATGAAAATGACTTACTTATTAATAAAATGACCGTAATTTTAATTAATTCATTTGAATTTAACATTAAACTTCAATAAAGCAATTCATAATTTGTGGACCATTTTACGAATCTCCATACAAAACTGTCAAACAGATAAATTGCACGCAGATCATATTATTATGAATTGTCAGTTGGTGACATTTTACGATGATTCATAATATTATCCTATTATAATTCTGCCAAAGTCGCCGTTTTAGTTCTGTACGTTTAATTGAATGGTGCGATATTCTCCAAGTTATAAACAAAAGCATCGGTGTTAGCTACATAATTCTTGCAACATTATATTAAAATCCGTCCAGTTTCCGAGAAAGCGTGTAAAATCGAGTAACACTATTCCTCATCTCCAGTTACTTATTGTAAGGAAAGTTGTAAATATGACAATTAATAGAGCAAGCTTCATATAAGGCTGTGGTACAAAATTGAATTGCATCTGAGTAAGCAGGCCAAATGCAGCTATTGCACGATTATAATGATTGGATACTGACAGTCGGGCTGGTCCAAAGGTCAAGGTTGCTCAGCACGCTATGGAGCGGGCTATGTTCTGAGTTTCATTGAAGGATAAAATCAGAAATTAAATTATCCAGAAAAGAACTGGAGTTACCGGCACAGCTTGCAGAGTAAGCAGCTTGTATAGTAAGTAGCTTGCAAAGTACGCAACTTGCTTACCCTGAAGTTGCAGTGGACTGGCCATGTCTGTCAAAAGAACCGATGACCAGTGGAGCAGACGAGTCCTGGAGTAGAGACCGCGTATCATTCGTAATGTGGAACGCTCCCTAGCTAGATGGACTGACGACCTTAAAAAGGTGGCTGGGTCTGACTGGATGCGGTAGACGGAGGACAGGGTGTTGTGGTGTAGCCTGGGAGAGAGGCCTCTGTCCAGCATGCGATGGCCGAGTTGATTTAGATAACGATTCGCCTACTCCAAAACTTATAGAAAACTTGTCAGAAATATCAAAAAGGTCAACAAATTAACAAAACATGTTTGAAACATCGTATCGTTAGTAGGTACATGTATATTACGAACATGATTCATATACGACAACTTTGCACAAGTATTTTACAAAACTTGTTGAAAATAAGTACAGCAACTTGTTTATGGATGTAAACGCGGGTTTAGGTGAGTTTAACAGGACACCAATAGCCTATCACATTATTGACAGGTTCCATAGAATCTGCTGTTGTGTCATTTTCAGATAAAATTTATTTATTTATTTGAGGGCAACCAACAAAGCATACACCAAAAATACATGTATAAGAACTCATGTTGAATTCAACATTTTATGGTGAAGCCTTAATTAAGGGCTGCCACGGCATGCATTAAACATTGCTGAAAGAAAATTCAGTTACAAAACAGATTTAACCTGTTCAGATCTATCTAAATATGTAAAAATAAAATTAATAAACCTATTCAAACCTAATGGTATTAGCAGTGGTGGCCCAGTGGTAACGGCCGCGACTTACGAGTTGTTAGTCGAAGTTTCGAACACAGCCAGGCGCTTTACTTTGTATAAATTATTCCATCACCACTGCTCTCAAAACGGTGAAAGAAAATTATCGTGAGGAAACCGGCATGTCCTAGAACCAAAAATTCGAAGACATGTGACATCTGCCAACCTGCACTGGGCCCGTATGGTGGACTTACGGCCCGCTCTCTCTCACACACATGCAACAGCTGATTATGCTATTATAGGTATTAGCAGATACACAGATTTATAAGTATAATCTTCCCAAAATAAAATACTATTCAAGTTTATCTCAAAAGGGTTGAAAAAAAAAATACACACATGATTATGCCGAATATCCTTAACATTTCAATACATTACATCATATCCAAATTCAGCCATTATAATTCTGTGTCACATTAGTCCCCTTACAAACTACATCATTATGTACGAGGCTTTACGGGGCTATTATTAGTCTGTAGGATTTTAGTCGCCCACCTGGGTCGACTATCAATTGGCTTTAATATCACATGGTTACTTTGTTAGTGCAATCCTACTCTTGATGATAAAACTCTGTAAGTAATACCGTTCAGATAGTAGAGTACTTTGGTTTAAATGTAAGGATTTTGTGGGAGAGAAACTTGTTTTTATCTAATACTAGCTTTTGCCTTCGGCTTCGCCCGCGTGTAGGTCGGGAATTTTATCCCAGATCATGGTAAGGTATGTGCTAAATTTCATCAAAATCCGACCAGTCGTTAAGCTATGTAAAGGACAGACAGATAGACAGAGTTACCTACTATGTACAATTATGTAGCTTCCAGTGTTCGGGGTGACTGTTAAAACCTTCGTCAACGTACCTATTGAAAGATTATTAGAAAATCCTAATTTCGAATTTTAAAGACAGTAATGGTGCTGGGACGTCATGTTTTCAGGAGTGTTCCACTGATTCTAATTGTTTTCTGGATAACAATAAACTTACATTAACTGAAAAAAGGTTTAAGAATATAAAAACTTTTAATCAATAAAATAAATAAAAAAGAGTCATTAAAATTTCTCCAGGGTCGTAGTTCTTTTTCAAGAACGCCATAAACTAGACAGAATTTGAATTTATTGCAACATTAAAGTTATTTTTGCAAATGTCTACGAAATACATTAAAAAGTTTAATACCAGTAGCGTCTAAAATAATCCTATAAATTACTGCAAATACCGAATTATTAATTTACTAGTTGACGCTACAGATTTTTTTTTTTTAATATGCGTTTGTTGCTCCAGAATTTATGTTTAATTGTAACTAAAATTAATAACTTTGTTTTGATTAAAAAAAAACATTAGGATAATATTGCAGGGTCACCTTGTTATTTGCAATTCAGTGACATTTTTGTCTCCCCTTCTTTGGAAGACTGGAGCTTTTTGAATTATAATTGTACCAAAATTCAGTGTGATTCAGCAACAATACATTTTGCGATCTTCAATTGTTAGATTCCCCAGAATCTACCCACAACTTTGTAACGCATACTTTTTCATACACATCATACATCTCCGAACAATAGTCGAATACTGGCCGAATGTCATATTGTTTCTTATTCCAAAAGCCTTCTTTATAAAAAAAAAAAATGTTTAAAGCTGGCCACCCCAGTGGCCAACGCATCCCAACATTTCGACACTAAAACTTTGATTTACGACTTTTGCCCGCCGATTGCGCACTAAAACAGCACTTACGTCACTTTCAATTTTAAAAGGGAACGTCTTCACACCGATTTGTAAGATGCATGTTAAAAAAATGCGTGAGTAACCAAAAATTTAAATATATTATATAGGCAGAGATGTACCTATATATATATGTACACCCACATTTCACCAGTTATGTTTAAGTCCCATGTAATAGGGGGCGAGCCTATTGCCGTCAACCGGGCACAAATGCAGACTCCGGGCTGCTACTGAGAAATTCCAGATAGAAAAACCCAATAACACCTTGCCCGACTACCACTTGCGACCACAAGACCAACGAGCCAGGTATATAAATTGTAATATCATCATCATCTGCCTAGCCTTTTCCCAACCATGTTGGGGTCGGCTTCCAGTCTAACCAGATGCAGCTGAATACCAGTATTTTACATGGAGCGACTGCCTATCTGACCTCCACAACCCAGTAACTGGGTATTACGATACCCCTTGGCAAGACTGGTTGTCAGACTTTCGGGCTTCTGACGACCCGTAACGACTGTCAAAGATCCACAAATGCCAGCCGGGACCAACGGTTTAACGTGCTTTCCGGGGCAAGGAGGAGTCTCGATATGTAAAGATGGTCACCGATCCACGGCCCAAACCCCGGCAAGCGTAGCTTAACCTGATAAATCGACCCGTGTGGCTGTTATTTCTTAGCCACAAGCTCCTTAAATTGTAATATAATAAGTGAATAAATCAACTCTGTGAAAATATATTTTCTCCTGCAGAGAATCTCCCACCTAGAAGTCTTTAAATATCAGGTACTCTGGACCCAGGTAGGCCGAAGCAAGGAAAACCTGCTTAGATGCAGATTTTTTTGTTGAAATTATTTATTTATTGCATAATGTACACTCAGTTACAGACTAGGCTAAAACTTATGAGTACATGACCCTGTTAGGACGCAGCAAGTATTATTACATGTATCTTAAATCTACTCGTAGGTTAAATATTTAAGTAGAAGTTAACATTATATTGCATAAGTAACTAACTAGGTACTAGATATCAGTATCACAACATTCATTTTTATTTCGTTTATTTCATAAAGTCACTTATAAATTACATTTTAAAATATTAAAATATAAAAACATTTAAAAATATAAAAAATAGAAGTCCACCGGTGTCGGGAGCAGGGTCCAAGCTACCGGTGGTTAGGGCTGCAGAGATAGGAACCTCCTCACAATGCGAGCCGTGTCAAGGAGTACTGCTTTCTGAATCAGGCCCTTGATTTTGTAAGTATCATTTGTGCTTTATTTTACCTTCTTATCTTCCATATACTCTTTAACACTATAGTAACTTTTTTCTAACAGTAAAGTCTTAAGTCTAAATTTAAATATGCACAGTGTTTTTGTGGATCTGGATCTGGATTAACAGATGAATCTGCACTGTCTGTGTTTATCTTGGACATTACTGACATGGATGTAGGAAAAACATCGTGAGGAAACCTGGATTTATAGTTAACTATCTCTCGATCACGTGGGAATATCGGGATAAAAAGTCCTATGTCCTATTCTAGGTCATGGTCTACCTCTGTACCAAATTTCATCCAAATCCGTTCAGGCGTTTTAGCGTGAAAGCGTAACAAAAAAGACTCACTTTCGCATTTATAATATTATTACTAACTTCCGCCCGCGGCTTCACCCGCATGGTATGTCGATAAAAAGTAGCCTATGTCCTACCCCAAGGTGCCATCTATCTCCTTGCCAAATTTTGTCGAAATCCGTTCAGTGGTTTAGGCGTGAAAAGGTAACTTACATACAGATAGACAGACAGACAGAGTACTCGTAACTTTCGCATTTAGAATATTATATATGACGGCGTCAGGGATGGCTGAGCGATAGTGCCATCATTATCTCGATTCGGTGGTACGGAATCCATAGTGCAGGTTTACAATAAAACACGATGATACAGCAAATCAGTTAGTATTTCACTTTCAGAATAATTATCACAGTAGGTACAATACTAATAATGTTCACGCACTACTTTCTACGTTCGGGCAAACCGACAGTTTCGCATAGTAGAAGTGGAGGTCTGCATTTGTTCATTGCCCTCACAAGACTGCTTCGTCGTTCAGCCACTTCCCTTAACACGACTCTATCCACGTGACACCCCACTCCAGTGAGCGCGTCACGGAGTTTACCCTCACCTTAGTACTATAATAATCAAATGAGAGACTATTATCGCTCAACTTTTATAATCTACGACATATATATAATATATATACTATACTATAATACTATACTATATAATACCTACTATATTTATACTTTACTATGGATTACTATAGTTACGTAGATAAGGATTAGTAAGGGTAAGGATATAGGTCTGAAGTCGCAAGTCAAGTCTTAAGCAAGCGTGGTGATCAATGCTCATGCGTTCTTATTATGAAAAGAGACCTTTGCCTTGCAGTGGGACAATAAAAGGCTGGTAATATTTAACTCGATTAACATTCATCCATCTCTGCTTTATCCTTCTGTAGGCTTAAAACAGCCACTGCAGAATCATAATCGGAAAATATTATGAATCATCGTAAAATGTCACAAACTGACAATTCATAAAATGATCTGCGTGCGATTCATATTATGAAATAATTCATCTGTTTGACAGTTTTCTATGGAGATTCGTAAAATGGTCTACACATTATGAATTGCTTTCGTGCCAAATTAGAGGAATTGCTAATGACAGCTGGAAATTCAGGAAATGAATTGCTTTTAGAGGAATTGCTAATGTTGCCGTTGCCTGCACACCTGTACAAATTACACTACGGTGTAAATGAAGATCGCCTTAACGCGAAGCTTTTTAACCGCCCTTGTTGTAAAACTGTGCGCGTCGCGATTGTCCGTGTTACGCAGTAAACTCGCCATTCTTACGCTGACGAATAACATATATTATCTATCATCTTAGCATGCCTTTAGAGCAGCAAAGTCCTCCCGGATTTATGTTTGACTTGGCAGCAAATAATTATGAAACAAAACAGTAGCGAGAATGTTAACGTGCTTATTTATGGGGAGGAATTAGGTGTGTTTGAAATTATTGAGCTTTTTTTTTTCTTGAAAGAAGACTTGATTAATTGCTTATAATTATAAGATATTTACATTTGGCATGACATTAGGAACTTTTTAATATTCGTGATGCAAAGAACACACAATCTAACACCCCTTCAATCCATTATATTTCATGCATTTTCTACCATAATTCTTTTCGGATTGCGATTAGTAGGTATTTTTTTATTTATAAGCCTATAAAGGAGTTAACCAACTAATATAAATACTATCTGCGCCCCGCGGTTTCACCCGCATGTCCCGATCCCGCGGAAATATCGGGATAAAAGGTATCCTATGTCATTTTTCAGGTCATTACTAACCCATGTGCTAAATTTGATCTACATCTGTTCAGCCGTTTTAGCGTGAAAGCGTAACAAACAAACAAACTCATTTCTAATATTAGTTAGGATAAATTCTCATTTATCCACACCAAACTTCATCCAGCCAAATTATTTGGCAAACCAAGTGTGAACCCAAAAAGACACAAAAATAAAAAAACTCAAACGAATTTGAAATGCCCCTCCGGATGAGCTCACGACGCGTTGTATCTCATTGTCTTCATTGTACTGGTCAGTTAAAAGAAAATGAGCACGTTTCATTATACGCGGGGCTGACAGCCGATACGCACATCCTTTCCACGCCATGTGGCCGGCAAAGCTATTTAATTTTAACATTATTATAACCGGTTAGCGATAAAATATTATTTTTAAATTATATCCCGCGACACTTTAAGTATTGAGTCGATTGAATTAGACTATGATAGAGTTGAATGTGTTTTTATTAAGGCGGCACGAGTCACTTTTGTAATATATTAATAATACCAGATCTAAATGCTAAGAAATTTGAAACTTTTAAAGTCAAATGAATGTTTGGAAGATAATGATAGCTGCTTAGGTTCAGAATATGTGTAACCTTGACTAATACTAGCTACTGCTATTACTACTTGATAAATTATCCCACGGGAACTTACTACAGGGATAAAAATTATCTTATGTCCTAACCCAGGTCACGGTCTGAAATCCATGGGCCTTTAGGTTAACATCGTGTGTCACTTTCGCTTTAACAATACTTATTCTGTATGGAAGTATGAATGTTGACCAGGGTCAAGGTCAACGTTTTTTGATGTTACAACTGTTTTCGTCTATCTGACAACGCACCCTCACCTTTCAGAGTCCCTGTTTGTGGACAAAGTCCTGACCGATATCCCCTATAGACGTAGGTAAGGGGTGGTCAAGAAGTGGACCGGATACGTGCTTTGGGGAGCTTCTCAACTTTTTTTTTTACGAATTTTACCGGTTGATTGTCAATCGCTACGAGTAGGAAGCTAATTTCCGAAAGTTCTGACAATCGGTCTAACATTCTTGCTCCCGTCAAGTTAGGACTATGTAAGTCACATCTAGTTAGCCTAGAATCTGACCTCAACATAGTTTATAGAAACTATATATATTACTTAGTCGAAATCAATAGATTAAATACGTTGGTAAAATATAACTTCAAATACAAAGCTAATTACTTGGACGGTAGGCGGATGTACTTAAACACAAAACCCTTACTACTTAACAGCAAAACATCATTTAATTACTTCCTCCATCGAACGGCTCAATCAATTCATTATGGAATTCTCATAGAAGGATAAACAAAGGAGTCTTTATTCCTAAGTACGTACTCAACCATCCAGGCGTGGTTCGATGACGTAAGTACAAAAACGTAAGCAATAATTAAACGACCTAACTTATAATTAGAACAAAATACATGATAGCTTAAAGACTTCAATAGAATTTTGATTTGCTAATAAACTTTGAATATTATCTTCATGGAGTAAGGTTAACTTTAGTACAGCAATCCAGGTGCATAAAGCGCTGAACATTTTATTCATAAATCGAATTCATCAAACTTTTAAATACTGGCTGGATTTAACAATAGTATTCCAATATTTATTGGTATTATTGGTGTTCCGTGTAAAAGTTTCAGCACATTTTGATAGTTTGATAGCTTCTGGTTAAAACTTATTGAAGAAATAATTATTACACAAAATAGTTAATTAGCTATAAATATAAACTTTGCATACTTTACTACAATTTAAGATAATAATTATGTTTTAACAACTTGATTACTACTTCTCTAAATGATGATTGTTAATTTGCTTTCTTATGGCAATAAAAACAAACCATTAAACCATTAAATAAAATATAATAATAGAAGTGCACAGAAAATATAATAAAAATAAAACAATATAACTCATATCGAATAAAACAATGTATATGATATCTTTGCACTAACTTCGAGACAATATCTCAGGAGCTCGCATTCCTGTTTACTCCATATCTGTAGTATCGAAGCGAGATGAGGCGAAGTGAGATTTATGATTCAGAAAAATCTCTTAATGGACCATCGAGCGCATGGTCCGCAGTGATAAATGTGCAATTTCAACTTTAAGAATGCAAGCACCAAGTTTTGACTCGCCATGATATACTAACTTACAAATGTTCACACTATCCGTGATTAACGTTTAGCTTTATAGTTGTTTTGTTATGAAAGTGACATTTTGTTCTTTATCATTTTGTCTGTTCGGTTTTTGAATTCGAGTTCGCGAATTTGAATTTGTTGTTAAAAACGTTGTTTTAGAATGACATTTGAATATTCAATTTTAATTTGTTAATTTTTTGTGAGTTTTCTGTTATATGTTTTAATTGTAGTTTTTGAAGAAGATCAGGACAAAGATGAACTTGGGCTTTAAGCAAAACAAATAAATAAAAAAAGTGTAATTTTGTTAAACACGCGAAGAAAGCTCTCAATGCCATTTGTAAATTGCATAAATCAAAATAAAAACAAAATTAACATTGTTCAGTGACACGACCATTTTAATTACAGTACTTTGTAAGATATAATGCGTCTCGAGACAAAGCACTGAGACATTAACGTCCTCCGCAAATTGGGAGACTTAAGTGCTCTAGCCGAGGACATAAACAATACGCATGGCTGTTTCAGGCAAAACACTCCACACTATAATTTTTCCACATTCATACAATAAGGGCCGCAGTCAATGAGTCTAGTCTGATACTTCCACAAGTAAAGTTTGTACGCACACAGACGCACGCCCCACTCGTTAAAGCTCCAAGTGATCGCGTGCAGAAAGCTCCACACACGCACACCGCCGCATGGCCGGCGCCCTAAGCTGTGGTCAGTACTAACGCAAACTGTGTGACGGACACACGAAAAACGAGCTGAAAACGGAACGCAAAACTAACAAAATCAAAAGAGTATTTACATTAGCACGCGGAACGTTCCGTTGCAAGCAGACTCGTCGCGTCCGAGCCGCGTATGTAAATGTTCTGCGCTTGTGTTAGTTTATGATCATCTGTCAAAAGTCGGATACATGTGACGTTTCGCGTCTGAAATGTAAACAAAAGTTGTTCGAGTCTCGAGACATTCATTTGGACGTTATTTACGATCTGCGATGAGTATGTTACGTGAATTATGAACTTGCATACGTTGAATTAATTGCGGCAAAGTGTCGCTGACGACCCTTTGGATTGTTTTTGTTCGAGTAAGTAGTGAAATGCAACTTGTTTAACTTTCATGTTTCTTGAGACAAATTTGTACGTAAATAGAGAGATATTAACGCTCTCAACTGTTTAGTTTAGTGTATGAAATACGTTTTTTGTTACATGTAAAAATTATATGAAATTGACCTGTCAGCTGTCTTATCCAACAGTTGTTAATTTAGTAAATTGAGCCTTTTTTTATGTTTGTTTGACAACGCAATGTTCACGGGTGATTTCAGCTCCTTTTTTAGACAAGCACTGAATTTATTTTTAGTTAGCATACTCTGACAATTTGCATGATTTTATGGAATTCTCTGTTATTACCATATTGTAGCAGAGAGTAATATTTGATCGTTGTTTTCTGAGTAAGTACCATACCATATGTCACGTGCGTAATGTATGTTTATGTTTCTATTTGACACTATGGTATCTACATAGTACATTATTTTCCATATAGTGGCTGTAGGCGTTCCAATAAACCCTGAAAATAAAATGACATCAATATTTAAAAAAAGTTCACCTTCTCATTTTTTTTACATATACAGGCACTTTACTCTTCACACATCCATTAAGTTCCATAATTTTTCACACCTATTTTCAAAGAAAAAAAGTTAATAAATAAAGTTAATTATTAATTGCAATCGGTGATTCTTCATTAGCGCCCGATGTGGTAATCTCATAGCCACGCCACTAATCCTTAGGGTGACGTCCGGTTACATTTATGTGATGCTAGGGTTGGCACTTGAGGTAATATAGGGTGCAGAGAGAAAATCATAATCCATTTGATAAATTATATAAGTATTAGTTACGTATTTAGAATTTTATACCATTCGGTTAAGGGTCTACGAAGTGCTACGAAATTGCTACAGCATTTAATTTGGTACAATAAAAGAATCAATCTCGGTCTTCTGAAAGTTATTTAGGTTGTTATATGCTTGGGAATGAAATGTAATGAGTAATTTTTTTCAAAAAATTATTAGGTTTTTGTTTAGGTCTCGTCAAAAAGTTACAACTAGGAACTCCATTTACCGCACTTGAAGTTAATGAAACTCTTACTTTAAGTTAATGAGTCATGGTTTTGTTTCTCATCATTATTTCATCAGACAGTTTGGTACACAGAAGTTTTAGTAAAAAGCTTTAGCTACCAAATACATTGGTGACTAGAACCAAATGCGCAAAAAGTTTTGCAAAAACAAATCCTTATTATAAATCCGTTCTAATTTTAAAAAAAACTCTGAATTTCTTTAGAATTGCAATGCAGATTCCACCAACCCTTGAACCCACTTGTGCCAGCCCTACACGAACACACAGACAGGGTGTACGTACAAATATTTGAATGTACGAGTGCGTGGTGACAGTGTGCACCTCCCCTAGTGACACCCCGGTCGGTTATAATTGCATTCCACTAAAATATGACTCTTGAGTTTATCTAGTGGACGGCGATCGATATGTGCATTCATGTATGAACAAGGTCCATGGGTAGGTCCTTTAAAATAAGCTTGAAGTTTGAAAAGATCGATTTCTTATGACCAGATTACACTGAAAACTATGGAATAAAAAAAATGCATCTATATTTGCAATCATTGCTCATTCTCTTGCTCTGTTATTTGGGGTCGGCACAACGTGTCTCTCTATTAGCTTTTCAATCATTTACTTATTTGGGACGGTTACCTATCCAAAAAAAAAACCCATAAATTGACTAAACAAATCTTATGAATCACAACAACTGTGTCATACTAATTTCCTTTAAAACCACCGACGCTAATAAAAAGAGCAATAAAAAGATAAATCCTGTTAATCAAGAACACAAAAACAACATAAAAATGTTCATTAAAACAAAACAAACAAACAGAAGAGGTTATTACGCTCATTAACAAACGTTAAGGAGTTTTATTAGAACAAAAACCATCCGAGGAGGAGACAATATACTCTCTTAAGACGGGGGACCTTAAGTGGCACGCGGACGTTACAGCATTTTCTTAATTTCTTAACCACTACACTCACACGCAGCGGGATAAAATTAAGAAAACATTCACCACATTAAGCGTACACTATTTATGGTTATATTTGTACGGTTACCCGACTAAATCTAATAGTTGTCTAGCAGAACAAACGCTTAGGTGCAAGCCACACTCTTGCAGCACCCGCCTTTTTTATTTGGGTGTCGGGTGAGTTCGTCTGAAGGTTGGACGTGTAATGAAATGTTCTACGTAGGAGTTTCGGATATCCTATGTAATTAAACAGGTGTCTCGTGGACTTAGAAAGGTTCGCTGTAAGGGCGACTTTTCCATTTAATTAACTTGGGCAATTACGTGCAAATAAAATTTTCGTAGCGCTAACTGCTAAGAGCAATTAGTGCTACTCTTGAGATTGCTACAAAAACTTTTATACGTGGAATAAATGTGTTTTCTGTATGAAAATTATATCACATATGCTGGCTGAAGAAAAACAAACCCTATCTAACTATAGTGATATTTTCTTAGCGGAAAACTCCTTAACCGACGACGTCTTAGCGTCCAGCCACGAAAGCAATAAAGAGCGCAGGCTTCCACGTTCATTAATTAACCCCCACTCTTCCTATCTCTTTCACACTTAAGCAAACTATTTGTAAATGAGCGGACCTCTCTTTCGCCCGAGCTTTGCGCAAAAATTAACTACTACATGTTCCGCTTTCGTGGTATTCACACATGGAACAAGAATGCATATGCACGCGTTTGGACAAACAAAAAGACAGCTGAAGAGCCTTTTCCTTAACTTGGGAAATTGGTGTTAATTACAATAATGGTAAGGTAGAATTTTGTGTGGTTTAATTCCGTTTTATATAATGTTTCTAATGCAACGTTCGGTCACGTGTGGTTAGTTTCCTATCCTCGTGTAATAAATCTCTTACTCCTCGTAATTACAATGTTCTTGTCTGTTGTGTGTTTTCATTAAGGGTGAGACACATAGATGTAGTTTGGCAAGTTATTTCATCAACTATATTGTAGCGAAAAATTGTGGAGTTGCAACCCTGGTATTAATTTTCTCGAGGAAAAACTTCTGAACAAGATTCAAGGTTATCGGCCTGAATTCATAACTACTCTATGGAAACCTATTTTCTGTGCCCAAAATAAAAGAATAAAATAAATATTTTACTTGACTAAACTGACCCTATTTTTATGAGGCATACCAAAACAAGATATTTTAGCCTGATTTATTAATGCAATCAGAAATCAATGTCGTAAACATTTTCCCAAAAATCTTGACTTTTTTGCTGACGTGTTTTAAGACTTCATCAAGGGACAAAAAGATAAACATGAAATAAAAAACCGATAAAATTTGTAAATTGCAATGTTTTAAAAGGATTATTAGAAGCAGTTAAACGATTTGTAGTTCAAAGAAGCTGAAAATAATAAAAAGGACTCACAGAATAGAGGATGTGGAGAAAACTTATTTGGAAATTCTTGGAAAACACGTTATGATGTAATGGAATGATTATTACTTATTATCTGTTAAGACATTGATATTAAACATAAAGAAAGTTGGTTTACGAACAACAATTTCAGGATATTAAAATAATGCACTTTAATGGCAGAACCTACAATTTGTTTCCAAAAGGGTTTCACTTGTATTTTTTGTAGTTCTTGAAATAAAAATGTACATGTAATGTATGTGTGTGTGTATGTATCAGAAATGTCATGAATAAAGTGATTTGAATAGTTACATAGTTTGAACCTCATTCATCAAAACTTGACCTGAATCTGTTGTCGGTTTTATTTATTTATAATTTATGTCTAAACAGAAAAAGAACAACCAATGATCATTTGACCATTAGAAATATCAGCGACATTAAATATCCAATCCGATTAACTAAAATTTTAATGTTGCCATTCAAAACTCCCAAACAGGCAGTTAAATAGAGGCTCATAAATAGCATTTCAACATCAATAACAGATCGCACACACGAACAGACATGCGAACATGTTCATTAAAGGATTACGACCATCTAAGCTCATTCATGCTGTCCTCTATCGCACGAATTGTCTGCCAACTTATCAAACTGTGTCGCATCCGACGCGACGGCGATAAATTTATTCCCATCCTTTTCACTACCCTGTATACAACCTCATTTGCGTATGTATCCCCCATAAACAATGAATTAGAAAAAAAAATGTGACAGTTAATTGTTGAGTGAAGAAAAGTTTATAAAGTTTGATTTTTGAAATTTAAAAAGTTCCAAATTTAAATGTTTGAATCGCGGATTGTCGCGCGGTGTCGGGTCTGTTCGTCCCTGTCGCTCGTCATGGGCGGCGGCGCGCGTCTGGGCGGGCGGTATGCAAATGCCTAGCGCCGCGGTGGTGAGGGTTCACTGTGTGTGTGTCTTGTACCATTGGCCGCGCTAGAACGGCCAACTTCGCCACCAGTTACGGTTGTTTTTCGTTCCGTTTCTAATTAACTTCCGTATATTCTTAAAGTAACTTTTCTCATCTCGTTCTCTTACTTTTTCCGCACTGTTTTGTTAACGTTAAAACGAACGGTTGTTATGTGAAATACACTCGCGTGTGATATGCGAAAGTTGCATTTTTTGTCGAATTTTCGTGTGTGTTTATTTTGCGAGGCGTACCGTGCTCGGTTTCGTTTTCTTAATATATGCAAATGCGCCCGTTTTGAGTATTATCAACATTTCCTAAATACAGAGCTAGTTCTCAGTGTCACGACAATGTTTGACGAGTGATTTCTGAATGTAAATGCTTTTAGTAAACGAACGCCATAATCTGGGGCCGTGTTAGTAACTTCGCTAAAATGTTACTTTTATTGCTTAAAGATTGAGATTTTACGAGCTTTAAAAATAAATTACTCGACTCGGACTGATAATCGTATCTTCCAAGAGTTCGCGAGTGAATGAATATTATTCCTGATAAGTGTACAGCAAAGGTAAATAAATCGTTTAAATTACTTCTTTGAATAATACAGCTTAAACGATTATGGCGCGTGACCTTTACTTACGTCTTGTTCTTAACGCCAAAAGTAAAAAAATATAGCCATTAATTAAGAACAACAAATCGTGCGACTTTTCCGGTAGCCAACGACGATTATAAAACCATTATAAAATAAAAACCGTTTTCTATAAAGTCAAAGCTCTATCATAAATCACGCGTCAAACAATTAAACTTGTAAAAAATTAAAAACGATTCCCTTCAACCGATCGACTTGAGAACTGTGCGCAAACGTGATACATACGCGAACAAATTATTTGTGCCAATAAGGTAGCTATAATCTCTTACAAAACGAACAAATCCACCAAATGAATGCCGACACGCAACTCTACGTGCAAAATTTTATTTATTTTTTAATCGTAAAAGGTGGGAATTAATCCTCGTTTTATGGCAACACCGATACCTTTTAATTGCTGCTTTGACAGACGTTAAGGGCTCTCATCAACGGAGTTTCGGGTGTGGCCATAACAAACTTGAATATTGACAGTTGGCAATATATTTTTATAGTTTTTACTTGAGGTGTTGTTTTTATTAGTGACCAATTTATTTGCAACAGTCTGTTGGGCTGTTGGGCTGCAAATTAGAAAGTTTATGTGCGAATGAACGAGAGATATCGTAAATTATATCGACGGGTTAGCGACTGCGAGGATGCGCGTTTCGAAAAGGGCGATTTTAATTAGCCTCCAAATGATTTATAAGCCATCAAAGTAACGTGAATAAATCTCGATGTTATACAAAACGAATCAGGGTTGCTATTAAAATATAACACTGCCTCTGTTTCTGGTGTACCGCCAATTTTTATTGCTAAATGCATTTTTATTATTCTAATTTTTTAGGAGACTTGGAATTATTTTCCAAGATTGGAGTCTAATTCGATATGCTTTGGAAGTGCCAATGAAATATATCCAAATAATTATCTATCATTATCATCATTTGAAAACAAAGTATATTTGTAGAAATCAGCAAAATAAATGACGACTTTCACGCACTTTATAAATAACAAAACGCAAACGATGACTAACGTTCCATACAAAACAGATAGCCAACAACTCACACATTGTTAACGTCGATTCATTTCGATTCTCGATGCTACTTTCATCAATATCGATATATTTCACTTCTGTCTTAGTTTAAAACAGCGATCGTGATCATACAACACGACGGTTTCATATATAAAATTTATCGATAAATCGCCAGGCTCGCATAATGTACTTTATTCGAATAAAAAAATATACGGGGTGGATGGTAGGCGACGAAAAGTATTCGACTCGGAATGCACTTTTGCATAAACAATGCCCTTTTGTTTAGAGAAAGTATTTCACATTTTAACCTTGAGTGATTTATTTTTGTATGATTCATAATGGCGACCACCGTGTCTTGCGTCGGGAGATATCGAGTTTGTTATCGCAGGCCTTCTGGTCTTATTGTAATCAAGTTAACAAAATGAAATAAATAACTTGAAATATTGGCAATGAAATGAAATCTCCAGCGTAACCGCTTTGCGCGCTTTTTATTTTAAATGTGTGTTACGTATGAATATGTAACACACATTAAAAAAACAAAAGAAGTTCAAGTAGTCACATTTAATTTTCCATTCTCATATTTATTGCTCTGGCACTTATTAGACCTTATTTCAGTATATACACCAAAGAGGCTCGATTCTCACTGCTATAACAAAACAACAATTTTCCCGTACGACTGAAGTCAGATTTGGAGTATTTTAAAAACATACAATTTGACTCCAAATAAACATAGATTACTTAACATAGATTACACTACGTTCTCGCATGCAGACACGACATCTAATTCATTCTCTTATTTTCTTTCAAACAGCAAACTTTTTAATCGTGTAACAAGTATATGCCTATAAAAGCTAATAGACTGAACTGAAGTGACTGTGTTTTCATATGTTAACGAAGAGTGACTTATAAACAACGCATGGCTATGATAACATGTGCCAACGCTCCTGGATTAAAGGTAAGAACATCAACTTAGTGCTAGGAAACTTAGTGCTGAATTTCAAGGAGGATCCTGAGGATCAAAAAAAAACACGGCAGTACAGTAACATGTTTTCTATAGAAAAGCTGTCAAACCACCATATTCTATTCTTCAGATACTTACAGGTTATCTGACGATTGAAAAATCGGTCGTAAGTCTAATATTTAGAATATTGTATATTGTACGATTAATTTATGATCATCATTATTTTGTGAAAAAACTGTAGTAATATCGGAGACTGATACACATCGGTTCCCGTCGCTTTACCATTCCTTACCTCATTCACCTCATTTCAAGATTCATGGAAGGTTTTTCAGCAGGAAATAAATAGTTCTATTGACAGTTGAATATCAAAGACATTATAATTACATTGGAATAAAATGTATTGCCTCTCTAAATGTATGTATTCTCCTAGAGAGCAGGCCTGTGTCCAAGCAGTGGGAACATTATAGGCTACTTATGCTTAGAGCAGTGGTGGCCCAGTGGTAACGGCCGTGACTTACGAGCGGCGTGGGTTCGAACCCAAGCAAGTGCTTTATTTTGTGTAAATCATTTTATCACCCTCTTAAAACTTTGAAGGTAAACATCGTGAGGAAACGGGCATGTCCTAGAACCAAAAATTCCAAGATATGTGACATCTACCAAACCACACTGGGCCCGCGTGGTGGATTATAGCCCGCTCTCTCTCGAAGAGAGGAGGCTTGTCTTGCAACAGTGGGAACATTATAGGCAGATTATCCTATGCTTATGCTTAAATGTACTCCAAAACCATTAGAGATATAAAAAAAACATACCTTATTATATTCATGAAACAAATGAATGCGTTTCTTTCAGAGAGCTTTTCCAATTTCGAAACAGGCCTTTAAAAGTGGTGCAAACCTTTAAACTAACTATTGTTGATCACAAAGTTGAATTCGCTTTTTTTCAATAAACTGCCTAACGTTTTCCCAACTATGTTGAGGGTCGGCTTCCAGTCTAACCGGATGCAACTGAATACCAATATTTTGCATGGAGCGACTTCCTATATGACCTCCACAACCCAGTTACTGGGTGACACGATACCCCTTAGTTTTCAGACTTTTTTGGGCGTTTGATATCCGTAACGCTGTCTACGAATAACAGCTGGGACCTACGGCTACGTAATGGATGGTCACCCATCCACGAACCTTTCACGGCAAGTGTAGCTTAACCTTCGATCGACCCGTGCGGCTGTTATCATTTATCCACGAGCCTTCCATCCTCAATCCGTATTTTCTTAATATCCTGTAAGCAAAAAAAATATCAAAAAGCAAACAAAATATGCTTCACAAACCCATAGAACCTTTCAATCACTGTCACCCTTTGACCACATTATTTGTTAAAACATTTACTATCACCTCCGTCCAGCCCACTGAGCTATCACTACCAAACGAAACCCTTCAATTAACATGTCATGCTTTAAAACTACCACCGAGGTGACAAATATTCACTTCGGTACAGTAATGAATAGTTGTTTGTCTTTAGGCTTTAGAGGTAATTCTAAATAATTGTTAGGTTTAGAGACGCTAACATGAAGTTCTGTGATGGTACTAAGTTAGAGGTGTATTGAGTGTTTTGTTTGAGGATTGAGCTGTGTTTACATGCTAAATTCCTATGTAGTAACGGTTTGCAAGATATGTCATAATATACGCGTGATTTTACCAATCCTGGTTGAATAGGCTGCTCGCAGCATCTGAGTACATTTACCTATATTATGTTTTTTAGACTAATAAACAACATACTGCAGGTCAAGTGCATTCATTTTGTCTAGCCTAATCACTAAGTTACTTATTTGCGCGAACACGCAGGTGTTTGTAAGAACTACCGAGTTACAAAAAAAATTGACAGTGAATAAGCATACCAAACCCTTCAATTATCTTGTCTTGTTTTAAAACTACCACCGAGGTGACAAATATTCACCTTGGTATAGTAATAAATGGTTGTTTGTCTTTAGGCTTTACAGGTACCTCTAGATAATTGTTAGGTTTAGAGACTATTAGCACACGCGAACATGAAGTTCTGTGATGGTACTAAATTAGACGAGTATGTGGGTGTTTTGTTTTGAGGATTAAGAACTGAGTCTCCATGCTAAATACTAGATAGATACAAAAGATTTTTCAAGTTATTTTTGTGACATAACGGCATTACTATTCTGTAACCATTTCAGCGTGAAAACTTAGGTAAAGTGAGCTGTCATTGTCATCGATACCTAGTGATGCTAGGGCAGTGACAGTTCACTTCAAGCTCACTTCACCTGGTTTTCACGGTGAGATGGTTACAGAATAGCAGAGCTGGTGCCATTTTTAACAGATAAAAGGTTTCATTCCTACCATTATCATTCAGGAGTAGGTATCATGTCTATAATGCTTTGAGTAAACTCAAAGTTTGCAGATATTTTTTTATATTTCATAAGTTTTACATTGAATACTCTATGATAAACTGATGATTCCCTTCATAAATAAAAAATCAGAAGTCCCAAATATTCTAACTACACCGAAAAGCAATGGGTAGATGAAGACATATTTCAATTTTCTTTTTAGTAAAATCTCCTAAACATTGAGAACAGACCAAAGAAACAAAATGGTGATCCCCATAATTGGTTTCATTTGATAAATATTCAATACCCGTAATTAAGCCTCGAGATTAACCATAAAAATAGTAATATTTTAAGATTTGTCCACCGTTATGAAGATTTAACGCGGTATAAAAATGATATGGCCTGATTTATACCTCCTGCATTCCTAATTAGTAATTTAAGAAATGAAATTAACGGATTAATGTCTTTGTCGCCCATATTAATGCTATTGGGATGCCCACAATTTATTTTATGGTGCATATTAAACGAACAATCGCCGTAAACGTACCTGTATTCGAAATCGTAATCTTAAATAATATGCATATTAATCAAGTGGAGTTCTTTGTCATTATTATATTATAATGCCTTCCAAAAACAAAATATTTCACAATAACGTAAAATTTAAGAGCGTAAATAAATGATTACAATTTGGCCGCTCATCAAAACATATCAATAAAATAATAATCGACAGTTGATGTGCGCATCACTAACTTATTAAAAAAAACAAATTATAGAGTAAACAAATAATAAGACGCGACAATAATTATTATTCATAAATCGAACAGACACGATAATCGTCCGCGCGCCATCTTGCCAGCGGCGGCCAAATGTTTCCGCTTTAATTTCTCCAGTAATTTGGTGTTTCCGGTCTCAGCCAATCCGTCCCGTCAGTCGGCCGTAATTATATTATTTCGGCAATAAATTATCGAATTTTGAATACAAAAGGTGGTTAAAAAGATGGCCTCCTTAATTTTGGGTAGACACAACAATAAGCTCTGATGCGATCGAAGGTTCTTACGAAGACAAATGTATGAGGCAGGACCTATAAAGTAAGTAGTTATAAAATGTTTTGTGCTCATATCTCTCCTAAAATATACACTGTGTACGTTTTATTCAAGTGTTCAATGTAAAAAACCATAATAAACCTATTTAAGAGGTATTTAAGATTCGTTTCAGTTTTTATTTTCAAGAAGACAAATACAGACTAAATCTTTTTGTGCGTCGTCATGAAATTTCTCAACAGTTTTAATAACCAGCATTCGTGAATTATATTTAGGTATGTATTTACATTTAATGCCTTCCTTACCATTTAAAATACTTTGCAGAAACAACCCTCTGATAGTGACGTCAAGTTTTATTTCAATCACACAAATCGATATCGAGCGATCGCTTGATTCGATTAATTCCGTTGGAAATTAACGCGGTGGGTAAGCAACGGGTATCGACACCGACGCCGTAACCATGGCAACGCGCCCCATACTTACAACGCACTAATTATGCCACACTGATTGCTTTTCACTTTTTTTTCTGCCCCACGAGAAGCAGACGCCAAACACCCTATACTCGGGTAGTGTTCGGCAGTTTTTATCGATTTTGAATTTATCGACCGTATTGCAACCCTTCTTAAAATATGTTGATTAGGATGTTTGCTGTTCATTTTGGTGCTTGTTTAGGTAAGGTTTTAAAGGGAGTTTTGTTAGAAGAATCAGTCGTACGCTTAAAATAACAGTGTAGAAAACTGATTTTACTCTAGTCAAATTTCCAGTAAAATTGCTATTGTAAACATGCTTAACCTTGCACCCACTGATAATTTATTTTCTAAAACATCACTTAGATAATAAACAATGACTAGTGATTTATCCTCACCTTTTAATTATATTATTTATAACATTAACAATCAACGCTGAGCGATAACCAAAATGCATTATATCGATAAAATCGGCGTTCTCTATAAACACACAGTGACTTTGCATTCAAATGTTGATGACGTCATGTCGATCGATTCAAGGAAACGGGTCATTACACTGTTTTTATTCGTCACACTGATTAATCAAGTGATTAATTATACAGTTTCTATTAGGACACGACGGGTTGCTGCTTTTTGTGTACCTTTGAATAGAATGCTTGTTTAATGTGCCTTGTGGTTAAAATAAATAATAAAGAAAAACATACATCGTTCGTCTACTAATGAGGTCGAAAACACATTCTATTACGAAACTATAATTTAGTAAGTACTCCACGCAATATATTCGATATACAAAACTTTTGCCAAAGAAATAATTATCACACCACTAAACCACAGACAACTCCTCACAAACTTATAAAGCAATTCGTTTTTCAAACCAAAAATCGCTCCTCTCATTTATAAACACTAAACCGAATCGATTTGTAACTGGTCGTTTCGCGAATCGAGTTGACCATTGATCAGATAGAACAACCCTGACCTTGCCCAACGGCATACATACGCGGCACACGCACGCGAGCGGTTGTTGCACACTACGCGAAAACTGTTGCTACTCCACTAAATCGGTAGGTACTTATAGCTTACGTAACGTTCTGTATTGAAATAAAAGCTTGTAAAAAAGGGAAAACGGCTTGAAAGTTGTAAGGTAAATGTTAGCGAAGCTTTCGCCTAGTATTTATTCACAGAAAAATGTTGAGTTCCTAGCTTTGAATTCTTATCGTAACTTCAATTAATCAAAATTTTCAAAATATGAGAGAATGGATGTAATCGTTATTCAAGTTGGCAGATTTATATCAGCATAGGAGTTTTTTTTTTTACAGGGCGTTATGCAGATTCTACTTAGAAAAAATTATATATCTCACATCGCATTTTTAACTTAAAGTTATTATCGATTCTAGTTTGAGAACAACCCAAGAATAAAATAGTATCCAGAAAACAGTAAGTATTACTGTGATCAATGAGAAAACAAATCCCATTAGAGCTTGCAGCAAAACACTAAAAGAAAAACAAGAATAAATTTCTTAATCGACTAAATTTCTTAATCGACTAAAATCTTGTCCAATAGTTATTCGATTCGACGAAGAAATTTAAGTCTCCCTTAATAAAATCTCCAGAAGTCCCGACACCGATTAACATTTCAGCAATCACAACAGTCTAGTAGCACGCGATGGGCACACGAACGAAACCGAAGAAAATAACTATATCTAATTCCGTATAAAAGTTCAATACATTGATTTTTTTTCTTTTAATACTTTTAATGCGGGCTATCACTAGTCATTAAGGCGCGTGTGTGTGCGTATACACTAATAATAATGTCGTGTCGTGTGCATTCGCAACACACTACATAATTAGTAAATAGGGTCGATATTATTAATGAGGGGGGGTGCACTAGGTGGCGGGGGGATGGTTATCTACTCAAGCTTTTGTGTTCTTTTTCTATAGATGGCGGACTATTGATTGTTTAGTCGATACTTCAGTCGGCCTTTAATTATAGGGGCTAACTGGCTAACTGACGTGCACACCTTTCTTGACACCATAATGGCGTCGCGGGGACGGTAATAATTTTCCAGTAATTATTCATTTGGACAACTTTGAACAGTCGGATCAAGTTTTATTGGTATTAAATTCGTTATTTTAGTTTGTGATTAGTTTTTGTTCGGATTGGCTATTAGGTTTTAATTTTGTTGTTTGGATTAATTTAGTTGGTGAGGATAAATTTATTAAGTATATTTCTTACTAAAACAAAATCTGAAAAAATAAACATGCACTGAGATACCTACCTAACTGAGATCGGTAAGCTTCTCAGAAGAACAAGTGGAGCAGCAACATAACGTAAAAAAATATTAATTTCTGCCTCTTCGCATGGTTGGTCTGAAGCTCCTAAAAGAGTATCTATTTAAACGACAAGCGTTTCTATTCTAAGAATTCATCAATAGCAATAACAGAAATATATGTACCTAAGCACATTATACGACTTTCTTAGCGTACAAAAACTTTGGCACTTAATTAGTACGAATAATCTAACAGGTATGCTTCACCAACAAGTTTCTCTTAAAGACATGAATATCTAATAAGAAATAAGGTCCGTATCAAACAGACATGTGAAGAGACGCCCGGTACTTCACTGATTAATAAGATGGGGTTGCGCCAAGCAAGGGTTACCAAACCACCCCACGCGATCACCCTAGCGCCTTACCCACGAAACAAAAAAAAATGTGACTCATCAACGCACACCAACAAACAACAACTCACACCGACGCACACATAACAAAAACAGCATAAAAACCACACATGAATTGAAATTAACAACCTTATTGTAACCGCAAAAGGTTTTATTTCCCTTTCCCTCCAAATGAAGTTCTTTCGCTATTAAGTAAACTAGGTCTCCTATAATCGTTCATTATCGCACACATGGATGTTCCATTCACGTATTGTCCACACATACAAGTATGCGTTAATTATATCGGAAAGTGGTGGGAAGGGGGCTGCTTGATTTGATTAATTCTAGCTGGAGCCGACGGCCTAGTTGTGTATGCCATAAACATTGGAATATTCCGCCTTCTCCATCGGGCCCAGTTAGCCGCTAATTGGTGATTTCTCAGACAATACATGATTATATTGAAGCATTCTTACGTTCATAATAAATGTAAATAGCCTACGCTTTTTTTAGGGGTGATGAGAACCCCAAGCATCGGTAATGCGGGGGTCTTGGTACCGCTTGGAACTATTTAAGAATCTTCATCGATAAGCTTTAAAATGTTCAATAATGTAGTGACCGTGCTTAACTAAACCCATGCTCAAAACACGACTAAAAGTATCATCACCCTGTAATACCGAATTAACCTCCTCCAAAAATAGAGTTCTTAAAATAAAAAATACCTGTATTCCATAAGATTCTCACTTTGACTCCTATTAAAAAGATTCCCTTCGGGAAATCTTCGTCAGCTATATATACTGCTACACTACTTGGATATACTTAAAGGAGTTATTAGCAAAGAATCCAATACTAGCGTCGATTGTGTAGGCAAATCTATCACCGAGATTCAAAGTACCTACTCTGAATATAAAATGTATAAAAAAATATAAACCCTACACGGAATCGACGAAACCTTTAAACGAAAAAATTCTATTACCAATACCGATGGCCTCAAATCCTCAACAAAACCAAGCTTCAATATCATTCAACAAAAAACAAGAAAAAACATGAAGGAAGAAAAATTCAGAATGAAGTAATCAAAAGTGCAATTTCCCCAAATAAGGAAAGTATTTGAAGTATTCGTCCATCGGAAGTCGTTGGCGAGCACTCGGCAAATCGCTTCAAATAGCGCGCACGATGCCAATTCTATTCTAATATGTTTTCATTTTTCATAGCTCCACGTATTTTGATGTATGATCAATTGGAACTTTAAATTTGAAAGTTGTTCTAGACCTATTTAAATTTAAAATAGAATTAGATTTGAATTCAAGCAATTTTTTGGAAGGCAAATCTTATTGTTGTATGCCAAATGAACTCCTGTGAGTAGAAAATAATATCTACGTCGTCAATGAAGAAAATTATAAAATAATATAGTAATTGATTGATTGATTTTAATTTGTTTAATCATTCAGATAAAATACTAATTTGTATTAAAGTGGAAATCACTAGAAACGAAGTTCCAATTAGATTCTAAAAATTCTATACGATATCCAAGTACTTACATAAAAATATTGAACATAATTTTACTGCACATCACTCAATTGAACATAATTTTACTGCACATCACTCAATTGAACATTACAATCCTTGAATTGTGTCCAACATCAGTTATTGTGTATGTGCCAAAAGAATTAATTAATACTAAAGTATTATTTTGTTCAGAAGTCGAAGAACTATACACAGTTAAGTTATAATAACCCTAGAAAGGTATTTTGGGAAAAATAAAGACACTACAGTATTTTTATCAAGTCTTGCCAAGAAAAATTAAATAAGCATAAAAGGCAAGATAAAAGACAGAAAAAATGAGCATATAGACTCAAAGACAAAAGAAAAGAAGATCAAGAAGCAATGCAGCACAAAAAAACAGACACAGAACTTCCTGCAGTATTCGTAAAAATTAAATTATACTACCGCAACAGAACTTTCGGCAATTAATATAGTTTTTTGCAACGTTGTTTTACTCTGTCATAAGTAAATAATGAAATGTATACAGTCGGCGGCCCGTGTACCACGAAGCTTTGCGTGTTGAATATTACCCGAAAACGATGGGAAAAAAGTTACCGATTTTTTTTCATTATTGACTGAACTCGCCTGATACGGCACTGACAAATTGCTTCGGTTTTTAACAAATTTTTATTTGTTCCTCCTTGACTTAAATATGAGAATCGGTGCAATTTATGCTTCTATGTTGCAGTTTGGCTCGGTTCACGTGAGGATCGTGTGTTACAAAGTTGTAATTTAAGTACGTTGTCGTAAAGAAAGTCAATGCCAGTATTTTGGAAGTAAGGGCAGGAAAAATTGAAGGAAAATCTATATATGTCGTGAAATTATGGCCTCTGTTTCGCCTACGTTAAGTAAACTTTAACATTTACTTCTCTTTGGTTGAAACTTTTGTGGATTATGGATGACGCAACTCACATTCATTCACGATTACATACAAGAGTCATTAAATCCACATCGAGGAATGTTTATGTTTATCTTGTTTCTGCCATCCCAAAATTATTATCCGTTGGCTCATTACACCAAATTAAAAATACATCCAACCGTTACATCCCAAATTCTTCGACATCATTATTACCTTAACACGCAAACTTAACCAAATCATTTCATATATTCATTTCTTGTCACAATATATTACGTACAGTTACTTTATTATCAGAGCCGTCTTTATAATTCTTAACCCAAGAATACACACTTAAATTCGCCATCAATTTATACCTTCTTTCATGCATTCATTACCATAAAATAAGACGACTTACAATCAAATCAATAAGGGCTTGACAACATTTTACTAAACCTAACACCTCTGCCTGATACTTTAATATAAAGCATTTTCGAAGAAGTGTTATCTTCTTATGCAAAAATATTAGCTCGTGGCTGACTTAATGCAAATTTGGTTTACCTTACTTAAAGCGTGTGTACGGCTCTTAAATAAGGCATGAATTTGTGTCTCGTGCTATCCAAGGGTAGTCTAATATGGGAGTGTAAAAAGTGTGGTGGTGTTGTGTTGGTTCCGTTGGTTCTTAAGATATTAGCACAGCTTAGTCTGCTTCTTTATTATTGCAACTTTGCAACTTTATACGATATTCATTAACATCTAAGTTACGGTATATTTACTGTCTTCCTCCTGATTTTGTGTTCAGCTCATTTTAGAGTCCGTCTTTTATAGCTTAACGTTAATCCTCGCTCTATCCTGGACCTCTATAGTGATGAAGTAGTAATAGCTTCATGTTTTTAGGCACTTGTGTCCTATCAATGGTTGACTTTCTCGCTTTCTAGTACAATCTTTTGTACCACTTACCAGCTTTAACCCGTTGAATTTCGCAATTAAAATATTTTTAATATATTATTTTATGGCACCTCTTTAGGTCATGAGCTATATACTGAATATCAAATGTTTAGCCTAAGTCTTAAGGGGGACGCGTGAAAATTGATTCGCTGATACAATGTATAGTAGATACTCTATTTTCTTAATACGATATGTGTAAAATCCAAGACTGTAAAAGTAAGCTTAATACTAAAGCCACAAAACATTACATAATTTCTACAGTCTGCACCCCAACATCGTCAACTAAAAAAGGTTTCTTTCATACAGTTTCCGTTGTGACAGAACTCCAAAAAGACAGAATAGATAAATGTAGATTTTGGACTAGAGGTGGGTATGCAAATTCGCGCGTGGACTCTTCATATGCAAAGCACATGATGGCTCGCGACTTCTTTGTGCTCTTTCTTATGCTGATCAGCGGCTCACCTCTATACTATTTAGGTGTTTTGATTACGACTTGTCACTATTGACAATATACAGAAACTCGTCATGAAAACACATTACGTATTTTATCATAACACTTTTTATTCGTACTAATATAACTGCTACCGCAATTCTAAAACAATTTTATTGCATAACACAGTCGAATGGGAAATTGCGCAAAAATATTACATGTAGGCAAATTTTACGTCCCAACAGTTTCACTAATGCACATGATGTAACGGAAAAGACGTTATTTTCTGCTGCAAGAGTTATATCTGTGTTCCCTCTATCTGTATTTCGATCGGTAATACTTCTATTCACGAATTTCATATATGTATCTCTAATTTCAATAAGACCCCTCGCTACCTGTGCCATCTCATCTACATATCAATGTTCGCAACGTCTCCCAAATTTCTTTTCTCTCGCTAAAGTATGCAACGCCCGTGCTCCATATCATTACTGCCATAAGAAATTCACTAAAATTGGATCGCCCTCTCGCGCGTTGTCATACCCTTTGGTAATAGTAACGGTTTCTTTTCATAACGAACTTTTTTGTAATGCGATATTCGCGTTGTTTCCACTAAGGGTGGGATTTGTTACAGACGTTTGATTGGCGTTTGACGCTTTGATGGTAACGTTACTTGTCCTTAAGGAACCCACAGCACCAAGGTTACGGTTTAGATGTCTCATGTTTGTTAAAATATTCAAAATGTATGCTGTCAGCTCAAGTTATATTTTAACGTTCTTATCTCCAACGTCGTCTTTCAAATCATCGAGCTAATCTCCAGATGCAATAATTCGTAACAATTATCTGATAAGTATCATCTTAACCCTTCTTCCCACACGAACGTATCGTTCAATAACTACCTCGATGCAACTCATCTATTATTGTGAGCTTCTTCCTGCTTACCCTTCGATGTATCTACAATAACTTGCCTTAAATTTATGCATGTAGCCGACAATGGTAGCATCGGCTGCATAATTTGATTACGGAGCTTTTGTCAGACAAGGGCAGGTATCAGATCGTAAAATTTAATTTAGACCTATCATTGGTTAATTTTCGGATTCTCCCAACCTCTCGATATTCTAAGGGGTACCCAGTAGGTATCATTCGCAACAATGGTGTTCGATCAATTATTATTTCTGGTGCACCTTTGACGAAATATAAAATTGTAGCGATAACGGTCGGTTCATTGTTAAGAGCAACATGCATAATGTCTTTTGTCGAACATTTGCATATATCAGTTATTGATTGAAAAAATATTCAAATATGTACTATTTAGACTTTAGAGTCACTCGATCGATCCGTTACGGTTCTCGTAATTTGCAATTACAATAGAATTTGCGATTTTAAATAATGGTTTCGTGCTTTATGGAATTTGATTTGCATCAAGCAAAGATTATTACTATTGGTCGTAATTTAACTTTATTTAGAAAATGAAGTTTTCACTGCATTCGCTTTGTAGACAATGAGGATCTATTGTGGTGCACGAGTCCGCCACAAAACTGTAGCTACCCTCTTCAGTGAGTGAAAACCTAATTGTTGCGACGTGTTCGTTGTGAAAACATTGCTTCAACACACATCACTGTTTCCTGTCGGCGCTCGGACGCATATTTCTGAATGGCTGTTGTTCTTACTTGTACAATGATGACGAGATACCGCAACTATGAAGTTGATAACTAGATACGAAAATTAAAGCAAAATAATTTCTATGAAATGTTTCTACTTCTCATTTGTTGGGATGAATGTCAAAGGCTGGATTTGCATAGCAGAGTGTCATAATTTAAATATTTGAATGGTATATTATGGTAAAAGAATGTCGTAAGGCATATTTGGGTGGCAATAAATATAAATATTTATAATAATTGAAGGCGCGTGACGTTCGTCGTGTGCGACGGCTCGCGCTAAGACCGGGCGCACATATCTAGATTATTTCCCACATACATTAACATACGAATCGGACAATTTAATATTTCTTTTAGCCATTATCTTTTTCCAGGTACTAAGTGTTTTGCATATATTTAAATAGATCAGAACGACGCGTGCTGTCGTCTTTATGAGAGCTGGAATGTTCCGGGACCATGAGAGACGTGGCGGGTGTCTCATTGTCAGAAATAAGATCATTTACTTTGCATATTATGCTTGTTGTGACACGAAAAATCCGTTATTCTTATGTGCTTTAATTAACTTACTTTGTATTATTATTTACTAGCTCATGCCCGCGACTTCGCCCGCGTGGATGTCGGTTATTATATACTAAAACCTTACTCGAGAACCACTCCATGCATTGGTGAAAACAGCATGAAAATCGGTGAAGTAGTTTTTGAGTTTATCGCGTACAGGACGACAGACAGTCGCAGCGGAGGACTTTGTTTTATAATGTAAGACTGAGTTCTGATATGCAGTCAGTACGTTAGAACAACCACCAAATCTGAGAAAAACAGGATTATCTTGGTTAAAAGTAGAAATAGGCTTAGAAACTGAAGAAAGTTATTGATGGTCTCATAATCTGTATAAGTTGACAAAGAGGAAAAGTATTTGCCATCGATTAGTTATAGGCAAATTTTTTGACAAAAAACTGCATGCAAATAAGGTTCACTAAAATTTATTCAAATTCACCTTTTAAACACACACTTCTTCAAGTAACTGCCAGTAGCTACAAAAGTTATATTTCTTCGTCTCCTAGATTATGCAGCTCGTGCTAACATTGTCACTTAAACTCGTGCCATCTTACACTGTAGTGCATTTTAGGGACACTTTGCGTATGAGGAGACACCCTACCTACTCGTACCTAGATGTTACAAAGTGAATATTTTGTACCCTTAGATTATACAAATAGCCAAAAAACTGACAATAGCCACACACACAGTAAGTTAAAGGTAAATTAACTATCAATATTGGCTACTGGTTTTAGAAAGCAGCTCGTGCATCTTACACTGTAGTGCATATAATTTGATACACTTTGCATATGAGGAGACACCCTTACCTACCTAGATACCACAAAGTGAATATTTTGTACCCTTAAATTATGCAAATGACCAAAACATGTACAATAGTGTGGCTAAAGGTAAATGGAGTCTATCACTGTTGATGTTGACTACTGGTTTGAGAAAGAAGCTCGTGCCGTCTTACACTGTAGTGCATAAAATTAGAGTTACTTTGCATATTAGAAGACACCCTTACCACGAAGTGAATTTCATAGGCCCTTGTATGCAGATTTGCATAACGACAAACTGTTGATAATGTTGTTAGAGGAGGTACCATATCTGACGACGTAGGTAATAATAGGTATCAATCTAGTCTAACGGAATGCAGCAGAATACCAGTATTGCACATGGAGCAAATGCCTATCTGACCTCCACAACCCAGTAACTGGGTAATACGTTACCCTCTGGTAAGACAGGTTGTCAGACTTTCGGACTTCTGACGACCCGTAACGACTGTCAGAGATCCACGAATGACAGCCAGGACCAACGGCTTAGCATATTTTCCAAAGCACGGAGGAGTCTCGGTATGTTAAGACGGTCGCCCATCCACCGACCAACCCCGGCAAGCGTAGCTTAACCTGATGGATCGGCTTGTGCGGCTGTTATTACTTAGCCACGAGCTCATCTACGTTATAATAATATATTATTATAAAGAGAAAAGATTTGTATTTTTGTTTGTAATGAATAAACATAAAAACTACTTGACCGATTTCAATTATTTTTTTCACCATCTGAGTACTGTTTTATCACTGAGTAACTTATGCTATAATTTAAGATATCACGCGGGTGAAGCTGCTAGCGAAATCTAGTTACATGTGCACCTAATAAGAGTAATTGTAAGGACCTAAACCCATGGGAAAAAAGCGTGAGTTTCTGTATTTATTTATTTTATTATTTATGTACACACAGTAAAATATATAATTATATTCTAAACCACAAGTATCACAGGTAGTTTTACCAGACAAATGTCTTCGTCTCCAAGATTATGCAGCTCGTGCTAACATTGTCGCTTAAACTCGTGCCATCTTACACTGTAGTGCATAAAATTAGAGATACTTTGCATATTAGGAGACACCCTTATAAAGAAATTTGCATAACCAAAAAGTGCTCATAAAGTTGCTACATTGTACTAGTCATAATCTTTGATCTTTGGCGTGTGGTATGCAAAACACCCTTGTTATTTCACACTTATCTCAGAAGAAATGATGTAATGATTATTCAAATTACTTGAAATGGATACTCGTAAAAAGCTGCTTGTGTATCTGCATTACTAGGAACTTAGTAATGATAATGCTTCTCGTTACTGAAATAATTTTCACACGACACTGCACTATTTCTAATCAAGCCAGGATATATTTGGTTGGTTTCTCAGGTTCTCTTTGATAATTCCTTTAAATACGAGTTATTTTCCTCTTTTCATAAAGCTAAGACACCAGTAGGTACAACGTTATTAGCTTGATTCCGTTCATTCACAAACTTTGCACATCATAACAATTATGTCAAAATACAAACTTATATCATCCAACAAAGGTAACTTGCTATTAAAATCGCCCCTGTCCCTTAATATGCTAATAAATGCAAACTAATCTCTGTTTTAATCAGAATCAGTCAGTTTATGTCAACTAAAGGACGAACATTTCATTTGTAGACTAGTTTATAGAGACCTCGACATCCAAACATTCAGTTAGCAACAAGGGATCATTTGGCACTGGCTGATAGTAATTAGGATGAACAAAAGAGGCTGAATGCATTCACAAGTTATGATGCATCTCCCTATATGTATCTTTTATGATAGGCGTTGATGGAGAAATCATGTTTTGTCATTTTCTGGAAGCGTCACTTCACTAAGTTTACTGATTTGATGAATTGTCAAAGTTCAAAGTTGAGGTCAAAAGGTGAATTGAATTTTCTAGTACCCTTCCCACGTGCTGAAATGTTCATCCTGTTTGCGAAGAAAAACAATTTATAAGACAAGTCTCGCGTGACAGAAAATCGTCAACAAAAATGTCGATATTTCAAAACTAATAAACTGAACTTCATAGGCTTTTAAACCCTCGTTTTCGAAGTCTTAATTCGTGAAATTAATTGCAGCGCACTGAAACAGTAAGTTACAAATTTTTGGCAGTATTTACGAGAAAACTTTTACCTTTTCCATTGCAGTACTTTTTCATGGAACTTAATTAAATACAGTCACAAAATTTCGTGCGAAATGCAAGCCGCGAATTAACTCCGATCGAACAGGGTTGCCAAAATTTTGTCAACTTTGAGTGGCGAGCGACCACGACGGTTAAATTCAGAAGTTTTACAAAACAATTCGCTTGTTTTTTGTTTTCTATTACTTTTGTGTTCTTTATTGGAAAGTTTGTTTTGTTAAGTTTTAGTTTCTTATTTTGTGTTGCATATTTTATTAGTATTGCTCTAGCCTAGCTACAAGAAAATTACGTTGGTACTGAAGTCGATCGATTAATGAATTCGTGGTTTCTCTTTGAGTTATTTGACGATTTTTTTTCGAATACTCTTCGTACTTTGAAAAACTGCATCACTCACTACATTTACAATAAAATAGAAACATCACCTTCACATGTCATAACAAGCGAACACGTCTGCTTACATGAAATTAATCCTTTAACGGACTTAGCGACAAGTAGTACAATGTTAAAAATGCAAACGTCGTTGCAAGTGTAAATGAGGGAGGCCGTGGAAACCCTACCGTTGCAGCGAACATAAGGCTTCTCTAATTAACTGGCTCGGTAATTAAATACACTGTAATTGCTTAATGCAATCAGCTTGTATCGATTGTTGCACGCTACTCGGTACTAACAAAACAAACAACGTTTGGAACGATGAAATAATCGCTTTGTGGAAAAAGGAATCGATTTTTTAACGAGTGTAATTTTTCTTATTAGGAAATCTTTTTATGGATTTAAATATTTGAAGGTTGCGTTTATGCTGTGGACTGTTTGCTTGAAGCTTATTATTTATTTCTATATGTCACCAGTTGAACAGCAACTGTGGAAAACTTACGTTCAATAATCGTCCTTAAATCATTTAGGAATACGAATATTGGTCCAATTCTTGATTAACGGATTTGTGATCCAAGTTTGTCATTTTGATGTGCCTCGTGAAAAAATTTGGTACTTTAACTCAAATAAATGTCTCGATGCTAAAAAGTCAATTAGCAATCTTAACATTTTGATTTACGACGCCATCAAATTGAGCCTACTGAAAAGCGACAGTAAAACTGAGCTACATGACACGACATGCCTAATATTTAAATCAAAACGACAAATCAATTACTAACATAGAAAATTGAATAGGCCGAATGTAACTTCCAAAAACCATAAAATGAATCATTTTCAATAAAGGAACTTGTACACTCGCCCACTCGGATTCGACAGCCATGCCGTCCGGGCGTCCGGCAAACGTAGGCATTATTTTATTATTATAGAAATAGTTGAAAGCAGTGAAGGACGTGGGTCGTGTCCGGCCGGACATGTTTGACGCCGGACCCTGCCATTCATTACAATCGATGCCGTAGGTGTATATTTTGATTGTTAATTATCTACATACTTATAACAAATCTGTTTGAAACGTCTGACCACTGATTTACGTCTTTGATAAGACTTTGAAATAGATGTCACAATACAAAAATCTTTTGTCTAAGCCCACAGACAAAAGCTAATCTGTAATAAATTATGCAAAGATATATTTTTTATGGCCCAAAGAATATAAACGTAACAATTAAATTATGTTTTCTAATAATAAATCGTAGTTGATTTCCGTGTCGATTTTATTGTCATCGCGTGGCATGTGTGGGCTTGCATACCTACACAAATTATCGACCAGATGTTTGAAAGACTATAGAAAATCTTATTTAATTAGTAATTTCAACATAATAGGCCGAGGTGATGACATTCTGCCCATGTTTCTGCTAGTTTGGGAAAGTTCAAAATGTCAACGATTTCTTTATTTTAATGTTTCTCTTGATATAGATTGATAAACCATTAATCTTTTGGCTTCGCAGCGTGTAGTGTTCATAAATAAATTAATCGTTCAATAATATTCAATTTACATGTGTTTCTACATGGAATTTTAATAGTCTAAATTATTAAAACAAAAAATTATATTTACCAAACCAAAACGGTCACCAAAACGATATAGAAGTCAAAAGTCAAAATCATTTATTTGAATGTGACCATATTGAGGCAGTGTTGAATGTTCAGAATAATAAAGTTATCAAACAGTAGCCTCCACAACCGGCGATACACAAATTCCATGTAGATTTATAAATTCTGCACACTTTGAGAAATCGATCATCTGTGGGTTTTTTTTTTCTTAAAAACCATCTCAGACACTAATCTGAAACAATGTTTACACCAAACATCGAAATGTATATCACTATATAATCATTAGAATACGGTTTTGTGTATCACGGTTCAATGTAACAGGGGTTACCGGACGGCCCGCTCCGGCGCCGGAACGGAAACTCTCTGGCCCAGAGTCCACGCTCGATATATCGATTGTGCGAACATGTGACGAGCACTTGCAATTCGCTGAGATTGCTTAGACATGGATAAATATAATAAAATGTTTGTAAGAAAAATAAAGTAAGGGTGGGTTAACCAGACTACTCGTGAAATCTCGCGGATTTATAATACATTTTTTTTTAAATTTTTATTCATATTCTGTATGGAACCTCTTTAGGTCATGCGCTATCCGAATGTCAAAAAATATTTAGCCTAGGTCTTAAGGGGGCCTCCCCCGTGAAAATTTATTCGCTGTTACAGTATAATAGATTTCAGTTAAATATGTTGTAAAAAAATTGTTTGAAGAGTTGAATTTTTCGTCTAACAATACTTGACATCTTACACTTGAGTGTATTGTATGTAACGTCGATAGGTACTTTCACAACTATTCAATATTTTTAATGCTACCTAATTAGTAAGTCTGGCCCTTATTTATAGTTTAATCTCCTAGAGAAAATGCATTGACAATGTTTGTTGTTTATTAATTAGTACCTAATAACGAAAGACCGACACTGGAAAATTTTCCAACTTTTAGTTTCAACATTGTAAACAAACAATATTGCGACCATATGATCGACTTCTATGTGTGCCACCAACACTACACCAACCCCTCTGGACAAGTCACTCACACGAGCTTACTGAGCCTTTCCAACAGTAACGTTAGTAACACAGACAGTCAACTGTTATAGTCATAGTCCGAAGACGCACACAGACAAAAGACTGCTGTTGTTAAAAAATCAACGTGAAATAGAGAGGACTTTCTAGCGAACTTCACTCAGATTCGCGTGTAAACGAAGCTTACGCATGTGTGCGTGATCTTTTGGCAAATGTAGGGTGTGTAGTGACGTAATTTGTTAGTATACGCGCTACTCACACATTCTTAAGAAGTCTATAGGTTCGAGGTGGCGTGGTCAACACAGGTAGGGGTGTACTTATCTCGATCTACTAACCATTTCGTGTGCCTTTTTGACACTTAACTGCTGTACTAGAACCTTTAACTTTGTAAACAAAGCGGTTTGCGAATGAAAAGTAAATTGAATTTAAGGTTCGATATTTAAGTAAGAATCGGTTTGTAGATTTCTGTTGCCTTAATAACGTTGTTCATTGGAACTGATACATAACATAAACTAACGCCTTCTTCCCATGCGGGTAGGCAGAAACTATAGAACGCCAGCTGCTACGCTCCTCACATACTCCTTTTGCTTCGTTTACGTTCATACATCTGGGGAAAAGAGCGTTCATTGGTACATTTATTATGAAACTTGATCTGTGTCGGTTGATTTTCCTATGCTTTCTTCAAGCCAAACTGCAAATCATTGTTTCCTCGAGTCACACTGCCTCAAACCTGAAAAGATTCATGTCCAATGTTACACACGCAACAAGTTACACTATACTACATAAAAGATAGCTTGATCTCTGCAACAAAATATGTCAAACTGACATTCCTAAGGTTGTTAGGATATAAAAAATTGTCGATAGAAATTATCGACGTTACTTACAATTATCGATGCTAATGTAACATATAATTGGGTTTAATTTAATTACAAACTTTACTAAATTAAACGAATTTAATATAAAATACATTTATTCTTTTAAAGGAGTACACCCCAAATCCATATCTGAATCAGTTTATGAATCGCTAGAACAAGTTTAGATCAAGTATGTACAAATGTAAATAATTTTGTGATATTAAAATATACAGTAAAATTAAAAGATAAATTAATTTTAAATTAAGTTTTATTAATAAATACCGATAGTTTATAGTGTGTGGTCACGATGATTCATCGCCCATCACTAATTAGGTCCGCATGCCCATAAAGTATGACATTGACAGGTACTGTCTGTACTAATATGAAATTCAGGACTTCATAGGCGTGATTTTACTGACCGCTGTCGCAGAGACCAAGCTATCTTTTATGAAGTATAAGCAACGATCCTTTTTTGTTTTTCCTCGAATTCCCTTTTAGCCAAAACTCTACTGAAAAGTACGTCTGAAAGGGGCAATAGTGGTCACTCTTTAGGGTTCTCAGTGTCCTTATTAATGCTAATCCATGCTTAGTAGACAGACTGGTGATTGGTATTAGTTATATACAGAATCCCTATTAATCTTTCAGCACTCGTAGCATGATCACCATAGAGACGGGTTTTGTCGGCAGAAGAATAGACAAAATGACAGATTGTGATTTTTTATCTGTCATTTTGTGTATTCTTCCGACTTTTTACGATGGTCATGCTACGCGTGCTGGAAAAGATATAAAAATAAATTGATAATTTAGCAAATTGACAATTGATCTTCGACAGTGGTATAAAATAGCTTTAATAAGGCAAATTGGCGTAGTGTGCCCATTTAAAAAATATTTTTATGCTGCGTTCCATCCACCCGAAATCCACAATTTCACTCTCTTAGCCCACTCTCCAAATGAAAACGTGCGTAAAGCAAGTGTCGATGTTAAACATAGTAAACGCCACTGTCCCCTAAGGGTCGGTTTACAGGTGGGGTGGTTTTATCGGCCATCTACTGACCACTTCAAGCGCATTTTTGACACTTCAAAAGCCCTTCGTAGTGACAATTTGATAGATATTCAAAAGATAATAATAACATGTGTTTTTTTTTTTGGCTGGATAGGTGTCTTGTTTTGTTAATTGATTGTATTTTTGTACGTTTATAATGATTATTATTTTATATTATTTCATGGTTTATTCATTAATCCCAAACTTATAAAAAAATGTAGTAGCAGGTAAGTCACTTGAAATAAAACGCATTCATTTGTTTTTAAGCTTCTGTTTTTGAATTCTTTCGATCGACGCCGACGTATAATATAATGTGCCAACGTTTTTTTTTGTTTTTTACGGCCTGATATAAAGTAAACGTAGTTATCCTAGTTTCGAAAAAAATATATATACTACTTTAGATATTTTTTTACAATATTACTGAATTTCAACTATTATTACAAGACGCCCCTTACAAGACGCCATCTTAAATCAACTGTCAAACTCTGGCACACTATTTAAGACGTAAATACAGATCATAAAGTGTACTCCACAATAGGGTGCAAGCAATTAAAGGCAGCTCCATACGACGTGCTAATGTCATATTTATGGGCTTGAGTATGTAACAGACAGTTTTCACATGCTTATCTAAGTTGCTACCTGAATATCAGATTTATGATTCATAGAGTTACTGCGGGTATAGATGTGGCAGTTGTAGTTGGAGTAGGGAAGAGTATTTTGATTTAATTTTTTTTTTCAACTATTGAATAAGATCTAATAATTATTGTGAAGTAAAAAAAAAAAGTTGTATTATTTAATTTTTTTCTTACTTTCTTTTAAGTAGCCAAGATTGGGGGGATAGTAAAAGTGTTTGCATGCAAATACATTTAACTAACGAATTAACACGTATAAAAGAAAAATTTCAAAAATAGGTCCTTCATTGTTTTTATTTTACATATGAAACTGAACGATATTCCACACTTAATATTAATCACAAAACTTAAAATTAAAATAAATATAATGTCATATTTAATTAAATAACTTGTATTGAGACAAAAATCACCTTCAAATCAAACCTTCAAGATAACACAACTCCTGCAATTAAAACACGATTTATTCCTCATATCCCAGCCATACTCAACCGTAACTTTGATTTTTTACGGTTTCCACTCCAGTAGTTTGTATCGTTACGGTTTTAACGCTCTAAGATAGCTATTTAACCCCTTACGCACCTTTTACACCCTCATATAACATGAAAGAAATGGTTATTTTATGGTAACTCGGTTACGGTACAGATTTCGATGTCATAACATTTTGAATTCTCGATACGTCACCGTTGTAGCTGTGATAAGAACTAGTTATCATTGTAACACCGTAAACTTCGATGTTATGGTGCTTTTATGGGGTTTGTTTTTTAGTGTAATGCTTTGAGTGTTTTGTGGAATTGTTTGGAAAATATTTGTGTAACATTGGAGGTGCCTATTGCCCTTTGTGTAATTTTCTATTTTTCTTCGAAGTTCTGAGGCGGAGCTGGTATGAGGCTGAATAAACAAGTGGTAGTTTCTGATTTTCTTATACATTTTGATTTGATTGTCAGGGCATAGACATGAACTATGTCTATGTCAAATGCGATGTTAACTTCAGCTAGATATTTAATTTACTTTATTGAAAATTGGTAGGTATCTACTTTAACATTCTTCTATGTTTTCAAAAAGATAATAAAGCTCCAAATAAAGCTCCTTGAAAACCGTTTGCAGACCCATACAAAACAAATCATTCACAGCACAATGTTCAAATCATCAAAATATATTACACGCACAATTAATTTCTCAACTTCTCAACAGTTGAGTACAAGACAAACACCATTAATAATCCCATACAAACAACAACTTCAAAAACCTATTTGCTAAGAAGTTAACCAAATTGTAATTTTTCATACAAACTCATTTCTCAAACCTATGTAGTTACATTCAACCCTAAGTCGCATAACTGTATATACACATGGGATTATGTATGTATGTTTTGTTCAATAAAATCGACAGGGGCTGTAAAAATAATATAAATATATCACTTTACAATTTGAAAGCAAAGTTTGTAACTCATTGTGGTACCAATCAATGGTTACAAAAGTACCATTGTGGCCTGTGATTCTCAAAATATTGTGAAATATTTAAAATTGGAACAAATTATGGAATCATTTAAAAGAATTAATCAATTTCATCAATGTAGTCAAAAGCTGTGTTTAGGTTTTTTTAAATATAATATTAATTTTCTATCTTTATTCTAGGGAGAGTAATTAAAAAATTTAATGTTAGGTACTATCTTACTATGATACCTAGCAATTTTTTCTTTTTTTATAGAAATACGTTCGTCCCAAAAAAACTTTGAGCGCCACACACCCAAGAAATACGTTGCCGATCACCGAACTAATCCGAGCGAAATCTTCACGCTCACCGAACACGGTTCAAAACAATTTCTGGCTTATTAAAGACATCCCCAGGTACTGACTTATCCGTTATGGCACTTATGGGGCACCTTTGAACACCCTTACGGTATACCTCAATCAATATTTGGAGTAGTTGCTGACGAGATTTTTAATGGGTTATTTAAACATTCATGGGTAAGCTCCAGCTTTTTTTTTTGTTGCCGGTATCTTTTTGCTACTGACTTTTTTTATCCAAACTGAATTCCTACTGGTTGAATAATTTTATTATTACTAGGGCATAAAATAATGGGGAATTAGGGGTTACATCTACTTGAATTTCTGTTGAACATAATAAGGAAATAAAGAAAGTAACAATATTTAACAACAAAGGGTGCAATTTAGTAGCAAAAATAATTTCTAACCATCGAGGTGTTACCACAAATACAATAATAGAAAGAAAAAACAAAATCGATTAAAAATAGTTAACCCGTGAAAGTTCTTGGTCCCGTGAAAGTTTAAATAAAAAGAAATAAACGTTAAGGGTGCGACATACACAGCCAATAATTAAGGCGTATTCAAACTGTGATCGGAAACTATAAATAATAGAATTTGGGATCGAAGCGGATCTCTTTTGTTCGCAATTATTATAAGTTTCTTAACCCTTTCCAATCGATCGAATTGGTTTAATAACAAGGTTCGTGTTTTCACCTCCTGTCCCACAGGTGTGCCATGTGAAATATCTGTTCGTGTCACTTGCTTGTCCTGTGTAATTCCGGCTGAGAATTGAATTTACTTACAAACAAATTTATATTTTTTCTTGTCTTTCCCCGCAGAATTATGTTCTTCTTACGGTAGTTGATAAAAAACCAAGGTTCACTATGAGTGTGTCTTTTAATTACTTTACAACTCTCAATTTCTCACGTTAACAGAATATAAGTTTACAAATCCGCTCAAATAAAACTATCGCTTTACAATTATTTTCCGTTTTTTACTTGTTTAAATCTAAAACTGTTCAAAAAACTAAGCCTAACGGTTCAAATTGTTCTTAAAAAAGTTATTTCTTAAATCTGTACCGTCACAAAGGAAAAAATAATCGAGCTTAAAATCTGCGCACAAAAAACTGTTACAATTAGACAGTTTTTGTTCCTTTGCCTTGGTAAAAAAATCTTTTAAAGTGACAAAAATAAGAAGTACAATGACATGTCAGGTTAGGGTTGACGGGCTCTCTCCCCTTCGAAGTGTTAGGTGACACTAGTGATCACAATTTTTGACGCAGGCCTTTGTAAACTTTTTTCTTAAATAAAAAGTAGTGTCGTCTTGCATAAATTAACGCATGCGTATTAGACCATGAATATTCCCATGTCTATTATATTTTTTTGCAAACCGTCGATTTCTTTGTGCGTCTGATGTGTGTGTGATTACAATTTTAATTGAAAAACAACATTGAAGTATTGTGGCGCGTCTGCGACTGACTTTAGATTAAGTTTTTTTCTTTATAAATGTGACTGAAGACATTTATATATGCATCAAAGAAATTTAAACGATTTTGGTAAACTTTTTTGCTCATATTATTTGATGTTTAAGATAATGAAAAATAAAAGTTCTAATTTACCTTTGTAACCGGCTTGATAGGATTTTAATTCAGATTGCATGTTTAGACTTTTCTTTGCCGTTTATACTTCGTAGTTTGTCAAGAATGATATTTTTTATCCATTTAATAATAAACAAAGAGTGCTTATATCAGCCACGTGCTGCACATCCCACGCTAATTATCACCTTATAAGTTACGTAGAACGGCTAATAAGAGCTATTATTTTGCAGTTGATTGCTTCATTATATTCTATTTTAATCTATGATAAGCAGCCGGTAAGTACTCAATTTAACTCATATATTTATCGCTCTATTAGCAACGATACATGTCTTGTAGACCAGTCTATGAAGTGTATGGAATTCCATACGTATCGTCTGCTCCAAAAGTATTTATTTTATTATTTATGTACACACAGTAAAATACATAAAGATACGACATAATTATAATATAAGTACAAAGGTAGGTAATGTTTATTTCTTCCAGCACACATGCGAATGAAGAATGAGGAAGAAATTTAGATAATAGTGTGTAAACATGATTATGCGGAGTCTACACATTTAACGCAAAAAATTAATATATACTTAAATAAATACATAAAGCTTAAGAGGAGTTCGTGGCTAAGTAATAACAGCCGCACGGGTCCATCCATCAGGTTAAGCTACGCTTGCCGGGGTTGGTCCGTAGATGGATGACCATCTTCACATTTCGAGACTCCTCCGTGCCTCAGAAAGCACGTTAAGCCGTTGGTCCCGGCTGTCATTGGCGGATCTTTGACAGTTGTTACGGGTTGTCAGAAGCCTGAAAGTTTGACAAAACTAGTCTAAGCAAAGGGTATCGTATTACCCAGTTACTGGGTTATGGAGGTCAGATAGGCAGTCGCTCCATGTAAAATACTGGTATTCAGTTGCATCCGGTTAGACTCGAAGCCGAACCTAAAATTGTTGAAAAAAAAAAGGCTAGGCTGATGATGAAATACATAAAGCTTAAATATATAAACATAAATATACTATAGGTACCTATATAATTATATACTCCCAGTTCAGAGGAAAGATAATGAGATGATATAGTATCTGATTATAATGTAAACTATGTAAACGTACGTGCCAACCTGTGGGAGCCAATTTCATCGGATAATTTTTGGAATAGGCAGTTTGTAATTTTAGAGTAAGTAATTTCTAATTTTGCCCAGCACCTCGTCTATAAGACACTACACCTCCCCACAAATCGGCTCCATAAATTTATGTTCACATAATTCGACAAAATGTTGAGAACAGCTAATATTTTCTGTTTTGGTATTGGTATAGTTAGTTAGCCCTTTTCGTTTTTTAGTTAATTTAGTATAATAAGGTCCCTAATGTAAATGATCTAATCAGACAACAATAAGCTCATTACTAGTATTTATATTAAATTAACAATATTTTCTTCGCGATTTCAGATTTGGTCAAATAGTCCAAGTGGTTCAAAATGTCGAATACACACGGCTATACATCAAGCTATACATTTCCAGTTTATGCTGATCTCGCATTGTATAGGATTTCCGGACAATGCGAGGCCAGCTTATACTGGAAATGTATAGCTTGATGTGTAGCCGTGTGTACATTTTGTTTATTTATCCTCGCACTCGAACGCCGTAAAGAATTTAGACTAACGGACCACTATGACCCCTTTTCAAGTTTAGTTATTTCAATTATATCTTGGATAAGGATGGATATTATCGCTCCACCAAACATCACATGTCCAAGCTTAGCATTTAGAGAGAAATTCTCACCTAGTTGTGAATATAATTTTACGAGCCAGGAAATTATTGTCCAGTTCATTCAAGACTCCCATTAACACGTTGCACCCATTGAGTTTCTATAGAACCCATAAAGTTAAGACAATAAACATGATATCGTTTCTATTAGTGAATGAATTTTGCTATGGACGTCTGAATGGGTCAGTACCAGGTTAAGAAACAAGTACTTTCTTATTATGTAGGGAGATACGGATAGCATACAACATTAAATTATTTTCATTAGATACTCCACGTACCACCGCGGACACTGGCGGTGGACCAATTTTCACCATTATGACCTTAGGCATAAGGGTGAAAAGTGGTCGACAGCCATTATCCACGGTAGTACAGTCAGGGAAATTAATCATTAAGCAGAGAAACACTACTATTCGCTATTCAAATCACAACTGTCAAATAATGGCAGTTGTGATTTGAATATACAGTTTAAGTTGATAGTCGATATGCTAAGCAATCATTTTTCCTGACTTTACCTACAGGTACTACCTTTCTTACTACCGGAGAGTCAGATATACCTTGAAAACTTCTTCGCCTTTATGGAAAACACTGTGTGAAACTAATTTCATCAAGCTCAATGTATGAAGAAAATGTCTGAATAAAGAAACAAAAAATATGCAACGTATTTATTACTAGACTTGATTCTAAATCCAAGTGAACAAATTTATGATGACTCCATACACAATAAATAATTTCCCGTAGTGACATTTTAAATACATTTTTATATGCGAGCCCAATGTTCTAGTACGATCGTCAACACAAGTATTTCTAATCATTCAAACGATACAAAGAATTCTCGCTCTACAGCTTAAAATGTAAAGGTTAAAATCGTGTGAATGAATTCAGCATTTTTTGGCACAAAGCGTCAGAGTTTAGAGGTGAAATTTATAAGTAATTTGCGAATAAATCTTTCTATGTTAGGGGAGTTTTTTTCCTTACACAGTCTTCCGACAATATAAGTAGACTATTAATGTCGTGTACCGATAATTGTCGCACATATTTTAAAAATATCTTCAATAGATATAATATGGCTTTTGTATGGAATGGGCCGTATTATTTTTGGGAACAATATAGGGTATCTCTGTGAAATTTTGTGATATTTAACATTTTGTGAGAATATTTTATATTTATTTGGTATTTTCTCTTTTTTTGCAGAAGGTGAGTGGATGTCAAGCACAATAGATATTAACAAGTTTATGAAGACAGTTCTCTTGAATACTGTGAGTATTAATAATTTCAAGTCCCAGGCTACATAATATTAAGTAGTTAAACAAGAAATGCATGTACAATTTAAGGAATTATTCTCGGAAATTTTATAAAAAAAGACTCTTGAACAGGAATCCGTCTTGATTAGCAAGGTATTATTTTTGTCGGTGTCTTATGAAATAGCTATATCTGGGCAAATTGATTACTGTATCAATTTGCTAAACATTCAAGTTCCCTAACTGTACATTATGAAACCAAATTGTCCCCTTATCAGACTAGTACCTAATGGGAAATATTTAAAAACAGTTTTAAGGAAACAATACAATTCCCCACAGCCTTTACAACAATAAACAATATTGACAGCAATTAGACCGTCCACAAATCAGATCTAAACATGTAACATGCTCCCGCGCAGGAAACGTCATTGTTTTTACACCATCAACCAAATGATCGATATAAAATATAAAGGCTGGTGCAGACGAGCGATCGAGCGTGTCATTCACATCCGCAGCTTTGTGTCGCGTAAAACAATGTGATAACTGTTCTATACTGTGTCCGGTTCAATGGACCTCATGTGACGCTGTGTGTCCAGCTTGACTTTTTTGTTCAAAGTATAAACTAGTCATATTATTTCGGACACTAAAAAATCCATAAATTGTTAGTAATTGTTTGCATTTAAAACACTATTCTTAGTAACTTACACTAAAGTCGAATTAATGAGAAGACCACCCATCAACTATACACAACGAGAAATGTAAACTAGGATACAAGTCGTCTCACAAATTGCCTTATTATGGCGAAGGGAGTGTCTGCCGCCACAGCCATCGGGATGCTGTTATGACTTCGTCTTATTCTGCTCAGAAGTAAGGCCGTTCTTTTGCGGACGATGGCATTGTGGCGGCATCTAGATCGCCACATGTGAACTACGCATCAAAGACCTGACGTCACACAAAATCCTGACGTCACATAAAATCCTGCATCGCGCTATTAGAGTTTACCGCGCGATGGACATTTATACAAGATTCCAACATCAATCGTTGGGCAGCTGCCCGCCAGACACAACACCCATCTGGTTGGATGATGCTCCCTTTTCCATAGAGGATGAGTGAACTTTACACCCTGTTCCTCATACCTCTACAGCATGAAATCCATCGGTATTGGTTACCTCAAACATTTCTGAAGTACTGAAAAAACGAGGCCGCCGCTGCAGCATCCTAAAAACCTTATTGTACCTTAACTCAAAATTATAATATTCAACATGCTATGCAAATAGCTAAGCTATTAAAGTTCAAAAATGTAGAAGCTTTGATTTCCCACAAATATAGGCAGAAGACATTTGGTCTTTAAAATCCGACACTTAACTACTATTAACAGCTTAAAGGGTTAAATTCAAACATTTTAATTTAATAGTTCCTGTTTTATTCCAAGCAGTATTAATGTTAAACCGCACATTTCCAACTATACGGTTTCATAAGGTGATATTTCGCAATTAAATTGCGCGTCATTTAATATAAAACAAGACTGCGATTACACTAACGAGCGCGAGCGGATAAGCGAGGCGGAAAAGTAAGCGGGTCCGCCCCGCCTCACTTCGCCAAGAAATCGTCTCTATTTACGCAATCACGACAATGCGTAATGACGATCGTTAGTCGCTGCGACTTCCAGTTTGTACAGTAATTGACATTATTTTCCAATTTCTCCGCGTTTTTTTTTTCCTGTGTAATGAAATCGCGCAGTCGTGCTCAGTCGCTCGTGTACAGCCATTGCTTATAAAATTTAACGCAATAACATTTACGAACTCTCTACTTACTGTTCTATCGTATTCACATCCAATTTAACACGGAATGTATGTTCATTCAAGTATCTGTTGAGATTTTTATCGATACAGGAATATACTTGGGTAGTCAATAAAATATTAAAGGTTCGCTTAGTAGGTAGCTCTATAAAGACTGATATTAAAAAATCTTGGAAGTTCTATATTCGTACATTCACAGAATATCACACCTTCATAGTATAGTTCAGAAAATACTAGATACACTATTCACTATATAACCAAGAGCCAATCCCTCTAATACAGTTTCAATTTTGTGAATCTCTCTACGGAAAACTTTTTACAAAAAAAAAAAAAACAACCCGACTTCCTGAAAAAAAAGTACTACAAAGTGAGAAATAACTTTAATTTCGGAATGCAGTGGCAAAAACGAAAATTCTAAACCAAATACATCGACTTTTTATTTTTCACCTTTTAGTTCTGGTACCTAGCCCACACAAAAAGACGAACATAGAACCTCCTCCAATTTGGAAGTCTGTTTAAAAAAAACTAATAACTTAGCTAACTGCAAAATTATAAGAAAACCGGAAGAACAAACTATAACAGAGAGCCAAATAAGCCAAGAGAGAGCCAAACGGCCAAAATGTGATCTATCACCTCCTAGAGTTGCGCGAGGCAGTTAGCTCTCTCTACATATAATTTAAAGCCATTAAAGACATCTGCAGAGCCAGCAATGAGTTCGCTTACTTGGGATGCGTAACGTCCCTTTGGTGCCCTTTTTTGTGTTCCTACGTACGTGCGGGGGTGACTTTTTCGAGCAAGGGGTGAACGCGTGGGGTGGTTTGCTCAAGTTTATGACTCCTATGTTCTTGACTCATATACCTCGTTTTATGAAAAACTCTGCCTCGAATTGCCGTTTTGGAGTCATTATCGTGTGTCGGTATTCGTGGAAGGGAGGCATTCCAAATGTGTAGGCCGTGGATCCGAGTTAAATTAGCATTTTATGCGTCTCTTCGTATTTCATTCGGAATATGTGAGTGTAAGTATATAAGGAAAGCAGTTTAATCAGTTCGAGATTAGTTAAGTAGTTAGTTTCGTCACATGATGGCCTTAAGTACATTTGACACGCCTTCTAATGTAGATACAACTATAAAAATTCTTCCCATGCACGAAATTAATCTACTATCTCAATAGACAATCTTTTAACTTCATCAGATTATGGAATCGAATGCATTTAAATTGTAACAGTTAAGACAGTATTAGTTGAGTTGTAAAAAACAAAACATCTATTTTGTTTTGGAGGATATCGCGTTACGTGTATGACGTAATATTGTTGACATTGAAACTTTCCAAACGTCGAACATTTTACAATTCTCGACAATTTCGTCATCAACGGCTGTCCGAAAACCAATCGTAACAGGCATCTATGGTGTCAAAGTATCGAAAACGTTCGGCTTAATCACAACGCACCCTGATTAAGGCAGACCCTCTGGCCATAAAAACATTATCGTTGCGTCCCTCCGTAAAAAAACATAAAGAACAAATACAATGGGCCAGTGGGCTCATGGTGCATCAGATATTGGCAGTTAGCTACATCCATGCCATGCGTCTTCGTCTGATTAGATCCGATGTCTAGGATCGCCGTTACTGTTATTGGTGTTTTCAATTGTAAAGCCGTTAGTTCTGTTGTTTTTATGTTTTTTATTAGAATATTGAGTTGAATGTATCGGTGTTGCTTGTAATGAAGATATGAAATGGATCATCAATTTAAATTAAGAAAAAGAGTTCAAGACAGTAATATCAATAAAACTGTATGGATCCAATATGAATTTAGAAGCAGATAAATGTCAGAACCAAGATACAAGCATGAAGTTTATATAGCTAAATTATCTACATAAAATCATCCACATAAACTAAGACCCTGTTTTATGTAATACGCAACATAAAATTTCATTAAACACAACATAAGCTCCTTCCAATCTCGGAAATAGCCACCAAAACAAAAATAGCCTTGAGGGTGAAATCTGAAAGCATTGAGAAAAACATTCGTGGCACAAAACTGACGATATGCTTAATGCACCCCACAGAAATTATCGATTAGAAGCTTTTTTATGCAAGAGGGAGTGCGTAGGGGAGTAAGCCTGGGGCGAGTGGTTGAAACAAAAAACGCGAGTGAAGAGTGAAAATAAAAAGTTTAAACAAGTAGGATTGCAATGGTAGCCCTCAAGACGTAGGAAAAATCAATATTCGATGCCGTCCGATGCAAATCTCCTTGCATCCCGATTTGAATTTCAATGCGGTTGCGAATTTGAGTTACTGCTTTTATTTTTATGTAATTTCTTCGTGTCTGGGGTTTTAAGTAGTATGAAATGTAGGGATACAATTATAGTACGGACATGTACTGTATTGGTTTTAAATTATTCTTAGTTCAAAGAACTTGAAAATTGAGATTTTATGATTCCCCAGGATGTTCCTGATAAATTCTATCGTAATAGATATATCTTGAATACCAAAAAACATTATTATTTAAATCAAGAGCAACTATTATTAAATCTCAATGACGTCATTATAGTCCGTTTACAATTTCACCAGCAAACTTAAGGCAATATTTTGCTCAGAACAGTAAGAACATTACCACGACAGATAATAATTTCTCCGCTAACATTTCACAGCACACCATCATTTTACTATCTAAGTTAAACGCGTATTTCATAATTTTCTATGAATATCTAATTCATAGTAAAACGTCGAATGGTGTATAAGTAATAAACTTTACATTAAATGTTCGATGCAAAATGTCTAGAGGAGCAGTAGCCAGTGGGAGATGGCATAACAAGAAATACAGGGGGGTTAAAAACTGGAAATTAAAAACATTAACAAATACATGTCTTGCCTAATACGTTTGACAGGGGATCTGCCGTAAATGTACCAATCAATCAGCGGAGTACATAAAAGAAGGTTCGCCTCGTACTCAGCCCAATTAAAGCGCCCCAGGGCTCAGATGTACACTCTTCTTGATCGCTGGAGCGTCATCTTTAAATTTCCGTCGTTAAGATTTAATTTTTATCAAGGTCCCCCTCACGCGGGGAGAGGCAACCTGTCGCGCCAAATATTTTCCTCCGTAGTTTTTTCCCTCCTTCGATGGCACTTACTCGCCTCCCCTCTGTACGAATTTTTTTATCATTAAAACTCGGAGTGGGGTCGCCGAACCCGACGTTGCCAACTCGCGCTGTCATAACAAAACAAAATCATACGGAACCCACGTAATTTGCAACAACGCTTTTTTTTACTATGAATTTTTAAGGTTCTAAATGATTAAAGAGGCGTGCTATGCATTTTAAACATTTCGCGGGAGGATTGGCGTTTATTAGCAAACAGAAATTATTCATAGAGCACTACGGATTTAGAACAGCATTGAGTAAAATTAACCATACGCTCATGATATACGTCTACTAAATAATAATATTAACCGCTACAAACACAACAATACTTAATCAAAACCACCCAGTTCCCCTAATCAATACCAATCGTCACTAATAAATTCATTAACCCCGTCAATGTATGAGGTATTACGCGGTGACGGTTTAAGACCGTTTGCGGCCAATAACAGCCGGATGACACATTTCACTTAGCCTGAATGCGGCCGTAATTAAGCCGGCTACGTGATAATTACCGGCCCACTGACACCTCGCCACGATTCATTTCCTTTGACGTACCGCTGCCATCTTTGTTTTCCTTTTACTATTTACTGATGCTTATTTAGGAACGCTTTATGATAATGGAGAGAAAAGACAATAGTATAAATACGTTACACGTAATTGAGATCGTTTATTAGCAGAAAAGAAAAGTAGCAAAGAAAAAGTTAATTTATCAACCACCTTAACCATCATTAGGTACAAGAAAAAAAAGAAACCGTGGCGAAATTTCATCAAGTGTTTACATAGAAGCTAACACTAAAACATTGGAACAAACAAAATTAACGTAAGTAAGGTTGAAAAGTTGTGGAAACAGAACTCTTATAATCTTGTTAGAACGCAGACGCAGCGGCTAATCCTCCACCCATCAGCTAATTAATCCTACCAAGTTTATTTCTCAAAAAGTTTCAACTTGGTGCGGAAGTAATTTCACGCCAAGGCATTAGTGGGGAACGAACTTCACACTTAGCTACTCGGTAAACACTCATGACGTTTCCTAATTAACGGACGCAATTAGTGGTCGAGCTCGATGGACCAGTGGGGGGTTGGGTGGGGTGATAAGTGGCCAGGAGCGGAAAAAGTTAGGAGAAAATTCGAGGGCTTAACATGGGGCGAACGTGAGGCGCGCAGACGTTGGGTAGTTGCACGTTCGCACTTCGTACTACGGTTGTCTGGACTGGGCGACCTTGGACTTTTAGTATGGTAAACTGTTTTGATTGTGTTGAATATTTTTCTTTTTAGAAGTATGTACATTATACATTAGGCTTTTAACGGATGGTAGAAATGTTTTGACAGTTTATGTTGAACTATAAAAACTTGGATGTCAACCAATTCAGACTTGATTCAAATATCTGTTCTGGAACGCAACTCGCGAACTCAGGTACACTAGGCGGTTAATCGATGACGTGACCCAGAGCCCCAAACATATGACGGCACGTCATCGCGTCATAATACTTCGAGCTCTCATTTAAAACTGAATAATTCAAACTAAGACAACCTACACACATTCTACAAAAAGTAAGCCACCACTTGCTGTGCGTGTCTTAAAATATTATTCCACAAGAGTCTGAACATTTGCATCTTAATTACGAATTCGTGATTGTCCGAGGAGACCAAATGAAAAATATCTCGCACCCATAGTCTCGTCTTATTAACATTCCGCCCCCGTGCTTCTCTGATGAGTAATTGCTTCTTTAATTCGCGTCATCCATCCTCAAAATAGGGCAATTTTTCATTCAGCTTTACGAGCCTTATACACTTAAAGGCCATGAAAAATACACACGTCTACCTCACGGGATTGATGGTAAGTAAATATAAAATTTACGCATAATTTGGTTTAGATTTAATATGAGTAACATTAGGAATATTTTGAAAGAAGTTTCTCATAATAATTAATGTTTTTTTCTATTGGTCAGCGAATTATAATAAAGACTGGCTACATTAAGACGGAGGTAGATATATCGCTATAATTGCACCTTAGGGTATCGTCATGTGGTGTATAAAAAGTAAAAATGAAATGGGATAAATTATTCAGTACCTTAAAGATAAATGAATTGTACTCAATGTGTTTTTGGCACACAATTGCTCTTCATTTTTTGAGCTGGTGGAGTGTATTATGTAGCCGTAATAATCCGAACCAATAAAATGACGTCACATTTTTATAACTTCGGTGAAAATAGTAGGTACAATTATTTTCCTCGTCGGTAAGTTACAACAGAATTCTCCTCAAAATATTTGCTTCGGTAACCAAGCATCATTACTAGGACCAACAACTGCTTAAAAACCAAAATCGTTACCCGTTGTTTGCGGGAGCGTGGCTTTCCCTTCTCTGCCTCTAATTTATTCCCCAAAAATATAAAAGGATTCTGAGGAGTCGTTAGCGATATTGTAATTTGATTATTTATATTTTTTTCTTATACTTTTAATCACCGGGCTATGCCGAGGGAGGGAAATCAGATTTCAATTTCAATTAGAGAAGGATCTTCGTGGAAAAATACGAATCAAGTGAATGAGTATTGATGAGTTTGGTCGTTAATATAAATGAGTCATTTTAGCGGGGGTGCTCAATCAGCCTTTTTATTTGTTCTCTTGTTTGGGAGATGCCAAATTATTTGCCTACGATTTTTTGGTCTGATTGCCGCGTATTACATAATGTGCCAATTTTAAGTGGGTAGACGTTGGCTCGTTGGAATTGGGGCATTTAGAGATTTCTTAATGAGCCTTCTTGTATTACCATACAATAAATAAACCTCTGAAGCACACATATTAATATCTTGACAAACAAATATTTACATTTAACAGGGAAGCTCAATCCAGACGCCCCTTACCGCTGCGCCATTTCAGTCCTCAATTCAACACAGCCCAATTATTACGTCTTAATGCCAAGCAGTTGGAAAACCCTCAAGACCTGAAATCAAAAGCAGTGCCACGTCATAACATAATTTCCAACAGCAGGATAATTAGAGACGTTGCGATTGCACGCGAGCCACAAATAATTCATTAGCGGTGCCGTAGTTCACCGCATACAATCACTTAGACTGTCATGCACCACGTTTAAACTTACCAAGTGGAGTAATTACTGCACTGAAGCGGCCCACGCTGAAAGGTTAGAAATAATTGGATAATAGGGGGTGTGTTATGCACTGTAATGACACGTAGTTACCTGCATGTCGCGCGCGCTGCTGGAAACAAAGATAGCGCTAACCAAACGACTACAACGTAATATCAATATCTATTTACCAAAGTCAGCAAACAGTTTTAAAATGAAAATAAATTCAATTCTTTCAAGTAACGCGCCGACACGAACCAATTAGAAAACGGACGTCAAGGAAGCCGCAATTAAAAGGAATCCTCGAATATCTTCCGACTTAATGACTTCTTTGCTTGTTAATTCCTTGTCGCGAAGGAAAAAACTCGGAGTCGGATTAATTCCAAGTGCAAGTCGATTGTTTGCATAAGCCTCGTCGGGGAAACATCACCTCGCCGCCACCGGCTTAAAAAAATAATTAAAATTCGTAATCACTCTTGACTCGACCCCCCGAGGGAGTTCGCTTCCGACCGCCAAGCGGACTCGACTCGAGATTTTCACATTGAACGACACGAACGTCCCCGCAAATTCGTTTATGTGACATTTTAAGTAATTTGTGTTACTAGAATGTTGTAAAAATGACTTTATTACGAGCTACGATTCACATCGTGGCGTTGTTCAAATAGTGGCACAAAAGCCTTGTTGGAATGTTTATGGACGTCTTCAAAAACTCGAACGACATACGGTAGGAAAGTTTCCGAGTCGCTTCGTTACGGCTACCCGCAAAATATGAAAGCTTAGTTCATCCCTTGCATGTTCACTGGTAGTTTTCTACCCTCTTAACAACATATTTCGGCATATTTCGATTACCATAAAGCGTTTCGTGTGATGTATATTTACGTTTCATTATGTGTACTTATTTCAGTGGTTACATGCATTAATTTCTTCACTATGTTGTGTATAACATAACCTTTAATGACCCCCTGAATATGGCCCGGTTAGCCATTATAAAGGTGCCCACATAATTATTCAAAATAATTGCAGCTGGTTATGCATTTTTGCATGGGGCTAGGATCTAATAAAACTTAGCTAAGTAACATTGTAATAGCTTATAATCAATGTTCCTTTCTTCTAGCGTATTCTCGGCCCCCAAGTACTGTCAGGGCAAAACGTTGTTTCCAGAAACATGACGCAAATTGACGTAAAGTGCATGGCCAATTATTTTTTCAATTCCTCTTATTATCAACAATAGTTACTAAGGAAATAACTTCGTAAAATATTTAATTCTTAACATTCCATTTATTTTTTTATATATTATGAAAATATAGATCTCAAAATCATTAATTCCCTAGGGGCTTTAACATCATTATCGAAACATTTCGCGAACTCCTCTTCTAATAGGATGTAAAATAACTCATCACAATAGCCAGACATTTCCTTCGTACATTCAAAAGAATCTGAGCTTATCACGGCCTTAAATTAATAAGCATTCAAGTCGAGCCAAGTAAAAATGAATAAAGCCCGTAACACCGAACAATAGCGTAATAAGGATGGTGCATTTTGTCTCTGAGAGCTCGCTTGCAAAACAACAATAATTCTTCTTTCCATGAAAAGATTTTCAGCGTTATTCCACTTGAAATTATTATATTTTTTTTCTTGTCGTCGTCTTGCCATTGTCTCGGACGGGAGGTAAGTAATGAGGGAAATTGGGGGCTCTTGGCCGGGGCTGAGGGACGCCAAGATTTGCGTGGCCAACCGCCGGCTAATGCCGAATAATGAAACAGCTTTGAGATATTCTCCGCTCAGTGGTTGGGATTTATTAGATTCAGCCAAACGGAATTAGGCACTTACAAAACGTAGATATTGCTGTAACTATGTATACTTGCCCTTAATAAAGTTTTACGATTGGTACGCATTGGAGATCAAATTAAATTGGGCAATGAAATCAAAAATTTCTAAAGACATGTTGGAAGCCAAAATGCCTTGGTTAAAAATTCAATATTTTATCCAAAACACACCGTGTTTTTGTAAACAGTCCTAACAATAGAAGAAACGTTACCGAAAAATGACGTAAAGGTAATTCCGACATCGGATGACGTAAGGCGATCAAGATAACCCACTCATAACAACATTCTTGTTTAAAATGATGTCTTATACAAAATTTTGTATGGCGTAAAACTAAGAATGACTATAGACAAAATAGAGAAGACTGTTATTAGAGAAGTTATAATCTCCAAAACAACCTGGAAATAAAATGGATATACATAATAATTATGAAAGAAAGAAAAATATTCATGCACTTCCAAGCACAACAAACAGTCGTAACGACGTAAAAAGGCATACAAAATATGAACACAATTAGACTGGCCAGCCTTATCTCAAGGATTTTCTAAGGTTTTTTCCAACTTAACTTTACCTATTACTCCGTAGTGGTCAGTCGCGTGTATACAATCAAGCGTCGTCTGTAGGATTCCTTAGATCCTAGTTTTCGCTTTATTCAAGTCTCGGAGACGAGTCGAGAGCAGTTTTACTGTATTTTTTTGCCTTTGTGTTTGTTAGAATTCAAGTCGTCATTAGTTTTGTGTCTCCGTGGGTAGATGTCTCTTTCAATTGTGTTGTCGATAGTAACTGTTTGTGTTACGTGGATTTTACAAGTGCCTGTTAAGGTTAGAGTTTTAGAAACTTTAGAAATATTTTATTGTACGCCGGTTTGGTGCATTGTTCATAGCATTTTTTTGTGTATTTACATAATGTTTACTGTTAGGTTATGTATAATTCTGGATTAATTTTTAATCTTTACATGATTAAGTCACAATGATGTTATTGAGTTGCTACGCATACAAAATTTAAAATTTACCTGTTACAAACTTACCAAAGACCTTATAACCCAAACGAAACCAAACATCGATCTCAATTTAAATTGGATAAGCTTGCACAATATCGGCGGCAATAATCCAGCGACCACTCACTCTCGCGACGTCCCAAACTCAAACATTACTTTTGTAGTTTCCTATTTACATATCCCCAAAGCGGCTTTCTTCGTGAACTCCAATATTTCTTGGCTCGTACTCGACCCAGCGGTCTCCCATCCAGCATTTTTAATCTCGTTGGTCGGATCTGCACGTGGGCCCAACCCCTCTATGTTTACCTTCCGAAATAGTTTAACGGGAACAATTTGCATCTGCTTATGCGGGGGCCGTCCTCGGTTGTTAACTAGTCTCCTTCGTCTTACCTTTTCAGATCCAATCGTATATCAATATGTATTTGTTGATATAATGTTTGTGTACCTTGAATCTGAGGAGTTGGTATATTTTTCCATCAGTGCCACTTAAAGGGGTAGGGGTTCTAAATTCATATGGAACCTTGTGAAATTTGAAAGATATAGCGCCATAAGACGTTTTATGGACCATAATCAGTCAGTTTATATCACATCCTTTGCACTATACTTTGTATACAACTTATAGAATATTTTTGGATAAAAGACTTGATAATGATGTACGGATAGTTATCGACTTCCTGTTGAACATAATTCTAACACAATTCCTCATAAATTTAACAGCAGTACATTAAAATTTTACAATAAAGAAATGGTGGAAGTCGCCGAAAGTAATCCTATGTACACATGAGTGTTCCACAAAGATATGGGCAGGTTAGAAACGTAGTCCTAATCGATATCCTTATAATGATTGCTGGAGGAGCTCGCATACGAAATAAGGAGGGTGCTTGACGTCGGAGGTGTCCGGGGGCGGGGGTGGGTCGGGGGGGAGATATGAGACGATTTAGATTTTTTCCCTCTTCTATTCTTTCGTTTTTTTGGGGGAGCCCCCTCGAAAAGGGTGAGGAATTTAAGACGGCAACGCGCGATCGATTTTTCGCGCATGCATTGGTATTCTCCTAATGTCTTATTTGAGATTAGAGTTATGCTTTATATGTTCCGCTTGTCTTTGTAGTTTTAATGGTCGATACACGTGTTTTATGATACCTAGTTGTAGTCACCCCTAACCTTGGCTATGGCAATGTGTTATGATAATAATATGGATGGTGAAACTAGTAAAATTGTATTAAGTATTTTAACAATTGATTAATAAAATACAACAAAAAAAACTTATAAAAACTGATCATAACGGACTGATAAATGACTTTATCCTTAACTCATAAATTAATAACAGCTACTTAGTCAATTTCGATAAAGAACCAGCCACACCTCAACTAAATCAAAATCTATTAAACAACAGCTATCAAATTACGTTAAATATTTATAAAAACATCAAAAAACACGTCATTTGTAAAGATAAAAAGGGAAATATTTTCCTTCATTAATAGATCACCGGCGAGGAGGCACAAAGGCAAGGCGCGAGGCAGTCAAAGGGGCTAAAAGCCTTTCGGCCCACAAAAAAGTCTCAATTAAAAAGCTGACGGAAGCTTTTAGAAGGTAATCCCTCAAATTGTTTCCAACGCCCCCTCATTAGCACCAAAAGTGTTAAAAAATAAACTTTTTAATCTTTATTACTCGACGACTGCGCTAAACGGGTTAAATTATTATAGAACAAGCGCTATCTCATTTTTTATTCTTTAACCCTTCGCTCGCGTAATTTATTAGTGACTGGAGACGGCTTTTGAAATTTTTAGTCTATGTTTAATTTAGTCGGCGCGCGGCGTCCGTCATAATTGCGGGGAGGTTTGACGCGATTTATCATTATCTGTGGCTCGCTTCCCGCCTTTCTTGAGGAAAGACTGATATTAATAATCATGCTTAGAAAACAGGCGTTGATAACTTTGTTTAGTATTTATTTAATAAGTTATTATACACTTTTTGTGTGGCCACACACATCGTGTATAATATCATGTATGTTATTGAAAAAGTTAATGTTTATTTTTAACAAATAAGATTAAATTAACTTTGACAATGTAGATTACATTCGTTACATGTAATTTGTTTAGATAAAGTTACAAACAAATAAATTTAAGAATAGATCTTTTGCAAAACGCGGCTGTATTTTGGTCTTCATTCCGTTAGCTATGCTCCAAGAGAATTAGTGGTCCCAAAAAGTTCTTAATTTGAAACAATCGAGCGTTTTTTCTACAATCCAACTCACCTCTAAATTGAATTCCACCCAATTTGTTACACAAAAAAGAACAAAAATAATCCTAACGGAACAAACTTCACTAATTACACGAATAAATCCAAACAATCCGGCGCACAACTCGCGGCCCCAACAAACCGAGCGAATTAAAAAGAAAAAACCGACAGATGGACAAAAAAAGCATTTCCTTGACAAGTTTTATTTACCATAAACATTGTTACAGAAAACGGAGGCCGGATGAAAAAGTTCGCGTTCATTAAATCCATTAATTAATTCAAATGAAACCGCGACAAAACATTTACATTCCTCGCCCCGCTTCCCTTTTAGACAAGGAAAATCCAAGTCATTCAAGATTTTTCCTTGCAGACCGAGCCCACTAAATGGAAATTAAGCGTTTAATAAACCGACCGATGGTGGCTAGAATTAATTAATACTTCGACTTGTCTTGCAAGTTTTTCTTACCCTCTCAAGTTTCATTTCTTAGTATCACCAGGGGTCGTGGGACACCCCACTTTATAATGGTGCAATAATTAAGACAAACTCCCTTGTTTCGGTGATAACACCGCTAATTATTCATTTCAAGTGCGACATCGAGATTTTATGGGGTGACGATTTGTAATGTCATTGTAAGAGAGTACGCTTTCGTTGTAATTTTTAAGGGAATTAATGTTGAGTTTTGAGTGAACTTTATAGCTTTCTCTCCGTTTATTATAACAGTATAATATATAATAATGTCGTAGGGGTCAACTGATTGTGAAGAGAATTCGTAAATTCTTCAGTTAGAAGAGCCAGAAAGGTGTGATTTAATAAATATCTAGATGTAATTATAACAAAATATGCTGTGGTCTTAGATTTTACATAGTCATCCATTTCAAATATGTTCCACTTTCTACTATCATTAATGTTCCACAGACAAGAAAACAACTTATGGTAAGTTTTACCAAGGTAAGACGCTTTGTCACTTGAAAAACGAGTAACAAATCATAGACAAATTTTCTCGCACTAAATATTTTAACACACCACAACTAAATATTTCTTAAGTGTCGTCAACACGGTGCCTTTACTTAACATGTACCTTTATTTGTCAATTACTGCGCGCGCGCTTCTAAAGTGCCACGGAATTGGTTTACCGCTCCTATAAGGAATTTCATGGCTATTGTAGCTTGTTTAGTCATTTAATTAGTATCCCTACAGGTTACCGTTTTCAACACGACATGTTCGGATTAGGGTTTTCCTGCTAGTTCCAGTAATATGAGTTTAGGGCCTTTTATGATGCTTCATTGTTTTATGAGATGCACTTTTCTTTTTTTTTCCTTATAAGGTGGAGGATAGCTTGATTGATACTTTAGTTGATTTCATTCAAAATTTGATTTGAATTGAATCATTCGAATTTTCATTTCAATTGAGTCCGTCTTATAAATAATAACTAAACAAACTATAATTTTATAAACAAAAAGCATTTTAAAGATATTGTACCTACACTGTCTATTAAAATACAAAATTCTTGTTCTTTAATATCATAAACAAACACCAATATTATGTTTCCCATTATCAAAAATAAAATCACATTCAGTGGCAATTTTATCATAGATTATAGAAATATTTAACACCCGAAAGCAGTGTTTAGAAAAATATTCACATCGGTAAATCTCTGATATTTATATACTTACCGATATAATTGTTACATTAGTTGATATAAATATTTTGTCAATGTGTGATAATATCTTAGATTTACATAAGATACAAATTATCATGGTTGTGATTCATATCGAGGAGGACAAACTCATAATAATTAATGCCAAGCCATAATTCCGTCATTCCGGTAGAAATTTGAAAATCAATCAAATTATGTAGACTTACCATAGAGCCAGTTTTGTCACACTTTGTAAGTTACTAACCCCTACTTATAAACGTTGCTTCAAGTTAAGCAATGATTAACATCACGTTATCATACATTCCTTGGACGTTTAAACTTGTATTTACTTTTTAAGCAACGTTTATAAGTATGGGGGTCTCTAAACATGACATTCGTAACAGAATTTGGTCTGAAACTTAAAAATTGTGCAACAGAATGGATCTGATCAGCTGATTCATTCAACATTTCCTTATTTCAATCCCGTAAGATTTATTGTATCACTCGATGTTACCCCAAATGTGCTCTTATTTGTGTAGGACACTAATTTATACTGATTCGTTTTTTCACGCAACAATCTTAGCGCCCACGAGTCGTGATCGCGCTTACATCACAAGTCAACCCACGGGAACAAGCGCCAAAAGAAAGAAAGAAAAAAAAACGCACGAAAATATTCTCCACACAAAATTATCTCAGCATAAACGCCATGTACCAGGCTCGATCTGATAATGCGGCCCATTAATTTGAACAAAGTTCGCGTCGACACCGCCGTTGGCCTTATAAAGGTGAGGCGACAAAATTTATAAGTTCGATTACTTTAATCTTGGTTAACTTATGCGAGTACAATTTCAAAGCTGACAAAAGAAATGCAAGCAATAAATCGAGTGTCTCTTATCTGTTGTATACCTGTATTGTTGTTGGCGGTGTCGGTGTAATCTAGACTAACATAGGGTAATTAATATAATGAAGTAGGTAGACGAGTGTATCACGCGAACTTTTTCGTCGCGTGAGCCCGTGACGGCGAGGAAGTGGCCGCTTCCTTAGGCTATTTCGGACTGTAAATTATGCAACCTTTCTGAATATTTGGTATCTTTTTGTGGCTCGTATGTGGAAGGTGAACTGACGTCGTTAATTATGCCTCTATAAAATGCAACGATCCGAAATTCGTCAAAAATTTACGACATTTTCCATTTGCAGTTAAACGAAAACTGTTAAAATTTACACAGAGAATTTATCCTTAACTATGCATGGATACTTCAAAATGCAACGATCCAACCTATTCACATAGTATTTAAAATATTGCCAACGTAACACCATAACGAAAGCTTACACTAATCAATTTAGGAGCACTAATGAGGACAATATAAATCGATGTTCTTAATCCGAGGGCTGTGGTCATAAATAAAGGCATAAGAGCACGAACCATATTTCTCGATTAAGTGCGAAAGTGAGGCGGTCGCACTACGTGGCTGGCAGAGGGCGCACTGCTAGCGATAAGAGATGATGAAGCGATGCTTTGGAAACATATCGTTTTGACTGATGAGGCTTGTGGACTGGACAGGAGAGTATGACATAATATGAGGTTGATGAAATTATAATGAGAACTAGCTTTCGCCAGCGGCTTCACCCGCACGGTATGTCGATCAAAAGTAGCCTATGTCCTTCCCCAGGGTGCCATCTATCTTCTTGCCAAATTTTGTCGAGATCCATTCAGTGGTTTAGGCGTGAAAAGGTAACATACAGACAGACAGATAGAAAGACAGAGTCACTTTCGAATTTATAATATTAACATGGATAGTATGGATGGGTTAAGTTAATTGATCAACGGGTAAACAGCTCTAGTGTTTCGACTTTAGGTCAAGCAATAGATCGGAATTCACAAAAAAAGGCATAGAAAGTGATTCCAGTCAGCGTATAAAAAGTATCAATTATTTTCTGAAAGTGTATTAAGATGATGATGATTGGAACAATGTTAAAAGCGACTTACTCATACAAACATTGATCGAGAGAATCTGTCTTCTAGAAGAAATATTCGCACGATCGCTTCGCTCGTGTAATGATATCGTAGCTTTAAGCTGAAACGCAGCGATGCCGGGCGGTAGGCGCGCGTCATTACCTGAGCAGGATTGGTCACGCAAATCAGATTCGCGCTGTCCACGCAATTATAATCAAGTACGCCACGCCACTCGTAATTCTAAAGTAATCAAAGGTTTAGCCATCTGTTTGTGAATGTATTTCATGGATCCCGCGGCCTACGTAACGAGAAATGCGAACCGTCAGCCCGCCACTTTATGTCGCACTAAGTTCACATTTTATGATATTTAAATTTAAATATTCAAACACAATTTATATTTGAATAGAAAATACGTTTATAATATTTATATAGACAACCAAATAAAAGTTAACAAAATATTGATACAACGGCAACAATAGAAACCTAAAAATTATTAGTTGCATTGTTGACGCCCGGCCTCCATAATCCTTAGGAAAGCTTCTTACCATAAATAATACGTGTAGCTGCTAGCTATAATGGTGAATGCGCGTAGGCGCAACGCTACAGATCGACAGTCCTATCCTGATTGTAAATCAGTGCTGGCTGGAAAACTATTAGGCCGGGCCTTCGAATTGAGCGGGGCACGAAAGCCTGATATACATATATTATGGTGTAATGCGTCTTTATCCTGGGCATTAGATAAGCATTACATTTCTTCGTCGTCAGATAAATAAGCACGTCAACTTGCGACAAAAAATAATCGACATAGTACATTCTGTCTGCCTCGAGCGTACATGGCTTAACATATTCAAAATAATTTGAAATTAGAACAATTATGTGACAAAAAAGGCGAGTGTCAATTGTTTGTAACGTGCACTGGTGGCGCGGCCCGTCTCCGCCCGTTGCTTGTTACCCGCTCGCTTCGAGGCCGGCCCGAGAGCTGACGGACGTTTCGACATGCCCTGTCTTAGTATAAACACCTCTGATTCATACATTGTTCGTGTTTAGCTAATGGCTACAGCTTTCTAGGTGTCACAATGTTTGGTTGTTTTTTGTTTGGTCCCTCTGGTTGTGGCTTTGTTTGGAGCTGGTGCGAATTATTTTATTGCAGTATCAACATTTTAGTTCGATACCAAATTGGCTAAGTAACACGAAAGATCATTCAAAGCAATGACGAGACCGCAAAAACAATTTCAAAGTCCCTAAAAAAAACCACCTATATTAAACTCGTTACCTACAACGTTACATACAACCATCCATTACATAAAAGACATGATAAAATATAGAGAAGTAACACAAAAAACTCCACCTGACACCACACAATACAACAGGTACATTGCATAAACATTTCAGAGACATTGTAGAGAAACAAAACCAAAGAAAAAAGGAATGTTTGGTACAAACATAATATAATGAAGATATAAATCGCTGTTATCTTGAACAGGACTCGTGCGAATAAACACCTAAGGAGATATCGTAATAGAGAAATTACTATAAAATAATCTTGGTGTATGTATTTGTTGTAAATCGATCGGGATAGGGTCGTCCCCACGTGCGAACATGTTTGCCGTGTTGATTGTAATTTGTAGTGCGCGAGAGCATGTCCGGACGGCTGGCGTATTCTGCAAGTATTTGATGTCTTGTTTCAGTTCTGCGGCCGGAGATAAACATGTTTGAAAGATAGAGGACAATGTTTTAATAGAACGTTTTATATCTATATCTGTAGGTATTTAAATATAAAAAATAGACGGGTTTTTTTTTTGGCCTATGTCCAGCTGTGGGCTTCTTTTGGCTGATGATTTAAATATTCAATATCTGGGCCCTTTTTAGAGGTTATTTGGTATTTTTTATTTAAACTTGTTGGGCATTTTTTTATATTATTGGCCTTAATTTCCAATAAAAATTAAATTCCTTTAGCCTATGCTTCGCTATTATAAAATGCCTCCAAATTCCAATGTCACGCATATCTTTCTTTATTGTCATCATCATCTGCCTAGCCTTTCACAACCATGTTGGGGTCGGCTTCCAGTCTAACCGGATGCAGCTAAATACCAGTATTTTACATGGAGCGACTGTCTATGTGACCTCCACAACCGAGTTACTGGCTAATACGATAACCCTTGCCAAGACTGGTTGTCAGACTTTCGGGCTTCGGACGACCCGTAACGACTGTCAAAGATCCACAAATGACCGCCAGGACCAACGGTTTAACGTGCTTTCCAAGGCACGGAGGAGTTTCGATATGTTAAGGTGGTCACCCATCCACGGACCAACCCCGGCAAGCGTAGCTTAACCTGACGAATCGACCCGTGCGGCTGTTATTACTTAGCCACGAGTTCCTATCTTTCTTTATTTTAAAATGAAAAAAGTGTCCTCCACAGTAGTAAACAATTAGTATGTCTCTCAACCACATGCAAGTTCATAAATCCAAACTATCGCCAACAAGTCCATCTTACACATTACCCAAAGCTTTAGTTACAAACAAAAAAACTTTATTCATTAGCATAAGCTTAGTCTGACAACCAGTTTTACCAAGGGGGATCGTATTACCCAGTAACTGGGTTGTGGAGGTCCGATAGGCAGTCGCTCCATGGTATTCAGCTGCATCCGATTAGACTGTACGCCAACCCCAACAAAGTTGGAAAAAGGCTAGGGAGATGATTCATTAGCTTATGCCCGCGGCTTCGCCCGCGTGGAGGTCTGAAATTATCCCACGGGAACCTACTACCGGGATCAAAAGTATCCTATGTGTTAATCCACATTTTAAACTATCTGTGTGCCAAATTTCATCCAAATCTGTTCAGGCGTTTTGAGTGATTGAATAACAAACATCCAAGCATAGAAACTTTCACATTTATAATATTAATAATTAATAATAATAACTAGCTGTTGCCCGCGGCTTCACACGCGTGGACCTTAATTCTTTTCCTTAGATAAAAGTAAAGTAAGTTACTCCATATAATATCAGCTATCTGCCAGTGAAAGTCCCATCAAAATCGGTTCAGCCGTTTCGGAAATTAGTCGGAACAGATTGACTGACAAAAAATATAAAATATATATTTTTTTTTAATTCTACCGTATATGTATACTTTCATGATTATGCATTTATTAAAAAGCTGTTATTTTGACATTACAAACAGACACTTCCATTGTATTTATTTGTATGTGAGTATGTATAGAGTCAGATATAGTAGTATAATTTATGACAGAGTTAAGTCTACTTAATTATTCTATAATGTTTAATTTATTTGTATTTCGTTCTTACTTTTTAGGGTTCCGTACCCAAAGGGCAAAACGCGACCCTATTACTAAGACTCCGCTGACTGTCCGTCTGTCACCAGGCTGTATTTCATGTACCGTAATAGTTAGACAGTTGAAATTTTTACAGATGATGTATTTTGTTGCCACTATAACAGCAAATACTAAAAAACAGAATAAAATAAATATTTAAGGGGGCTACCATACAACAAACGTGATTTTTGAGTTTTTATAGATAATGGTACGGAATCCTTCACCGCGAGTCCGACTTGCACTTGGCCGGTTTTTATATATTATTTGCATTTTAGGTAAATATGTCGAATTAGTCATTGGTTAACGGAAACGAATGTTAATGATCAACAAATTTTTTGACGGTCGATGTCAACGGCTTTTAGTATCGCCATATTTCATTGTGTAATTAGCGACCCGCTGCTTCGCACGGTTTTTACGTCTTGACAAAACTTCGAGATTTCTTAGTTATATGTAACGTTAACGTTAACGAATTATACACATAAACCTTCGGGCATAAATTCTCTAAACGATGGTGAAAACCTCATCAAAATCTGTTACGTGGTTTAGAAGAACAACGCGGACATACAGACAAACACGAACAGCGACTTTAATTTATAATATGTATAGATAGATGTATATCTGGGTGAATTTAAAATAGTTTTCATTAAACTTGTCTTAGGAACAATAAAAATGATTGTTTTAGCAAACCACCTTCTTTGTAAGACTTGATTCTATGGATAGACTATGGATCAGTTTCTGCAACGAAAATTATCGCAAAATTCATGTGACAAATTGTCAAATGCGTGTAAGCTGCAGGTTGAATGATATAATATCAAAAGCAGTTTTCGTATTTCGTCCATTCTGCTTTTAATGACTTTACAACATTTTTAAATCCAAGTTTATGTACAAACTAGCTTCCACCAGCGACTTCGCCCGCATTATATGTTTATAAAGTATAGCATATGTTACTTAGCGATATTATAGCATACTGCTGGTGAAAGAATTTTTAAAATAAGTCCAGTACATAGTTTTTGAGTTTATTCATTACCAACAAAAACACAAATCTTTTCTTTTTATAACATTAGTGTAGATTAACTCTTTCTTAAAGAGAATTGAACAATACACCACAGCTTTTAAAACTGCGACAAACAATAACTTTAAACGCACCTTTTAACTTAAACCGCGCATTAAAAGTGAGAATGAGCCAAAGGCTTTGTCTCCGCGGCGAGGGATGACGTAATTTACAACGTGCCCTCGGCTTGTAGCCACGAGCCACGAGGATTAGTCCATCAGTGCTAGTTTATGCGCCGTGCTGCAAATTATCGCGTCGCCGTCACCTTAATTGGAAAGAGGATTTACCTTAATTAATAATCAATTTGGATTTCCATCGTGAAGTCTGATTTGTATTAGATGATGATTATGTAGTGTGAAAGGAAAGAGAGAATTAAAATAAATAAGTGCACAATAATAATTATCATTTTAGAGCAACATATTTTACATTATACAGCTCTTTAAGGAGCAGAATACATCTATGTCTATAGATATATTCTGTTCCTTAAAGAGCCTTATAGAGCAATGTAAATACCTGAATAATATTTTCCATTTTGAATAAATGAATATAAATATAATCTGTACCATGCATTAAAAAAAGAAATTAACATTAATATTACTATAGAAATTCAAAATAATCTTATTAATCTATTAATTAAACTAGAGGACCAGTTACCTTTCCTATGCACTCTAAAATCTGTAACTTGGTTACATATTTTTCTCCTAAAATAAGCATTGATAATATACGAATTTTCGATGTAGCAGAAATACCCTGCAGCGGAAATATGCAGACAATCTGAATGGGTGTGGAACGAGTTTGTTAGGTATGCCAAATTTAAAATTGCTTAATTTTAAAAGATTGCGACAGATTGACAAATAAGCGAAATATAATTGGAAGAGGAAATAATAAAGTTTCCCAAGTAATTCGTATATGTTTTTAAGTTGAAAGCTTACTTCACTTTATCTGATCATTTTTGATTTACTACTTAACTTGTATGGGGACATTACTTATTTTTGGCAGTCCCACTTAGTGGCTGTGTAGGTTATCAGCTGTGTTCATAAAGACCATCTTCTCTTACTTCAACATTATCAACTTCATCATTTACCATCAGTAGCAGCCTTTGCTGAGTAATAGTCCTTCTCCTTTCTCTGCCATGCTTCTCTGGTCTATGCGAGTCTCGTCCACGTCTTTCCCGCTACCTTCTGTAGGTCGTCCACCCATCTGGCTGGTGGTCTGCCAACGCACCATCTAAGAAATGCTATATTCCCAGCGAATACATTCTTAGTCTCCATAAAATCCTTTGTTGGAATCTTTGCTTCGGTCCTTACCTCTGACGAGTGTTGTAATTATGCCTGTCAGATCATAGTAATTGTCATTCTAAGACAAACTATTATAATAGCAGTGATAGCCTAGTGGTGTGATCGTCGGACTGCCAAGTTATAGGTCTTCGTTCGAACCCAAGACATGCACTTCAGACTTTTCGGATTCATGTGCGTATTGTATAATATTATTATCACTTGCTTCAAAAGCGGTGAAGGAAAACACCGTAAGGAAACCGGCATGTACAGGAGATATTTTTCGACAGCATAGTCAAATCTGAGGCCCATGGGCGGCATAAGAACTCTGACACCAGGTTAGTCACTAATCACTCGAAAAGGGAAGATTATAGCAGTGGGCTTCAATCTTAGGGTATTTAATTACAGTAGAATATATACTCTAAGGCTTCAATTCTGATGAGCATGAGATTCTCAGTATTAGAAGGACTTTATTCACACAAACAAGGATAGCCTTAAACTAGCACCTACCTTTTACATGCCCATACTACACTTAACCTTTACACCGTCATAATATGACTATTGTGAAGGTAGGGAGGTAATTTTCCTGCCTATTCAATTACCATCAGTCAATAAAATAAACGACTTTCCACATAACACTTACAAATCACAGGTAAATAAAACTTACTTACTGAGCAAACGTGTGTACTTTCTAACATCCTCATATTTGTTGTTATTCTCAAGTACACAGTATGAACATCTCAATTTAAGGGATCCTTACTCTGGAGGCTCATTTTCATAATTCTTCTGAACAGATGTTAATTGTATGGTTCTTGACTTCACGACATCTGAGCCCCTGAAAAAATCCCTATAGGCAGTTCTTCGTTCTTCTCCTTCCACATCTTATTGAAGCCTACAGGTTGAGGCTTCTTACAGACATCGCTCATTATAAAAGCACCGCTCCGACACGGCAAATAACTTGTCATTCAAGTTAGTATTTTAAATCAAATGTATTAAAGTCTATTTTACGATAGCTATACAGAATAGTGGACGGCTTGCCGGCTGCTCACTGCCCGCGAGCCGTCACACGTAAAATAGACTTTAATGCATTTGATTTAAAATCCTAACTTGAATGACAAGTTATGTGCCGTGTCGGAGCGGTGCTGTTATACTGAGCGATAGCCTTTTTTTAACTTACATTTCTACCTTAAAACTTAATCGAAATTGATTTGCAGCAGCGATTTTTGATCACAGAAGTTTATCTACTCTTATATCGCCGCTATATCCTAGTATACACTACACTAAAGTCTAACCTGATTCCCCTGAACACCAGTGTCCAAGTAATATCATTCACTTTTCGCATAAATAGGCCTCTATTGCCACCAAAACATTCTAAGCTCTTGTACAATCATTAGGATTACTGTCCAGAATATGTCTGCGGTCTGTACACAGCCAATCAACTATGTTAACAGTCTCTATGAGCTGAAACAAATCGTCCTCATAGCTCAGTGCAAACGACGCCTTACCTTCGGCTTTTATGATGCGTTTTACGCTACGCCAAGACATACCCACTACTCGTTTAGAAGTTAACTATAGTTTAACTGTATGGATGTTAAATTGTACAATGTTGTGAACGGAGTTTTCTACTGTAATTGGGTTTTAAGTAAAGGATGTCCAGCGAGGTAATTGCGTTACACACTAACAATTGCATTACCTTTGATTTTGAAAATTCGACAGCATTCATTGCGTTATTTAAGTTGTCGAGCAGCCGATTTTTTCAAACTTATGAAGCAATGTATTAGGAATTTGCATTTGTTTCAAAATCCTTCAGATTGTGAAAGGAAATGTGTTACACAATTAGGGTGCTGGCTTGTCTCATCATCAATATGGCTTCAAAAAAGCTTATAAACGTTATATTAATACTTTAACATCACCTTTGCCTAGCTTATATTCATTCATTTAATTTTCTTGATTGATTATTCTGGCTGTGAGAAAGTCAAATTAATGATCTGGCACACATCGACCGCTGAGTCAACACTGTTTCTGATCATGGCTTATAGCAGTTAATTACAGCATTGAAAGCACACGTTGGGCTAGCCTTTAAGAAAGAGAGACCACACGTTAAACTATGACCACAGCAACCATAAATAAACCAACCCAAAATATTTGGAAAGCATCTCTCCCGATACCACTTAATAGTCATATTATGTTAATTAAAAACTTAACCATATAAAATCACGCACGGAACACAAAACATCTTTATCATTTTTTTTCTGACAAGACGTATGGTCGTAATAAAGTATAGGGCTACCACATAATTCTATCGATAATGGTACGCCTACATATGAATTAATTAGCACGTGATGTGAAACGGGTTCTCGATACTCGATGTCGATGTCAACGGTCCGGTAAAAGAGAACGGAACTATAGCTTGGACATTTTTATGACACTGGATTAGGCTCCAATGAGTCATTTCATCTCGATATGCTAGGGTGTGCTGGGCGCACCTCTATTAGGTACTTACATGTTTACCTTTACGGATTGTTGTGTAGAAACCGATAATAATATTGCCCTGTATGTCGTGCTTGTTCTGTTAAGGGGTCAGCAGAACGGCTAATGAATAAAATAACAGATTATTAACAAAACGAAATATTGACAGAGAAGGAGTTTGATTTTTAAGTTAAAATATTCTTAACCAATATTAAAATATTACTGTGCCCAGCGGCTATTAAGTCTCCAGCGGGATAGAAATTAGTAATTCACCCAATTTCACCCGTGAAATTAAAAAAGATGCTTACTTTAGTGTTGCCTTTATTTAGGTCAGCATGAGCTTCTTCTGTTTCTTTCTTGCGATGTTCATAAACACTTCTAAGCAATTTATTCAAAGGATTAGATGACTTACTAGAAACACCGCTAGGATGGCACAAGATAACAATACGACATGGATAATGACGAGTTGCTCTTTCATTGTGAGTAGTGTTGCCCAAATGCAAGAACAAGACGAGACTTAGCCAGTCTTGGTCTTGGTCTTGCGCCAATACACCTGGTCTTGGTCTTGGTCTTGGTCTTGCGCTCCCAGTCTTGGTCTTGGTCTTGGTCTTGCAGCAAGAGTCTTGCAAGTCTTGCAATTACCTATTAGTCTATTACTATTTATTAAAGTTTACTTTAAATCTTAGAAAAACGTATTAGAATTGGAACATTGTGAGCTTGAATTAACATAGCCATAGTAAAGATCAAGCAGATTAATAAATAACTGAAGATTTGATAAGAAATTCGAAAAATCAACTGACCTATATGTCGTTTTCCATGGAAGTAACTGTTTCTTAATAAACATTTATGATTTATAAGCTTACATTTGCTAAAACATGTAAAAAAACAAATTAATTACAATAACTTGACTGTATTTTAAAGAACAATACTTATCTGTCTAGAAAGAGATTGAACCCTCAACTTATAAGAAATTTAATAAAAGAGTTTTACGATTTATCATTTATTTGAATAAAAAATAAAATACAACACAAATCAACAGCTTTATCATTAGGTTATGATACTTTATATCAATTTTTTTGACCAAGAATTAATACAAAGTAACCATCTGGCTGACTCATCACTTAACCTATTTCTATGTTTTCTAATTACTAATGATGCTTTAGAAAATAACCTCTCAGCAGGTACTGAAGTTGCAGGTATTGAGAGAAAATCACGGGCCATTTTCGATAAAATCGGATACTCTGTCTCATGCGTCCTCCACCAATCTAAAATGTCTTCCGAGCTGGCAGTTCTTGGTTTTCTCAGGTACTCCTCCAACTCGTCTATCACTAAGCCTTGAAGACAAGATCCAGATGACGTCGAGGGACATTCATAGAGTTTATCAAAGTCTATTACGTCTTCATCTTCATCACATACTTTATTTTCTTTTTCTGGTAATTCCAGAGATTTGTTCAGTGAGTGTAGACTTTTATATTCTTCATAAAGTTCATTGAACTTGCGCAGACTTTCTGTTTTAAGTTGCTTCCCCCACATTGTCAGGTCAAAAGTCTGAGCCTTATGCCTTGGGTCTAAAATTAAAGAAGTACAATAAATCCAGTTGCTCTTCTTGTAATGTTTAAGCATTTTGTCTCGAGCTGCTTGGAAAGCTAGAATGAGCCTTTCATCCACTTCAGATCGATTAGGTTTCTCATCTAACTGTTTTACCATGGATTCAATTTTATCTAGCAAGAGATTGAATGATACAATGACTAGCGGTAATGTAACATATTTGTCTCCACCAAGTTTTGTACTTGAAAGTTTAAAGTTTATTAGAAATTTATGTAATTTTTCGAGTACCTGCCATTCATTAGCTGTGATTTGAAAATCATTTAATTCGGTGACAGAACTGCACAATATGTCAATGCCCGCTCTCACTTTTAAACCAAATCCAATCATATCATGTGTGGAATTCCATCTCGTTGGACAGTCAAGAATGGCATTTAGATTTGATGGCACGCCAGCTGCTTCACAAGCAGACTGAAACTTCTTCTTCACTATCTCACTTCTTTTTATTTTACTGGAAATACTGCGTAACTTTGTTACAGATGTACGCGAGTCAGCAATATTTGGTGCAGATTCTTCATCTTCCTCATCCTCAGTTTCGTCTGCATAGTCTTCGTACTGCTGATCTTGCGCGTTAGTGTCAGACTCACAGTGTAATGCTAAGGTCTTTAATAAATCTTGTACACCAAGGTTTAAAATGTGAGCAAAGCACCGGAAATGTTGATTGTCTGAATCAAAGTGTGGCGGCAGCTGTTTGCCCAGTTCATACATAAATTTGGTATTTGCAGTTGCGTTGTCGACCGTGATACCTTGTATTTTATCAATTATGCCATATTCCAATAAACATTCATGGAAAATCGTTGCAATATCTTCCCCAGTATGTCGACCGCGTGATGGTATAAAATCAAGAACTACAGATTGATACTTCCATTCGTTGTCTATATAATGAATAGTAACCCCGTAGTAACTCCTACCAGCAATTGACGTCCACCCATCAATGGTAAAAGACATTTTAGATGATAATTGTTGAAGTCGTTCCTTGAGATTCAATTGGAGCTCTTCAAATCGCTCTTTGACTTTCCTTCTAAGTGTAGACCTTTTAGGAAACACCATATTAGGGCAAATACGTCGAAAATATACTTGTGTAGCTTCGTCATCGAAAAATGAGAAGGGAAGATATTTTTTCACCACCCAATCAACTGTAGCTGTCGTGATGTTGTCACTGCTGTTTTCCGACTGAAACAAAACAATATATCTTGTGTTATTATTTAAAACATACTAGGTTTGAGCGTATAAGAGGAGGAGGTTTGTTGTTGTTAAATCGAGAAAATCGTTAAATTGATATTTGTTATATTAAGGTTGCACTGTACTGTAATTTACCAAAATAAAGTACTTAGTTGTTACTGGCCGATTAAATGAAAATATGGGTGTTTATAAAAAATATTTAAGACGATAATTACATACTTAATATGTCGCACCCCTAGATGAAAACACCACTAACTCAAAAATACTTACGTAAGTTAATGGCGTTTTTGAAAGTATCGCATGAATAGCTACGCGGAGTTAAAATTCTTTTAACTGTTAAAAAAATATTCTTACCTGTCCACTTCTTCCAGCGGTTACTAAAAAGCTTGTGATATCTCCACTTAATTTTGGTTTAACAGGAAGAAATATTTCTGATTCCTTTTTGTGGAAAGATATTAGATGTTTCCTTAAGCCTGAAGTGTTTCTGTTTTTCATTTTTATTTCAATCTTTTTATGTTGGCACAATTTACAGAAGGCAGTTTGGGATGCATGAATTATTTCGAAAAACTCCTCAAATTTGCTTTTGGGTCTTTTAGATCTGTGACTCAAACTCTCGTTACTCGGACTAGAATAATTTGAATCTTCGTCACTCATATTAAATTGTACACGTGATACGTGTTTAGAAAACAACGAGAATTAGTAAAAACAATTATTAAGTTAGACTCGAAGCACAGCTCAATTGGAAATGACTGGAATTAAAATAATTCCTTTATTTATAGTACGTTTCCTTGCTTTCTACCGCGCCGCCTCGCCACGTGCCGGCTCTATGAAAAGGATGCCGCCGCAAATCAAACAATGCCGCGTGCGGCGTACAAACACACACTAAATATTACCTACTTGTACAGACGCGACGCGTGAATAAAATAGAATTAGTGCCAATCACTATTCTTTACATATAAGTGAATGTTTTGGCGTACATCTATACTAATATTATAAAGCTGAAGAGTTCGTTTGTATGTTTGATGACAGAAGTTTTAAAATAAATAAATAAGTCCTGAACGTCACTATACCTCCAAAGTTACTATTCCTCGTGGACGAAGTCGCGGGCACAGCTAATAAATACTTACTCTCATCATCTCTCTCAGAGATATTCGGGCTGGTAAGTAATACAAAACTCTTATCGCAGGCTTTTTATTTTATTAGTAGGTAAGTACCTACGCTTTTTATATTATTTTATTAGTTTTGTAGAATTTTTTTACACGTTTCAAGTATATTTAAAAGTGGCTACAATATTTATTAAACGGGTGATATTTGAACACTTTTTTGCTATTTTTTCTTGTAAAAACTTAAGAAATATAATGACTAAATGTACAATAATAGTACCTAAGTAATTAGTTTAAAACCATATAAGTAATCAATATTATAATATATACTTACTAGAATGAATTAATATGACATCTACTACCTATCCTTACCATTTTATCCTAATCATAATACTACTTGCGTGATCAGTATAATGTATTCATTTTCATTCTAAGCACTCTGAAACTTATTTATTCTTTGGAACACCTGTAGGTACTCTTAAAAAAATTCGAAATTATTTTGCATGAGTATACCTACGCCCTATGGCGGCAATCAAATAGTGTCACAAATGTTATGATTTCGGCGTGGCGGCAACGATTGTTTTAGATTTCAAAAGAAGCCGCGTGTGTCATAACCATGTACTTCCGAAAAGCGGCAAATTTCTTTGAGAAGTAAGTACAAAACCTTTGATGCCGCATTATCAAAGTGCCGATGGTTAAAACATAACTATGCATGCACTCAGTTTGATTTTAATAGATATTTTTTTATTCGTTATGTTTATGGTATTAGTCGTAATGCGCATAGGTCCAGTTTTTCATATTCTTTGATACAGTTTTTTGCGTCACATAGAATTCCTAAGCGTACCTACCTATACACCGAATTGTTACACCTAACTACTCAGTGAAATAGCGCTAAGTCCTAGCTGCAAGACGCAAGAGTCTTGCAGGCTATGTCTTGTTCTTGCTCAAGTCTTGCACGGTCAGTCTTGGTCTTGGTCTTGCTAAAAATACGCGGTCTTGTTCTTGGTCTTGGTCTTGCAAAAACGCAAGAACAAGACCAAGACTGCAAGACCAAGACTGAATTTGGGCAACACTAATTGTGAGTTGGTGAGTTACAGTCGCTCTTCATTGGCTTCACTGCTCGCGTGGGTTAGGCATGCACGTCCAAGCATGCATGTAAAGGCATGCATGTTCCGGATTCCATTGTACTGTTTTGATTGCTAACAAATACCTTACAGAAGATGGCACTGCCAGATACTTACTTTTTACTACCTCAAAAAGTATAATATCAAAGTAAATTTTAAAAGATATTTCAACCGCAGTAAGTCAGCGCATGATTACTATTGGTACTATTAAGTGCACCTCCCACTGTTACTAATATATTTGAAATAGCCATAATGTTCATTGGATTCGACAAACTCTAGTTAACAAATATTCCATCGCATGGCTGACCACTATTTTGTTGACACTGTAAAAGGCACTATTCCTTATGAATGAACCGTGAGACCGTACGCGTGTGTGACGTGTGAACACGTCACGCTATCAATGTGTGCGACTTGGTTTTTTGTGAATGGCCGGCGATATCCGGTCCTACCATATCGACTGGCCTACAGGTTTCGTTATCATCTCTCGGACACTGTCTAAACACAACATATAAAAATTGTGTTTTATTGCATTTTACAACTCTCCCGGCCCATGAATATCGATGAGACGTATCAAATAATAGGAGTTTTGAGTGAAAAAATGTCGAGTTGTATAACGTAGGTGTCAATGCGTCTACCATTTCTCTAAACAACGATTTAAGGACGGAGAGTTAAAATTTAACATAACAAAAAAGTCTGAATCGAGAGTAGAGATTTGGGATATGTTAATTCAGCTTTATTCTGGTTTGAATAACGTATTCAAGCGGCGTGGTCGGCTTGCTCGGCAAAAAACCTATAACCGAATATTTGGAATTGTGTCGACGCACTTTTACTGGTGTAAAACGAATTAACAACTGCGCCCGATTGACATGATGAATAGATCAGTTTTTGTGAGAATAATAATATGAGTTCATAATTCATAATGTCTGGTGTATTGATTATAGTGGTGTTCTAGTTGCAATTTGACGCCTAGTTAAGAGAGTAGCGTAAGAGCACATACCACACGCCAAATGGTATTATAAAATTAAAAGTATTAAGTTTATTATTTCGTATTGAAACCAGTCTTACTTTAAACCTTCAAAAGGAGTCGCAACATTTTACGTATCAGTTTTTTTTCTTAGTCTTTTCTATCATATTTCCTAACTTCCCATTATACTGAAAGAGGAAAAAGTGAAGGTGTGCCAAGATTGTACGTTAAACAAAACACAGCCTTCAAAAAAGGTGCATCAAGATTCTCCCGCCGAAGACCTTGTATTACCCAATAATAAACTAAATTCAAACACTAAAACAAAAAACACAAAGACAGAACAGAAACAAAAAAGCCACCCTCACCAAACGAGAACACAGTTAGAGCAAAACAGGGACTTGCCTTATCAAAATTTAAATTTGGAAAAAAGCGGGGGCTTCGTCTCATTTCAATAACCGTTATTCGCGTCCCCTCCCCCCTCACTGACGTGCCCCTCACCCCCCTCCTGTCCCAAGCCCGGCCGGCCGAACTATAGGTGATTGATAGCCCCAAAGAAACAATAGGCAGTCTTCGAAACAGAACCACGACGCGAATCCTAATAAACGCTTTATTTTATTTGTTCAGAATAACAAGAGTCCGATATAAATATCGATAGTCGACTTAGATAGGAATTATTGACGCTGCCGTGGAGAATTTTAAAAGTTTCTTTTACATATTCACGTGAGCTTCATGATTTAGAATAAATCAACACACTTGGGTATATAAGTGTCTATTAAAAATAGTGCGGAGAATTTTAATGGTAGACAATTGACGACATACTCTGATTATTTCCATACTAATCTCCGTAAATACCTAGGAAGGAATAGACATAGTCAAGATGTTTTTAAAAGAATAGTATGTATATTCAACTTCAGAGTTTATGGCCCACAATTTTTTTTTTCTCCTCTTTACCTTGGTGTATGCTAGACAAGGATTCGAGACAGACTAGACAAATACTAATTAGCATTAACAGTCAGAATGACAATGAAAGCACTAATCTAATTTAGTCCAATTTGCATACGAAGAATATAAATAATCATATTTGGTCACTGACCTTCGTCACATCCTTATGGCATAAATCAAACTCAAAGCAAGGTTACAATTCCGCTCCAACCTAATATGATACATTTACATCAAATTATCCAAATATATGAACATGCATGGCTTCTCATAGAGGCGTTTCTCCACATTTTATTTTATAAATTCCCGACAAAATTATACATTGCAGTTTGCACAAGCTAACTGCTCAAAATCACAGTGATGATAGTCATGACAAAACGTCGCATCGTTGTCACGCTTAAATTACAGCGGCTGCTGTTATTAAATCCTTAGAACCGACGATATGTTCGCCGACTTTCAAAGGTATGCTATACAACAATTACACACATTTTCCCCCATATTAAGTATGGTGTAAAAACAAGTAACAAGTCGCGTCATGCGTGTCATTCGGCCCTCGCTATGATTATTCGAGCATGTCATTAGATGGCTTTTACTTGTTAGAGTGGTACAGAATGAAAGCGACATTACTAGTAAGAGAATTAACGCCAAAATCGTTTCAATAATGTATGCGCTGGATGGTTATAACTTTGGGATGTACGGACGTGTCGAACGGAAAACGTGATACGGTTTTGCATTGCATTCTTGTTCTTGTCAATTTAACTTTCATGTTCTGGACACATTTTTTGCACAGGGAAATGGACTGGTCAGCCAGTATAGGAAAAGTGTCACTTTGTACCCGTTGAGTACAAGCTTTATTGTAAATTGGAAGCATATGTTATTGCGCAACTAAAAAAAACATAAGAGTTTTGAAAATATGCTCTATATTTTTGTCTTTAAAGCTCTGGATCAAAGATATTACGAATATCTAAGATAATATCTTATGATTAGTGGTAGACCAGTGTCTATACCACTATAGTCACGCAGAGATAACATGAATATGTTGTCTCTGAACCCCAATGAATCTCAAAGCCCAATCATAGAAATTCTCTCAGCAACTCGCTAACATTAGCATCCGTGTGTCCCACTCCAGTCGTGGGTCGTCCATTTGCGCGAAAGCGTCTCCAACAGTAATTGCATTGCATCGCGTTAGCTTCGTCGAAGGCATTAAACCTGAGGCCTATGGCCTATCGACTGTATGCCATTTTACTGTGCGTTAACCTGCTTCTGTCTGTTCCATGTGTTATTAACATATTGTCATGTTTAATGTGGTTTATGCGATGAGGTGTCAACTTAAGATCTACATTGTGTTGAATCTTCAATCTGTCTTTTACTTTTATTGCACACGGCTTTTCCATTTCAGTTGTGACATTGGCTGAATAGTCGACATCGACATTGTTTGCCATATTAAAAAAACAATAGAATAGAGGTGTCCACATTATTCGTTGGTATTCATTTAAGTGATTATTTAATTTTGGTACGAGTATCTAGTGTTGTGATAGTGTGATTATTAAATGGTACATGTGTGTGTATCAAACTTATTTATGTATGTTAATTTTAATGTATTATAAAATATAAATTTCTGTGTCGTAAAATTTTGTAGCAGCATATTTGATTAAAAGTTTGTTGTTGATAGATAACAAATGACTTTGTTTTGGGTGTGTTGTCATATCTAAAACGACAGTTTCTTTATTAAACCTTTGTTTGGTTGTAAAATTTTGCAATTTCGTACATCTCAATTTGAATATCATTATTCGCAAATTGAATCGTCCATAAAACAAAACGACTAAATCTGTGAACGTTAAAACCCGAGACACAATCGGAGCTAGCACATTTAATATTGATATTGTATTAATGTGTTTTGAGAGGACAATTAAAATACTTATGTTAATAGCCCCACAGAGGACCAGCGCTGTCAGTGTGAGACCGGTCGAACGTGATCCTTTTACAGATAACCAAATAATTAATTAATCAAAACAATATAAATGGTTCTCAATGACTTTCACGTCAACACAAAAGCTTGATTCCTTGCGTTTTATTGTTTGAATTGTTTTAATGATTCTGATTATTTTATCTTTATCTGTCAAATGGGAATTTGGTTAGTGTGGCTACATCTAAATTGACTGTGTTATCTGAAGAGACACACATTATCTTTATTGATATTCTGTGAATAAAAACATTTGGGAATTATTTAAATAGATACTTAAATTAGAATTATTAAAAGGACACACTTAGCATGTGTATTTGTAAAAATATGTATGTTTAATTCTATAAAGTATTAGCACACTGCTATCTAGCATAGGCGTAAATGCATAACACACAGTAGCAATGGCTTTAATTTTGACAGTTCAACAACATTGATTGCGTTAATTACGTTGCTGAGCAGACTATTTTTTCTAACATAATGAAGCAATGGATTAGCAATATTTGTATTTAAGTAGATCTATTCTGTTTAATATTGCTGATCAATTATCTATTTTGTATGCACGTATTTCTGTGACAAATAAACCTATTTTTATTTCTTCTTTCTTTCAATATATTTAAAAATCATTCAGATTATAATTTATAGTGTGTACGTAATTAGGGTGCAGTACCCATTTTAAAACATGATTAAGAAAACAAAACACAATCACACAAAATGAACCACAAACAAAACAAAACTCCAAATAACAAACATTACTTGTTTAATAACAACGAAAATCATTCTAATATTGTAAGTACACGAAATTGATGTTAATCAACTTTAATCATTGCTAGCTGTATCTGAAATTGAGCTTTGTTAGCCGCCATTATTGTAATAGGCCGGTCAGTGTACAAACAAAAATTATGTGAAGGTAATTAAAGAAAGGGGTTGATAATAGCCTGATAATTTGGCTCGGGCAATTTTCTAGAATTATAACAATGGGTGTTTCGTATCCAGATTGCTCTGATGGATAACATGAGGCGGTTTTAATATCATATTAATTTGGTAAACGAGGTGCAATTATGATACAAAATTGTTTTGGTATAAGTGTGATTGAGGTAACTCAGGTTTGAGACAAAAGAATGTTTAGTATAGGGATTAGAAGGGTTTGTCATTAATGTATAAGTAATGTGAACATATGGCTTAGAATCTGATTCCCATCATCAGATCACGGTAAAAAAACATCGAATATAAATAATATTAAAAACATTCAACTATTAAAGAAGATATTTCCTCTGATCTGATGCAGCTGGCATGAATCCTTTAAGGGTTAACTATGCTATAGCAGTGTTAAAAATATACACACCATATCCAAAAATTCGTTACTCAGTTTTTTAACGAAGTACAAAAATAATAAAATTAATTCATAATATCGTCAAACAATTACCGCTCGGTCGAAGGCTTTTAAACAAAGAGAACTGAGGGTCAGAGGGTGACATTGGCAATTTCATTTGCCCCCAATTAGCCGGTTCCAAAATTGAATTTTCTGACAATATTACCCGGGTATCCGGATACGGGCCGATTTCCACAGCCTCCGAGTGAAAAGGACAGAAGATTGAGTAAAAGAGATGGTGCTACAGCAACAGGTGGCGTTTTGCAGCAATTAAAACTGGGTTTTAATTACTGGGGGAGATTATTAGCAAATCTCGCCAAACGACGGGGCTTTTCAGTGGAATGTAAACCACTTGAAAACTAGGGGAGCGAAGCTTTGCCTTTCAAGTTAGCTGTTTGGGCTATAATTAGCAATGACGACGGAATTAAAATCAGATAACGAACGTAATCGTATAGCGATTAGCATTTATTAAAACCATTATGCTTTTGAATTGATAATTTGGTACAAATGTGTCGTTTATGTTGATTAAAAATGGATCCTGTTGATCAAGAATTTAAAAATTTACTGGTTTAAAGAAATACCGTCTTTATTACTTAGACTTACTGGTCTTAATAGGATAATTATATTACCAAGATCATGTCATATGGACATTAAAATTTCACTCATGCGCTAAGTCAAGAACTAATTTATTTTTATTGTTTTTAAAATGCATAATGATGTCATCATCTGCAGACTATCCCCTTTATTCATAAACGTTGCTTAATAATAATTAAAGTTAAGTAATGATTAGCGACTGTTTAACCATACATTTTTGATGTTTGAACGTCACTTAACTTTAATCTTCGTTTATGAATAAACCCCTAAAGGTGTTCCCAAGTGCATCAAATAACTTTATTTTGGTAAGTATCTTGGAAATTTATCAATTACTTTACGATTTAAAGAATTTTATAGTACCATTATTACTTATTTAGCAAAGCAAACAAAGTTAAGTATGTAAGTCCCAACATTATGTCAATATATGCAGTGATGGCAATACATTAGCTAATTTATTTTCTTTTTATTCATGTATTAGAAGAGAAGACACATAGAGATAGTTTCATTCTGTAAACAGTTACAAATATCAATAATTTTGGATTATTCCACTTTGCCCTGCCAGTGGAACAAAGTGAAAAATATTACTACTGCCATCATAGTTTGCAGGTAGAGAAAATTATCAATACACGGTGAGGGAAGAAAAACAATGCTAGGATTATTCCATTTTTCCCTACCAATGGGACAAAGTGGATTGTTCACAATTTAGACGTACACTGTGTCCCACTAAACGCATGAACTATGTGTTAAATTAATCCCACTAGGACTGTCACTGTTTGAATTAGGTGCATTCAATTAAAAAATTATACATTTTAATGACCTAAATAAATATCAATTACGGGGACACAGTGGCCGCCAAAATTATGAACATTCCACTTTGTCCCTCTGGTGGGACAGATTCCTAGGGCAAAGTGGAATCATCCTAAATTTTGCATTATTTTCCCTCCCCACACCGTGTATTGATAATTTTCTCTACCTGCCAACTGTGATGGCATTAGTAATATTGACTTAGTCCAAGGTTACTAGCGCAATTTGTAAATATTTTATCTGTCCTTACTGAAGTTGTAGTAAACCACTGTTCCATGTATTTCTTGCTATAAATTGAATAAGCCTATTATTGTCCTCTGTTGAATAAAGGATATTCGTTTCCTTATCGGTATAGGTACCAACTATATTATTAAACAAAGTTACTCTTCTCAACCATTCCGAGAAGATGCGTTAAAGGTGTCAAACAAATATAATCATTAATAACTAAGATTCTAATAACTAATGACATGAGAACAGCAAAGTTTTCACACACCGTTAGGCATTGTTTTTTCTAGGTCACTAAGTAGGCAATAACATAAGACAAATAAATCTGCCTATACACCCACATTCAACTTCAGAAGCCTTCACAGATAAGTAAACCAAAAAAACTCAAGTTACTCGATCTAAAAAGTCATATAAACAGTTATATAAAGAAGCCTCGTATTATGATATCCTTTCGTAAATACCGCTACTGCTTCTCGATGCTTATTTGATACTTAGCTTTCTTGAAATGTCTGCATTTCCTTATGAAAAGACTCCCAGGGGTGTGAGGTGGTTTTTAAAGGAGCACGGTGGTAGGGGGGCTGTGTTTGTGTGTGCGTAGCCTTTAGCATGTGTGACTACTCATCTATATGTGTTAATGCGTTTTCTTTTTACCAATTTTTCGGGTGACCATTGTTTGTTGAGGGTGAGGATTTTGCATGAATTGAGTAAGTATACCGGTTTTTAGAATGTAGCGCTTACGTTTGTTGGGTTCTTTTACGTTAAGACGTCTTATATGTATGTCTGTCAGATAAAGCTTTCCATACTTTTAATGAGTTGTTTAATTTCATAATATAGGTACTTTGAATGAGAAATTTGCATATTCATTTATCAACTGTAGCACTATCACTCCTTATTGTAATAGAATGTAGATTTTACATTGCTGCATCTGTTTAAACTAGAAGTTGATCTCAACATAGTTGGAAAAAGTCTTTTATTTTACATAAGGTTATTTCCCCCTTGAGATGTTTAAAAACAAACCAAAGAATCCCATAACTCTTCAGGCATACTTTGATCACATCCAAAAACCGCACCAACTCATAGTCACCGCACACGTCTTCGCTCAGTCCATACGAGCGTGCATATTATTACCCACACACACACAGACACACACACACATTGTCGTGTGAGTCACTCCGCTATTCACGATTTTCGCATCGATGGTGTTAGTATTGATTTCGTATTGTCGTTAGCTTGCGACATGTAAAAAAAGAAAAGGGGTCTTGTGGGCCGTACACACTTGATCGCTGCTTCCGGGTAAGGTGTTGCCTTCAATTGTGTAATGAAATATAGGTTTTTGTGCTCTTGTGAATGGAAAATTTTTGCAAGCTTATGTTAATGTGTTGACATCTGACTATGTGTATTTCTATTGTGTATTTTGGACTGAACCGTCCGTGGCATTGACATTAAAATTTTCATGAAGTTGCAATAGATTTACATTTTGTTACCGTCAAAATATTGGATTTTTCACACAGCTGAAAATTAATAAGATCCTTATGCTGTAGGTACAGTCAGGAAAACTAGACGTAGGGTGTCAATTTGCTTAGAAACTGACACCCTATATGTCAATTTTCCGTGTTCTAGCCATTTCATACAACTAACAAAGACTGACAGTCTGTAAAGTGTAAAGTAAAAATTAAAAAGAGTGTAACGTAAAAAAAGAAAAAAAAAGGTAAAGTTAGGAAAATCGTATACACAAATCACAATTTGTATATATGGAATACGGACAATTTCAATTGGTAGTCAATTTGCTAAACATTTCATTTTCCTGACTTTACCTTTCTTTTTCGTTTTTTACTTTACTTTTTAGAAGAAACCTATAGTAAAGTGTGCTTGCTTAATACTATTTCCTTAGTAACTTACCTCTATGATCTCAAGCATCATTTCCTAAAATTTTCATCCTTACACACACACACACACACAAATATTCACACTCTTAAAAATGCGCCATCGTATGTGTAAACTCCATTAGAAAGAAAAAGGGTCTCAAACACGAGCCACCATTAGAAAAATGTCGCGATAGGATGTTCAATCATTTCGGTACCAATAAGGGGCGCTATCGATTTTGGCGAAAATGTCAAGCGATATCGAATATCGCTAGCGAGTAACGCGTGGGGTTTAAAGTTTTCTTTGTAATATTTATTATCTCGGTTTCGTCTTGTAAGGGTGGATATCAATGTTATTATGTGACAAGAAACTATGCCTAGGCGGTTCAACACAATTTTGCTTCATCTTTCAAAGGTGGAAACTTTTCATAACAAATCAAAATGTTTTAGTAGTAGGTATACCTGCCTATGTAATTATTATTACATAACATATTTGAGCACTTAGTGAGGTGTAGTTTGATTGTATATATGAGCGTGTATTCACAGAGCGGAGGTGTAGTTTTGACATGCTTCACTGTTGTTTGTTCGCAGTGCTGTCATGATTTTTTATTTGGTATGAGGTCTTGTTGAACTTATGACCTACTAACATCACTGAAGTGCTATCAAATGATGCTCATACTACTAAATAATTGTAACTTTTTCTGATTCAAGCTTCTTGACACATTACCATAGTCACAACATCTTCTATACAAATCATAAGTAATTGTGAAATTGGTCTTATAAATATGTAAATTATCTTTACGCTCGTGCTGTTTCGGTGTCAGCACAATAGTAGCTGATGGCACGCGTGGAAGACAGAATAGAAATCCTATATTTATATAGTAAAGATCTGTATGCATATTTTCCCCTCTCAGATACTTGCCTACCTTGTTTAAATTTACATAAATATAATACTTTTTATATTTATATTTCAATGATATAAGATTTAATAATGTCAATGATGTACCAAGTTTGATATATCGTATAATAATATAGCTTTTTGTTAAAGATACGTTCTGGAAATTTCACTGAAATATCTATAATAGCTAGACAAATATGAAACTATCGGAGATATTTTTCAATCATAATGAGTTCATGATTCCTAGAAAATGTGACTATTTCGAATACTTAGTTCTTTTTGTATTTTTGCAAACTAACCCACATTTTTGGCTTCAAACAGGTTCCCAAAAGAGACCTATTATAGACAAAATTACATCACTAACATCTTATTCGCTAATTTAGATACTTGATACTGTAAATACGATAATTTCCGTACGTAAAGATTCTAATAGGTACTTTTTGTTACAGGTAACCCACTTTGATATTCATCGCAAGGAAAAACCCACAAAATTAAGAGGTAAACGCACAACAACCAACCTGTAGGAATTTAACAATCAAAATACTAACCGTAAAACAATTCAGTGTTATTTAAGTGGCATTTGAAACATAAAAATGCCTTGTAAAAGTAGTTCGCCTATCCGCTAAGAGATGGCGTTGGCGGTCGAAGCTGTTCGTTCGTTCGGGGTTTTATTTTCTTTAGCCACGTACGATACCAGCGCTTCACACATGTGTTAGGGGAATTTTCTCAGCTTTTCTTCAAGTGGGAAATAGTAGGGTTGTTTTCGGACGTTATAGTACGCCATTGGTCGTATAGGGGGCGGTGTGCGTATGTTTTCAGCTGACCGTTGACCATTGGATTCAGTTATGTTTAGTGTTATTTCACATTGATTTGTTTAGCGACGGTTTCAGTATATTTAAAATGTTGTGGTATTTTAATCGGGCTGAACGACGCTTATTGCAAACGTAATAATTGTGAGTGAAAAAATTTAAAAATGTCTGCGTAATTTAAGTAGGTACTTACTTATTCATTTCTATGATTACAATTTTCAATTTAGGATTAGGCAAATTTTTGCATAGTGTTTTTTAATTCTCACTAGGTATATCTTTGTATCCGGATTACTTACTTCTACTATACAAATTTAATACTCTTATTTTGGACCACATGTTGCATCATGTTGCATGACATGTTGCACATGTTGCACTCTATTTGTTACTTAATTTTCCGACTATCTATTGAACCCAATTTGGATAAAACCACGTAAACAAGAAGTAAATAAAGTAGAAGACTACTCAAGTAGATAGTTACACTACCTACATGCCTAGCCATAATTTTGCGTTCAACTCAACTGTTACTTTCACGACCGTTAACCGCACATCTCGGTACAAAAAGCTCATTTCTGGCCTTTCTTTAACCCTTAAAGTGCATAAAATGTGAAATAAGTTACCTTAAAGTCACGTGGTTAGCCTATGACAGATCCAAACACCTATTTGTGTCAGAAGTCAGTGATTGGGGGCGCTAACAACGGAAAATTACTTAACCCTTCAAATAAAGAGTCCAGTCCACGTGAACAAGAAGTAAACAAGTGCGTAGCATCACATGTAGGAAAGAGTCACGGTTACGTCAGTGGGCACAGTTCACGATACCAAGGTCAGGGGTTGGCCGCGCGGGTCAACGCCCGCACCGCTTTGTGACTGAATCGCCGAGAGGTCACGCCACGATTGTATACACTGCCTTTTTTCGTACATTCCCAATAATAATTCGATTTGTAAAAAAAAGTTCAAGAAAAGAGGTTTTGATTTTTTTCGAGAAAGAGACAGTTAGATTCGGAGTTTTAATAGATTTAGAAATCAGATTGAAAAAAAACTGAGGTTTAAAAATGGAATACGAATTCGCGCCATAAACCGTACTTTGGATAGGTACACGTTAACGAAAGCCTGAAACCTAGTGGCCATTATCGCTTTTTTTAAATATTCTGTAATCGTTATGTAAACATAGCGATTTTGATGTCATGGAACTCAAATAAAGATTATAAAATTCAAGGTCAAAGTCACACCTGTTACAGAAGATAGATTCATGCATATTCTGCAAAGAAAAAACGAATAAAATTTTATGCTATGTTTCTCTAGTGGTTTTTTATTAAAACTTTAGACTTTAAAACTTTTGAAGCAATTAACAGTTGTCTTTTTCTCTAAATGACAACGGGCAAGCCTCCTGCGGTATAATTCCGTAACTCACTTACTTATAGTAGCAATGGCTTTCATTTTGACAGTTCAACAACATTCATTGCTATAATTACGTTATTAAGCAGACAAATTTTTAGAAAATGGAGCAATGGATTAGCACTATTCTTTAAAATCATTCAGATTGTGATTATGATAACCTAGCTGGAGTCTTGGATCTAGAGGGTGTTCAAAAACGATACAATTTTTTTTTTATTGTTCCTTTATTTGCCTTTGCTAAGCTTTTCATTCTTATGGACAGGACACGAGATACGTTATCCCTCTTAATATTTTTCTCGCTTCTCATCTAGTGAATAAATATTTCATCCTTATGGACAGGACACGAGATACATATCCCTCTTAATATTTTTCTCGCTTCTCATATATAGTGAATATATACCTATCTTTTAAGCTCTAAGGGTACAACTATTTACTTAAAAATAACGTAAAGATTTATTCTTCGTTCGGGCCTGAAGTTTTGTCAGACATTCCAAAAAATTCTTAGTTTGTCCCATATCACTATTGAAGTTGTGCGCTCGTCCCAAATTAGAGTACTTACCTACACAAAAAAAGTAACCTAACTGAAATTTTTAAAACAATAATTCAATAACTAAACCCTTAAACAATTAAAAAATAAACTCAAGGCTTTTTTGATACAGAAATGTTATTATTCCATAAGCGATTTTTTGAATGACCCCATGTTGACATCTCAACAGTTTGACATTATTATCCGTAACAATTTTATGCATGATCTGGACCTGTTAAAATGACACATTAATTTATTATCTGTTTCGTAATTTTGTATTGATGATGACATTATTGGATAAATTTTGCATGCCAAAACTCAGAACTTATTAATTTATTATCTATTTCATAATTTTGTATTGACATTATTTGTTAAATTTTGCATGCCAAAACTCAGGCAGAATGTACCCAGCTCACTATATTTTTTATAACAACTTTTTTGTACTATACCTACATTCTACGCGAATAAATGATTTGATTTGAATAATAAAACAATTCTGAACATTTCGGTAATCCCAGTTTTTTTTTTGTGTAGGACAAAACTCAGTGAGCCAAACGAAAAGTAAATCAACGTAAAAATAAGTAAACCCAATTAAATGGTATATTTTAAAAATACAAATATCATAAATATCCTTGGCGGATCGCTCAGTTCACAAAAAAATAGGTAACTTATAGGTAAAGGACCAAAAAAATATTCGAAATAATATTATTATCACCTGAGGAGTTTTGTTACAATGTAAAATATATTTCATGAACAAGATAAACTGAGAAAAAGATAAAATAATTATCTACAAATCTACGATTCAATGCTGGTGTGACTACGAGTCCGCACCCTCAATGTCGCGTGGAGATACTCAAGTCATTCTGATTCATTTGTTTTTATGGCTCTTGCTCTTATTTTAACAAGATCTTCTTCCTCTATTTCTTTTCTATTATTCCAGCCACTAAGTCCTCTGTTTTTTTGCTACCGTATCCTCAGGAAAAGTTGACATTGCTGAAAATCATTGATAATAACAAACCATCTATCTAGAGTCTCTAGCCTGACACAGCGCAACTGCTGCTGTGAAGAAGTCTCGAGTCAATCTTGTAGTGTCCCCAAACGTTATCTATGTTAAGTAATCTTTTACGCAGCGACACTCTATAGCTCGGTTTCTCGAACCTTTGCTTAGCTTAATGAATCCTATTGCACGATTCACCACTCTACTTACCCAGCGTTGTAAGGATCAATCTTCTCGAATTCCACTTTCAAAGGTTAATTGTTGCTATAATTTCTTAAACTACCTACTTATAGCTTCATACTCACTTCCCTCGGACGCGTCGACACGAACTTACTTATACTAGGCCAAAAAGAAAAGAAAGGTTGGAACTAAGGCTTTATTATATAAACCACGAAAGAACCCGAGGTGACATCTTCACCACAAACCGAATTGGCAATTGTCTGTCCTAAACTCCGCACTGCCCTTATCCACTCCGGCGCACCACAGTCCACAATAATATCCTAATTTAAAATAGCACAACCTACCACAGTATACAAATAGTGGCAGGTAGCGGTGGACACATTTTTTGCATGCGCGTACGCCGTGGGTGGCAGCCACAACGTGGGGGAATTTATTTATAGCTACCAACATGTCACAACTGGACATATACGATTTTTATTGGTTTTTTCACATAAATTTTCGATATGTCCTGTTTATTGCAACTATGTTGTAAGTATGTGAAAATGGGATGGTTGATGAGGCGTAGACATAACCCTTACTTTGTCTTAAGTTACGCGTTTTTTTAAAGACTTTCGAACAAGTAGGCTTTGTAATACCTGAATATACTTAAGGATATTAGATGATATCGAATGTTGAAAAGTGATGAGGAAAATGTCGTGAGGAAAGTTTTGAGTATAAATGTGGATGACTTTAAGAGTAGTGGAAGACCAAAGAAACGATGGATGGACTGTGTGAAAGATGATATGGCTAGAAAGGGGGTGACTACCGAGATGGCCGCTAATAGAGAAGTATGGAAGCAAAAGACATGTTACGCACCCCAAATAAATTGAGTTAAGGCAAGAGAATGATGATGATTAATAAAGCTCTAATGAAAGCCGATATAGAGGCTAATAGCCTATTTTCCTTTCTATTTAGCCCAGCAGTGGGAACTGCTGAGCCAAGGCCTTTCCTTTCCTTTTCCTTTCCCTCTACCACACACGTCTGTCCTCTGCCATTACTCGCTAGTCCCTTCAATAGAAGTCAAGTTCGTCCCACCGTCTTCGTCTTGGAGTCTTCGTCCTATTCATATATTATTATGTTTAACACAAAATTTTACTACCTTCTCTAAAGCACCGACGATTTGAAATCGCGAAACTGGTCTACATATTTCAAAAGTGTCTGTAAGCGACATATTTGTAGTAAAAACTTCGTACATTGAACATCGCTTATTTGCCGATATGTATCAACTAGAATAAACATTTTTTACAACTTCATGATGAGCAGCTGGTAACCATCTTGTTTTTGTTGGCTCGTGTTTGTGAAACAAGATGGTATTGGTAACTAAGTACAAGCGTATATACCTAAGCGTGGAGCAGCCATGTTTTTCTGTTTAATTATCTGCAAAAGATGTAAAACTGTATAATGACTTGGTTAAAAGGGAAGATTAGGGATAAATAAAAATATTTTACTACGTGGCAACTCGTTCGTATATGAAACAAACATTTGTTTGGTCTACAGATAAACAATTACCTGTAGACCGAACAAATATTTGTTATGCTTCAAAAATGGTAAAGGATAAGCTTTCGTAGTCTGTCATTTGTACCATATTGTCTGAAAAAGGCGTTAGTTAATAATTGTTCTCGACTGATGATGATGATGTCTATAATAATATCAATATCACATTATAAAATATCAATGGATTAAAATGTCTTGTACGGTTAGGTATCTATCATAGTTTGGCATTTCCGTCACTGACTAAAGAACTAGGCCAATGAGATAAAAAAAAATCATAGCATTACTATTGATGTTTAGATAATTTATTTGACATTGAATTATCATAGAATTATCATATATATCTTATATATTTATCTTGAAGATACTTTATTTGAATTGGATATATCTTTCCCATATATAGAAGTGGTTGACGTGACCACTAGGCTTTTTAACTACCTAATAGTTAATTGGGAAGCAGTGAATCATAATGATTTTGTCTTAGGAAAGGGAACTTAACATACGAAAACGCCATCAAAGCAACGATTGCTATTTAATAATTGACCAGTCAGGCATGCTAAAGACCACGCTATGTCGGGCACAGTAGAAGAGGAATCTGTTTAAGACACTGGAGGTATAGATAAATCCATTAGGCTACAGACTGTTTAGTAATAGGAGTAAGGCACGAGTGAATGCTTTTTGTAAGTAAGTGATTTGACCGCATTATCGCTTAATATCAGATGAGTTTCGATTAGATAATGGTCAAACGTAGATAAAAGAGACCGAAGAAAACCCTAGACTATGATGAGAAAAAAGATTATGAATGTTATATTAATCTATTTTAATTCCAAATCGTTTCTGCACGTGAACTGAAAAAACTTGTTAAATTAAAACATTCAGTAGGTTGATTTGTATTTTAGGATTTTAGGTTTAAAATGTATTTTAAACCTAAAATCCGTCCATGTCAGTCTGTTGTGTGTCTTAGTTGCTTGACAGATGACTAATTTGTGATTATCTTGAATTTCAGTGTGATTTTCACGAACATGTGGAACGATTTTTGATAATATCCTAATAAAAAATAAAAATAAATCTTACATATATAATGTAGCGGTTTTTATGTCATACTTGTAATCCATGACCTATGCTCAGACCAAATAAAAACCAAGACGGAGCGCTGCGAACTATACAGTGAAGCATACTAAAACTACACCACCGCTCTGTGCATACACGCTCACACACACATTTACACCTATTTACAATGACACTACAATCAAACTACACCAAACTAAGTGCACACATGTTTACGAAACCGGCCTCACGTCACTGTTGACAGCGCTCTGTCTTGGTTTTTTATTTGGTCTGAGGACCTATGATGTCTTTGAGTGGGTACTTGTAGAAATTCTCTTGTGATGGGCAAAGTTCAGTAGTTGGCTGCTACTGCAGTTACAGTACAATGTTGGGTAAATAACATTATACAAACTCATCTGTATTTAGCTATACCTACGTCTGACAAGTTAAGCGGTCCCTAGACGATCATGCGGCATGACATACGTTACGTGCTGTCATGCATGCATGACTGTTTAGTTGTATTGATTGATGCGAATGACAGCAACGTAGTTTGCATGACCTGCAAACTACGTTCTGGCAGTTGATTGACAATTCCATAGAATGTAGTGAATTATTATGCTGTATGATGGACCCTCATACAGGGTCCTTCATGCAGCATGATGATTTACGTAAAAAATTGCATGTCCTGCTGCATGATCGTCTAGGGACCGCTTTAGACACTAGGAAGTATAATAAAGCTGTGCTTACACGCTTTCTTTTGTTACTATGATATTGAAAAAGCTATTAGTCCATTTTGTATAAAAGAGGTTTGAATATGAACCTAGTTAGCCTTTCATGCCAGACAAGTTACTGGCCCGTCACGCTTCTATGTGACTCAGTTACCGCCATCTGTCGATAGAATTCATATTAGATTGCCGTTAGGGGAAGTATTATGAATGTGTTCCCGCGTTAACTCTTTTTTATACTTTCGTCATCATCTTATTTATTATTTATTTATTTGTTGGCTTCTGTCATTTTCTTTCAAAACCTTATTATGAGAAACATTGCAGCAGTTTGTGTTGTAGCGCAAGTGCCCAAATTTTACATTGTTTGCACAAGCTTACCTAAGTGCGGGGCTTCGGTAGGTTATTTCAGCACGAAGGTAACAGTCTTGGGACTACTTTTTGTTCAGATTTTAAACGCTATAGCAGAACTGAATATTGAATTATAGTACGATAATAACGTTTTTAAGGTCACCCTTCACCATCACTTGGGCGTTAAATAGCCCACTTCCGTCCTTTAGTTGTATTGGGCTATAATCATTTGGAAATATACAACTTTCTTTCGCCTCATTCCCTTGTAAATTATCATTTTTTAGTTCTTCTTGTTCATGTTTTTACGAGAAATGATTAACGTTGTTTCGTCTCGTGTATTCCATGCCGTGTCGTGGCACGAAAGTGAATTAAATTTTTTTGGTCCAAAACTTCGCCACCTCCACAGCATCATCTATCGGTGGCAGCGCAGAGGTCGGTATGGCTTCATTTTTTGGGGAACAGAGGGCACTTCCGGCGTTCCGAGGTGACTTTACGGGGATATATTGCTTGTCATTGAAGGCAGCTTAGTGACAAAGAAGAAAGAAATAAAGAATAAACATTTGTTTGCGTTGGCATAACGCAAAGAAAGATCACAAACACAAAAAAGAACAAGTTAGAGGGAAATATGCGTCACATTCACGAAAAATGGCCATCGCTCAGCATAATGCTGCGACCCTATGCGAGACAGAGCTGGTTTTCAGTGACAGCCGACGTTGGCGGTGAAAGCAGGTTTCCCTGTTTGTTCTATTATTAATTCAAACAATCTGCGTAGCCTATGTTGGTTCAATTAGGATTCGGAGTCCCTATTTTTCTTTATTATTTTTAAAAAGTTACATACTGCTGACTGCCACGTTGGCATAGTGGTCGCAAGTGCTGGGTTCGCTGAGCATGGAGTCCTGGGTTCGATTCCCAGGTCGGGAAAAATGTTATTGGGTTCTTTCATCAGCAATTTCTCAGTAGTAGCGTGAAGTCTGGATTTGTGCCCGGTTGATAGCAATAGGCTCGCTCGCTATTACATGGAACTTAAACTTAACTGACGAAATGTGGGTGTACTAAATGTTCACCTCTGCCTAACCCTTCGCGGATTCCAGGCGTGATGTTATAAATGTCTATTTTTATTTTTTAAAGCCTCAATGATGTTCCCGAAACCTTTGTTATTAAGTTATTAGGTACCTACCTATGTAAATTTAGAACTTATTATTAACCAGTAGCCAAGTCATTGGTATGCGTACCATAGACCTTTCCATTAACAAAAACATAGTGGAGGCATGCCATAACACCTGCCAAATGTTTATTATTCATTGACTGTGTTATTTATAAATTGTTATTTGTTTTTTAATTATTTCTTCGTAGTAGGTAATAGGGGACATGTGGTTTCCTGTGGAAAGTAAGTAAATTTGTCCAATGCACCAAAAACGTGTGATATTATTATACACAGTGTGTCCGGAAATGGACTAATGATATTCTAAATACTTAAATATAAACTATTTTAAAGTACAATTTTAATGATTAAACTTTTTCAATGTTTTTTTTATTTTATTGATATCCTGTTTAGGATTCCGACATTGGCCTTTTGCGCTTACATACATTGTAACAGCGAATCAATTTTCACGCCTCCCCCTTAAGACCTAGGCCATTATTTTTTGATATTCGGATAGCTCATGACCTAAAGAGGTGCCATAAATATAGAATATGAATTAAAAATCTTAAAAAATAAAATAATAACATATCCGTGAAATTTCGCACGTATTCTGATAGCAACGAAACAACAAGCAAATAACTATAACTAGTTTTTCTAAGAGTGAATATCACTGAATGCGATCAGCACATCTAAACCGAGTTCAAGGGCTATCAGTGTCAATATTTGAAAGAAATTCATGACACTGACAGCTCTTAAACGTGGTTTAGATAAGTGCTGATCGCGTTCAGTTTCATTGGTGAAATTCGCACTAAGTCCATGAGAGATTTTTGAAACGAAGTTGCATGTCTCACTTTATAGATACCTACTCTGCACACTTGGCAAAAGAGAGCCAGACGGAAAAAATTGTAACATTTTGACCGTCACGACACTTTTTTTCCTTTTTTCTCTAAGTGTACAAGCGAAAGAAACTTCGTTCCAACCGGGTGTCCCAAGACAAATCTCCACTGTTTATTTTTGTGTTCAGGGGTAGTATTATGAAGTATTAATGCCATCATTATTCCACTGCGAAAACGGGATGGTGCTATCGGCCTGGTCTAGCTCCGTCTCTCTCTCACACTGGAAAAATGGTGGCATTTAATACTTCATAATACGGCACCGGCTACGTAATGTTGGTAGTTGGTGGTTGGTGTTGGTGTATAAGTGACAGCTAACTCTCTTCTTGTGAGCTGGTAATTACGTAGGTACCTAATCCATAGACATAATACTAATTTACAGTATGTTAACTAACAAAGGGCATTCCCGTTGACCAGCAATAGTAAAGCGTCCATAAATGCAAAAAAAATTATTACAACTCAGTTTTTTTTAAAATAAGTTGTGATATATTCACAAAACTATTAAATTGATACGTAAAAGAAACACTCTGTACAGGCACACTTGTATTTCAACGTAGAAAGACAAGTGTGACAAGTACAGAGAGTTTCTTTTCCCTATCAATTTACTTCATATTTTTTGTGAATATTTTACTATAAAAACATTTAAAAAATCTTATTTTTTAATGGTAATATTTTTTTAGCATGTATAGACGCTATGCTATTTCAAGTTAACGAGAAAGCCCTTCGTTAGATAACATACTGTATACCTAAAATCACGCCTGTAATCCCCGAAGGGTCAGGTAGAGGTATACCTATAGTACACCCATATTTCGCCAGTTATGTTGAAGTCCCATACCTAATAGGAGGCGAGCCTATTGCCATCATTCGGGCACAAATCCAGACTCTAAACAACTACTGAGAAATTCCTGATGGAAAAACCCATTAACACTTCGCCTGAGCTGGGAATCGAACCCAGGACCTCATGCTCAGCAGCAGCGATTGCGACCACTAGACCAGCGATAGGTACTTATCAATATCCATAGCTAGGTAGGTACTTATCGATATCCATAGCTAGGTAGGTACTTATCGATATCCATAGCTAGGTAGGTACATGACTTATCGATATCCATAGCTAGGTAGGTACTTATCGATATCCATAGCTAGGTAGGTACTTATCGATATCCATAGCTAGGTAGGTACTTATCGATATCCGTAGTTAGGTAGGTACTTATCGATATCCATACCTAGGTAGGTACTAACTTTAAGTACCTACCTATAAATGCGAAAGTAGTTTTGTGTCTGTCTAAAGTTTTCACGCCTAAACCCCTGAAACTGATCGATCGTTATGAAATTAACTAAATATTTAGTATATTTTAATTAATTTATGTTGGAATAAATCAATCTGCCTAGCCGGAGCCTTTTCCCAACTATGTTGGGGTCGGCTTCCATTCTAACCGGATGCAGCTGAATACCTGTATTTTACATGGAGCGACTGCCTATCGGACCTGCACAACTCAGTAACTGGGTAATACTCCTTGGTAAGACTGGTTGTCAGACTTTCGGGATTCTGACGACCCGTTTCGACTTTCAAAGATCCACGAATGACAGCCGGAACCAACGACTTAACGTGCTCTCCGAGACACGGAGGAATCTCGGTATGTAAAGATTGTCACCCATCCACGGACCAGCCCCAGCAGGCGTAGCTTAACCTGATGGTTCGACCCGTGCAGCTGTTACTACTTAGCTACGAGCTGCTAATTTACGAGTATGTTGGAATAAAGAGCGTAAATAATAAGTAGCTAAAACTTTCTCTAGAAATCAAATAGGACCTACTTATTCTTAGAGCTGATTTAACAAAAGCCAGTTGTCTTTTATCCGTGGAATAAAATTTACGTCTGACAGTTTTAGTAAGTATTGAAAATCTGTCAAAAAATTATTATTTATTCGCTAGATTAGATTTATACTAAGGATAAAAGTTTGTTCGAATTCGCCCTTATAATGATTAATTAATTAGGTATCGGTACATAAGTACTAGATACTTCCTTAATGTTTTTGAGCCGAGAAAATTATTAAATTATAACTACCATATCTAAAAAATAATAAGCTAACCTAGAGTTTTACTAATTAACAACATTGTTTTTTACTGTAGGTATTATACCTACTTAAAATAATTAAATTCTTAGAAATAATTGGTATGTAGGTATTCATTAGGAAGGTAACCTACCTAGGTATTGACCAGTCGAATTTTTATCTGCTGGAGAGTTTGTTGCGCCACTTCTTCTTCCCAGCTAAAGCACTAGGAAGTGGTGAAGGGTGGGCGTTTTGGGGGACTGTCTTATGTAATTTTGACGTTCGAAAAGTGCTGATTCTCAGACTAGTTTGAATAAATTACTTTTGATTTTTGCTTTTTTTTATTACTTAATTATCATAGGACGTTGGTGTTAGGTACTTAGACGTAAGTATATAATTCACTAAAGAGAAAATGAAAATTTCAAAAAAAACATACATGCTTTAAAAAAAATTTAAAACTGTGAATCTGTTTCAAATTGTATGAAACAACTGTGCATCCATTTACTTATCCGTTAAAAATTGTATGAATTTGTAATATTTTGTAAATTGTGGGTACCTATTGTTTATTATAACAAAAAATGTATTCTTTTCTTTCAATGGCATTATCATTTCAAATTTATTATTTGGTTAAACAATGAATACGAAATGCTTAATAGGGGTTTTTAGAATTATCATTTTACAATAATTGGTTTTTTAATTTGCATTAGGTCCTTTGTAATTATAATAACTTTTAATTATGTAAGTAGTAGGTAGCTACCTATACCTAAATCTAAACGTCACATGAATTATAATACCTATTACATTAATTGCATCTAATTCTTTATCCTTTAATTTCCGTGTAAGTAGGTACTTATCAATAAAATAATATAGGTAGGACTATTAAAGTTTAAGGAAACAAAAGAGGATCCATTATTTTCTTAGAAATATCTCCTTAGTTTGATTGCAAATGTAAAAAAAACTTCAGTTTGGAAATAGCGTTAGGTAAATGTTAAGTGATGAACTAATTTTAATTAGTACCTACTTAATTATGTTTAATGAGCGACGTAATGGAGAGAGTTCGTCTCTTCTTAGCTACTTGCTATGTAGGTTTAAGTATCTAAGTAGGTACCTATTATGATGACGATATTTATTGTTGTCAAACCATATTTATCTTAAAACTCTTTCTTACGCGGATACCAACCCAACAAATTGTTCTTACCTCTCTTTTATTATTACCCGGATACCAACCCAATAAATTGTTTTATACTAGTTAGGTAAGTATTTATTTCAGTAGGTATTGACAATATTCTTTAATTAACAACCATATCATAACATGTCGTTTCCGTCCTCCATAACATACAACGACTTTTTGACCAATTACATTGACGAGACAATCATCTCGACCAGAAACAAAACAAATGCATTCCAAATTCGAACGCTGGAATCCGCGAAAAAACGAAACGCGCGAGAGCATCGACAATTAAACGTGTGTAATTAAATGCGGGCGGGGCTTCGCGTTAATGAGGGGCGCTCAGAGGCGGCGGCGGCCGTAATCAACATTAAAGATTGGCGGGAGATGCAGCGCCCCGCGCCCGCTCCCCTCATTACTTATACAAAATACTTAAGACGCGCGTCGTCCCGCTCTCCGCGCGCTAATAGCTCGCGCCCACTCGCTATCGCCGTCCCGCTTCGGCCGGCGAGCGTAATTAAGCGCTCGCATCGCCTCGACTCGCTCGCGGCCCCGCCCCCTGAGGGGCGCGGGGCGCGCGGCTCGGGCGGGGGGCTGCCGCGCCGGCCGCGCAGTGTGCCGGCGACCGTTGACTGTGCTGTGTCGCGCGCGCTGCGACCAACCGCACCCCGAAACGACAAACTCACACCAACAACACAACTTTAAGTTCCTCATTAACAGTTACAGTGGGTGTTTTGGTGTAATAACGTAGTTACTTGTGTTTTGACTGACCGCACTCGAGTGTTACAAGTTCTAAGTTCTGGATACTGGACAAGTGATTAAAAGTGACTGCGTGCTATGCCGCAATTAACAGTATAGCTGCGTTCTGCGGGCGATGCTCACAGGTTAATATTTACTTTTTAAGTTTTCTTATAGGAATCCGATTGCAGGGAGGATCTGTTTACCTAAAACAATCCATAATAGTCGAGTTGGAGAAAGTCGGAAACTTCAAAAAATATTGTCATCGTTTTCGGCCGAAATAAAATTTGGATCAGAAGTTCGTTAAGTTTTACCAAAGTGGTTTTTGTCGGGCCTACGTGAAAATTCGCAGGATTTTCCGAGTAAGCCCTTATTAGAGTTTTCCCGGGTGTCTAACAACTGGCAATTTCTTAATAGTTACGGGAAAAGTACCATCCTGATTATCCGGTAACTTTCTTAGCAATATTTTGTGTAAACAAAACAATAAATTAAAGTCATTTCCATGCATCGGACTTGTTTTTCGGAATGATATTCCTACTTTACATGTTACTCAAAGTAATGTTATCGAGAAGAAAGCAGTTGAAATAAATCTTCTGACTTCCGTTAATCGCTAAGTTAAAAAAGTATTGAAAACAGTTAAAAATCGGCTGGTCTTTTCAAAAACAGTTTTTAATTCGCCACATTGTTCATTCAGAATCCCTTTTATTCAAAATTTAAAAATTTTAAACCATCTTTCATTCAACAATCCTAACCGGTAAACAACCGTTCTGAAAAGAGTCACAAATCTCCACTCAACTTTTTAAAAATCGCAATAAAAAAAATTTAAACCCTTAAACCCTTTTCTGCTAGCATTTGAATTCCATCCCCGCTACAAAACTTGCTAAAATTTTGTTCTCAGTTGAACACTCCGTACCGTCGCGCGCAAATTTAATAAACGATGACTTTTTCAAAAAAAGATAAATGTGGCATAATGTTGTTAAAATGACATTATTTTACAAACAGACAGACAGTGAGTTCCTAACAGTTAGTTTTGTTGATTTAATTGCACTTTCACACCGGCTTAAAATGCCAGACTGTAAAATTTAAGTGGATTTTAAAAACGATTCCTCAGGCTTGATTTTGCACGTCAATTTAAAGACTTATCTCTGTTTTTTAATAAAATTATACTAAACCTAGAAAATTTAAAATCGGTTTTTAAAACTGTTGTGCTCTTATTTCTTCTTGAAGATAGTTTATTTTGTTTTTTTAGGATTATGTTTTTCATTGCCTTTGGTTCAAGGGTAAGAAATGCAGTAAATTCCTAACATGACAGGTCTTGTTATTCATTTAATGGCAACCATTACGCCAATGACCCCTTTAAGGTAGGCAGTGTTACAGTTTTGCATAAGTACATAACATAACCTACCTACACACAGTTAACGGATAGCAAGCAGTATTACTTCCTATTGGTACCGACCTACTTATTTGAAATTCTCTATAATTTCTGATCTGACATCTTTTATCCACCTCGAATTCCAGTAGAATAGTCCAATATTCTCCTAAGTACAGCACAGCCTGAAGAGTTTTAGGACGATCATGGTTTAAAGAGCAAGCCAAAATCCCTCTTGCGTAAGCCATGTTGTCTTCATACATTCATAAAGGTATTTAGTAGTAACAAATATACCTAAATTATCTAAATCATGTTTCAAAATATTGCCAGGCTTACAAAAAAGAGATTGCGTTTGTTTTAAAAAAAAAACCCAAAGAAATATCGTCATTGACACCTTTTCTTATTTGATTTATAAAGATAAGGAAACTATCAAATTACACATTTGTTTATGTGCTACGAGATTTGTTCGTTTTTTTTCAACTCGTTGTTTTTTACCGTACAACTGATGACTAACTTATCCCTCAGAACAAACAAAAAACGTTGACATTGTCAACAACGCAGCAACCGCGATCTATTGAAAACTGCGTATTACCGATTTGGCCTTAATTTCGATTAGTTGAAATCAATAAAAAGAACTTTTTAATCAAGAAGTTAATTTTCCTTTAAGAAATCCAAATTGAAATTGCCGTTATTCGCAACCCGTGACATTTGATAATCGCTATGTGAATACCGTGTAAAAGAATTAAGATCTTTAATTCTGATTCACAAAATGCTTATAAACTAGGGATTTTGTACCTACGTATTGAGATTTATTTCTAATATTTACATACCTACTAGTAGACACTTAATTCATTGTTATGAGGAGCTAAATTGCCCTCTTCGATTTGTTCCGTCGTTTTCCTGTATAGGTATTAAAACGTGTGACTCTTCAAGATTTCTTCAGTGTGGTGTTTTATCTAGGTAGGTATTATACCAAGTATTCACTTAGCATGTCAAAATGACCTGGTAGGTACCTATGCAAGAATTCATAACAGTCCGATAATACTAAACGGAGTAGATACACTCCGTTTATATCCAACTCCTAAAACGAAAAATCGCACTAAAACCCAGAAGTAATCGGTAATTGCTTTACTAAAAATGATATAAACAAATACCTATTTCAATTAACAAACTTTAATCAGCGCTCAAAAATTCAAAAAAAGAACCCTTCATGCGCCTTGTGCATTCCCGCGCAACGGGCGGCCATCTTGCGCCGAGATTACCGATACACATTCAGGATAGATCCATTTATCAAAGCGATCGATATCTATCGCAAACAGTATTTAATTTATTACTGGTATTATAATTGATTTGTGCGTAGGCGCGTAAGGTTGGTGCGAATTATACTGACAATGGCGCCACCAAAGACGTTATGGTAATGGGACCTTATAAGCATAACACTTACTTGAATAGAACTCCTTTTCGATTCAGGAGTCTTAATACATTTCTTTGTACATTTGATTGTGGTGCTGATGTTCTTGTAAACAAGAAACCAGCACATTTTTTTTGGCCAGTAGAACAAAAATTGCTCGACCTAGTAACCATAAAAGATGTTGCATTTCTCCTAGTAATTAGCGGTTCAATAAGACCTTGATATTTTGGAAAAAAGAGGGTTTCGAACTTTAATTGTAAACCTTCCTAATTGCATAGGTGCATAACTGTGTAAAAAATTACTCGTTTCCCTGTAATAACTGCAGCAGCCATTAGGTACCATTATACCGTGTATTCCGCGCTCCTTTTCTTATTCTTAATGACTAGTAATTAAAATGTCAATGTACCTATAAATATGTATGAGAGATGCATATGTCATTATGGGTACATACGGCATGGCAATGCAGGCCTATAATTATTTACAAGTAGCACCTATATGCAAATATTGTAATAAATTAATGCAAAATTTATACTTGCATTAATATCTAAGTCCGATGTATTAAGCAGATAAAATAAATAACATTAATAGCCAAAGATTAAGAAATACCTTTAATAATTTACAATAGGTTTAAAAACTAAATTTTTTGACGATTTAGTGATAAAATTATGTATGTAGGTATTTGTTGCTTTACCTTTTCTATCGAGGGAAGAAAGTTATCCTCCTCTCTCTGTCTTAGGTACTTATTTGAGCGGTGAACTACAGACCTTATTGCTTTTTTAACTTGAAATACTTAATTTTATGTGAATTAACAACAAAATAATGATGACTAGAGAAAAAGTTGTAAAACAGCCTAGGAGCAAAAAGAACATAAAAAAATTACTCTCAATAAATTATATAATACTATTGAAATGGCTCTCGTACTATATTTGTTACATTTCTGTATTTACCTTCAACAAACACGTGACTTCGGGAACCTCACTACCTTAAACAATGAGAAAAGCGGATATTTATTTATTTATTCAATGTTACTATTGCCCGATACATGTCTGTCTCTTCGACTAATCTAAAAGAGTTCAACCCGAATTCGACAACATTTAATAATTTGGAACGACCTTCGAGCAAAATTTGGTTTCGGGATTAATTAAATAGGATACGCGTGTAAAGCTAGTAAATCGAAATAAAAAATTTAATTGTATATGTATTATTTGCTACACGAAAAATAATGTCACGTAGGTAGGCATTCTATGTATAATTCACGATCTCGAAGTGTGATTTGAAACCAAACAGTCGTCGAGACGAGTATTAGCAATTTTAATGTGTTCAAAACACTGTGGTAATAAGCTGTAGGTTTATCTCGTTATAAAATCAAGCTGGAATTGTCTATGACTCCAAGGGAATTTCTGCGTAGAGTAGTATACATTGAATATCGAGTCTGACTGTTAGTCTATGCGGTTAGTTCCGGGTTACAATAGATAAGAAGGCAATTTAGGTTTTTTTTTTAAATTTATAGTGTCTCTTCAGGTCAAACTGCATAAATCATTTCACAAGTAATCAGCAAAATAGTAATATATAAAACTCCAAAAAGTTATTCATAATAAACAAATTTTTAAAACCGGATACTTGATCTGGTTTTAAACAAGCGGAAGGGAAGGGTTAAAAAATAGTTTATAAATATTAAACTTTTTAAATTATTTAATATCAAATCAGATTTAAGTCACCATGTTGGTATGTAGGTACTTAATTTATGAATGCAATATCCAAATAAAGCACGTATTATTTCGTGGCGTGGTGTTAAGTGTGTTCTCGACTATGAATAGAACCACCCTGTCACATTCCGTGGGTGTTGCAGGCGAAACTGAGGGATTTATTAGGACGGGCAGCAATATCTACCCATGCAACTATTATGACATCATTTTCAAATTACCATTTAGCCAAACGTAATAATTATGGCATCCTAAGAGTACTACCTAGAATTAGGTAAAAAAAGTTATAAATGGCAGAATATTTCAATCACTTAGAGGTAGGTATACAAATTGCAGGTACATATATAATCTATTAAAACATGTGTCGTAGTTTTCTGTAAAACAATAACAAATTACGTCCAACGTAAATGTGTACCAAGCTATTCATTGAATCATAAAGAGACCGTTTCGATCAATTTCTATGCCAGTATAATAATAGGTCATTTTACCCTGAAGAATATCGTTTGAATTACATACATTTCAATAAATCTATTAGTCATACCGTAAAATGGTCTAGAAAAGTCTGAAAAAATAACGGACATCTTACGAGATTGTCTTACAAACTTCATACAACTAACGCCATCTATCGGGCGGTAGTGGAAGTTTTTTTTTGTGAAGAGCGCGCGCTTCCTAGTGATAAAGTGTTCTTACTGAAGATCCACTAGATATACTGATAACTACTTGTAAGGGTTCTCAATAAGAGGTTTTAGGATAAATTTGTGTTGTTTATTTTATTTTTGTGTGGTATGAAGTTAGTCTTATGTTTTCTTTCACAGACCTCTCGGTGTGGTGTACCGTGTCACCGTGTAGTTATAGGAACAGTCTGTGCTGTTTCGTGTAACATAATTTTGATTTGTTTGTTTAATGAATTTAAAGAATCTGTTTTTAGTTGTATGAAGTATTATTATTATGATATAGGGCTACAATGTTTCTTTTGGTAAGATGTTAAGCCCAGTTTGGTTACCTTGGTAGTGTGAATTTATTTTAAAACCATCTTGAAAGATTTAAAGCGAAAAACCTGTATTTTTTAAAACATCATAGTAAGCACACAATATTCACACAATACTGTAACTTATGGCATAAGCAGACCTGACAATGAATACATAGGAAATGCATTATACAGGGTGTAAAAAAACTGGAAAATTCTGGATTCCTGCGCACATTATGCCCATATCAAGTTATTTGGAATTCTTACGTCATCAAAATGTCTATGTCTACAAAAATAATACAATTTGTCATGATGTCGGCGACCTGCGTGAGGACGACGCCATCTCACCCAAATACATGACATTACACAGTTCCACACACAATACACTTTAACATTCAACTGATTCCAGATATGCCATTCCTTTCCTCAACAAATACAGCCATATTATCTCACAGTTCAAAGGTCCTTTACCCCCATAGGAAATTACGGTTATTTTGGATAAAGTTTGACATGAGACTTATAATTTATTAGTGTAAAATCCTGTTAATTCCGTAATTAATTAAGTTACATACATCACTACACTGGCTCATTACCACCCCAGCCTCGTGCAGGCACGCTCCACTTTTTTACTGTTTCCCGCCATTTGTGGTGAACTTGACAGTTGACATTAGTGACAGCGACCTCACTGCCAACCAGCACGAGATAGTGTTTACACTAATAAATAAATACACTACAATTAGCATTAAATCTTGCTACATTCGGTCTTGCTTTACATATTACTAGTTTTTGCCCGCGGCTTCGTCCGCGTGGCTTTTGGAAAATATCCCAAGGGAAAGTACCCACTACCAGGAGTAAACCCTGTGTGTTAATCCAGGTAAACAATGTATTACGTAATATATTGTTTTAATTTTTCATATAACTCTGTTTAGGTACACGGCGCATGCCAGTAAAACTCCCACTTGGCATGATTTTTTCCGACATCTTCAACAATCATCGTCGATATTTCAGCCAATTTACACAAAACTTTAATGAATTATACACCTAAGCCTTCCTCATGAATCACTCCGTTCATCAGTGTAAACCGTATGAAAATCCGTTCTCAAGTTTTTGAGTTTATTGTGTTCAGACTGACAGGCGCGGTGGAGGGACTTTGTTTCTCAATATGTAGTGATTTCCCGTCTCGAATCGTCCCATATGGCTCATCAATACATAAAAAGCAGTCCAGATGTTTGATTTTTCTTGCCAAAAAATGCACAATAGATGCAAAACTGTGACTAAATCTAAAGAGACATTTCATCAATCTAATAAATTACTTCCAAATTGTCCTTCTTATGTGCTATACAGAAAGAGTACGGTTGTCCAGATCTCGAACAAAAGAGTGTAACACAAATAGTGGCTTACTTCGTCCCATGAAAATAAAACGACAAGACAAGTGACCGTTATGATTTCGCACGTGTCTCCCATTCACAGATGACCCGAGCCGTTTACCTATTTACAATCGTTCAATGTCCGTTATTCTATTTCCAAATTCAATCCAAAAGGTGTTCTATAAATTTCCGCTCCACATCGGTCGCGTTCGGCTTTTAAATCGAATGTCAACAAACATGGCGACGTCAAACAAATCGATTTCCGAATTTTTAACGCTGCGTTCGAGCGCCACTATTACAATTACAATAACAACTTGTTATTCGTGTCGATTTTTTCCTTTGCTATAAAATATCATTTTTATAACTTAGGAATTTATAAAAAATAAAACAATGTACTTAATGGTAAAAACGTTTGTAAACCGTTACGGTAACAAAAGAGGCTCATGATGTGTCGAATAAAAATTTCTACGGCACTTCTGACTCCATTAAGTAGTGTCAAAGACGTATATATTTGTGTGTACAACAGATTACGTCCACATACCGGTACCATTTTCTCGTTTAGCGCAATTTATCAGTTGAGTGACATCAATAAGTTTTTCGTCGATTTCTTACGTGCATATATGGGTATGATAATTTGTTTCCGGCGTACGCGGCGCGTGCGCATGGCACGACAAACTATTACATTCATAGCGTTAGCACGATTTGCATTTGAAATATTTCGTTCGGCTCGCGCCAGTAGGGCACAATGCCTTCGGGAGAGGCGATACATTCAATAAAAGATGTAAGCATGTGTCATATCAAATTTCTTGGTATATTTTTCAGCGGCTCGTGCTGTTGATTTCCTTAGCTGAGTGATAATAGGGCTCATTTTGTGGCGCACGTGCATAAATAATGGGTACCGGCTTTCGGCTCTTGTGTGCTTTGGCTTATCTATTTAACTCGTGATACATAGCGCAGAGTGTATTAGTTAACTATGTAAGTGGATACTTTGTTAGCTGGACATGCTTCTTGTTTTAGGTTACGCAAAATGGTGTCATATAATTCCTTTACCTTAGAAAGTTGCTCTAAAATGTAACACTGGTTTTTTTTTTCTCAAAACTAAAGTATAATTTCAATAACACAAAAGCGCTTATTAATAAGTTTTTATCCCAAAATTGCGTCGAAATTTCCACTCATTAACCCATAATTGTTCTCAAAAACTTTCAACACGCGCAGGTGAACGGTTAATTACGCTGAAATTAATTTGCGCGAACAGTTTCTGGCGTTGTGGCGTAAACTTGGCGTGGTTGATGCTTTTGTTTTATTGAATAATTGCCCAGAGGTGTTTCGGACGAGACCGACTGGTTCCTTCAAGGCCAGGCGACGAACTTGCCCGAACCATTGTCCTTATTCGCGCCGACGAAACTCGACTCGATTCACGTTACCGACGACAGTTTTTTTTAAACACTAAAGTTTTTGGGTAGCCGTTCATTGTTATGCTCAAGTTAAGCTTTTAATTGAGACATTATTATGGCATTATCGCACCGAAAATCAGAAAATGATTTTTGAAAAAGTTATTTTTGGCTTTGAAAACTCGGTTCGAGAGTGTTAATAGGTACACAAACGCGAATAGTGTCGCTTTTAGCGATAATTGTGCGTAGTTATTGCGAATAGCCCGAGGCAAGGCGCGCGCGCCGCTTCGGTTGACATCGCGCACCGCTTTTTGATGACTCTGACAAATCACCTTTTTCGAGTGCCTTCGAATATTGCTTTAGTAAAAACGTTTAACAAATAAGCTAACTTTGGCTTTACTTTCAGTTTTGTAAAAAAGATTTCTATAGAAAGAGAATTGATTTCAAATTTTTAAGTCAACTGTGTCATCTTTTCACTTATACCTACCTACCTATCAAGCTACGTACTAACGGAAAGAAAACAGGTCGTATTTCAATAAAACAAAATAGAAAAAGTACTTCCTAAAATTCATGTCCCATTTTCCATAACAATATAGGTACCTACATTATGATGTTTTGATATATCGCACCTTTAAAGTAAAACCGTTACTAAACGAAAATTCTCATGAATTGAGTTATCAAAGCAATCTATTTAAAAAAAAAATAACTTTCCTAAATTACGTGTCATAATGTAAACAGAGATCTATAATAAGACCTCATTAAATGTCCTATAGAACCCTGCACTCAGATTTTATTGACAAAAACGGTGATTTTTTTTTAATATTGGCTCTCCTGTAAAATTTTATAATTTCGTTTAGTAACGGTTTTACTTTAAAGTTGCGATATGTAACCTCTATATGTTTTAATATCAAAAAATTAAAACAGCTAATGATATTGTCTAAGATAACGGCTCATAATCCGTTGTATATTGCTTCGGTATCTGTAGATACCGAACATAAACATTTAATGTAATTTCCGACTGACAACGAGGGTGAATCTTCTAGTCATGATTAAATAAATGAATCAAAAATACGATGAATTCTGTTCAATTTTCTTGGCCAATTACTGATGATCTTGAATTCTGAAAACTTTTTGAGGTTGCTCCCCAATATTTTTCCAATCTTATAACTAATTAGAATTTCGCTTGAATATTGTAGAGATTGAACGTCACGCACATTCTACTTAGTTATGAAGCTTTCCAAGTTCCAGTCAATTTTAGTTTAAGTAGGTACAAAGCTTTTAATGTCAGTCAGTTTCATTCTAATTCAAATTTGCTTCACATAAAACGTACTTTTATTAACGCATCCTACAAAACCATGAAAAAATACACAAGAATTTGAGTCATATCATCACTGGCAGCTTTATATTGTTCCACCCACTGTTCAGTAACGGCTTCCTCCCTTTTGTGCCATGCTTCCCTGGTCTGTGCGAGTCTCATCCAGGAATAATTCGACTACCAAAAATAAATTCCCAAAATTTAACCGAATAACCCTCCTATATCTATGAACACCTATGTAGATTAAGTATATTGTCGAGCCACTCCAGTTCAGTAATAAACCTTGTTATCTTCCAATAATTAGCGATAACTACCCAAAACGTTATCTACGGTGTTTGCTATTAAATAATCGATAGCACTCGATCGATAAACGGTCATTGGCTATGGCTTGGCTGTCAATGAGAGTTCCTTAGGTTCCTATCTCACTAGGACACCAGTGGCGGTGCAACCAGTCACGCTACCAACAACATGTACACAGCTCTATGGGGGATACCTCACCTAGTGCCCGATAGGTTGCCATAAATGTTGATGTTACCTTTGTCAAAGTGTGGCGCCACCATGTATCCGAGTGAGATATAAGCCTCGATTTTTTATGTTAATTAGACTAATTCCATGGTAATTTGAAAATTCGTCTTGCTGCTAAGCTGCTATCAAATGGTTTTTGGATTGTGGTTATGTTTGTGAACGAAGCAACAGCGATTTCAGTCTATTGTGGTGATTCAGCAACTTTTTCGTAGGTACACACGGCTACATATCAACCTATGCATTTCCAGTATAAGCTGATCTCGCATCGTATAGGATTTCCGTAGGCTTGATATGTAGCCATGTGTACATGAATTGGAAAGTAGGGTTAATTTTGAGTTATCTTTATTTATGAAACTGTGTAAAAAAAGCTAACAAAATTACTTAAAAGCTTTAGATGCATTTGAAAAGCTGTAAGTAAAAACTTTTTGAAAGCTTTCATTTTATAATTCACACCTTGTTATAACTAACTTTATTTGACATTTACTAGGTACATTTTCATCCAGTAATGATGTTGTCACTATCGCATCGCTTGCAAAAACATCCCTTTATTTAACACTTACTTTACAATGTATGGAAGTCTAAGCATTTTTATAGATAACATAAACTTAGACACCTATATGTTCAAATAGTTAATTAAGTGCTTAGGTACTTAAAAGTGTCAACGTAAGACTACCGTACAGCCGTCCATTACAATGAATGTGGCTACATTCTCGTATAAATGGCACAAAAATACAGGCACAAAGCTATGAAAAAAAACTTTCTTTTAGTTATACAGACTCCATGTTTAAGAAACTATCTGTGTGCATGTGTGTGTGTGTGTGTAAGTCGTTATAAGCGAGTGAATCATTTCATTATGCATGCAAAGTGTCAGTTTAATTAAGTTTTGTGTTTGCTGCAATTGTGGTGGACATTTGTAAGGCTCGTTATGGTCCCCCCTCATTGTTTTGAGTTCAGAAATAACTATGATGCAGCATAATTTTAAACTGGCACAGAGTAGGCAGAATTCTTTCGCTGACCGTTGAAATCGGTGACTAACCAGTAATTAATAGTGATAATTATCGCAGACACTTCGTGGAATGATTCATTTGCTCATGTAGAAATAATTTGTGGCTTCGGTTTTGATTTATAATGAATACGAACAGGATGTGATGTGGGACCTAGTTAATGTGTCCTTCAGTTAAGTGATCTTTTAAGGGTGTGGGCTCACGTTCGACATTTTAGATCAACGGTTTATTCGGAAGTTTAAAAATGTGTCAGCTACCTGCAGTTTTGTTTACAAAACAGCCGTGTCATTGAACACTCTAGCAGTTGTTCACTGGTTTTTGTGTCATATGCAGGTCTACCTACTTATTTGAAATTACCTAGGATTTGTTTACTCTTGCATAACACCACACGAGGTGTGGCGCAAATCGACGCAATAAACGTTCTAGTTCCCCAATAATTATGTTTACAATCGTTTAATTTCCAGAATAATAAAATTGTAATCAGCATTAATTTGTCATGTGAGTGCCGCCATAAATCGCCCAACTTCCAAATTTCCAATTTATCGATAATTAAAATTGCCCGCAATTAGAGTAAGTAATAATTACGAGTAATTGTAAATCAACGGATTTGTACGTCGCAGCGGTGTTTTTTACACCATATGATCTTTATCTTAGTTTATGATTTAATTACACGTTAATATTAGGCCTCGTTATTTCGTATCGACTCAAAAGGTGTAAAATTTAATACAGACTATTATCCTTAGTAATAAAAGGAGTGGCCGTGAAAACAATTTTATACTTTGCCTCCAATTAACTGGTGTGTAATTAAATTTATATCGACACGTTGGCGTTTTAGTGTTATAATTATAATTTTGTTTTAATTAAAAAGGGTTGTGAATAAATCTAAAAATATCCATAAACGTATACAGCATGAAGTCAAAGTCAAACGCAGTAACATTATAAATTGAATGGATTATAAAAGCCTAAAAAAGGTACAAAGTAAGGCGGTGTGCACACTGTCGCCGCAACGCCACGAGCTAAACTGCGTCGGACGGACGAAATTACCCTCTCGGCCGCTCCCATTGTTGGGTTGCCAAAAGCAATAAAAAATTCCCTTAAAACAATAGAACCCCCTGGCGTCGACTGCCGCAAAAGATGTTCATGATAATTATTTTAGAAAATGCACCGCCTTAAACGCTCCTTGGGACTTACAGGTGTGGCTTAATACATAAATATAAAATATTGCTCAGTGTCTCACAAAATCATTACACTTAAAGACAGATGTATTTTTGCTGCATTTGAAATGACTTTGCTGTTTTGGTTATAAAAGTTTCATGTACTTAAAGTTCAAAGTAACATAAATAGGTACAAATATTTTTATATTGATTAAAAAAGAATTATAGACCTAAATACCTACTTAGTTTCAGGACTACATATTTATTAAAGAAATTATAATCTGATATAAAATGTTATGTTTTTAATTAAATTAGTTCAGTTTATCTAATAGATTACAATTGTATTAATAAACTGTTCTTATTAATATTTTATTATTAGGTACAGGAATAAATTGATCATTGATTGTAATTACGTGTATATCTAAGAGTACTTACATACCTACTGCCGATAATGTTTATATCGTCACCTATTAAGTAGGTACGGAGTAACGATGACGAATCACAGAAATTGTCACTCGCTTATCCCTCAAACAAAAGTTAACCAGCCGATCTATTCTGTAAAAATGAAATGACAACTCACTTCAAAGTCATGGTGACATTTTTACAGAATAGACCGGCTGGTAGTTGTTCATCACAACGTTAAGCGAATTTTAATAACATTTTGGGATGCGGAGGTAAGTAATTACTGTTTATATCATCAACACTCACCCGCCACAATTAAGTCAGTTTTTTTTGGATGAGCGACAATCACGTTTTGATTACGGTCGTAAAAACATGGACATGGCTATACTGTCTGTCACTAAATAACGATTAACCATAGTCAACGTTATGTCCCAACGTTTTTGAATAAGTGGTGTAATTTTTATAAATAATTGTCGTGGAAAATATTTTTATAATATTATAACATGGTGTGGCGATCGTAGTTCAAAAGATTAATGATATAAATACCTAACTCTAATCATTGAACTTGCGAAAATTACGCGAAGCAGAAGCAAAAAACGATCACACTTGCTCGCAACAGTTGCTTGACTATTAGACACCGAAAAAATAGATTGTATGATTTATTACTAAAGATTTGAAAGCTATCATTATTGTTATTCTCATATAGTTTAATCACTGGTAAAGCCACAGTGTTGCCATGTCCATACTAAATGTCTACGACAACTTACTCAGTATTTACTAATGCTCGTTAAGTTTAAACGTTGTTTTCGGTCACATTTAGGCGTTACGTAATTGGTGTTGAAAAAATATAATTTCGTCCTTCTCACGGAAGGCCTCGAGTCAACAGATCGTATCGTGTAAACTACGCTTTATAATCTCGGTGTCCACGACTATATCCTATTGTTATGAGACATTTAATTTTCATGAATCTTCTCATGGATAAGCGTAGGCTTTTATAAAGAAATATAAAGTTTCGTAATAATAAAATAGACCTCACACTATGATAGCCTTCAACGATATCGTCCGTGTGCTGATTACTAGTAAGCACAAGCGAATACAGTCCTTATTTTCGAGTTCTAAGATCTATTTTAGATTACAGCTAATTTCAGATGTTTAATTAATGTGAAATACCATCAAGAGATTAATTAGTTCTGTCCCCTATATACTTTGCCGGCTATTAATTTAAAGCCGAATAATTCCACTTACAAATTGAATGTTTGAGAACTCGTTTGTGGTGGGTACGTTTTTGACACTGCATGAGCTTACATTCAATGCAGATTTATCGCCATTTTCGCGTAAATACTGACATCAATAGCTGCTTGACCATAATGTTATTATGATAGCCAGATTTATAGGTTCTAATAGAAATAAGTAGTGCCAGCATATGTTCTAAATTAATGGCCATTTATCAATTTTAAATAAGAGCTTGTTATAAAAACAGCAGACTTCTCGGGGGTCGAGTACTCACACGTAAGGCAACAAACTTTAGAAGTAGGCGATATGTGCATGTATCGAAAATATTTATAAATATTCATATTTTATCGACATATTTTATCGATACTTATTAAAGACCGGCTACCACTCGCGTCGTGAGGTGAGAACGATAGCGCCCCCTGCTGGGCGCGTTCACAGTGAGACGGGAACCAACAGAACGGAATTCAAAATGAAGTTATGGCTTTACATTCCTTTTTTTTTCCTGGTTTTAAACGTATTTATTTTATTTTAAATATAATCCTGGTGAAGTTATGACCGTTTCGTACCTACAGTTTATGTAAACCGGTACCTAATTTGTTAATATTAATTCTGATCTTTCTAACCTTAAATAAACTAAAAATAATTTATTGTGTCTTTTCTCGTTAATGTCACTTCATTACAGTAGCTGCGTGGTGTGAATTTTACAACAGTATATATAATATTAGGTACCGCCATTAGCTGGGAGTTGGACAAATATCGAGTGTCAGTGTTTGCGGTGGTTGTGTAAATATCGACATCAGAGTTTGCGTTCCGCATCACTAGGTGATGTTTGTCGAAGTGCGCGAGCGACGCGTCGTGCGCGGGTGCCATCGTGTAAAGGGTTGCCCACTCGACAACCTTGTCGATAAATAGTAAATACACGTGTTTACCTCGTTTGCACTAACAAAATATTTTACAATAGTTTATCGAACCAGTCCTCCGTGATATTTCCTACAGCCTCTTAGTTTGTCTCCGAAAAATATGGACATTTTGACATCTGATATTAAACATAATTTATCTTACTTTTAAAGTGCAGAGGATCATTTTATTCAACAATTAAACTATTGTAATTACTTAACATAAATTCCCAATATGTTTTCCATTAGACTTACTGTCATTTCATGTATTATGCATGAGACGCCCATATTGTTTCCAAAACTTTAATGTGTCGTATCTTTTATGCAATAACTCAGATTAAAATTGTATTAAGTATTATGTCACCCGCAGTAATAGATTTAATATTCAAATAGGAGTCGTGCTCGCATTTAATGTGTTTAATCAATCATAAGTTACGATTAATTACTAAGATAGGCGCGTCCGTCCGTCCTTTTGATTGTTGTGCGCCCGATTCTGTAAGTAAAGACATTTATAACATAACGAGAGCCATTGTCCAGTTCTCGGCAATCAAAAGTTCAAGGTTTTATTATGAGATGTTTATTAATTAGTTTGGAATGGAAATAACCGGCTTCTTAATCCGTACCAAACTACCATTGTAGAGACAACAGTGACGTGACTTGAAACTTAGTGCGAAATTATAATTATGCAGCACTCACGGATTCAGCTAATTCGACCTCTCAATGCGATGGAATGTTCCTAAGGACCATTTAATTTGTTAAGAGGAAAAACACGTGTTTTCCTGATAGCAGCTTTGTCTAAATTCGAAGTGGATCCTATAATAAATCTCTCTCATGACGATGGTTGGAAAGCGAGTAGGTAAAAGGAATTCAATTAAAAATGTCTAGTCATTATGCGTGCGACGATTGTTGACGTGTAAAGTCAAAATTGCTGTATTTCTATTACAATAAAGTAACGTTTTCTGCCCACACGGTCTTCAGCCATAATTCTCAACTAACCTCATTTAGCAACATAAACTTAATTCAATCAACACCAAATGATTTATAAATTAATTCGGTAGAAATTTAAATATGGCAGTGTAAAACTATTCCATAACTTACCCAATCATAATTATCGAGTCAATCTTCTCGATTATTATGACTATCCGAGTGATAGATAATGTAGTAGAAAATTAATTAAAAGAAGTTTCGATTGAAATCACAGTTACCGCATCGTTTATAAGGCAGAAAGTGCTAGGTAACGGTGAGCGATGGCTGGGTACTACCGGTTTTACCCGACGATGCGCGGGCGCACTCATTATCGCTTCTAGTCTCGTCTGTTGGAGCTTTTGTCGAAAATCAACGAAGTTGGAACTCTTTTCATTTGATAGTTCTTTTGGAAGATGTTCATTTGTTTGCTTTTGCTAAGTAATGACTGTGTTTGGTAACGAGTGTTCGTTTTCTATTGTCTGTTTTGTAGCTTGCTAGTAACACTTTCCTGCTTCTTGCTAGAAGCACCAAGAATATGTACCCAGGATTTTGTAATATCTATATATTATATTTTTTAAAGAGTATCTTTGCAGTTTCTTGTCCGTTCTTCTCCATAGAGATCTACGAATTGGAATGGGCAACTAGCTTCAACTTTTTGACTAACTGACCGACTCTTTGACAATTCAAAAGTGCCTGTAAATGGTTTAATTGAAATAAATGCTTTGAGTTTGAGTTTCAAAATTATCTTATTTCTTTATGTTCATCATTTATTTAAAAATAACTAAATACGTAAACATTATGTGCAATATTTCCTTCATGTTTACCTCTACTAAGGTTTGATATATCTGACAATAAGTGTGACATCGTCCTGGATAAGACAAGCGATCCCTAATTTTCAACTTCCAAAATGGTTGAAGATATTTCTAATCAAATACGTTTTTTTATTACCTATTATCACGTCACATTCGTTAACTTAACATATTTAAGTTGGGATCAAATCGTAAAAAATTCCGTGGGTGTTGGGATTATGTCAATTGTGGATAGATAATTTTTGAACTAGGTAGCCCACCTACTACATAGATTTTTTTAAATATAATAGTCATCATAAACACATTAATTTACGAGAATTTATGACATAAATATGATATGTAGTAAAAACTTTAATTTACGATTTAAGAAATAAAAATGAATGAAAAATTGCAAATTGCCTATCGTGTTGATGTTAAAATTAGAAATTTAATTGCATTTAAAAATACTTTTGACACGTAACTGTTTCTGTTAAGACTTTCTTGTTTCAGAATTTCAAATTTTGTGACGTCATCAGCCTGAATTCGGTAGTTGACACAGCACTATCAATGATGTTGACATCAAAGAGTTTATCAATCATTCAAGCCTACAACTAAAGCCTACTAATTCAGTCAAAGCCGTCTCGATAACGTCATACAATTTGATTTCCACTCGCGTTTAGGCATTGAGCAACGTCCATTCATATTCACTATTAATCCATTCATAAAGTTTTAAGCATGTGGCCATTTGGCCATTCCCAAGGTTAGATTGTGTATCTGTATCAATACATGTATAACCTCCTTTGCTTGTCGCTACCGGTTTTACGCCCAAAACATTATCTACAGGTGAAGCTTTGGTGTCACAACAGTTTTTTTTTATGTCCAACAAAAACGAATTATTTATGTTACTGCAATCTGATACCACTTTTTCGTTTTTACTGATCCCATGTTTTAAGGTGACCATTATTGTATCCGTCATATGGGTGGCATCCGTTGGATATATCTAATAATGTTATATGGCAGTCATAAATATTAAGAGAAACATCTTCGTTACTGAATGGATCCACTGCTTATCATTCCGTGTCAGTAGTAAATGTCTGGTGATGGAGTTAGTGCTTACTGTTGTAATAGCATTTATAAATATAACTTCTACATACTAATTACAAATTGTCTGTAAAATATTTTGCTTGAATAATCCGAGTCCTAAAATAGCTCCTTGTGGAACGCCGTACGTGTAATTATTTTAGCTCCTAATTTCTAAAATTCACATTGGACTATTTTTAATGGTTAGTTTTTTTAATTCTGCTACATCAATGTTAATTAGTTTGACTTTAATCTCAGGCTTATTTATGTAGATTTGCGCGACAAAATTACATAATTCTTGACAAATTCGAATTTGACAATTCATGTTACCCAATATTTATTTAACACAGCACGAATTGAAACAAGCTTCAAAGTTAATAAGAGCCATTATATTTGCCCTTTGTTACACATAGGTATTTGCGTCGTACTGGCCAAATGATTTGTCATAACTCAATCTGAAACTGGCCTTGATTATATTAAGGATATGATTCACTCTGTGTTGTAACTGAGCTAATAGGATTACTACAGAACTGCTAGTAATTTAAGAGAATGTTGTAATTAAGGCTTCGAACCAAAAAGCTGAATCACCTACAACTTCCCAGGAAAATGACATTAAAAATCAAAGAAATTTCTTAATTAACACAAAAAGTTTCGAATGGGGATAACCCAATTAAAACCAGAGCAGTCATTTCGGAGATTGACGATACCACCCACATAAACGATCTTACTCAGTGAATCCGATAAAATTGCCAATTGACTTCTGCCACCAAACACTTAAGAACGTACGTAAAACAGTTGCGTAACATCCAAATATTTATTAGAGTGAAGACATAAATTTTGACTTACGCAAGTAGTAGATATCACGGCTATCATATTTGAAAGCGTAGACAGAAGTGTGCTATTGTAAATATATCTTCAAGTGTCAGATGTAATACGAGACAATTAATGAGGCTAATGTCTAATTACCAGCATAGAACAGCATTCGTTTGTGTTAAAAGTTTTGATATAGTGAGTCTGATAATTTGTTCTCGAGCCTTCAATCTGGGTTATCACCAAGACCTCAACATCAGATTAATCTAACGAAGGCTAGGTAAAGAACCCACTTGATGTACCCAGAAAAACCCAACTGCACTTTCCTAAGAGTCACGAATCTATGTGTAAGCAGAACCACCACTTTCCTCGCCAAAGTTATGAAACCCAGTGATAATGTTTGAATTAACATGTATATGTGCAATATGCTAAATAGTAGTTAAGTACTTTCGAGTGTTAGATAAACGAGATCCCGGACTATGTTCGAGTACCCTCCAGTAGAACCTGAACAAGAGCCCTTGACGTAATCATTAGTTAGTTCATGAAAATGGATGTAATTATAAAAAGGTTGTTTAAATGAAGATGTTCGTTAGTGCCTTTATTCATTTTAATTGGGATGACATTTTGGAGTTGAGTACCTACCTGTGTGATCTCCATATTTATGTTTAAAGGCCCTGTCACACGGTTCAAGCACGAGGCACATCTTTGTAGCATAGTGTTACATAGCCGTTGAGGCTTCTAAAAATCATAGTTGCACAATATGCATAACTGTCTCGTGAATCGTCTCAAAAGCTACCAAGAATTCAATCAACTTTATGCCTTATCCAGTATCACTCAAATATTCATAAACTTCGTGTGTTTCTCTCCTAACATTGCCAACACTCATTGGCACGACTTTAGCCGCAATCAATTTGCCATTATTTTCGTGAATCGATAAAGACAAGTTGTAAGTCGTTACCCTATAAACGCAACATTTAAAGTTACGTTTAAGGCCGGCCATAACCCGTGTCCACGTGTGATCGGAATAATTACCGGTCACCTAGTAGGCTAGTACCAAGTAGTTTAGGCTGAATCACGATTACTGACGCAACAGAAATACGGTATTTACATAAAAAGTATGCGTGTTTGTGCTACATCTGTAGGAGGTTTTTCCTTACACTGACTTGAGGAAAGCTGCCTTTATTTCTGTCTGGTTTTACTCTTAAAATTCGTATCTAAGATTGCCGGCTAAATGCTATCAAACATTTCAATTATACTTTTCAAATTAGAATCTTTAGACATTCAAAATGTGTTCACACAGTTCGGATATCAATCTCAAAACGATTTTGTTAATTAAATCAATACGATCTAAATTACTCATGTAATTAAACAGTATAGAATAAATCAAAAACTGTAGTCATTTATTATATGTATGCGAATTAAAATCCGGTAGCCGTACGAGTTAGCGCGTTCATCGATTTAAACATTTAAATTCGACCGACGGAAGTATCACGCGGCGATAAATTATTTACGACCTTTATAAACACTTAAAATACCAAAAACCATTTCCATTCATAAGACGAACCGAAACGAACTCTTTCGAACGCACGAGCGATACTCATAAAACCTGTTTAGATTTTGATAATTTTATTAACGATCGAATGCATGGAACGCCGAACGCGAGCCTCTAAACTCTCATATATTACGGCTTTAACACAAATTATACAAGTTTAGAGGCACAACATAGACCGTGCGTGGGTGCCTTAATGTTAAAATGTGTCATAAGTAATTATACGATCCAGGGAATTTTAATGTCTTCCAAATGTCGTCTTCTTTATTACAATAGGAGCCTTCGTGATCTGGATCTATTGTATCGAAACTTATTATGTTCGATATGAATAATATCGATATTAAGAATGTCATCTACCAAAAAGGTCTTTTCGAACAAAAAGTGGTAATAAAACTTGGATAAAAGTAGAGTTACAACTCTACAAGGTAGATGAATAATGTGGCGTGGTGCCCTCGAATTTGACAATTAGTGATGTGACGATACGCACCACGAACTACACGGAGTCTCCGCAGCTCACGGTAATTACAGTGTTGTGTTGTCCATTCACTTTATGTCGTTACTCAGATTTCTACATCTTCTTTTATGTCAATCCAAATTTGAAGCAGTGTCGTCGCAGTGTGTGGCGTAAATAATTTATTTTACTTGTCCCAACGTTCATTAGGGGCACATTGTCTCACATTGGAACACATTTTAATGGCGCTACCTCCAAATTTTATTACGACAATTTGCCGCAATTATCTTCTAACGATATGAATTAGGAATTTTCGGTAGAATAAATCTCTGTTCTCGAATTTTTGTGCTCAAAATAGTTTGAATACGTCATTGGTGACGTCGCAGACAGAAGATGCGATCGCAATTAACGAAGTGTTTGTAGTCCTTGGGCATAAAGAAGTGCTAAAACGTACATCACAATTACTTCTTACATGTACCTAGCACCATTAGTACGGGCTTATGTAACAACAATATCTACAAGTGATCCGCTAATCATCCGTCTCTTTGATCTTTAGAAACGTTAACTCTTCAAATTCTTAGCACAAACACGAGAGAGACTGGGCCTGTTTATTGCTGCACAGCGAATCAATTGAACAAACTGCTTTCGGACACTAATAGAAAGAAAACGATCCGTGCGTTGCGTCAGCAGCCAGATTAATTAAACTCCTTACGACCGACTGTGCGTTATTCCATTTAAGTCTCGACTCACAAGTACCTACTTTAATTAGTAGTTTTCCATTTGTCGGACACCTGGTAAAAGCTATTTGACTTATTAGCTATGTCGCCTGAACTGATAGGTGTAAACGGATTTAAGCCTTAAGGTGATTTAATAAAGCGTAAATTAGTGAGTAGTCGGGTTGTCTCCGAGCTGTTTTATGAAGAGGCAAGGTTTTCAGTGCGATCCCATTGGTCGGTGGCGTGCTAACGCAAGCATCACGCGTGGTACATTTTCAAATAGTTGTGGCCATAATTTGATAGTCTTTACGTCGTTGCTGACTTGTGAATTGGCTTTTATTATTTGTCTTTGAACACTCATGCTAATTTATTTTTTAGGTTTAACGGTTTCATCATGTTGTTTCAATATCACGAATATTGTTAGTGATTCGTGTACATTTATGAATGTTTCCAAATATATGTTATTACAAATAATGTTTACACTATTCATAAGGCTTTTTAAAAGGCAGTATTACAATGACTCATCTATAAGGCTCATATTTAACGTCTCATTAATAATAATATTTGGTTCTGAAAGGCGACCTGTGACTGTAAATAATATTGTATATAATACGTCAAAAGTGAAAACGATGAAGTTAGAAATGACTGTCCATCCGCTATTAACCGATGGTCTCAAAGGGCCGAGTCGTCTATTGAATTCAGCCAGAATGCGTGTGCAGGACAAATGTTGAAGATCATCCTTCATATTTGACGTGGCAACTCTCCGACATAATGTCATCCATTTAGCGATACCATGCACTATTATTGTCGTAGGTACCAGTCATTAATGTAAAATATAATCAATCACTTACACATCGTGGTATTGTCATTTCAATTCTAGTTTCGGTCACTAGTTGGACAATTATCAGCTTTCTAAAAATTGAAACGGAATTTCAGTTAGTCGATGAACAGTTTTGCAAACAACCAGACTTGTATGTCGGTGCCAGCACCGCTTTTGGTGTCAACCTAATGTCGATAATTAAATTTTGAGAAAGAGGCGACGTCACTTAACTTAATAAGTGTTACACGATACAAGCACTTTTGGTCGCAACACTCCGACAATTAGCATTAAAACGTGTTAATGATACAAATATGAAATATGGAAACTTCGAGGTACGACGCACTTGATTATTAGCTGAGCAAAGATCTGACTGAATAGATGAGAGAATTAGGAAATACTGAATTAATCAAAGAACTCAAAGATACAGTCATAAAAACTGGACTGTATTAAGTGCAATTATAAGTTTTTTGTGACAACCCGGAAAACAGTGACAGGCAGAGGACAATAACAATCGTAGAGAAAATAAACAATGAATTGTCACGCTTCTCTTTCTTACCACTAGCAACAAGTAAGCTCGATATACATTGAAAATGTAAAGTATTCAGAACGGTAAAACTAATTATAGTTTCGGTAACGAATCGAGCCACTCACGACATGGCTACTTACTTAGTGGACGTTGAAAATGACGCAAAAAAATAAATCGTGAGTTCACAACACATTCAAAATCTAAGAAAATAAACGATACCAAAAAACTATAATATGGACCAGTGTCAAACAGAGCGTTTTTAACTACTCAAGTTTTTTATTAAAGACCTTTGCACAATCATCTGTGGTAAAATCAATTTAGATTTAGATTGTTCAATCAGTGTTTTTAATAATGCTACTGAATTATGGCTGTGTTCTCGCCATAAATTAAAAATTAAAAATCATTTATTATATTAACGTAATTAAGTTTTTTATTACGATTCAGGTGAGCCGTTGGACCAAATATGGAACTTGCATTATGATTTCTGCTAATTTATTACATGGTAAATACAAAAACCGGCCAAGTGCGAGTCGGACTCTCACACGAAAGGTGCCTACCACCGTACAATATTTAGCAAAAAAACGCCGAAAAATACACGTTTCTTGTATGGTAAAATAAAAAAATTAAAGGCGTTCTTAAAATATAAAAATTAAAAGCGGTCCTAAAATAAAAAAAATATTTAAGGGCCTTTAATTTTTGTTATTTGTTGTTATAGCGGCAATAGAAATACACAATCTGTCTACCTATAACAGCCCGTTGACAGACAGACAGACAGCAGAGGCTTAGTAATAGGGTTCTGTTGGGCACCCTTCGGGTACGGAACCCTAATGAAGTTATGACATCATACATACACGATAACTTAAAAAGTATAATAAACCACTCCTTATTTCTTAGTGATTACAAAATAACATCATAAGTCTACGTTTTTTCTCATAAGCAATCTTTTAGTCGAGTCCAATAGTGCTGGGCGAGTGTCGAAGTCGATATAATGGTGCCCATTGCGAAGTACTACGTGACAAGGCGACACAGGGCTTCAGTACTAGCCCACAGCCACAAAAAATGATCTCATTTAGTTTCACCGATATCAACAAAACGTGAAAGGTAATTTCATAGTGCATTTTCATTTTAACACGCCTCTGAGCACTTTGCCCTTTCCACTTTCGTTGTTTTTTATCGAAATTTTAAATTAAGTAAGTAGGTACTTACTTATAGCTTTCGACGCGTCAACCTTTTATTTTACATTAGTTCGTTGACCGACTTTTTTGTTTATTGCTGTTTTCCTATTATAGAGTCACGATGTTATAATGAGCTCGTTTTCTCATTGTTACCCCAAAACTCAATACAAACAAAAGGGAATTTGGTAGATTAGAGAATACTTAACAAAAGCTGATAGATTTTGCTCATGTCAAGCTGATGATTATTCAGCAATAGACAGATGTTCCTTTCATTATAATCGCAACATTATGAAATATTCTCAATTAGTTCCAAATGCGGTAAACTACACACACATGTGACATTATCACTATTTTGTCTTATTGTTGGGCGCAAATATGAACCCACACAATTTGGGGAATTTGTTATAATCCGCGTTGACTCTATTGTTATGCATTGTAACCGTGGACGCGGGGATGATAACTGTAGGGGAGAACACAGGGGGCTGATGAATATAATAATTTAAGAATTTAGAAAACAGTGATCGATCTTTAATATTATTAGCAAACATTGTTATTTGGCGTGTATGGTCTTGGCAGCGTCGCAAATCGTACGCAGAATGTATGCATCAATGCGGTAATTAAAAAGTATCGTGAATAAACGTTGGCGCGGTCATATGGTGCGGTACAGGTGGAGGCGCTCAGGCGCTTCGGGCGAGGAGTGCGATGGGAGTCGCTCAGACCGTCGCGGCCGTCCGCGTCGTGCCGAACCGGAGCGGGTTATTAATAATCCGCATTCACGTCGCACGAGCGCGGCGAGCGAACGGCCCGCGACGACATTCCACACCATTGTACCGGCCCGCTCCGCCCGCGACACTTTTGTCTATTCACACCGATAAATCACCGCTGGGGCCACAATGCCAGCATTATTTACCTCTAACGACGACCTCTTCGCGCTACATCGATTAATTAGTACAACACTACAGATAAGATAGCCGGGAAAGCGATCGCTTTCAATTTCCTCTCGAGGGGCACTCGGCGTAAAGTGTGCGTTAAGTGCGGACAATCGGAGATAAAACGTGCGAGACGAGACTCCCTTAATCCGGTGATCGAAGATTGCGAGAAAACGTTTTGTCGTGGGGTTGTACGCTCCACTCGCTGCCATTGTCTGGTCGTCACTAATTTGATTGCCCACACACGGCCACGCGTTGACGTGGGCGACCGGCCGTTGCGTGGATCCCTAATTAAACCTATGAGATGCTAATGGGAGTCATTCATCGCGAGGTCAGATCGCTTCTCTGCCACACAGTCGCTGCGACACGACTTTTATTGCCGACCTACATAAACATGCATTCTCACCTAGCATTTGCATAGAATTCATGAACTGCATACGTTGACTTGTTTAGAAGTTCAATATCGACAGATCAAACAAGCGAACTGCTTTCCCGTTTTATTGAATTAACCGTTGCCGCTTTGGACAGACTATCGCAGTCGCCACACGCGATGTGGAGTCGCCCAGACGCAATGTCATAGCGCTCGTACACATACACTGTTTTAAATTGATTGTAATGTGTATGAGTTGTGAACAACTGTGATTCGAGTCAGGAGTCTTCTGGCTTTCATTACGCATTTACATGGTCATTCATCTTTGACCTCGCGATGAGACCGTGTCTTCGTCTGCCGTGTTTTCCTTTAAAGATATTCCGTAGTAACAACATTATAAAGGTATTAGCGAGAATCGCTCGAGGCCCGGCACCTATCTATGGCATCGGTCTGGTTAATATGCTTATTAAATTATGTCGATGGCAAAAACCGTGTTTAGCTTTAGGGAGTAATTAGCGGAATGAGTCTTATCGTGAGATTTAATCACTGGCTGTAATTATTGGGTAAGATTCGGACCACACTCGCACGCGCCCTTTCGTTTCGCCGTCAGTCGGTTCACTGACATCGAGGTTTTTTGTCATTATTGACTTTTACGAGTTGAGCAACAACTACTAGCCACTAGGTATCAACCTCACCTACAACTAATACGTAAGTATATCTAGATAAAATAGGCAGTGAATAAACAATACCCCGTCTATTGTAAGCAGGCGTCATTGTTATTGTTGAATAGTAATTGGTATTAGGGTCAATCTTATTGATTAGCGAACAAAAATTTGTGAACAAGCCATGGGACCGGCCGCCACCGCCCGCATCGGTAACGAGCCGACTTTGCATATCAATGCCTATTTTAATATCGACATGCATCATTTCATCTAATTGCATTTCCTCCATATAGATCGACAGATAATTTCGCATTTTATTTAAATAGATAAATGAATAGGGACTGTTAAATATTTATAATCACATGAACATGTTACATGTCAATTAATGTTGAGGTGGAACGTTCTCAATTATGCAATAAAATAATGCTCGAATTTTGCCTTATATGCTACATTCGGGCACAAACCTGGCTCTACCAAAAGTAGCGTAGCGAATTGTTTGTCCTCCAGTGAAAACGAGTTTCAGATGCAATTTGTTTACTTTACATTGAAATGTCATCATAACGCAATTTTGTAGACAAAGCACCGAGTGAACTTGAAGGTGCCGTAATTAGAAATCTGATAAAAATATCTCGACCCGGTTTCCACGGCTCCTGTAAGTAATTAATAATCCTCACGACGTGACCAAACAGGGAATTCTATAGACTAGGTCAGAAACTGACTCCTAACATGGACGGTACGGACCTAGATTGACTTCAATCGATAACGCTCTCGACTCGATGCATCATCAATTCCATACTGTTCGCTCGTTAAGGAGTAAGTTATTGTACACCAAATAAATTAGTTCCCGCACTAAGTCCCGCAACGGTCGGGTGAGACTTGCACATTTGTCCCCTCAGTGGCAGTCGTAGGAATCTGTTCAAAAGTGTTAAATCGGTTAATATAATGATGATGGATGCGGTCCCGACCAAACAGCCCGCAGCGGGGGTGTTTTACCCCACTATACAAATAAAATATTTTTATTATTAACTAGTTTCCTGTCCTTTTTGCACCCACAAAAGCTCCCAATCGAGCCGTCTCCGTCGCACAGTTTAATCGAAATCATATTTCTGTTTTGTCATTATGGTATCACGTTAAGAGTTCCTCTCTTTTGTCCAGGATTTCGATTCGTTGGTTTCTTGTTTCCAATGCAGCTTTGGTTGTTTTTTTTAATCAGTCAAAGCGGTAAAGAAATGTGAGACCTGCTGAGGTAGAGTTCAGTTGTTCGAGTTTCTTTCACTGCCATATTGTACGTACTATTAGAGTTAAAAACCTGCAGAGTGTAATGTTTGTTTTCCTTCTGTTGCAGGTAATTGTCAGTGGGCGCTTGCCGCCATCTGTCGCCCAGTAGCGGAATTCGCGGAGTGTGATTTTTTCTGTCCACCGCTACTTCCTATGAATGGAAGCCTGACGATCCCTATAAAAAGGTGCAACCGTGTCAAAATCGAACAATATTGTTTAAAATCTAAGACAGACACATATGAGTTTCTTTCATCATCGCGAGCTTACCTGTGGGGGCTCACAAAAAACACCGCAGGTAGCCCATTTGTTTGTTATTAATTCTCGCGTCGAATCTTGTTTTTTTACCGTCGACCGCTCTAATACAGTGAGAATATTAATTATAATTATAAACGTAGGTCGTCGTGTTCGTTATAAGGTGCACTCCTACAGTTTTGCTTAAAAATTTAAATCTGATCGTTAATCATGCGACAATGTCGGTTTTATCTTGATATTGTGTTTTTAAAATTTATTGTTTTCTCTCACTGACTTGAATCTTAGGACCTCATGATTTACTGTTTTTGGGTCTTTATAAATGAAGATAAAGGAAAATCTTATGAATTGATACCGTAACGCTATTACGACAGCTAATGATGAATCAAAAGATTAGGATATTGATAAACCCGGATAGTTTGCAATAAAAAAAGGTTTGTTATGACTTTTTATTTTATTAGAACTAAGCTACTTATATACTTATGCTCGGTTCCTATAAACCAAAAACGAATCGTTTTGCTTACCAATGGTAGATTTTTTTTATTGCCAAACCGGGAATATATAGATTCGTAAACTAATTTTACCTGTGATACTCGTAGCTATTTCCTTAGGAGAGGGTCTACTATACAAAGCTTTGAGATCTTTGCTTCATTATTGGTAAAGATACAAGTCTTAATATTAATTAATAACGGTCCGCAAATTATAAGAATCGTCTATTATTCGATATGCACTAAAAGGCAAGGTCCGTTTTTCAATTGCAATAAAAATCTAACAGTATTGTTAGATTTTTATTGCAATTGTAGACACTCATTCACAAACTAGAATGCCTATTTATTACGTCCCCCCACAATTATCACTGACATTGTAACCACAGCTCTTCTTCGAATGTAAAAGTCGTTGTCAGTAATCACTTCACTGTTCTGAACCAATAATAACATTTTTATAACGCGAAGACATTGCAAAGGGGGTTTTACTCTAAGTGGCCGCCGTGATGGCGCGTCGTCAGGCAAATTATCAGGAAACTCCCGCATACGCTTTCTGCACACACTAACTGACATTAAAAATCATACTTAGCGACTCCAATGGCCGACCGTGCAACAATACAACTTGCTACGTAATTGAGCAAGACGCACATCGATCTTTAATATTCCATTAAACCAATTGTATGCCCACAACGGATAGGCAATCATTTTCTAGTTTACATATTGACATGTCGTTTGCAAACTAGCGTTTTCGTGTTATGGCTCCTTGCGTTTCGAGGCTTAAATATATTGCTTTAAATGCAAATTGTAGTGAATCGAATATAGCGAAAAATGTATTGCAGCTTTTAGTACATATTGACTATCGATATAGCAACAGGAGCAAGTGCATGGTGGCGCATCGATAGAGCCCTCATGCGGTCGCGTTTACCACTCTTGCATTTTTATTACCTCGCATTTACAAATGAAACCTCATTTTTATCCAATACTAAACAATGCCTTTGACTGCTTGCCTTGACTTCCCGAAACTGCAAAACAGACCTATGACCTCACACAGTTCATTTTGGCACATGCAAATAAAATTCGTGATCGTGACAAAATAAATTGAAGAATCTGTGGTCATCCTTGACATTCGATGTGTTTTAAACAATACCGGTGATTCGACATTTTGTTTAGAAAGTGCACTGTATCACCACGTTAAACGCTCAACGTCCGTCAGTATGTTGTATGCTCACGAGGTGTGGTAAGGGGTCACCATTAGCTCCTTCACTAATATATCACGATTCAGGCATTACGCGTCTATCGCCCCCCGTTTAGACGCGAATTGTCTGTGGAAAGCACCCATTGTGACCGGTGAAATTTATTTTCTTCGCGTCGTGGGAATGAAGCAATTATCTTCGGCCGTTAGATTGAGATATCGAATCGAATTTAGTGCTCTTTGTCAAGATGAGGCTCGTCGAATGGACGACTATGAAGACGTCAATTAACAATTGACTAAGCATGCAAAAGTTCTACGATAGGTCTAAGAATTATGAAGAAAGTCTCCAAAAGTTGATACAGTGTCTTCGAGTTCATGCATGACAACGACGCTGACTCGACTTGTGATAACGTATCCCGTTTATTTCTATGATCTGTGAATCCAAGGAAAACACTTGGAGTCGAGTAAAATAAATAAAAGATGGCGGGTGAAGCTCGCGATACTTCTCAAATTGAATATTAGATTGAAATTACGCGCTCGGGCGGCTCTCTCCTCCGCCTTTTGTTACGCGAATGATACATAAAGCGCGCGCGCATACAAACACAGCAATAAGAATTTTAAATTAGCATTCTTTTTGTGTAGCAGCCACCCCTACTCTACCCGCACACCCCACCGTCTTAATAATATGGAGAAATTGAGTTGTTATACACCCTTTTCGGAGGAGGCGCGGGTGCAACGGCACACCTCGGAGAGAAGCCTTTTTGTAATTGAATTTAGATATTCTTTTCCCGGATATAACGACGGGGAGGTCGGACCGCTAGTTCCTCGAATAGAATACATGTAAATGTGGCGATATGAAATTCTCGAGTCGAGACGCTGCCGCTGTGACGCTGGCGTGCCTTATTATTGCTTACTTTTTATTCCTTTTCTGTAACAGGGTTGTATAGATCGGTTCGGAATGCAATAAAGACTTGTATAATTATAACAAATATTTGGATGATACATAATGTAGCCAAAATAGGTTCTATTAATTTGATCAGCCTTCCGAGAAGCAACGTTAGCATGATACTGGTATGTAATTACTAAAGGCTATTAACATCGACCGTGTACAAACATGGCGGCTGATTGTGGGTTTCGTTTTAATTGCGCACACGCATCGCGATACCGAGTTAGAGGTCTCTCACTGAATCCAACGTGATGTATCTGGAATCGTGAGAACATTGATCAATTATTGATTTTGGAGCGATAGGCAGGCCAATACCGGCAGTTAATAACGAAATACAAACATGTACTTAAAGCAAAAATAATTACCATTAAATTGCTCGGAATTTCTTGTACACGCATTTGTAATGATCTGAAAATAATTTTGACACGCAATTCCTAAACGAGTAAAAGCAACACACCAATTATGTGCAGCAATTTAATCATTATCTCGAAACCTGACAAGCAGTGAATTTACTAAATAATTATCCATTCAAATTCTGTCTGTCAACGGTTTGGTAGTTCCCACAATTGTCACTCTCACCCGGTTCCCATCCTAAAATGACATTAAATAATAGTTAAAGTAAGCTAAATTTACAGTGGACATAAAGTGTACCCTCTCTCCTCTGAGGTAAATTCGTTAGCCATTACCAAGCCGTCACATTACGCTTCCACACCGTAACTTCATTAGGTCGAGGTGACACTGCAAGCGATAAGCGATTTTCACTTCGTTTTCTTTTGGATGTGGCTCAATTAGATCTCGATTTTTCAGTGAGAGTTTTTTAGATGGCAAGCCAGAACATCAACATGAGTTTTGTTCTGTTTCAGGTAGGAAATAGACTTTCATGGAAAAACCAGATTTTAAAATTATAATTTTCAAAAACGCTTAATGGCGTGATTCATCAACCGCTCTCAGTCTGAGCCCGGGCCATAGATCTCGGCTTCTTAATTGTTTCGACATTACATTCCTCAGTGGTTGGTAATTATCGACGACAACACTAAACTTTTGACTCGGTGAGAAACTTTGTAGCGAGCTGTTAAACGTATTCGGTTTTATTTCCTCTTGTTTCTCGAAAGTACAAAATGCGCCGGCTTCTACCTTTTGTTTATATTACCCCAAAAATTATGACAAAAAAGGTAACAACCATTCAAATTAACGTTAATGACACATTCCTCGAGAACGTTAAGTCAGCGTCACGCTCATCCACGAGATTAAAACTAATTCGAGGTCTCCCAAGTTCCAAATTATAGACGTATAGAGCGGCGGATGTCGCCGTGGCGGGAGCGGCGCCGGCGCACCGAAACCGCACGTCATTGTTTTTTGTGGAGAGGCCCCGCCACCTTCCGTACCGATGCGAGCCCCGCCGCTAATTAATTATTTCACATGTATCGATCATTAATTACGAACGGCGATAGCATCCACCCGTTATCTACACAATGACGGCCAGCAATTTGTCGATCGTAATTATCTCACAAATCACACGCACCCACAAAAACGGATAATGATTTAAAATCTTAACACGACTCAGGTATTATGCCGCGTAGGCATTAATAGCAGAAAGCATCGAGATCGAATCAATCTTAATCTCGTACAGAAACGTAATCCAGATTTATTTATGACGGAGGAGAGCGTGTGCTATTATGCTCGTCTGCGGCAATTTGCCTCGGAAATTGTCTTAATCGGCCGCTCAAGGGACTATTTATGTATAATTATTTCCAAATTCGACGCTGTGTTTGATGCCTTTCCGCTCTCTTTGAGTTGGTTCGACAAAAAAGTCATCTGTTGCAACAATTAAGCTGGGGAAAAAATAGAAATAAGTATCGAAGGGTCCGCAATAATTACAGGCGCAAATTGACGGTTCGTAAGAGCCATCGGTCGAATGGCGCCTGTCAGATTACCTGCAGCACACGCGATGCTCGCCCTCTGCCGGACCTCCACGGACATCCAATACATGTGCCAAATTAGTATTAATCTATTCAAACACAGCTAGTCTGATTCCTAAAATGGTTTGATTTAAATCACCGCTATAAATTATGTCTCTATCAAAGTTTTCCTAATAAAAATAAATGTTTTATCGGCATTTTAACTAGGTATCTATCGGACAACAAAGTTCTCATCTATCGACATTGTTGAATGAAAACCTCTAACAAACTCACAAGCCTTTGAGTGGGGGCGATCAAAGGTTCGCTCCACAATGACGACAGCCGGCGGGCGCCTAACACAATTAGCTTCGAAAGCAAATAAATCATAAAATCGTCTGGTTTATGATCCGATCTCAATCCGAAGATTACTTTGTGCTTTCAAAAAATCCACTCTCTACTATGTATTTGTATTTGAAGTCAGTACTGTTCCTCGATTAATTAATAATATGACAAATTAATGGGAAAGTGTTTGGTGTACGTTAATCATCATAAGTTTCGCATTTCACGCGTCGAAAACGCTTTGTAATTACAAACACACTTGCGTTGCTGTTCCTACGAATTTGCGTTGTCACTTTATTATCGTGTGAAATGAGAGAGCGTTTTTAATTAATAGCTTTCTCCTTGATTTTAACGTACTTACTTGTTTGTATGGTGTTAAACGAGCGCTTACGTCATCCCATTCTATTAAAAAAATCCTTTTAGCAATATTTGTTCAACACCTGCTTCTTTTGTATATTATTATATGACTATGGAAATATTAATCTCCGTTAAGACGAATAGTGGTATATATAAATCATGTATTTTATTAAATAAAGAGCGATTTGAAACTGGTTGCTAATGAAAGAATTTGATTCTCGTATAGCAAAATGAAACTATTATCTGAAATATCAGGTTTAGTAATTGACATTAAAAATCTTATAAGATTCGTTTGTTAGAGGTTTACAAGTGTCTATATTTGGCAACAGGATACTAATTGGTATTTGCAACATCTTTGACAGAATTGCGTCACTTGATTCCAATTCATGACATATTTACACTATTACGAGTATCTACTGTTACCTTTTTGTTGACTACTTGGACATTGCAACTTTCGTAATACATCTTCTATTTCACTTATTCCAACTTCCCCTACTACGAGTACTAGACATATAATTATGCCACTTCCAAAATACGATATACTCGAATATACCAACTATTATGCAAACCTAATCAACAGTATTTGCAGTTTATCTATCTAACTAAACTCTCTTTCCATTAGTAGCTCTGGTAAAACCTAAATCTGTTGCTATCTGGCCTTCTCAAGCTCCTTGTCGAACAACCATTACAGTAACGTCTGCTGCCGCAAAAAGAGGCATTCCCGTCGAGTTCAGGCCCATTACCATTAATGAAGGTTTAAAGTTACCCTAACGGTGGACATTGTTCGGTTCGTACCTTACCATGTTCTACCCAGGTTGCTCCTTCGTTCCCACGTCTAACAAGACTACCGTCATTACGGACGTTTTACATACATTCCCCCACTTATTATCAATGTATTAAGTAAATCGTTCTTCTGGACTCCGCTCAATTTTATTTCCATTAATAGCTTTTCAACATTAGTCGTATGCAGGCTATGGTTTTGAGCTGCCAGTTTAAGTTGACCTTCGTCTGGTAAAGGAATGTATGCGAATGGGAGATCATGAATTGGACGTGAATATAGCTTGAGCTTTCTGTAGTACGGAATGTATATGATGGCAGATTTAAGAGGTGAAACACCAGTACTACTTGACCCCTCTATTGTAGGTCAACGCTTGTAAAAGCTGGTCCAAGTAATGCCGGTTAGGAAACAATTTCCCACGACTAGTGTTTTACTTCGGAAACCTTGCATAATATCCAACAATGCGTTAGTTCGTTTTCATTAAAAGTACTAAGAGGTGTCAGAATATAAAGTTAACTGATAATCTGAATGTACCTACAATAGCATTCTAACAAGAATCAATTAATTATTCCATTCATGTCCAACTGATAAACATGGGGAGTCCACGGTATTCCCATGTTGTTTGTGGGTGGAGTGGATAATGAAACGATGCCTACACGTGAATTATCTATTATTTTATCTTACTTTGTTACATATATCTTCAAATATATATAAGAGTTACCCTATACAACGACGTTACAAATACAATACACAACAATATACAATTAGGTACAATGAATACAATATACAATTACGTTATAAACTCTTATTCAAAATTATAGTGCCGATAGATTTTAATTCTAAGTGTATTCCTCCAAGCACTATTTAAGCCTAACACGTTATTCAAAGCTTCACATTCAATGAGTTATTACTCTGAATATATGCAAAAATTACAACAGGTCCAAGGTACCAGGCACATTGAGCCTCACCCGCATATAATAGCTACTTACATTTCGGTGCCTGACAACGTCGACTTAATACCTTATTTATTGTAATTCCTCGCGCCGACTTAGTAGATGTTGTTTAATATGCTTTTACCATGTTTTCGTGAAGAAAGCAGTGTGGGGGTAATTATTTAGCAGTGTTCTGCGGTTTTGTTGGCGAGCGGCCGCCGACTTAATGAGGGCCTTCGTAATAAGCGACGATTATTAATATGGACGTAGTTTACCGCGTCTCTCGTTACTGACACATCTCTCACACTACGCTATTTACTCTGCTTTCCACGCTCACGCATATTCCCATATATTATTGCTTTACACGACGTCTAAATTTCAACGTTATCTAGTACTTCAGCTTAATTGTATGTAACATTATGATTCTCTAATTAAATTTGTTCAGTTTATATTCGATATGCTACTCAGACAACGTAATATGCTACGAACCTTAAATGTCACAGTTTGAAACTAGTAAATTGTAGTTTGAAAGTGATACATGGCTCACGAACTCCCATTCCGCGGATACGGTAATGAGTATGTTGATTGACTTTTCATGCCATTGCCTCTGCTAATTATAGGATTTAATGGTATCCTAGTATTATATCATTGTTAATTTCACTTCCATTGACTTTACCTCATTAAATTTCTTTTCAATTGCCTTTCTCTTAGATAAACAAGTGAGATTAGCCAGCGATCATGCACGATACTGTGTTCGTAAATTGGACATTGACAAAAACGTTATTGAATGGTCGGTATTCTGGCTATCAATTACATTGTGGGAGCCTCATTAATGTTTTGAAAAGCGCGCATCTTCATTATGACGGGCTCGATAACTATTGTAGGAGAGTCAGATGCGGGCGTAGCGGTGCGCGTGCGCTGCGTCCGCCGTGCGACTGTATGGCAAATACGTACGAGCAAATTGCGTCAGTATCCACGCACACATGCGCCATTGTATCCGCCGTACTTTTCTCACGCTCACACACCCATATGTACGTGTAATTTGCACTCGAACGTAGCTATGTGGTACGTTGGTGTGCGTGTTTATCGGAAATTAGTTCTGCTGCAAGCATCGGGGTATCGGTGGAAATTGACAACACCAATGATTGTAACGATGGGAATCTGCGCACGTGTGCCCACATTAAACATTTACTTCACTGAGTGCCACTCTAGAACCGCAAAATACAAATTATAGACACATTTGACACACGAGCCTTTTGATTTGGCGTTTCTATAAATTTTAATGATACTTTCGCGCGTATTATGTGATATTATCCGGTAAAACACTATGTTAACATTGGTAGCTTTGTTTTCTGATAAAGCGTCACTATATTTGTTATAAATTGAGATAGTTTGTTCCGTCTGCATGTATGTAAAATAAAGATAGAAGCAAATTATAGCATTATGGACCATTCACCTCGACTCTAATTACCAGCTCTTTGCATAATTTCCATACACATTAGCACTGCGAAATGATCTACAAATTGCTATTGCTGAGAACTAGCATAATAATTATTATGTGTAATTAGTCTTTTTTACTTTGTCACTTGATAGTTTCGTATAACTGCAAGTGATGCATTTCTAAACAGCATTTATGAGAATCCTGTTTGATTGGTAGAGAAACCTTCTTAACATCGGATATCTTGAAGATAATCGGTCTTTTTACAATTTTCATTCATCCCGCTTGATTACGGGTAATTAAAGAACAATTTAAGTGGAATATTTACCATAACTTCTCACCAGCCCCTAGTTCTTAATAAAAGGGTTACAAATTGTAGTTACAATTTCATCAGAGGCAATGGGTGGGCCACCTGTCTCTACTTTGTCGACTTCATTGCGTGTATCAGGAATTCAGGATTCAGGACTATTCGTTTCGTAATTTTCTTATCTAATAGAGTTTTGACATCAATTTTGTATGTTTTGGTCTATTTGGAAAATAATTGATGTTTTGCTTTTTAACATTCTTAATTATTAGCTAAAATCATGTTTATTATGCCTAAGTGTATTTGATGGTTCAGCAATAGGTATTTATCCTTAAATAATAAACAATAATGATTCGAAGTACCTACCGATTTTTAGCATAGAAAAAATCAGAATACTTCAGGCATCATTAAATCAAATTATGAATCTTAGTACCTACTGTAAACCAAGAATTAATGGAAATAGTTTATGTCAAATCAAAATAAGTCACTGGGAAGCTCCTGTTACAAAGTTGTTAATAAAAAAGTCATGTTGATGAAATTAATATTAACACTAGTTGATGCCCGCGGCTCCGCCCGCGTGGATGTCGGTAATTATATACTAAAACCTTCCTCGAGAACCACTCCATCCATTGGTGAAAATAGTATGAAAATCGGTGCAGTGGTTTTTGAGGATTATATATATATATAATAATATATATATATATATATAGAATATATATATAGCCTGCATCTCAAAATCCTTTCTTAGGGGATGCCTACGTCATAGTAGCTTTATGCATGTGAAGTCTCAGCCCGATCGGTTTAAAATTGACAAAGTTTCATACAAACTTTCATCCCCTGTTTTATCCCCTTGGGGGTAGAATTAATCAAAATCCTTTCTTAGCGGATGCCTACGTCATAACATCTACCTGCATGCCAAATTTCAGCCCGATCCGTCCAGTGGTTTGCGCTGTGCGTTGATAGATCACTATGTCAATCAGTCAGTCAGTCACCTTTGAGTTATATTATATTTAGATTGCAAAAGAAGAAGCAATGCTAGAGAGAGATACTCAAGCAGAAAATTGTCTTCACACACTTAATTCAAGTAATAATTTATTCATCTAAAAGCTTTATTTGTCCGTAGATAAATACAGAAATTCAAATTAAAAACCTCAGTCCCACAGAATAAGTAAACTCTTTCATACTAACTGTCTTTTCAAATATTTACATTATCAAGTTCCGTTTGATATCAATTATCAAATGAAGATTTCAAGGGCCGCACTCGACCGTTGTAATGCAAACAAATGCTTAGGCGTGGTTCACATTATAATCTATAGGAAAACCAAGGTCTTGCATATACTTACTTAAAACTTTGTTGACATTGACAAGGAATTTTGATCGAATTTAAATAAGGTATGTTGCTTGTATTTGACAAGCTTGTGTGATTTTTGACGATTTTTAACAAAAGTTTGGTGTAAAAGTTTTGATTTTAGAACTTACTAATAATTTATGGCAAATCACGCATACGCTTAGAACCTAGGGCCGGTTTCCGGCTTGTGAAGTACCTATTAATGTCATCATTGTCCTGAAATTGAAGCGTTCAATTAGTGAAATTGTGAATAAAAATTTGTCTTCAGATGAAGAAGCAGCGTTTTACAGAGCCGGAATGCTTTTCATAAGCTATCCACCATATAATATAAAGATAAAGACGAGTTTTATGATTCCTAATGACGATTGATATGTCAATGTTAATTTGGACGTACAAACATAATCAGTAACTCGCCATTCGAATTCTCAATTGTAGCACACGACTAGGTATTCAATATTAATCATATTGGTGACAAACAATGATTCATAATAAAAATGTCATATAGTACTAGATATTTAGCCTTTATGTTACTTCTTGATCTTTCCTCTCGTCAAAACATCAAAGCATTATCGTTTAATAAATTACTTAGAAAGACCGAATTTTCATTTTCACAAACAGTTGTAACTTTTTGAACTTCTTCTGCTATGTAAATACTAGATGTTAGCAATCCACTTTCTTAATTCTTTTTGTGTTATGCTAACTGGAAATTATCTTCAGCTTTCCATTTGTTTTTCTAAGGTTGTACGTGGTACTGAATTTTGGGTATTCTCTACTCCTTCCCTGAAAATGTTTCCCCTCATGATAATTTAGATTAGTTGATAGTGTTGATACATTGATAAAACCAACATTCAGAAAGATAATTCTATCCAAGCCGAATTCCGCAGGGTGACTAAAGTAACAAATTCAATTAACCAATATGTTATAATTTAAATACTAATAAGCATTATCAGTGAGTTCATCCGGTGTAAGGATTCGGGTATTTGTGGTAAATGCTACGTTATCACATCCTGGTTTAATCATTCATTAGTCAGTACATTCATTAGTATTGCGAAATTACAAATTAGTCAGTTTTGTTAATTCGAAATGCTTTAATTCTAACATTTATTTATTTGTCATCTTATTAGAGCAGTCAAGGAAGACGATTTCCTTATTCAGAATGGCCGTAGTTTGTAAGACAAGTTTCTTCATGAAATTAGAATTTTGCGGTGAATTCCTACTTATTAGAATTGCATTTGCTTAAATGTCTCGCTGATGGTGGCGCGTGTGTTGGATCATTCGGTTCCCTACAAAATGGTTGAGCTGGATGGTGCTGATCCACGTGTCATGTTCCATGAACGGGCGCCGTCAGTTGAGACTGGTTATCTCTTATCTGCCAGGGCTTATTTTTAATCTTATATTTTGAATAATTTTTGATTATTTTTCGTTTGACATTGTTCTCACATATAGAAGCACCAAGAATATTGTACCCAGTATTTTGTAATATCTATATACATTTTTAAAAGAGTGTCCTTGGAGTTTCTTGCCCGTTCTTCTCCATAGAGATCTACGAATTGGAATGGGCAACTAGCTTCAACTTTTTGACTAACTGACCGACTCTTTGACAAAACCAAACTCAAACTCAAAGCATTTATTTCAATTAAACCATTTGGTTTAATTGAAATAAATGCTTTGAGTTTGAGTTTGATTTGAATTAATAGGATCATTTTAAAACAAGGCTTCTAACTAATGATAGTGAGTTTTAGATTTCTTTAGCTTTAATCTCATCTCGATAAAGGTATATACGATTGTATGAATAATAATAATCATTTATTCTTTATATGTCATGTGATATTTTTCATCGATTATCTCGACTGTCAACTAAGTAAATATATTATTTTAGTCCTCGTTAGGTATTTGTAGGACAAGTATCTTTGATAACGTTAGATAACGGAGATGACGGCTTAATCTCGTTTTTAACGATTTTTTATTCTAGATTGCCTGTTTATTATCACATGCGTAAGTGTTGGTTCTAATCAAGTCTTATATCAAGGGCTATAAGGGCTATTTTTCGATGGGAATTAATTTTATCGCTCTATATTTTAAAATTGTCGAGACCTAACTTTGTTGGTTGTTTAATTGTAATAGTGTCAGCTTTGACATCGTTGACAAGCTGTCATACGGATAAATTGATCGTGGTTGTTTGCGCAAATGTCAGTTAGATAACGATTACCATGTATTTTAATTTGATATAGGTATTTGTGATACCTATGGGAACTCGTGGCTTATCTGTTATCAGAAAGACGGTTTTAATAAGTTGAAACATTTTATTGGTAGACAGACTATTATTGTTCACCTCTGTTGGCTTCTAACGGGAAAATATTTCATAATAATTTAAATATATGTAGGTGTATCCGACTAATTTAAATAGGGCACCCACTAAAGGATCTATCTTTGGAAAACAACACAGAGTGACACAACGATGACCCTACCTACTTCCGGTTGCGCACCCGACACAAATGTATTCAACAGTCACCTTCAGCTCTGTGAAACTGGTCCGTGAGAAATAGGTGATTGATTACGTATAGTTTACCGTTCGGTAGCGGTCCAATACCCACCAGATATTTGGCTATATATCATGTTAATCGAAGATTTTACCGAGCCTACGCCTGTTCGACTACCGACTTTTTACTCACAAGATATTTCGTGTAAGTTAATTACACTTTACTAATCGATCGATGTGCTAATATGTGATGTGCTTTGTTGCAGGAGAGCATGTGATGCCGGCCTTTGACGCCCGGCGCCATGCCCACGCCGCTGCAGCCCGGCGGCCCCGCTAGCGGCCCGCCTCCGGAGCGCAAGCGGCGCCGCAAGCGCGACGATCCGCAGAGTTCAGCCGCGCTCGAGCCCGACGACGACGACGGCGATATGAGTCCCGAGGAAGACCCGCGCAACGCGCCCGCGGCACCCGCGGCGCCCACTCCAGCGCCCTCCTCCGCGCCCGCGCCAACCTCACCCCCTGCCGCACCCGACGCCGTCGATCTCACCTCGCATAGAGACTCTCCGCCGCTCTCCTCCGACGTCGAAAGATTCGACGGCAAGATCGTCTACAACCCCGATGGATCTGCGTACATCATCGAGGACCCTGAATTGTCAGAAGGAGAAACCAGCATGTCTGATCTACCCAAAATAGAACCTGGGTGCATCGTAGACAGCCGCGATAACAACGTCCTAGAAAGACAGCTCGATTTCCCACAGATAGCGAGCGCGTTCTACGTGTCGAGAAACCCTTCGTTGTATGGCGCGCTATACGGAAGACTAGCGGCAGAGCGGGCGCGAGCGAGACCCGACGCGCCCGTCATGCACAGCTATCGAGTATTCAGTTTTCGAGGAGGCAAGGACGTTCCTAGACCGCTATCTCCTCCAGCTGAATGTCCCGTCAGTGTTCCAGTCAAACCGATCCTAATGTGTTTTATATGTAAATTGAGTTTTGGCTATGCAAAATCATTTGTAGCGCATGCGCAAGCAGACCATAGTTTATCATTACTGGACTCTGAAAGAGACGCCTTATCGAGAGAAAATGCTTCAGCTATTATCCAATGCGTAGGCAAAGATAAAGAACCGCTAGTTTCATTTTTAGAACCCGTTGGTGCCGCGGCACCGCGATTGTCATCTTCAGGAAGCCCTAATATGACGGAATTACCAAGCCCATCGCTAGACAAGCGACAAGATTTAATGACAACCGATAGAGATACTGAATCAATGCTACTTAACGGCTCATGCGATGAGAGGAAGCCAAGCCCAACAGCGGCGTGGAGGCCGCCACGGTCGATAGCTGAATCGTTAATGCCACAACATTCCTTGATCTCCGTGGCACATCCACATACAATAAATGCTTCAGTACAACCGCGGGCCAGTCCCAATTCATCCCCACCGTTTCAAGCAACTCCACCTGCCTTCCTTTCCGGTACGACGATAGGTGTCTGTCCAGATCATCTAGGAGGACGGCCGTCTGGTGCTGACTGCCCAAAATGTGAACTAATATTAAACTCAGGAAGATTAGGTGGCCCGCTAGCTGGTATGCACAGCCGAAATTCCTGTAAAACCTTGAAATGTCCGAAGTGTAATTGGCATTACAAATACCAGGAGACATTAGAAATACACATGAAAGAGAAACATCCTGAAGCCGAGACAAGCTGTATTTACTGCATAGCTGGACAACCTCATCCACGGCTGGCACGTGGAGAAACCTACACCTGTGGATATAAACCATATCGATGTGAAGTGTGTAATTACTCAACTACGACTAAGGGCAACCTAAGTATACACATGCAATCTGATAAGCATTTAAATAATATGCAAGAGCTTCAGAACGGTGGCAACCCTGGCGAAGGAACTCTACCTCCTCCGCCACAACATACTCCTCCAGGCCCACACAAGCCACCACTACCACATCATTCACCTTTAGGGCAAAAACCAAAGCCAACCTTCCGCTGCGACGTCTGCAATTATGAGACAAATGTTGCTCGCAACCTAAGGATACACATGACTTCTGAAAAGCATACGCATAACATGTTGGTGCTACAACAAAACGTGAAGCATATGCAGACGTTATCAGCTCTACACCACAGACAACAAAGCCAACAACAACTTGAAAGCTTACTGCATTTCCATGGCAGTGATGCTCCACCACCTAATCCTGAGGCCGCACTCGCTGACATGGCATACAATCAAGCACTGATGATCCAACTAATGACTGGAGGACCCGGTCCTTCACCACCTGAGCTGGGTGCTCATCTTGACGTTGGCCTAAACCCAGAAGCGATGGAACCCCCACCAGAACCAGCAGATCCAGAGCCAGAGAGAACATACCACTGTTGCATCTGCAATTGTTTCTCAACAGACTCCTTAGAAGCGCTGGGTCATCACTTGGCTCAAGACCGCACGAAGATCAGAGAACAAGAGATCTTGGCTTTAGTAGCTGGTCATTACGTTTGCAAGCTCTGCACGTACAAAACTAACTTGAAGGCCAACTTCCAGCTCCATTGCAAAACTGATAAACACTTGCAAAGGCTGCAGCATGTAAACCACGTGAAGGAAGGTGGACCGAGGAACGAATGGAAACTAAAGTTCTGCGGTGGTGTTGGTACAGGTGGCGCGAGTGTTGGTGGCGTGCAAGTTCGCTGCTGCGCATGTGATTACTACACCAATTCTGCGCACAAGCTACAGCTTCACGCGGCTGGTGCGAGACACGAGGCTGCTGCCTTATTGTTGAGACATCTCCGTGAGTGTGCAGCGCGTATTCCTCGAGAACGCCCACGAGTATACCGCTGTGCTCTCTGCGGCTTCGGAGCCCCTCACCGCTTGCCCCTTCTACAACACGTTCGATCTGTCAAACATCTACAGATGGAACAAATCCATCAGCTCCAACGTCGGTCTGAGGGCAAAGATCCAACGCCTGATGTTGCTGAGTTGTTCCAAGTCATCTCTCAACCCAGTGAGCTACCGAGCCCGTACGATCAGCAGGACAACGGTAAGTACCTACTGTTATGTATCTCATTATTATTATTATTTTACATGACGAACCTCCCAGGTAGTTACGAATCTATTTAATTTGTTATGCTTGTTATGTAGGTTGCTCGTTTAAACATAATAACGAGTAATCTAATTTAATTGCTTTTTTTTTTCACATTTTTAGTCCTCGTTTGTCTTTTCATGTTCACTAGCATACTAGATTGGTAATAAGGAAATTGTTTATTTGTCAGCTAATAATTTTCCAACCGTGACTGGTCTATTGTTATTGCACATTAACTTCCTCAAGGCGTTGTCTTCGTAAGTTACAACTTAATGATAATTAGTTACATAACGAACGAACCCCACCCCCACTAACAATGTAAAAGTATTCTAGCTAGACGTAGTGTTTGTTAGTGTCTATACAATGACGACATAAAAACCATTCACGATCCAAAACCGATTAGATGCGCGTGCGCATTCTGCTCAGTTTTTCTGCTTCGCGCTAGATGTCGCTCGTGACAACCTTTATTCAATCAATAAACGAACGCGACTCAACAAAATATATTATTATTTATTACTCCTGTGCTAAACACATTTCGTAACATTTTTATTCTATAAAGCGTAAAAATCCCATTAAAATTAATTCAACCAAAACCATTACCGGCGTTCGTATCGATAAAGTAATACTGAGTCGACTTATGAATGTGATTTCGAAACGTCACTATCGGTTTCCAATTTAAACCGATTCGTTCCTTAATCAATTTTGTTCTGCGTTTTTTCAAAGTGAACTTCTTTCTGTGGATCGTGTCAACAAACATAACGATTTGTTTGATGTTAATTTGTGAGTATTGTGAGTGTGATACGAGGGCACATCGTGCGCTCCGTTTTCGTCAACGGAGGCTTCATTATCGTTTATCGCGTGACCGTCACTCCGTGTTCAATCTGAGAGGCAATCTCCATTTTAAGCGATGAGCATTTAGCGAAGAATTCGTAATCACAATAATGAGATAATTACACACGAACAAAATTTAATTTAAAGCGCGCAACATTAGAACAGGTTTCTTTAATAACGTACGCCTTACACGGTGTCGCCACAGTCGGATGCCGTCATTGGTCGGAGGCGGCTCCGCCCCGCGCGCGAGGGAGACGGAGAGAAGATTTGAATTGAGAACGCGAATTTTCCATAAGTACCGCACACGGGACAATGACTCGCATTACGTATGTGGCGGTCGCGCATTAAGGATGATTGCCCCCTTGTGATGAGGCTGCTACATCATCGCACAATGTCGCCGGCCGCATCGCCCCGCACATGTTTATGGCCACGGTGAAATACGATAAACTCTGAGAGAAATGTGGAGGCGAAAGAAATCCGCCTTACACCATTGTGCGCCTCATGTTTATGCTTATTACTTATTTTCACCTTATTGGGAGAGCCGTTTTAAACGATCGATTTTGATATAAATTTTAGGTTTTCGAATTGCTTACGGTTCATTGTAAAACACGACGATGAGCTAAATGCGTTGTGAGGGAAGATTGCATTCATTTAGATTCACACGCTCTCGAAGTACTCGCATGACAACAAAAAACATCGCTCTTTATGTTATGCGACGTCATTTGTGTAGCTTCCTTTGAGTCTGTCACTGTTTTACCCCTCTGCTACTGATTCATTAGTTACTGTCCCTATCATCGATATGATTAAACCAGAATAAGAACCAGTTTATAATTTAATTCGTTGTACAAGACCAGCACCCTGTACCAAATGATTTTTTGCTTTGCTGAGCTAAGATCAATAAAGACATCTGAGACATTATTCGGTAAAGATTGAAGACTACAAAACAAACTTTTCGATTTTAAAAAAATTGGCATAAAGTCCACCAGCAAGCTACATAGTACATCAAGATTTGTAAACACAGTAAGGCCCCTAATGGCCAGTTGGAACCACTTTAGCGTATTCAAAATCAACTTGAAAGAGTTTAATACGCTGGCCATTGCAGACTCCAGTTTGAAACTCGAACTCGCAACACCGGTGCGCAAAGACAGTAAAACGTCCAGCTCCCATTGTGTCCCTGACGCCACATTGTAAAAATCCTGACCTAAATCTCGCAAAACAAAACTCACACTGCACAATACTTACTTTACGACGCTATAACGATGTGGTGTTTCCTTAGAAAAGACCCTTTGTCCATTGACAAAAAGCGTCAGAGATCGCGTTTATGCAGACAAGGTCCTTTTACCTGGCCATTGTTCTATGCTCCTACCAGACTGTGGGACGGAGACTTTACATCATAAATAATTACATTCACTGGTCACTCTAGAATTAGGGTCAGTTGCGCTACCATTATTATTACGTACTCGGATTTACTTATCCCTCTCCCCTTCATTAGATGTAACGGTTTTAACTGCTTAAAACTATAGAACGGGTTCCCGGACAGGGGAACGACTGGTTTCAGCTTCGCTCGACTGTGAGATAATTTCCAATTTTAATTAAGTGAATTTTCGATGCATTACTTCGATCATTTTTGCACCATTATGGATTGTCAAAATTAGAGATAGGCACTGTACTAGACTAACTAGCCACTCCCAAAATATTCCATTATGTGAAATCTTTGTATCATTTGTTCCGGATTTATTATTTGCCAAATCTTTACATTTTGTATGTGACGAACACAAAAGCCGGCCGGTCTGTTGCTCATCTAATAAAGTATAATTGTAACGTTACATTAACGAATCAGCTCTCCCTCGGCCGTTTCTTTCACCTTCCTTATTTGAGCGTAAACAATGCGGCCCAGCGTCTTTCACACGCTGCCGCGGACTTATCCTTGGTCAAAATAATAATTGCACACTCACATACAGTCGTCTCGCTTACACCCGCAGTCACATACGTCAACTATCCCGATGCATTTGATCCGATGCGAAACGAAATATTCGAAACCTTTTGTAATAATGAACAATGATTGTTTGCTCGTCCTGTATCTCCTTTGTGTGCGAAATTACAATATACTTGTTACGTTAGCATTAATACATCTGTGGATGTGTGCGTACGGGATGGATAGAGCGATACCTTTGTCTTGCCGGGACGTCGCAAACAAAACGAGTCCTACTAATAATATAAAAGAGAAGAATTTTATTTTTAACTTCAATTCAGAAAAGTAACAAACGCTCGCACCGAACAATAGTGAGCTTCATTTATAGAAATAATCTTTTTTGTAGATAAATCTCACGTAGACGTAGGTAGACATTGTGGATTTACGGCATACAGATCTGTATCCATTCGGCTCGCAGATTCCATAGCGGGAAGTTCGTCGTGTTCTATTTGCGTTTAATCAATCCTCGTTATGTAAACAAACATTTCATTGCTTACTTTTGTTAACAGATTCTAAGGAGCCAATCGACCAGAAGCCTGAGCTAACTCAAGAGCAAAAGATGATGAGATTTTTGGAACAACACCAGCAGCAGCAACAGCAGCAGCAACAACAACAGCATGTGCAACAACAATCGCAGCAAGGTCCCAGTGAGAGGGAGGAGGAGCGCGAGACTCCGGGACCACACACGTGTCCTTATTGTAACTTTAGTTGCTCGAACGAGTCTCGCCTACACGCACATGTCTCCTCCGTACATGGCGATCCCTCGCGACATTTCATTTGCCCTCTTTGCCAAGATGGCTTCAAGGAACGACCAGCCCTCGAACGACACGTCATGCAAATCCATTCCGTTAACTCTGAAGGATTACAGAGATTATTATTACTTGTTGACCAAAGCCATTGGTTGAACGGTGGAGCCCAATCTCAAAGAGACGAATCTCGACAAGGTGATGATGAACGGGAGATTTCGTCGCCTCGGTCGGAGGGAAGTGCTGATGGCGAAACAGAAAGATGCTCAACATGCAACCGTACTTTCCGAAACGTTGACGAATTGTGCCAACATCAGAATGAGTCCGGCCATCTAGAACTGAAACAAACACCTCAAGGGCCGGGATATGTGTGCTGGAAGAAAGGCTGTAATCGATACTTTGATGCGGCTCATGCGCTACAAAATCATTTCAGAGAAGCGCACGCGCGTAACTCTATTGCGAACATGTCAGTGTCAGAGAAACATGTTTATAAATACCGTTGCAATCAATGCAGTTTAGCATTCAAGACGATTGAAAAACTACAGCTGCATTCACAATACCACGTTATCAGAGATGCTACCAAGTGCGTGTTATGTGGAAGGAGCTTTAGATCTGTGTTGGCTCTTCAAAAGCACGTTGAGACATCCCACCCTGAATTATCTGAAGAAGAGCTAAGTGCATTCAAACGAAGCTTAGCCTCGAACCCTTTACTACAAGCTGCACAAGGCACAGCTTTAGATGCTGCAACTGCAGAGCTCCTACGCAAGGAAGCTTTAAGAACTCCCGATGATGACCTAGCAGATATGGAAGACAGAGATTCAAGCGCAACTGTGGCTGATGAGTCCGGTCATAATGACGCCGAAAACTCAGATGACTCAATTATTTACAAAGATCAACAATTCTTGGAAGATTACCTAAATTCCCAAGCAATGGCGGAAGATTCATACAATGACCCCAACAGAAAATACAAATGTCATCGATGCAAGGTAGCATTTACACGCCAATCGTACTTGACTGCACATAACAAAACACTTCTCCACAGAAAAGGTGAAAAACTAACCTACCCCATGGAAAAGTACCTTGACCCAAACAGACCATTCAAATGTGACGTATGCAAAGAGTCATTTACGCAAAAGAACATTTTGCTAGTACACTACAATAGCGTGAGCCATTTGCATAAATTGAAGCGAGCTATGCAAGAACAACAGAATAATAATAACCCTCCCGTGTCGCCTGGGGCGGGCTCTGCGCCCTCTAATTTGACGCTCACTCCCAAGAGTACATCGAGTGAGGAGGATGACCGCAAACGGTACAAATGCAACATTTGCAAAGTTGCGTACACGCAAGGAAGCACGCTCGATATTCACATGAGATCAGTGCTGCATCAAACACGCGCAGGCAAATTACAAGAACTCGCTGCGGCTGGACACGTGGACTTGTCAAGGCCCTTGGTAGAGCAGCCGGACCGGACGGACCCCGCCAAAATTTTACAAGACGTGTTGTCGCCGAAAAATACATCCCCTTCGTCTACGAGCAGTGGGGGCCCGCGTTCCTCGCCCCCTGCGCGCCCAGGTAGTCCGCGATCCCCGCGCGCAGGTAGCGCTTCGTGCGATCGCTGTCACGCGTCATTCCCGAACGGGGAGCTACTCGACGCACATCGAGCGACTTTATGTCCGTTTAGCGATGCGCGGGCGCACTCGCCACTAGGTGAAGCTGAAACAGCTGCACTTGACGAGATGGTCGCCAAGGGCAACCCGCCCAAACGCAATTCACAAATGTATAAGCAACTGTTGGAGACTTTCGGCTTCGATCTCGTCATGCAATACAATGAAAATCAGCGAAGAAAAATGCAAGAAGAACGAGAGATGGCGCGCGTACCAAGTCCGCCGCCACCGCCTCCTGAGGAGAAGCCCCCGGATGGTGAAACTAAATCGACGTGTCAGCATTGCAATAAGGAGTTTTCTAGTGTGTTCGTTCTTAAAACTCATTGTGAGGAAGTGCATAAAGACAAAGTACCGCTGGAATTTCTGGAGCAGTTTGCTGAACAGTTTAAATCGGAGTATGAGAGGAAGTCTGGTGCGCCGAACTCCCCGCGCGCAGCGTCGCCCGCTCCGCAGGGTGAGAGGTCGCCGTCTCCGCGTGGTGATAACAGTGGAAACTTTAATGAGAACGGGAATGCGCAGGGAGATGCGCAAGCTGGTGCGTTACTAGCTGCGCAAGTGCAAGAGATGCAGGCGGCTTTGAACATGATCCAACTGCAGCAGCAGCTGGGGCAGTTGCACCCGATGGTGGCTCAAATGCTATCGTTGGGCCTTCCCCTTGGCTTGAACGTGGGTGCACTGGCAGCGATGAACCTCCAACCACCTCTGGTTCCGCTGATGCTGCCGCCTCCTCCATTCGACACGATGCCCTACGGTCATGATGCGCAAATGAAACAACAACAATTATTACAGCAGCAACAGCAGGTGAGTCCTTATGTATTTATAATAACTCTACTTCTTGGTAAACATCACATAGTTAATACTTCTAATTACTTTAACCGACACTTAAGTTATAAATAACAATAAACAAAGCATTAAATGAATTACATTATATACAACAGTTACTTAAACATAAAATAATGGCAATTATACAAATTAGTATTAAATGGTTTGTGATGTCACATTAACGCCAGTGTGGAATAATAACATTAGTATAATAAGTAATAACTATGACTTATAAAAGTGAAGTGAATAAGCGTTTTATCGTATTCGGTACAGAATTAATATTATCATAATAATTACCTACGTCATGTGAACAATGATAGATTTAGAAACAATTACAAGAAATCATAGCTCGAATTTTAAAATCAAATTTGTTTTTTATGCCCAATAAGTTCTATAGTTCCTGTGTGTAATGTAATGATCAACTTTTCTGTTTACCAATTAAAATTCTAAATGTGAATATGGTTAGCACATTAAATATCTTATTTCGAAATGCACAATAATATGTCATACATCATCCATCATACATCATATTCGCAATGAAATCGACGACCAACCAAAACGGATTTAAACTTAAATAATAATTAAAAATCAATTTCAAGTCGAATATTACTGCGCAATCATTTAGCAACACTCAATTACCTCAGCTGTTAAATTCAGTCGCGATCGAGACGTACAAATAACATGTACGAGTATTTACTTATACAAACACAAGGCTTTGCATTGATTATTTTCGTCAGTTACTGTGTAAATTCGATCATAAGCAATAAGGATATCTACGAAATATTGTGAGATAAGCTCGACGATTTACGTTAGCTATCTGTTTGCACAAGGCGACAGAGAATCTATTGTTGTATGAAGGGTCCGACCATTATTATTAGTAACGACTTCCCTTAGTATTCGGACTTACCTGCTTAATATCGTTATAGATAAATGAACCCTTTGACAACTGGAAACTCGTTTCGTTTCTTTGGTCTCGAAGCTCGTATTTAACAAAGATTTCTTTTGTTTGCAGGCTAACGCTGCAGCTGGTCAAAAGCGAGCTCGCACTCGCATCACTGACGAACAATTGAAGATTTTGCGAGCGCACTTTGACATTAACAACTCGCCCAGCGACGAGGCTATCGCGAAAATGGCCCAACAGTCTGGACTCGCAACAAAGGTAATCAAACATTGGTTCAGGAACACACTTTTCAAGGAGCGTCAGCGGAACAAGGATTCACCTTACAACTTCAACAATCCTCCTTCCACGACACTCAACCTCGAAGAGTATGAGAAGACCGGTGAGGCTAAGGTAACGACTTTGGATTCATCAGCAAGCTCAGATGAAGGCAAACCACCGCCTGAAAAAAAGGCAAAAATTGAGGAAACCACTATGATAATACCACAGGAGGTAAAGTCAGAGCCTAATGACGAGCCATCGATGGAGGAGAAATACCATTCATATGATGATCGGCATCAAGAAGATAAAAGCTTTATTTTTCCCCAAGCGCCGTCACAAAGTCCAGCGCCAATAATACATACAAATGACCATCATCACCAAAACAAATCGCGACCGCAAACTCCCACGCATATATCGCTGAACTCGCTGATTCAATCACAGTTAGATTCAATACCGGCTACGAGTATACCGCAGCCGCCTCATCCGTCGATGCTACCACCAAAAATGAATACTAACTTCACGTCCCCAAACTCCGCGCCCCCGAACGTCCTACCTTTGACCCCGAATCGCAGCCTCAGTCCTGGCAGGGGACCGGCCGATTTCGGACTTTCCGGGGGCAATTCGAACGGATCCAACAGCTCAACGGGGTCTTCTGGCAAACGCGCCAACAGAACTAGGTTCACTGACTATCAAATCAAAGTATTACAAGAGTTTTTTGAAAACAACGCCTATCCCAAAGATGATGATCTCGAATATTTATCGAAGTTACTGGGATTGAGTCCGAGAGTAATAGTGGTATGGTTTCAAAACGCGCGCCAAAAAGCAAGAAAAGTCTATGAAAACCAACCAGCTGCAGATCCACCTGCGAGCGCCACAGACGATGCCAATAGATTTCAGCGCACTCCAGGTCTGAACTATCAGTGCAAAAAGTGCCAATTGGTATTCCAAAGGTACTATGAGCTCATAAGACATCAGAAGACTCATTGTTTCAAGGAAGAAGATGCTAAAAGATCAGCACAGGCACAAGCGGCAGCAGCTCAAGTGGCTGCCACATTGAGCAGTGAGGATTCCAATTCGAGCAATGTTGAGCACCAACCTCCGCACGTGCCGGTCTCGCCCGCCCCACCCCGCACGCCGACTCCCGCGGCGCCTAACTACCCCGTCTCGCCAGCACCACCGGCGCCGTTAACGCCAGTTACTCCACTATCACACGCGCCCCGTGAAGAAAAAGATGGAAATTTTCAATGTGATAAATGCAACCTAGTCTTCCCTCGGTTTGACTTATGGCGGGAACATCAACTGGTTCACATAATGAACCCAAATTTATTCCCCACATACCCGCCGGATTCCCCTTTTGGGATACTTCAGCAGCACGCGCAGCTGCAACAGCTAAATGCGTCCCTTGGGAGTGATGAGGCTCGCCATCCTTTAGTGGCAGCTCTTAATCAACAAGTAGCAAAGAGGAAATTCGATGAATACGAAGAAGTGGAAACTGGTGAACAGCCAAAAGACAAACGCTTAAGAACTACTATACTACCGGAACAACTGGATTACCTCTACCAAAAATACCAAATCGAATCTAACCCATCGCGAAAAATGCTTGAAAATATAGCACGCGAAGTTGGACTAAAAAAAAGAGTGGTACAAGTTTGGTTTCAAAATACACGAGCACGTGAGAGGAAAGGACAGTTTCGTGCGCATGCACAAGTTATAAACAAGCGATGTCCGTTTTGTCCAGCTTTGTTCAAGGTAAAGAGCGCATTAGAAAGTCATTTGAGCACTAAACACGCAGATCAGTGTGCGAGAGGCGAAATCAATGTAGACGCGCTGCCTGACGAAGAATTAAGTACAGAATCAACACCCAGTTTTGGCTCCCAACAAAGTGACCGGCAGCAAAATTTTTCCCAAGCGGGGGCTCCCATGTTGCCCCCTATTTTTCCACCTTTTCACTCAGACATGGAGAAATTTATCAAGCAGTACAGTGAGGAGTCAATGAAACGCTATGTAAGTGAATTACAAGCGCATGCCGCCGCCCAACAAAACGGTGGTGGAAACAATGAAGCATCTGAGCGACGCCCAGAACATGGAAAATCAGAGATACCTTTAGATCTCAGCAAACCAGTTGATCTGTCACGACCCGGGTCGGACGCCGACGAGCGCTCTGACACCGCTTCTGAGACTATGGAGTTCTACGAAGAAGACGAGCCCACATCGCCACTACCGGGCCAACAGTCAGTGCGGCCCCCGGGTAAGCGATACCGCACGCAAATGTCATCCTTACAAGTGAAGATAATGAAATCGTTATTCGGCGACTATAAAACTCCTACTATGGCCGAGTGCGAGGCGCTCGGGCGGGAAATCGGGCTGCCCAAACGCGTGGTGCAAGTTTGGTTCCAAAACGCACGTGCCAAAGAGAAGAAAGCGCGTCTGGCCGCCGGACTCATGGAGGTGTCCGATGCGCCGCCGCCGGAAGAGTGTCGAGTGTGTGACTTCAAGTACAGTCACAAGTACTCGGTGCAGGACCACGTGTTCACGCGCGGCCACATCGCGGCCGTGCGCGCGCGCCTCGAGAGTGGTGCGGGCGGCGGCGAGGACAGCACGCTCGCGCTCATGCAGATGGCGGCGCGGCTCGAGAGCGGCATGGGCAGCGACCTGCACAACGCGTTCCTGCGGCCACAGCTCGCCGGAAACGGTGAGTGTACAACTTGACCGCGGGGCGAGTCGCCTAGCGCTTCCCAGCACTAAGCGATCCTGCATCCTCTTGCGTAGAACCTCGCAGCGGCGAGCTCCGCTCGATCGCGTCATTGTCACTCTGACTGTGTTCACTTCTAGATGAAGATGCTGTTAATGCGGTTCGAGCGAAGCTCATTTCGTGCCGTGACGGTCGTTGCTATTTTCCTACTAGTGAGTCCTTTTGTAAATAAAATTTAGGTGTAACTGAAGTAGTTTAACGTTGTCTCTACGTAGTGTTGGTGTTTCAATATTAAGTCCTCTTCGGATTGAGCTTAACTGTCCTTTGCCAATAAATAAAGTACATTCAAAACTGTACTTAGATAAATATGCGCCAAGTCGGTCGGCCGATGCAAAAGGTAATGGCGGCACGTACGCAACCGATTCAATCTCAGAAATTATTTCGTAATTCAAATAATTACTGAGCACCTATAGCTGGGAACGTGGCAACAGTAAAAAACATTACTCAATCTTCAAATTATAATATAAATCTGAAATTATATTTAGATAATTATATTTAGATTTAATAGATTATTTTTTTCTGTGGTTCGGCTGTTGGGCAGTATTTAGGAGTTGTATGAGCATTATTTGTGTTTGTTGGTGTGTCTGCTTCCCAAGGCCCGTGTTGCTTGGCGCGTTGTCATCGCACGCGAGAGGCGGGACGGCCCGGGCCGGCCGCGGTACGGTTGTGGGCGGCCGCTCTAAGCCACTATACAAATGCAAACGATGTACAACAATGGTAGGAGTTAGGACGCGTGAAGGACGTCGTATATCTAATGGGACCGATCTGGCGCACATGCATTTCGCTCCACATGAATAATCAATTATTTAAATGACGCCAATCAAAAGACTTTCTCGGAAACGGCACATCAGTGTCCATTGTTTCCTTTGTTTTTATTACCTTATTATATTGAGTATGCTCCACATATTGAAAACCAACACCACAGAGAGATATAGACTAGTAATCTGTTGCATAATATTATTCTTCCTAGTTGTTCGTATTTAAAACTCCTATTAGGTATTAGCGACATGTCGATTGTTGTAGGATTGTAATGAAAACCAAATTATATATTTTAGAGAATTTAAATGTTTTAGTTATTATTATGTAAAGTCATAGCGAAGCCTGAAGTCTATAATTATTTAAAATAAGGTGCCTTGTAGGATCCAAGTGTTTTGTAAATTATTTTTCTCTTGAGCTCCACTGTAAATAGTTAAAAGTATACTACTAGATGTAACGATGTGCATTGTAAAATTATCTCCGACCGCTGTTCGTATTGTGTATTTCGATAGTTCTTATCTATAGGTAGATATAAATATATTATTTGTTTCGTAGAGGCATCTTAAGAACTTGTGATATAAATGTATCTAATTAGTTTACTTCGCATATCTTTCGCAAGGGTCTCGGCTATGGGCGCGAGCCTAAAAGTACAAAAATATATACAGACATAACATTAGAAGTTTGTCGGTTTTTACATGATAATACCTCGTTTTGTCGTGTGGGGTCCCGGTTGCAGTTTTTGCTATTCTTTCGTGAGATTTACATAAAAGTGGGCCTCGATTGGGGCGTTAGGCGATATGCAAATATTTTCTTCAAATTTGAATGTACGTGGGGCGCACGAGCGCGGTGCGCATGCGCCCGCGCCCCTGTGCACGCGCCGCGGGATAGAACGCTTTGCCCTTATTTATTACGTTGAAATTTTCGCTACCGACTCTAAACACCTTGATACGTCTCTATTGATCTTTCAAATGCAAATATCCCAGTCTGTCGTAAAGAACATAATAAGTATTATTTACTACTTCAATACATACCACAGCATTATAGTTTTACTTTAGATTCTGAGCATGTTTATTTGCATATCGCTTTTTGTTATTTTTTTTCTTTTATTTTTGTTATGTTTGTATTTATTTTTGTTCTTTAGTTTTACTATTATTTTGTTTGTCATGTAGATACCTAAACGTATTTACGTCAAGGCGACTGACGTACCCCTTGATATTGAATTTGCCTCCAATACGACTTCCAATAATTTTATTTTAATTTGTATAATTTAATTTTTAACCTAATTTTATGCGATCTGCATTTACTGTTATTCAGATGACGTTATTCTAAATAGTTATTTGAAACAAAGTCCTGTGCCAGCCAGTGAAAGAATTCTTTGGTATTTAGCGGCGTTGATTCGACCGCCTAGGGAAAGATTGAAAGTCTTGTAAACTGAATAGTATTATTATAATTATTATCTACAGTTATTATATTTGCAGAATTCGTTGAAATAAATGCAATATTTATATTATTGAATTATGTTTTTTTTTTGTTTTTTTGTTTCCTTGGTTCCTTTTATCCTGAGTTTGTTTTTTGTTTGCTTTTGTTGGAGAACATTTATGTGGAATGCAATGTGAGGTAACAAAGAGTATTTAAACAAAGCTGATATTTTTTGGTAGAAAGTCTCGGAGTATTAACGAATTATTTATGGACAGGTGAACATTGGAGATAATTGGAAATGTAAGGTATCTCACGCAGATAGTGACAATAGCGTTGTAAACCCTTGTACCTGAAACTTAAAACAAAGATGGCTTTGTTTTTATTCGTCCACAAGATAGAGATTGCCACAAAAGATGTGAAATAAATATTTTAAGGGATATACTTCATGCCTACGTGTGAGGTAATGTTTAAATTATGATTCAGTCTTAAGTTTTTCATGCTCTAGGAGCAGCAAAAACAGATTGCTAGTTTATGCAGTTTAGAAGTAAATAAGTGTTTTTTTAATTATATGAAAACGATCGTGACGGCACATAAGACCATACAACCTTTTTCCTATATTTACTGTACCTTCCACAATTTGGGTTATGGATCTCTTAGGTAACCACACACACACAATTAGTGGAGAAAACTTTCTTTCAATTGAAACCTCCAAGAACCTACATTCCTGAAGACTCTACCTGTAGATTATCAACACTGCTTCTCATAATCGACCGAATCAAAGCCTGATGTTGAAATAAGACTAAGTAAAGTTTAGAAGTTAAGTTAGGTACACACATTGCCTCTATAAATGTTTCTTTTTTTATTTATTATTATTTTTTAAATATCTGTTTTACATATTTTTTTATTCAATATAATATTATTAGGTAGGAATCAGCATCGCCAATTTTATTTCCAAATAGGTTATCCAGTCTACAAAGGCGACCGAACAAAATATCTGGAGGTGTTTTTCACAAAGTGAATGCTGTGCGACATCTTCACCTCTCCGTAAGGGATTCTTCATAAATTATAAATAACATTTTACTCTGAAAATTTAATAAAGCAAAGGCTTATTCAAAATCCGAAAATACATAAACAAATGTCTCCGAAGGCTTCCAAATCCAACTTCACCTTACTTAAAATCACTACCCACTTTCATTTATGAAAACGATATCGCTATAAACCTTGATTTACTCACAATACACATATTTTTTCACGCACCCACTCATTGGGTTCTTTAAAAAAATATTAAATTACAAACGTACAAAGGAAAAACAGCAGCTTAATAAAAAATCTTCCCGTTAGCGACCTGGCTAATTATTTCATTGTAAAAGGCAATAATATAGGACGTGCTTAACATAAAATAAACCTTTTTTGTTAAAATACAATAGGTTTTTTTTAAGAAATCGATATCATGACGGTAAGTAGGCAGATCATCGATGCGATGTTGGTAGGATATTGGTGCTGCTATATAAAATATCTTACCCGTTAGTTAAACCTTTGAATAAAGGAAAATATTAACAGATGTACAGACATCTACACCAATATTATAAAGAGAAAAGATTTGTATTTAATTTTGTAATAAATAAACTCAAAAACTAAAGAACCGATTTTAAAATTTCACCATTTGAATGCTATATTATTATCACTGAGTATATGTTACCCAGGCTATTTTTTTAAAAGATACCACGCGGGCGGTGTCGCTTGCGGAAGCTAGTCTGCTTATATTTTAAAGGTTGGCTATCATTTAAAAAGATACCACGCGGGCGGTGTCGCTTGCGGAAGCTAGTCTGCTTATATTTTAAAGGTTGGCTATCATTTAAAAAGATACCACGCGGGCGGTGCCGCTTGCGGAAGCTAGTCTGCTTATATTTTCCTTTTCCAATGACAGCATAAAACTCTTACCTAGTTAGTTTACGCAAAGATTCATAAAGATTTGTCTGACATTTGATAAAAAAAATGAAAATTCATTTCAAATTGAAAATTTACATTTTTTAAGGTTAGACAGCCCTCAAAACGCCCGCCCTTCATTCACAACTTCGTAGTGTTGATGTTCTTATAATAGATGAGACAAACTCCTACACTTTTCTATAAATACTTACTAGGTAGGTGGTTATTCTTTAATATTCACTAAGATAATGTACATTTTGAACCATAGAGTGTCAAATGTGTCAATATGACATTTGGAATTAGATATATCGGTGAATTACTTACGTTATGTGGAATTCGTGAACTTTAAACTCACTCGTAAAAATCCAGAAAAGTACCTATTGAAAAAAGAGTTCTAAATCAAATTAACACAAAACAATAAGAATACTCTTCATCCCAAACCAGCAAAATGCATTAATGTATGTTTACTACTTATAAGGTACGAGTACCTAATGAAACAGTTGGCACCAGATCTGACTGATCCCTAAAGCCTTAGAAGACAATGATTAGCCTTTAGGTAGGTATGTGTGCTAATGAATAACTATGTTCAGCGGAATATGACGATAAGCATTTAGGAATGGAACTTGCAACGTTAGCTGTGCTTCTTCTGTCTTCAAAATAAGAGGGGTGCTAAGTTAGGCGCTAATACTTCCACATATAACCCGTCGCCTTCTAAGCAAGAGTGAACAGGCATCTGGGCACGCTTGTTCCATCATAGACCTCACCCTTCGCTTTCCATCATGCGAGATCGAGGTCAAGAGCAGGTCCATTCTGCAATTAAAAAAAAAAACTTACCTAAGGCATGAAATATTTATTACTATTAGGTAATTTTTTTTTTAAATGCTGTTTCACTGTCTACCTAATTAAAAAGGAAAGCTTGAATTAAAAAAAAAAGTCTCCCTACACCGTCAATGCAACTATGAGATATACAAATTTTGTTACAAGGGAGGGCTGACATGTAGGTAGCTACTTAGGAGGTGGCAGTTGTTAATGATAAACTTACCTATAGTGATTTATTTTTATTGAAGAATAAATAGGATTCTTTCAAATGGATGTTTCAGATGGAAGAATTAGGATTACACTAAGCAGAATCGTACAAAATGTAGAAATTAGGGATGAGAAGATTTCCGAAAACAACGATAAGTTGGCAAAGACAATGAGAGCCTGTTCAGAATATTTTTGAATTATTTATTTTACTCTTATCTACACTCATATGATAAAGAGAAAAGATTTGTATTTTTGTTTGTAATGAATGAATTCAAAAACTGCGGGACCGATTTTAAAAATTCTTTCACCAGTAGTATGCTATATTATCACTGAATAAAATTGACTATAATTTATAAAGATGGCGAAGCTGCTGGCGGCAGCTAGTAGCTCATAAACCAATAACGAACGCAACAAATCTACGACGTCCCATATGAGAAAGTCTTTAAGCACTAGCTATCTCGCACCTATGTTTAGATCCATCTATCTTACTAAACCAATACCGACCACCGTTCATATCACAGCAATTTCTATAACAATGATAAATAGAGCAAGGTCGAATCAATCGTCAAAATAAAGACGCACGTACCCATTTTTTAAGCCCCCGTATTTTCTGACAGAAAGTTGTAACCCAACAAGTATCCTACGACCTTTGACGTGACTTGTAGATCGCAATATTATATAAAAAACGCTATATTTATGTAAATAAAAAAGTATATAACCAGGTTATCACGTATTAGTTTTGATACTTCACGCTCGTACGCTTAGTTTTCGATTTATAGTTTTATATAGAAAAATTTTGTTGTTAACGTTTGGTTGGGCCTTGGAACCAGCGATTCATGAGTCGAGGTTTCGGCGAAGGCAACAGATCGTTGTCTTTAAGGACATTGGTTAAAGCAGTTCCGTCTATGTATAGGCATTATATTCATGCAAAAAAAAATTGTGCATTTGACATTATAAATTAAGTTTAGAATAAAATATTAAAATTATGCTCTTAAAAAGAAGTGGGCGGAAGTGAAAAGGTTAGATTTTGATAAGATACCTATTTAGTTTAGGTATGATTTAAGGCTACATTAAAACAAATGCCAAATTCAGACGACACATAAATATCATACTTAAAAAAATATGTTGTATTTAAATGACATAAATTATATAAATTGATACTTATAGCAAATCTTATACAGATCGTTATAATAAAATCTACATCCGTATGGGTTTTCTAAGATTTTAGTAAATTCATACAAGCTAGTCGGATAGATTTCCTACCAGATTTCGAAACTGCAAAACACGTGTGGAGGTGTATAATAGATACCTATATTCCATTTGAAATAAGATTAGACATTTAAATAAACCTTTTTTACAGTCCGTTTAACCGATTTTGACTTCTATTACGTCGGTGGCATGACAAATGGCAGCTACAGAAGACAGTTGGTATTGTGTAAACTTTTTGCTTTTAATGCCATCCTTATGCCTACGGTATAGAAGTCCAAATCGGTTGAAGGAACTGTAAAAAGGGTAGTTTAAATGTCTAATCTTATTTGAAATGGAGTATAGACCCTTAAGTTAATACATAGTAGGCACCTATTTAGTTAGACTATTCAAATTCTCTCTTAGATACCTAGTTATACAGCACTTTCGAGAATTTAAGGATTGATATCGGTAGGTATGAAACGTCCTCTATCCTAACTTTATATTATAAATGCGAAGGCGAGTTTGCTTGTTTATTATGCTTTCACGCTAAAACGGCTGAACGGATATGGATGAAATTTGGCGCATGGGTAGACTATGACCTGGAAAAGGACATCATAGGCTACTTTTTATCGACATAACATGCGGGTGGAAGCTGGTAAACTATAAGTGCAAACAAACAGTAATGGTTCGGCGTTTTCCCTCATTAGGCCACATAATTATAACTGTCAAAACAAGATGAACTATTCGTACTTTGGTGTCATCTAAAATTCTACCGGCCACAGTCGTCACGCTGTATTTGTGGCCTGACATCACCCGTAAACGTTCAATGGCGTCGGTTTTACGAGAATTTCGTAAGTAACCGTTGCAACCGCCGATAAATGATCACAAAACGCTTTGTTAACACCAAATCTTCACGCCAAATCGTGTTTTCACTTGGTGTAAAGATTTACTGAATAGAATATGGTATAACATTGTTCGCTGTGTCGCCTTAATAAAAGGATGAAACATGAATGATAATTCGCGAGGAGATTTCACGTACAACGTCAAAAATGACAGAAAAGTAGAGTAAAAAATTTACATTAGAAATGCTTCGTAACATTGAAATAGTCAAATCAAATAATGGAGGCATGAGCTACAAGTAACATAGATTTAATCATGATAAAGTAGCTCGGTAGCATACCTAGTTTAAAGTACTTGTTAGGTAAGTATACACATATCGACCGATGGCTATCATAGCGATCGATCTGCAAATCTCTCTAAACAATAATGACTCTGAGGACTGAAGGCGAGGGGACGGGGGGAGGGGTCGTCCAGTACGCCCTGGAGTCACGTCGAGGCGTCCCAACCCATTACCCGCTCCAAACCGTATCGACAAATAACCGCCAATTATTGGATCGCTCTACAATCTTTTTACAATTTCTTCTCCGTCGGACGTTATTATATTTCTATTAAGCCTTTTTTGTAATCAAACTACTAATGATTCGATTCCATTTCCTAGGCCGACGTGCCGCCTCCGCAATGTTAATGACACTACGTAATTAGATCCGGATGGTTTGAGGGCGTTGACTCCACTGCGGTGCCCGACCGGTAGATAATGGCAAAGTGTCAATTTTACTAAAAATATGGTAATTTACAACAGCGGACGCCATTTTGTCTCTTCAAATGGTTGAGACAACGTCAGCCGGTAATGAGTTAACACCGTTAAGAGCGATGTAGGAAATGTATGCGTGGACGGCGGCGACACGATCTGCTGAATACTGACGCTAAACACTATGTGCTCCTATGCAAGTATCATTCTATAAACACACTTGTGTGATTACCCGCCATCATCGCTAATAGGCATTCGCCAACTAACGAACAGCCTCACATGTAATTAAAACAATCACTCTGTTTCAATGTAAGTGGTTATTTTTCTATTACGTTACATAACATTCAATTTTATAAATGTGACGTAGTCGTCGGGAAATTCCTAATCATAATAGGTAAAACTAATTTGGTTATTAGCGTGTCGGTAGTAATTTTCACATCAACTCTGACTATCAACTGATGAATCTAGATGGATGTTAGGTACTAGCAGCATTTATTAAAACCTTTTATAGAGATGATACAGTTAGTCTCGATAATAGAAAACAAAATACCTCATGAGGAAGAATTTGTTTCGTAATAGTTTGTCCGATATCGAACAGTTAGATGGACTGCGCACAAAATTGTCACCTATGTTGCCATGGTTGGACCAGCTGGCCATTGGCTGTCAGCATCGTGACCACTGCAACTACCGTGACCGATGACAGTTCTCATTGCCAATTAGAAGTTCAATCACCGGCGTCAATGGGGGCCAGGCAGAAACGAAAAAACAAGCATTGTACCTACAGTCATGTTTCAATTTGAGAAATTGATTTGTGATGCGACCAACGCCACATTCGTTACTTATATATAGTTAGTTTTCTAATCAAAGCGACATCACGACGCATCGGTAACAATAGCTGGTTCTTGTCAAGTCATTTCATCATTAAACGTCATTTGGAGCTCATTTATTCGCTTGTGTATAAACAACACATATGTAATGACGCTTTTTTCTCACTAATACCTCATCTTACGCGAAATGATTGATGGAAGCTGGTAGCGTTTTTTTAGAATATATCTGTTAATTCATAGATAATTAAGAAAGCATGCTTGTTCTGGGCCAGTTTAGCTACTTCTTCTATATTTGGCGCCCAAGTTGTAAGTAGTACCTACGAGTACATGGACAAACGATATTCTAAATTCTTAAATTTATACTATTTTAATGTACAATTTTAATGATTAAATGTTTTTTAAAGATTGCATGTTTAGGGTCCCGACAATTGCCTTGAAAAAAGTACAAAGCTTGTGCATTCGCTATGTTCTATCAAGAATAACTCTTAAAGTATTACACACACAGTTGTGAATTTTATGTTGTAATGTAGCTTAGCTCTAAATCTGTCGACCTAGTAAAAAATAAAAAAGTTATCGGGTTGTTTTGTAGTAATTAACAATTAATGGTTGAATTGCATCATTTTTCATTTTTTTTTTCGAATTTCGATTGTTTTTTTTAAATTAATGGAGTTGTGAACACTTTGCTTTGTAATGCAGATCGTAGACAATATTATTGCCTTTGTAATAAGCCTATTTTTATCTCAGTATGACTTAAACTTTGAGAGATATTTTTTTTTAATACTCGCATAGAGAATATTTTAACGAAATGGCTGCCACATAGCGGGGAAGTGTATTGGACCCAAACTTAGAGTGTAATTGTACTTTAAAATAGTTTACGGCCGGGCCGTGCGCGGACCAAAAACTATTGTAGATAATTAGAACGTCCTTGAAGAATTAAGTATTTAGAATATCGCTAGTCCATGTCCGGACACACTGTATATATATACCGTATTTCGGCCACGGCGGCCAATCTCAACGGAGACTAGCCTTCGCCTCGGGAGATATTATAATAGTACACAAATGTGTGCGCAGACACAGGTGCACTCTCTCTTACCTCACTCCCATAGTCCGATGAGACGGCAATCCGATACGACCGAAGAGAGATCAGGCGCAGGACCAACGGCTTAACGTGCTTTCCGAGTCACGGGGGTATCACACCGCCAACTTCCAAACCTCGGGCTGTAACTAAAAAATTCCTAATGGAAAAATACAATAACACTTTGCCCGACCCGGAAATCGAACCCAGGAGACACTCATCAGTCGCGCTTGAGACCACGAGACCAACGGGGCAGTACCTACTAGATAGTCCCTACATGAACGATCAAAACATGTTTAAATCATTTAGAGACAGGTCAATCGCAGGGCATCTGTAATATTTAAAGTCTATTATGATAGCGATTCGGTAAATAAGATATTTTTATTCTTGTCTCGCCCCTGGCAGTGATATTTTACTTGTTAGATACAAGTTAAACAATTAAGTAAACATTTCGACATTGTTAACTTCGTGTCTTGCTTATTAATTTGTAAAAATAATATTTGAAACTTATACAAAAATCTCTGGGTCTTATCGCTACATAATGAGCAATTTAACTTAATAAAGTTGTATGTTCTTGACAGTTTGAAAGTATAAAACTAAGTAACACTGAAAGATTCTTGTTTCTAGCCGCAAATCGCCATTACGTAGTTAAGTTAATAACCATTTCCACGTTTACTGACCACCGAACAAGTTAATGTATCTCCTAGTTATAAGGATTAGAAACAAAGTGTGTTTGCCGCTATAGAGGCACTATCTATTCAGGAAATGGATAGTGCTGAAAAATAACTATTTCTTCAATGATGATATGAAAATCTAAGTACGAGTAGTTCGTCAACTAGTCCTAAATGCGTACGGCCCATTTAGGACGTTCTTTTGATTTTCTGCAAGTTGTTCTAAAGGGGCCGTAGGCATGGAGGACGAGTTGATGAATTACCCCTAAGTACCTATATCTCTATCTGATGCTTGAATCCAAATTGTATCAGGGAGGTATTATTTTGCTAATTATCATTACCGCATGTTTTCGACGACAGCAGACAAACCTATTTCACATGAACCAATACTTATTTCAATGACTAATATTTAATACTAACTAATATTTAATTGTCAACCAAAATTACCTATAGGTACAAACTGAAGATGATCACTGTATTAGAACTTCTTCGGTCATGAGGTATTCACAAATTCTTCTGTCACCTCATCCTGGTTATCAATAATTGGGTACCATTAATCCCCCTTAATCTACTTAAAATATATATCTAAGTACACTATAAAGAACACTGCCACTGCCCAGTCTCTATTTTCTAAGTTACAACAAAAATAACGATCACATACAAAGTCTAAAGGAAACAACTAGTTACCAGAGGATACTTTACTAATGAACCAGTGAACAGCACTCAATGTCCAATTAATCTAACTGATATTTAAGACAACAACGTAATGAGTTATTTGCTAATAAGCACCCGGAGCGGCTTTATTAGCG